>JBAMNC010000231.1:242500-1442500 GCA_037902135.1 Cetoscarus ocellatus | reverse complement strand
CTTTGACATTTGAAGTGAGCTTTATGAGGTCTGTTAAGCACCACAGTTTGTCTCAGCTTGAATCCCTCAATAAACACTCTATTTGTTGTAAATGTTGTACTGTGTTCCTTTTCAAATTCTCTAGCTAACTTTAGGATGCAAGTCTCTCATTGGAATTGACATTAAAATTGACCTACCAGGTGGGTGGAACCTGACCTGAGATTTGTTCCATGGAAGTTGATGATTTTTGTTGGTGCTCTTTCACCCAAATGGAAGTAGGGTAATTTTGTTGTTGTAATTATCTTTGATTTTACTATATTTATTTGGACAGTTGTAAACTTCAGACCCTTTAAAAAAAAAAAGTGAAATCAATATTAATGTGTTGTTTCGATGTAATTTTCTTCATGAATGATTGTAGGACTTAAAGCTTCACATCTTAAAATATTTAAACTTTTTATATCTCAGGATTAAAGCTCTCATGAGGACACTTAAGCTTGTACTGTTTTTGTGCCTCCTTTAGACAACAAGTGAAGGTATCTTCTACTTAAAAAAATCTCATCCTTTGTCCTTTAAGCAGTGAAATGCATTACTTCCTTTCCATGGAAAACGTCAACAAAGACAATGACATGCTTTGCCTAGCTTGCAGCAGTGGCTATATGCATTTAAGGTTACTTTATAGAAATAACAATCCACTGTATGATTGACTTGTTTGCATACATTTATTTCCATAATTTGGATGTTGGTTGCCCCAACTGTCAGTCCTTCTGTGTATCTGTCTGGCTAATTTAAAAGAAAACAGAGATTTCTTTTTTTCTTTCTTTTTTTTTTATAACTTACACAAACATTCACTTAGGCTCAAGGATGTACACTGTTCAAAAGTCAAGGCCATGGAGCCTCATATTACTATCTGTTTTGTTAAGGCACCTGAAGAACACTTTGACAAGTTGTCTTCATCAATTCCCTCCTTGTTTTTCATATATATTTATGAATATTTTCAGAATAACAGCTCAATGGGCAGAACCTTTAAAAATCAAATCTGTCAGGTGATTGGACCGTCATTCCATCAATAACATTCATTACGGGCCAATCAGATAATGTAGTGGACGGGCACTGCTGCAGTGCTATTTACTTATTCCTTAATTTCCCTATAGGAGTCTTCCCAAGGGATAAATAAAGTTCTATCTAATCTAATCTAATCTATGCAAAATGTAAGCCACTACATAGAGCAAATTATCACCAAAACATGTCAGAAGTGGAGCGAAAATATCCTTTCTATTGAGAGGGGCTTTTGCTGTTATTGCTTGTTCTTCACTGAATAAAGTTTTGCTTGTAGCTCCCACCCCTTCCAGCTGTAATGGGCGCTGATCGGGCTGTGCCCCTTTGGGCTGCTCACAATTGTAGATTGGAGTTTGGCAAGATGAATCTGACTGATTACAGACATAGAATCAGGCAGATCCTGCTGCACTGCAAGGTTAATTGGACAATGACCAAGGTCAGAAATCCTAAGCTTTATCTCTCGCTTGTCAAAGGAAAAAAAAAAGAAAAATCTTTGCCTGAATAACCATGGTTACTCAAACATAAAGCATTAGATTGTAGAGGTCATGGGATAATGGACATGGTTCCTGATTATTAATGCTTGCATATTACAACATCTCAAGAATGCTGAAGTGTTTTCTTAAAATTTGAACAATTGGCAATTTCTAACTGAGTATGAATTAGTTAGGTTTTGGAGATTTATAACCATTCTACCAAAAGCAGTATCTTAGAATTATTTAAGGATTTTTTGAACTTCACACAAATGCCATCTAGTACTTGATGGTAAATAGACTCGATTTTATAGGTGTAAAGTAAAAGGTCACTGGTTAGTATGATAATCTATTAGTTGTAAACGTAATACTTTAACATGGTTTAAAGGAGTGATACTGGAATCTGTGATGATCACTCTGACTCAACGATAATGCATTAACTTTGAACTTCACAGATCAAGGGAATCTTCCCGATGATTATCCCTTGCATTAAGAGTTTCTTGTTATCACATTGCCACAAATAACCACCCCACCCCCTCATCATGCTTTTTTTTACTGTCCTCTGCCTGCACCTTACTCAGGAACATAACCACTGGCCAACACTCCCAACTGCAGTTCAGACTATTTCCAACAAGCTAACAGAAAAGTCAGCTTCTTTCAATTACTTTTAGTTACCAAGGTGAAGTCATTTCAGATCCAGTAACCCCCACCCCATCTCTGCATGTAGTGTATATGTGAAAAAATAGGGGGCCAATATTTCATCTCTTTTTAAATTAAGATAGTGGAGCATTATGAAAGTGAAGTCCATTAATTCCTCTGGTTAACAAGTAAAAGGAATGTGAGGAATAAAAGCAGACAAGGTTCAGTGTCATTGACTTTGATCTCCTCTTTCATGGTCATTCTATGTGGGGTCCAAATTGGTGCATAGTACCTCTTTAAATGTGTCATTGTTAAATGGTGTGACCTCTATCTCTAAGGCAAAACTGTACATAATTGGATGACATTTGCATATCAAGGTATCTTTCTGTATGCCTTATCCCTACAATTCCTAGCTGAAGAAAGAACATAATTTCCTTGTTGCTTCTATGCTTCTGAATCAGTTTGCTTTTGTCTCTGAATGGTAAGTGGACTTGATCTTGTATCCCACTTTTCTTTAATAGCAGTTCACGTTTCATTTACACCTAGTCACACTACATTTACCTACAGTGTTCATCAGTACAAACTATTACATTTGTATGCTTACATACACATTTACACACCACTGACTAAGCAGTTAAAGTAATTTGAGTTTAGTTTCTTCCCCAAGGACACATCCTCATGTAACTGCAGGAGCTGGGATCAAACCCTGAGACCTCAGATTCAGAGACACTGATCCACAGTTGGCCCTTATCATTTGCTTTCTGTATCCAAATAGATCTATGTGTAGGCGTGATGTGTTATCAGTTTTTATAACATGGGTGAGGTGTATCTTCTTTTAAAACTTCAGCTTTAACTTGGATCTTGTCACTCACAAGTGCAATAGGCTACCTAATGTTGACTGACAGGCCTCACTCTGCATTAGTGTGCCAAGACAGGATGAGTGGGATAGAAGACAGTGTCAACATCTGGTTTTCTGAACTCAAACTGGCTGCTAGATGGTATTTAGGTGGGAGTGAGAGAGTACATTTGTAAAGTTGATTTAAGTGTGTTTGAGGTTTAATTATAACCTTACAAATTACATATTGTTATTCCTTTCTGTTAGAGTAAACCCTTTTCCCTATAACATAAATGTATTTAATCACATATGTGCAGGACTGTTAGACATTGTGTGCTCTTTTGTGTTTGAGAAAAAACTCAAGCACACACTTTGAATCAAAAACCTCACAAAGCTTAACACAATTAGCCTGTAAGATAAAGTGGACATATTTATAGCGAGGCAGGGTACACTCTGTAGTCAACCACAAGGCTGATATTAGAAACAAGCAACCAGGTGCATTCATTATTATATAAGCAATTTAGAGTCTACAATAACCTGATGAACACATTTTTGGTAGGAAGCTGGTGTAGCCAGAAAGAGCCCAGGCATGCATATTGAGAACATGGAAACTCTACACAGAAAAGCCTTCGCTGACAGGGGCTTCAAATTGGGAACGTTCTTGCTGTGAGGAAACAGAACAACTCACTGAACCACCAGGCAGCTTACTCTGCATTTGAGCACTAAAATGCAAATACACATTGAAACATACAACCAAAACTCAACATTAATAATAATGATACATTTTACTTAAAAGAACCTTTCTCAGCACTCAAGGACACTTTACACAGAATTAAAAACACAATTAAAATCACAATTAAAATAAATAAAAGCAATAGACAAAAGTGACACAAAGTTAAAATGGATGTGCGATATTAAAGATAATATGCAGCTTGAAACAGATGGGTTTTGAGTTGTAATTTCAAGGGAGGTAGAGAGTCAGTGTTTTTGAGGTCACAGGTTCCAAGTTGACCTTCATGGCAAAAAAGAAAAAAAAGAAAAACTCCAGATCCAAACATCTGAAACTGTATTATTTTCCTCACCGCAATGCTAACAATGTGGCTATTGAAACAGAAACTAGGCCTCAGTGTGCCTCAAACATAATAATTCATGTGACAGGTAGGAAATCTTGCAACAGGTAAATGATCATGTGTCTTCAGGTGATGAACGTAGCATTATTGGATTTTAAGATGTGAGGACATTTTTCTTTTTGCTTATTTCTGCAGTGAGTTGGAGTCAGAGGCATGAAAAGGGTAATTTGACTGCTTGGAATTCTATGCAAATGTAAATGGAGTTGAAACAGAAGCATTTTACATCAAAATATTCTTAAACTGCTCATTGAATTGCATAAAGTTTACTTTTCCACAACACTGCGTTTCATAAACAAGCGTGACAAAAATACAAATAAGCTCCATTTGTTTCCCAGCCCATCACATTTGAGCTGTCACCAACATAATCTTGCATTATTGATCAGAGCCAAACTGCATTGTGCCTCTAAATGGGCTTGTAACTCATTTAAATTGACGTTAATGCAGGGTTAGCTGTAGCTTGTGCATCTTGTGTCAAATGCAGATCATGGGTGAATGAACAGCTGTCGGAGCAGAATGTTCACCAGGTGTAGTGGGGCAATGTTGCACCACAGTCTGTCAGTGCTCTTACACTACAAACATAACAGGAGGAAAATGTCTGTCTATCAGGGCTCTGATGCCCATGTCAGTGTGCATCTAGATGTTCATGTCAGTGTGTATCTGTCGATCATTCATTCAGTCATCTGTTTTGCTACCCGTCCATCTGTTCGTCCACTGATACAAACACTGAAGCATGCATCTGAGCTTTGAAACCTGCGATCACTTCCTTCTTCAACACAGTGCCAGATCTTAATCAAAGCTGTTGCATCGACTAAAACCACATAATCTAGCTGATATTTTCCATCACTTTTCTTACTCATTCCAACAAGAAGCTTCATTAAACTTTTGGTTCACTTCACTTGATCTCAGTTTTTCTCAAGGTGCTTTTACAGCTTGTTTGGTCTGCTCTGATTCAAATGCTCAAGTCAATAAAACTGCCAACTTTATTTGCTTTGTGGGATGCTAGTTTACAAGCCAGTCTACCAACAAAAAAAGGGGTTGTGATTTGCTTCCGAGTAGAGAGGAGTTCAAACACCATTTAATTTTGATGGATGAGCATAATAGTCAAATATACAACAGCGGCTTCACACTGGATGCATCAGACTATCATGAGTGCTGAAGTGCATGGGTGTTCTTATTTGGCAGGCATACCATCTAAACAGACTGCAAGCATGAGCTGCTTGTCTTTTCTTCCATGCTATAGTCTTGGGAATAAGAGAGTTGCCTACATTTACTGCAGGCTGCACATGTCATGCAAAAATAGATGAGAGGATAATAAAGTCACAGCTGTAGAACGTGTCACAAACTAAGCAGAAACAGTTTGAGTGCACTTCTTATCTGGGCTTTCAGGGTTAAAGCTCAGTCTTTTCTGTGAAGAGAATTCTCCTGCTTATACAGACTGCCTTAATTATGAGGCTTTCCCAATTCAGTTACTCAATGAAGCAGGACACTTGTGGGGAGATGTACTTTGGTTCTTTGTGGATGCTTTATTGAAGCTCTTCAGTGACGTGACTTTTATGGACAGACAGAGCTGTGGTGGAAGTGAGTTGCAGCCAGAATGTCGTACAAACATGTAGCTGGGAATGAAATCCAAAGCATTGTGAGTTGGAGCTGGCACTCGCATTAGCCAAACACATCTAGGGGCTGTCCACACAGAGATGTGTTTAGGCATATCCGCAAACATTTTTTTTTTTTTTTTTTTAACCATATAGGCATTTAGTCCACACAGATCTGGTGTTTTTGGAGCCAGAAAAAACTGTTTTGAAAAGAGGTCTCAGAGCGAATAAATCTCAAAAAGTGGCCCTTGCGTTTCCATGTGTATAACGAAACACACATTTTTAGAAACAATGATCTCATAGCCCAGCCTCTCCCGTTAGTTGCATTCGCTAACCCTAACAACAGCAGAAAAAATGGCAGAATACACTTTTGCATTCTGCAGAACTTACTGATCTTGTTATTTATTTACAGCAAAATATCCTGCTCCTCTACTACCACAGTGAATGTATAGAACTGCATGCACCAGTATTTGTTTCCATTAGACATGTCTTATGAGCATGCTCCTTGCCTTGCTCTCTGTTTTTTTTTTTTTTTTTTTTTTCTCCTGGTTTTACAATGCCACTTACAGGCCTGGCATATGTACCTCAGAGTTTTCAGTGTTTTTATGTGGATGGACACATTTCTTGAATCAATGTGTTCACAGAAAACATTAAAAAAAAAAAAAACTTTGTCTCTGTTTGGACAGGGACCTGGTTTCAAACATCAGACCACTACACCACTTGAAGTACTCGTAGCCATGTTAAGTGGTGCTCACTTGTGTTCTTTGAAGACAACCAAAAATAACTGACTGAGACCCACCTTTTCAAGCACTTCCACCCAGTTCCTTGGTCCAATCTAGGATTTAATTGACCTCTTTCCAATTAACATAAATGAACCAAGCTTTCCAAAGAGCTTAAGTCACTTCAATCAAGCCAAACAAGTCTGGTGTGAAAGCACTCCAAGCTGCAAGGAAAAGGAAGCAGTAAGGGATACATAGCTGCAATGAAAGGGTACAGAGATGCAGCCCTTGTCAAAATGTTCTGTCTAATGATTTTCCACTTCCTCTCAGTTGCTGTAAAATTACAAGTATATATTTGCTGTACTTTTGGAAAACATCCTGACATTTTCAAGTTCCTGTCTCGGCTGACAGAGTAACAAACCCTGGAGCACTGAAACACACAGCAGCATGCAGAGACATGCAAAGATGTGCACACACGCACACATTTCAAGCGACACGACCAGTCAGCCACCAGATCATGGTTATCCAGGAGCCAGCCTCAGGCGCCTCATTCATTTTGGAGACCACCGCCGCTTAACTTCCCTTAGAGGTGTCAGCGCAGACAGCAGAATGTAAACATTACTTTATGCCCACAACATTTGGCACAGAAAGGCCTGCACATCTCTCATTGCCTCAGGAAGTCTCTCTTATTTAGAGATGCAAGTTCTTTCTGGGAAGTTGTGTAGTTTAAAAAAACAAATGCAACAGCATTCCTGTTTTTTTGACAGTAGCTGCACTGTCATCGATATGGGACAGACAGGACTTAACCTTTTACGTTGCAATTGTGAATGTGTTGTCAAGTGTGGGTCTGACAAGGGAAAAATAAGATATGAAATATATTTGATGATGCAACCATGCTGCAATCACCAGGCAGCATGAAAACCATGCTGTCACCTTTTCTGGAAGGCTGCTTCAATAATCAAGTTGTCCCTCAAAATGCTGTGTATGTGACGTTGGGTAATATGGCTTTTCTTATTACTGTCATTCATCACTGACTTCTGTTGTTAGAACAGACAAATTCAGTAAAACATTGTAATGTTGTCAAGTGTTCAGTAAAAGTTCTGCTTTTTTTTGTTGTTTTTGTTTTCTTTAAAAGTCAAAAGAGCTGTGTTTTTCACCACATTTCACCAAATCTGGTGAAAAATTAAAGTTACTATGGTAAACTTTGATAAAACTATGTCAAAGCTTGAAACTTATGGTGGGCTTCTTGTCAAGATAAGAGTGACTCTCTCAGCAGCTGAAAGGAGATGCTGATGGCTCATTTCCATTTTCAGACTCAAAACAAGAGCAAACTGCACAAAGCTGACAAACTTCATAAAGCTTGTTAGGTGTTTATAGATGACCATTACTATGTCATTTAAAAATCAGACATTGAGATGAAGATTTTGGTGAAGCAAGATCAAGCTGCCCCTAAATGCTGTTATCAGTCTGTCTGTGCTCTTCAGTAAAGCATAAGGCTTATCTTCTGATTCAGGCCAAATTTGTTATTTTGTTTAATTGCTGCTAGCCAATTAAAGTGAATCACAGGTCTAAGATGGCCTCCATAGCCACTGTTTCAACAACCGTTGCATAAATTCACATATGAGATTCGAGTTTGATTCAAATAGTCAGTGAATTTATAATTAGACCCATTTTAAGCCAGCATTCTTTCATCAAAAATAATTATCCAGTTAACAGCAGACCTACAGCTGTTGTTCTCTTTAGTGCAACCTTTCTTTGCATCTTGAAAGTGGTCTGTCGCTTCTAGCGTATTAGCATCTTCACTGAAACACATCAGCTGTGCTGCTAACATTAGAAAGGACTACCTCACAGCATTTGTATCTTGCAGCTGTCTGTAACATTCTAACTAAATACTTACACTGTCTTTGGAGCTGTGGGACATTCTGCCAGTCTTGTTTTCATGTGAAGGTTCCCTGTCCTGCGAATTCAATTCTCTTGCTTTCAATGTTGTTAAAAATGGTTTGGGGCGCAGAAGAACATGACCCCTTTTACTAAACTCTCAGTTCAAGAGGAAATGTGCGATGCCTCTCTCAAGAAATTCCCCTTACAATGCTGCATTTTTTACTTCCTGAGTTTTATTGTATATAATGGCTATACAGCCTCCACCTGCATGTTTGTTTTCTGCTTGTCACAGGCAGACACCATGACTATTTTGAAAATCCACTCTGAGGCCTGTTACTCCTGATAAGCTCATTATCATAGCCTCATGTAGCCTCCCCACCCCCTCAGATCCAAACATTTCCAAAGGGGAGGGGAAAAGAGCTGTGACTGGTCCTCTACAGACACTACATTTTTCATATTTTTATTCAAACTAAATCAAATCCTGCTTAATGGACAACCAAGACACAATGAAAACTGTCAAAAACATCAGGACATGGAACCTTTAAGAAGAGCATTAGGATGCCCTGTAGGTACCATATTGTCCTGAGTAGAAAAACAAATTACTCAACATCAATTTGCTTTAATTAAGGTTGAGATCTTTTCTTGATCTGAGCCCTGGAACATCCATAGCCCTACTAGATAATATTTGCATTATTACTTTTTCAAGACCTTTAATGTAATGTTTTGGAAGATATGATATTGTATGATCAGCAATAAGCATTACTGTTAGTTTAGTTATCATATTCAGTGACTGATTGCCTCTTTCTCATGTTACCCTTATCTTTTACTCTATGCTACCAGCCCCCTCTCCATAGTTTGTCAAGTTGTGCAAACTCTATGATATATGAAAGTAGTGTTGTGTATATATATTGGTATTATGGTGTTACTATCATGATATACTAACATGATTATTTAGAACATTAAAATCAGGACGAAAAACATCATTTTAAAAATGGGGTTGCCACTCCCAGGGTACTGCATTTTGGACCTTACTTTCTTTTAAATCCTACACAGCAAATTAAGAGGCGTTGGAATGTTGGTGTTAGTGCAGTTTCATCAAGGGAAGTGTTCATTATACTCTGGATGGAGTCAAATCCCTGAAAATGTACTTGTAGTGAAAAAAACAGTCACCTTCCTATTTATCACTGTTGTATGATTAACTTGGAACCTTCACTCTGAACTCTGTAAACCTGTAAACCTGTATGTGACACTTCAGGAGTCAACCAGGCACCAACAAATGTCACAAGCCCATGTTATAAAAACTGCAGTGCAATTTCATCTTTGTTTTATCTTTATTTTAGCTTTTTTTTTCCCCATTGTTTTACAGTAAACAAATACAGCAGTGTTTGCCATCCGCAATGTTTTTATCCGCAGTGTTAATATTAATAGTATCTGTACTTTGCAGTGTTAAGTAGTTAAAAATATGATCTGAGAGATTCAACAATTGGACTTCATGAGAAATATATCGCCTCTCCAAAAAGAATGAAAACCACACTCTGTGGTGTCATATAGTCACTCAAAAAGTGTTATTAGTAATCCTGATAGTGTTCATTTGTCTACGCAGGTTTTGCTGTGTAGTTAAAGCCCTGTTTGCAGCCTTAGTCTGGCAACAGTGTCGTTTTGAAAATATGTCGTGTTACACTGAGTTAATACCTGCATAAAGTCTTCTAGGTTTCATGAAGAATTGACCCTTCAATTATTTAAAAGTCATCACTGGTTCCAACTATGAGGTGCATTTGCTCTTTAATAAAAGGATTTGTGCAAGTTCTCTCATAGTTGATGCCATAATAGGACACTCTTCAGCTGCACACATGGACACCTCCACACACATATATTGCACCCGTATATCTGTGCATACACCCTGACAAGGCACTTCATTAGACAAGGACATGAATACCAGAAATATCTAGCTGCTGTGCACTCTGGGTAATAAGATCTGAGTAAAGGCACTTTCTCTCTCATCTCTGAAGGTACATGCCTGTACACACACGGTGCACAGATATGGCAATTTCTGTTGGAGAATGGAGAACAGACCCCTGCTCAGGAAAGGTGACGTTGGCACCACGGGTCAAACTGGTTCAATTGTCTGGGAATCAACCCCCTAACACACACACACACACACACACACACACACACACACACACACACACCCACATATTCAGGTAGATGGTGTTTGTGTATTTTACCTTTGTAATTCACCAAGGGAATAACTGCCTGGCTGCCTCCTCTTTCTCTGTGTCCATCTCTAATTATTTACCAGAGAACATTGTTTTCTGCTAACAACTTGGCAGACTGCAAGTCAACATAATAGAACAAATGTACCATTATCTTCTTTAACTTACATCCCTCACATCTTCTGTACTTTCCTTGCACATTCACTTTTGTTCAGAGCAACTAAACCTCTGTAGCACCTTTTCAGAAAAACCTGGAAATCTATATATTTGGGTCTCAAGTGTTCTCCTGATCAATGTGTGTGCATGTAACAGTTATACACAGAATATTTTATTCTACACTCCTCAAAAAAGGGTTGGAAATGTTACTTCAGTGAATTATTTCACCCCTTCACTAATTTCAATTGGTATTGTATTTTATATCATTGGAAAGCCTGATTAGTCACCTTTACAACAAGGTACCACTTTGAAGGGTCAGGCATTTCTGGGATGAGCAACACAGCTGATGGATAGTGCTCCTAAGGAAGTTTGAAATAAGGCCTGTAACCCCTCCTCCATCAGGCATTGTCTGGGCAGTCAATCAATGCCGACCTCATACATATAGCCTCACTGCCTCCTCAGATCTGAGCGTTTTCAAGGGGGTGGCAAAAAGAGTTGCATTTGATCCTCTACACAGACAAAATTTGTAACTTTTTTTTATTCAACTTAAATCAAATCCTTTCTTAGCAGACACCCCAGAACATGATATGACATGACACACCAGGATATGAGACCTTTAAGCAGTGATGCTGCATGAAACTGTGATGAACAGAAGCAGATTTTCTACCATGTGTTGTGTTTGTGCTTATTGAGTGTAATTGTCATGACAGCATTTGAGGTCATTACATTGCATTTTATATTTGCATTTTGATCCCATTAATATTGTATAAAGGACAACTTTTTGGACAAAAATCAGAATCAGAATCAGAATCAGAATGGCCTTTATTGTCATTATACAAGATGTACAACGAGATTGGAGAGCTTCTCCTTTTCAGTGCAATAGATGGATGGTTAAGTTAAGAAGAAAGGTAATACAAAAATAGTGCAAAACTAGTATAAGTAAAAAAGAGGTTGTAATAAGTATAAAAGGTAGTAAGAAGACTTTAAATGTACAAGATATATACAAGATGAAATAAAATCCTGCCGGACAATGCAATTGGAGCTCTAAGTGAAATATGAGGTAGAGGATAAGTATTAATAATGCAAATGGTCCTATTTCTAGTTCTTAATATTTCTATTGCATGTGGAAATGTATTGCACAGGATATAGAAATGTATTGCACAGGACAGCTGAGTATATACTGAATGCTTATAGTGCAATGGTGGTTAGTATTTAAAGTGCAGCTTACTGGAATATGGAGTATGTGCAGTGTTTGAGAAGTTCAGCTTCAAGTATTCAAAGTGATGTGTTGTCCCAGTGCTTCTTCCTGTGTGAATGTAAGCCAGTTTGTGGTGTGCTCGACTTGAACTGTGACCTCGGTGAACTGTTGCACCCTGTTCCACCCATAAAGCTTGATGGGGTTTTGTACTGATCCCAGACAAGCTACTTGGTTTGATTATAGTGTTTTCTAGCTGAAGATGTGCCTCTACAGTGCAGAATCACCCTGTATGCTGGCTCCAGTAAAAGAACATTAATCTAAATTTATTATTGCATTAAAGTCTATGAAGTAGGCACTTTGATGAGGTGCTGCCCTCCCTTTTTACTGCTCATTTATTAACTGAGCTGCAGTACATTTAAGCTGTGCTGAGTATTTAAAAGGTTTGATTTGGATTCTTGTCTCGGGGCAAAGCACTGACGGAGCGTGGTTCTGTCAAAAGTTGAAACACTAGTCAATCATGGTGTGCGTGCAGCAAACAGTGTGTTTGTTAGGACTGTGTAGTATTTATCATTGAAGCTTTGGAAAATCAAACCTTTTAAACAAATATCAAGAGAACAGTAGAAAAGTTTTTAAATGTTTATGCCACATGCTCATAAAATTTCTAAGCACAAAACAACACAACTGATGTCAAATGATCAGAGAGCAGCCTGCAGGCATGGCCCACATTTCAAACCATACAGTAAATCATTTGTAGCAAACCTTGGGAGTAATGCTGAGTGAGTTTAGTTATAAAGTTTTTATGAGCTGTTTACACCTTTGCCTTTGCCTTAATGATATGTGTCCTGAGATTTTAAGGGCCTGGACTTATTTGATTAATCCAGAATCTGGCAATAAATGCACTGACTCAACTCCACAGTAAACAAGTGCTGTACCAATGGCCTTGAGAAGTTGATTCTATTTTTTTTGTTATTTTTTAAATTTTTTTACCTTCCCCCAAGGACGTTATGTTTTTGCTGATGTTTATTAGTTCGGACCAACTATTAGATTCTTGGGATGATCCAATACCAGATCAGCCTTTTTTTTTCAAGGATTTGTTAACAGTGCTAGACCAGGCAGTTTCCACATTTTTGCAAATAACTCACTTGACAATGTTGGGAATGCTTTGGCAAAGGTTTATGCTCCTGGAGCGCCTTTAGGTTTATTTACTTTTACTTTCGTCTTTTTTCTCCCATTTTCAGTGCTGTTGTTTTGTTGATTGTTTGTTTTTTTGCTTTTTTGTTGTTTTTGTTTATCATTAGTGCTATTATTATTATTATTGTTATTGTTATTACCAATTTATGGTATGGAGTCCAGCTGTTCTCGTCTAGTTTTAGTAATAAATCTGGTAATGTTGTCATTAATTGTCAGTTTGGTCTTTTACCCAATGACCATTAATTATTTGTACTACATTCATTCATCCATTCATCAGTTTATTATCTATTCTTTGTAAACTTTACCCTTTTGATGGGGCGGGAGCCTGTTCCAGCCCACATTGAGCAAGTGGCAGGGTACACTCTGGACAGGTTGCCAGCCAATCACAGGGGCAACTTAGAGACAGACAACCATTCATGCTCATACTTACAACATGATTAAGAGCTATCAATCGACCAAACAAGCATGTTTTTGGTCGATAGGAGGAAACCTGAATACATGAAGAAAATGCACTGGGAGAACACACAAACTTTGCACAAAGGCCCTGACAGTTTCAAACCAGCAACACTCTTACTGTGACGCACAAGCAATAACCAAACTGTGTAGCCCTATTTTTATTCCACTTAGAAGTTTCAATCTAGTGTTACGTTCTTCATAGTTTGTGCAATGCTGATAATGCTCATCACTGTAATACTTTTTAACTCTAAGTTTTCCTCCTGATCCTTTATGGCAAGCAAGCTTCAAATGTGACATCTCAGAACAAATTAACCTTTCTTGCTCTCATCCTCTGTCAAATAGGACATCATTACCACAAGTCAATCTAAAAGAGTTTGTTTCAGCCACAAGATTGTTTCATTTTTCTGACTCTCCTTCAAAGAAATAAAAAACCTGTCTGCCATGAGATGGGATGAATTTCCCTTAGATGAACAGGGCGAATGACACTGTGCTCAGGAGGAGATTACTGCCATCAGTCGTCGTCCCAGCCAGATGGATCTGCACTTGTGACTGTTAGTGACAACCTGGCGGGGTGCCACACAGCCAGAGCCTGGGCTGGCAGGCAGCATTAACTGAACTTTACACACCCAGAGTCGCATCAGAGGACGCCCCATGCCAGGAGTGTGTCGATGAGGATCAACACTTGTGATGAAACTCTGTGGGTTTCTCAGTGTTTGCTTTGCCTTGATGTTGTCGAGATAAAAACTTTAAAAACAGACCAAGATAGAAATCACAAGTTTTTATTTGAACAGCTGGGAGCTCTGTCTTTGAGTTTTCTCTTTTTATGCTTCTCCTCTTGAAGGGAATCAGACAGTCTCTCCAACATCGTCTCTTTTCATTCAACTCAGAGAGGGCCTCGCTTATTAATACAGACTCTGATGCAGCAGTACTAGGGGTGGGCATTTCTTTAAGATTAGATTTCAATCAAAACGTTGGATTAACATTATCAACCTAAAATATCACATGATAAACAAGATCACAGAAATTTTACAATTACTTTGTAGCAAGTCATGTTGAACTCATTTTGGACATAGCTTTTGTCACGCTTATGTTGTCTGTTATTTTAGTTACAAGTGTACATCAACTGTACCTTAAAGGCAAAGTCAAATTCACATTAATTTAATTGTTTTTATCATATGATTTAAAATGACGTTTTCATTTTCTGTGCTTTTGATTCCTTTCTTTGAAACTGAAAATTGTCATCAACCTTTAAACCGACTTGACTAGTATTGTCAGTATAAAATGTTTAGATGTGCAGCTTTATGGCCTTTAGTGGGTCCACCACAGCCACACACTGCATGCAACCAAAGCCCTCTTCACACATGCAACCCTAATATTATCAGGATAGCACCCAGGTAGACTGCCTGGGAATTCACTGACATGGTCGCTCACATTTGCTCTTCTTAGCAGGAAGTATGCCCTGCTGGACGGGGAGAAGTGGTGAAGGGGGAGAACGTGGGGTCATCGATAGGCATCACACAACCTTAAATATATGTGGTGGTCATATATACATACAGTATACTCAAAGTCATTGTTCGTAATGACTGCAGATGAACTGCAGCATGTTGATGATATGCAGTGGAAAGACCACTTCCAATGTCCAGACGCACATTTGAGTTTCTGTTACTCTCCTTCCAAGCAGATAAACTTTTCCACAACAACAGTTATTTTTATCTCTATATCTTCAGCTTGTCTCAGATCCTCTGGAAGTTTGTTTTACTGTTTTCGAGAGAAGCAGCTAAAAAGCAGCATCGCCAAAGGTTTTGGCTCTGCTCTGTGGAACAGCACAGAAATTGTGTGTTTTGTACTGTACTGAACACAATATAAGCTATCATTGAGGAAAACAATTTAAACCTCTTCACCCCTTTGGTTGACCTTTTCAAACTGACTGTGGATAATATGCGCATGTGGATTTTTGCATTCATTTCAGTTGAAGACAGGCATACACCATGATTTCAAGCTGACAGTGTATCAAACTTGGAGTTTCAGCTCACACTGACTGTACAACTTAATCATTTATCATATACAACCAACATGCACTTGATTATGTGCTCATAATGAATAATCTAATGACAAGTCAGGATCTGATGCTTACATCTGGAAACATGAAATTGGGATGAAGCATTGACAAATGTCTTCGGTTTTACCTACAGTCAAAAGGTGAACTCAAGGTCTGCTTGTTGGATATTCCGACAGGGGTGTTGTTGGCTCAGTCTGACAGTGTGCTTGGACAGAAATCGGAAGGTTGCAGGTTTGAGCCCACATCCAGCTGTCACATGTTGATGTCTCCTTGGGCAAGACACTTAACCCCAAGTTGCTCTCACTGCTATGTCAGTGGCATGTTAATGGGAATGAAAGGGAGAGGGCTTGTTTGCTAACACTGATGGATACCTTGAATAAATGTGTGTTAATGGGTAGATGTGGCCTGCAGTTTAATGTTTTGAATTGTCAGAGCGACTATAAAAGTGCTTTATAAGCTCAAAATCATTAACCACTTAGTCCATGAACTGTTTTCCTCAAATACACACTTCTACAGCACAAAAGTACTGTCACCGTTGCATCAACCACAACTAAGTCATGAAATGATTCCCTGTCAGCTGAAGCTCTGAATATATTAATCCTTCTTTGTATATTTCCTGATATTAGGGGCACGACAGAAAGGCATGCTTGCTGCTACTATGGTAATTTCAAATGCACACAAAAAGGTGGATAATCAGCACTTGGCTCATGCAAGTGAGCACTTCTTTTGCACTTTAACACTGCATTTTGCACTTTGAACAGCCTATGCACTTTAACGAAGAGGGTCTTTTTGGTTTGGTTTGTGTTAGCATACTCTCTATGTTGTTGTGTGTGTGTCCTGTAAATTAATGTAGAGTTCATGATTTGTGTATTTGTTATCTTGCTGCTGCCTGTTTCTGATGTTTTAAGTACTATATTTATTTTAAGATTGTACATACCTGTACAAATGCATTACATCAACCTGCTGGAGACTACAGATGGAAATAAGCCGTTGGCTAAAATCTGGCACATTTACATATCAGTGTTCATTGATGTGCACTGTCCTCTATTTAAATAAATAAATAAAAATAAATAATAAAAAATAAGCGTATGAAGTCATATGACAAGAATACCACTCTTGCAACATAATCTGACTTGCCAAAAGTAGTTGATAAGGCCATGATCTGCCATCATGTTCCCCAGCAGACTGCACCACAAAGGTTGGACAAACAGGCTGGAATGCAGCCTGTCTTCAAAATGGTTAAAGGACTTGAGGTTGTATAGCTTTTTTTAGTCTTTCTTACAACTCAAGAACTGTTACAGTAGAAATTAACATCCACCCATTGACGGTCATTCATTCTCACATTCACTGACTGAGGCCTTAACTTATAATATAAGTCATGAATCAGTTGAAGTTAACACATCCATGCTCTTTCATACTTATTATCCACTGAGGCCGAAGGACACTGACATTGACAGCTTTAATTGAGCTTTAACTCCAGACCCTGGAAACGATGGAGAAGAATATTTTCAGACTAAGCTACTGACACGCCATATTGCATTTGATTTAAAAGAAAATGGTCACATCACATTTAAATTACAAAATATATGCCCGACTTAAGGCTTTATTCGTATATGTTTGTTTTCTGGGGGTTAATTAAGTTTCTTTTTTTCCCTTGTTTATGTACAAAGCTTTAATTGTGAGTACTGTGATTTAGAGATGCTGGTGTATTAAAATCAGTGAGTTATCACGATGAATTAAAAGGATCTCAATATTAATCATTGTAATCATGATTATGGTTTTTCAATGATTAAGCATCCCTCACACATGTTATCACTGATGTAGTTAAAGGTTTGAATAAACTATGGATTTTTTCAGGTTGGATACCTAAGTCAACCTATTTACCTTTATTGCACAATCTCCACAGTATTGCACTATGACAGCAAAAAATATGGGCATAAGCAGTGGACAACGACTCATATAGTGCTGAGGCCAGTGGGGATTTTTTGCAGTTTCAGCTTGTGCCAGGTCGTGGCCTGTGGTCATGTGGCTGCACAAACAAAAAACTCCCCCAAATGTGGACCATTGATTGCAAACAAGATTTTTTAAGTTGTACACGAAAAGTAGTTTCTCAATTTCAGATCAGGATGCAAAAATGAGTACACCTCAATCAAGTGGGTGGGAGCAAAGCTAAAATTTAGTTATCATATCACCCTTATTTTATTCTTATGGTGAAGGAAAATGATATTTTAAACTCAGCTTTGTCAAAACTCTGGAAATTTTTCCTTTGTTCATTTAGATATTGATTGATACATTACTTTTAATAGGGGATGTACCTATTTACAGGGGGCACTAGCTTGTTGTGGAGACACTCCTGGTAAGATCATGCAAGCTTTTCTCATTGATGAAAATAGGAACTAAAACATTGATTTTGTTGCTTTGTACACTGCAGGTCACACCCATTCATGCTTATTCATTCCACGCTCACACATTTACAGTTGGGAAAGCTATGTAAGTTTTCCAATGGTATTGACTAATCCTATTTTAAACTCATTCATACACATTTGCACACCTTTAAGGCAGCAGTATAGGCAAAGCAGTTAAGTGTCTGGCAAGGATACGTCACATGACTGAGGAACTTCGGAATCAAACCAGAGGCTGGGTACACCCTGAACTGGTTGCTAGCCAATCAGGGGGGAATCTAGAGTCACCGATTAGCCTATTAAGCATGTGTCTGGTCTGTGGGAGGACACCAGAATACCTGGAGAAAACCAAAGCATGCATGAAGAAAACATGCAAAATCTTTAGGAAAAATGCCCCAAATGGTTCCATGAGTCAAACCAGCAAACATCCAGCTTTTAGGCACCAACACTAAAATGCACAATATTTTAATTACTCAGATTTCAAAAAGAAAGTAAGAAATGAACCCACAAATAAAAATTTAAAGGGTTACCTTACAATATGTTTCTGATTTCTAGATGCAAAATATAAATAGTGGAAGATTATCGAAGAAATAGTCACCTCCATACAATGTTACATTTGGTCAAATATCCTTCTAGTAACCAATGACCAATGGCCAATGAAAATGAATGGAATTGATTCAAAGCATATTTTCTCACAAGTGAACTTAAGAATTTGAGGCATTAAGGTAAATAAACTTGTGTTTTTAATCAAATGTCAGAGAAATCAGTCTGAATTAAGCAGTATAAAATTAATCAATAGATCAATTTGTATTTGCGTATAGCCAGATCATAACAGATGCTATTTCAAGACTCTTTACAAAAGAGAGGGTCAATGCCACACTCTTATTTATTTATTAGTTTTCCCACTAATTGAAATGTGAGTTATCAGAGCAGAACTACACATGTCTACCTGTATATTACCTACATGCTTGGGAATAAATACATCTCTGCTGTGATGAAGAATAGTGATTTGTCCTGGTCACTTCTCATCACATCTCTGTAAGAAAATTAATGCACTGACAGGGATGTCAGTTTCTTCAGTCACTTGGTTCATCATATCTCTGTGCACTGCATGTGGTTTGTTCCATAGATCGATTTTAAAGTGGTAAAGGCTTTAACTTCAGTCTGAGCAGATGTTGTTAGTCTGTCACTGTAAGCCCTTGGTCAAACAATGTCAATACTGCACCAAAACATTTTCAGCCTTTTCTGATGTCTCAAAGTTTGCAAAAGTGGCACCATTTTAAGTACGCTTTCAGCAGTTATTGTTCTGAATCTACAGATAGATTGACATGATGTTAGGCATAAATCATTAGGATGCACTTTATAGTGCAGGCAAAAAAAATAAGACACAAGATGGAAGAGTTCTTGTATTTGCTTGATGCTGGACATTATGGAATACATGTGGAACTTTTAGAAATCCTTAGAGAAATATTAACAACACTGAAGACAATATAAAATCATAACAATATAATATAATAAAGACAATATCGGCAATATAATAATATACTTAACATTAAACTAATAACATGTGTAACACAGGTCTGTGAAAAAACAAACATGTAAAATAGAGGTACAAGTTATCATTTTTGCAAGTACTTTGCACATCCTTATGCTTCCTTGCGACCATCACTGTAACTTTAACTTTACAAACCAGTGTAATTCAAAACTCTTGCTTGTCTTCGTCCTTGAATGCAGCCCTGACAGTTCTATCTTCAGTGGCACAACAACATGGTCTAAGAATTCTGTGCTTGAATACTGTGTTAAAAAAAAGTGATTTCATGGGACAGCCATTGAGCATCTCTCCGTACACTTCCAAAATCAGCAAGTGTAATGTAGGAGGGAATGTGGTCATTAAAACTAAAACCTAATTGGTTCTGTATCAAGGGACTTGATGCCTTTAAGGCATATCCTCATGATTATGAGTAATATTGTTCTTCTCTTGGAATTTTTTTTTGCAGAATAAACTGTAATAATTAAACTAAAGTAATTAAAATATATGACTGCACTGAACTTTTAGAGGTGCAAATTCAGCTTGCAGATGTTAATCAAGTGTTTCATTACAATTTAAGTTCTCACATTGTCTCACTTTCACACAGTCTTAGAACTGTGATCATGTAATCAAAACATGAATCTACAACAAAAGACATGCCTGAAAGAAGAAAAAGAAACAAAAGAAAAAAAAAATGAACAAATGTTCCATCAGTTTTAAGCTTACTAAGATCAGTGGTTCTCAACTGGTCTAGTTTGGGACCCACCATTACCCCTCAATGACAAGCTGCGACCCAATTAGATGCACATTTTCAACTTCTCTAATGTATTTCATAAACAGATGCTGCACTTTGATCTTAAGATTGTACAGCATATCACAGTATGTCAACACAAAAAAAAGTTTAATGATAAACCAAAATGACCTACATGTGGTGATGCAAGAGAGGGGAATATATCATTTTACATTAAATGAGCTGCATTTTAGTTGAAATCAAAAGTGCATCTTGTGTCACAAATATTCAAGACTAGAAATCTAACTGTAGCTGTAATAATCCTGCATCAGTAGATACATACTGAGCAGCCCTGTATTAATAATATTCAATCAGTAGCACTAAATAAGGGGCTGTCACAACACTTCAGTAACTTGGGCTTTTTTTAACAGACTTCACAGAGCTTTCATACACAAAAATGAAATAAAAAAAGTCAAGCTCCTGAGAAGTTGTTTCCTAAAATATCAAATATATAACTAACACCTTTCTATTAAAATGTGTGTCAGTTAGCAGTACATGGTATTATCACCGCCTATGTAAATGAGTGTGAATATGTAACACACAATGCATTAACCCCCCCCCCCCCCTCAAAATTAAAGCACAGGATTTCTTTAAGCTTTTTTTTTGCCCAGTCAGAGGGTCATGACCCACTTTAAAAGGGTTTGAGACCCACTTTTCAGCCAGAACCCACCAGTTGAGAATCACTGACTTGAATAATGCATTTATATCAAACAGGCAAGAAAGAGTCAGGAGAATAGGAAAAAAAATAATTAAATAAGGCCTCTGCTGTCTACATTCTGTTTGATACCATTGCCCAAGAAGTGTAATTTAAAAGCAGCCGCAAGTAAGGGCAAAAGATCAATTCCTGCTATATAGAGTTCTAGTGTGAGATGCATGTGTAGCAGCAACAGATGCACAGTTCTGGGTGACATTTCCATAATAGCCCTAAAACTAAGCTGAGGGAATATATGTTTTTAAATAAACTCTGTTCCACTCCTGAAAAAGTTCTTGAAGATGAATGAATTCTGCATTTTGTTTTAATGCACGTTCACTATTGCCCCCTAAGAACCATTACACACAGCAGGAGTCAGGAAAAATACAATACACCAACCAAAGCCCTCCACATTTACCCATTCTGTTTTGTTGTGTTTTTTTATAGTTGAGAGAGAGATTATTGTCTTTAATGTAAAGTTAGTGACTTGTAAAGGTACATAAACGAGGCAAAAAGTAATTACCCCTTAATTAACCTTCTATGATGATGGGCCTTAGTTTCTTTTTTTTCTTGGACACAAACTGATTCAGTTCAGTGGCTTAATAGAGATGTGCCCATATTTTATGGCAGAATCTTGAATTGTTTGTTCCTGTATTTTTTTTTTTTCCTCAGTTGACCCACAGGCCTGCCATTTAAATCTGTTTTGTCCTTCATCGTTGGAAAGGAGAACTAGTAATTTGGGGGCTTATTCACTGCCTTTGCAAGTATGCTTGCTGTTTTTTGCAACACGATGGTGGTTCAACTTCCTGGAGTAGAGTCAATCACCTTTCAACCAAATAGTTGGAGAGTAGAATTATGCTTCTGTCACATTTCAAAGTGTCCTGCAAGTACACCAAATTCCTCCCACTGGTGAGTCTGAGGCAAGGAAATGGGTTAAAGTTGGGTTAAAGAAATCATACATGTAAATGTAAATGATAAAATCAATACAATCTACATTTATCCAGTGAGATGAATTTAGTATCTTGCAGCAAAATACAACTTCTCAAAACACTGAGGGCCTGATTCATAGGGAGGAAGACTAGCTTTTGTTCCCACTAAACCTAAACAAATGAGTAAAAAACAACACAATCCAAATAAAAACACACACACAAAGCTTGATGAAGCCTTAAATATGCTGCAAAGCAAGCCCCAGTGCCTCTGTATTTATTTACATGAGCCGTTATCCATGTTTTTGTATTATGGGGGAATGAAGCCCCTGCCCGTGCAAATCAGCAGCTTTGCAAAAAGCCTCTGATGACTGTCACTCCTAGATTGTACACGAGAGTTGCTCAGACAAGTGGGCACACCTCCTTTGACTCATTTAGTTTGGATATATATGAACACAGTGTGAACTCTGTTTTGCTTGAAAGAGGTGGTCTTGGTTCACCACCAGTCAACAGCTGGAGTGGTTTGTTTGCAATCAGAATGCAACAGACCTAGCCACTGGCACAAGGTGACGAGTTAACTCATCACACTGCTGCAGTTGTACAAGCAGCAGCAGTGGTGAAAATCATAACCAGAAACTTTAATCTCAACTGATAACAAAGTACTATTGAATAGAACAATGTTTCTGTTTATACCTTCTAGTCATTATAGTTGTGAATATTGATATTAAAACCACAACAATTACCTTTACAACCATATAAAAAAGAGGACCCTCTTTAAAGAAGATGCCACATCTCAAGAGGCTAACTCTAATAGATGTTTGGATATTCAAGAGAGACAAACATGATGAGAACAGATGATCTGGCTATGGATCTGTCACTATATTTACTTCTTACTTCAGTTTCTTTGTCTCTGCCCACCTCCCTTCCTTTGCCTACACACCCAACACAGCGCAAGATTTCCAACTTATGTATATCTGTAGAAAATACACCTATATATGCATATGTGTGCATTTGTATCTATGCATATATGTGTATCTTTAAAATGAAGAGTTTGGCTTCACCCTGTTCTATTGTAAAGTGCCTTGAGATAACATTTGTTATGAATTGGCGCTGTACAAATAAAGATTGATTGATCCACTGACTAACAATGTAGTCACTCTCTGTGCTCAGGCACAGTGTATCAGTTTATATAGCAGCATGCTACCTCACCGGACCCCACAACATCCACTGGTTTAGAAAAATGTTTAGATTCCCAGAATTTGGTACAGATTGTTATAGCAAGCTTATTTATCCTTTTCATCACTTAAACCTTCACCTTATGAAGCTCTTCCCTACTTTCCCATATCATTAACAGTTTCTCTGCTCACCATTACACTTCTGCCAGTGTTGTGGTGTAAAAAGTTACCATGTTATCTGATGTCTTCTGTGGTCCACTGTCAACAACAGTGAGATAAAAGCCTCTTTTCTTGGTGTGCTTTGTGCGTAAGTTTGTTCAAAATTATTTTGTAAGGTGTCAGACATTAGTGAATACGATCATCAATCACACATCTGACCTCCTCTCTTAAACAACAACTGATTTTGTTGTTGGCTTAGCCAAATAACCTCCCTCGCATAATTCAAATCATGACCAGTAGTCATATCAATGCTAATTGAAGAAGTAGGAAGGACATATGGCATTTTTTGTTAGTCTTCAGCTGAATTGAAACAAAACGACCAAGCTATAGGTGTGAAAACCACCTCTGATCTGCAAACAACAGATATTCAAAATCATAAGTTATTCTGAAACTTTGAAAGTCCACATTTAAGTTCAAATGATGACAGATTTAACATATTGGTCTTTTGGTGTATGGTTGGCAATAAGATAATCAACATAAGACACTGCACATGAAAGACTAACTCATAAACGCCCCAGATCTCTATTATTGCAGCTTATAGTCTTGTGTTCCTGCTGTGTAAAACAAACAGGACAACTGACTTGTTTAATGATTGCTGTTTATCATTCAAAGTAAGGGAAAAAAAAGATTTTTTTGCCACTTTAAAACTCCTGCAACATCACATTATGTAAGTCCTGTGGATAGTTTGACAAATCATCATCAAAACATTACGAAAAGTGTGGTTTACTTGTATGAAGTATAAAAAACTGCCCCTGCAGAAGGAGCTTTGTTGAAGCTAAATAAATAGCAATTGATCAAATACATTTTTTTTTTCACTTTATTTGCAAGCACAGTGTTCTGTGGTCAAAAGTTGTGAAAGTTTTGTAGTTTTTGGTGATTCTCAAAACTCTTTCAAAGTTACATAGGATAAAGTTCAAATATAAGCAAGTTTTTACCAAGTTTCCATGAAGAAGAACTATCTGAAGGTGGATTCCTTTTTCTTTAAGCCTCATGTTCTGCAGTATCAGTGCACAGAAGAACATAGCAGAGGCTGGCTTTCCCTTTCAAGTGCCAAGGTGCCTTATGTACTGTAGGAAAAAGAAAATAAACTTACAGGGTAAAAAAAAAAAAAAGAAAAGAAAAGAAAGATTGGCTTCTCATATTCTCTTTGCTGCCAGAGTGGACAGATAGAGGAGAGCCAACAGCTAGAGGCGTTTTCAAATGTGAGCATACATCCTGCTGTTTTGATTTCTGAATCTTTGATGACTTATTTTTTAATGTACTTAGACTCACAGTTATTAGATAGAGTTTACCTCAGGTAACTGTGGGAAAGATTAGGCACTTTAAAGACATTCAGAAGTTAAATGATTAAGAAAACAACATTTTAATTCAGAGTGCCACCTTAAATATATTTGACATTATTTACATTCTTGGTGTGTTTAAGTTGTTTGCTTATGAGGGGAGTTTAACGAGATGCGAGACCAGCTCAGAGAATATGCCCTCTCTTCTGGCTTCATTCAACTATTTCCTACGGCGTTGGATAGATTTCTGACTTTAGCGCTCTGATTTGGCCAATAGCTTGCTGCCAGCACCAACTATAGAGAATTCCCTCTCCAAATGCCTTTTTACAGATAGTTCATGTTGATCAGCCACAGTGCAAACAGGTCCCAAGTCCAAAGCTACAAGCAATGGCAGACAAAAGGAGTGTAGTTTTGCTGGTCATGTGTCTTCACTTTGAGCAACAAAACACACAAACAAGGGAGTTTAGAGGAAAGCTTGTCACAGCCAGTGTGGAAACCAGAGGAACTCATAATGACTTTTCAGTCAGTAACCACACACTCCATGTTACTCTTGCCCAAAAACTAAACATTAATTTTTTATTTCTCATTGTCTGGTTTATTTTGTTGCTATAACTAAGTTGGAAGTCTCCTTTTATGAACAATACAACTCAAAATGTCATTTATTCTCCTCAAGAGCCAATAGTATGTGTTTTTGAATTCCTTATGCCCTTTAATGTTCCTCAACTTCTTTTTCTCCCCCTGTTTACTGCACCAGTAGATACCTGAAATGGCCCCCTCGCACACACCCCACTAAACAGACCTACCAGTGTTACGTCCTACCATTGTTTTGTCATAAGTTTAGGGACATAAGCAGGGGGTGGAAAGCTCAGTGCAGAGCAGAGACTGTAGACAATGTGCAGTGCTGCCGAAATTATGACCCCGAACAGTGCTAAACTGGCCAATTACTACAGAGCAGACTGGTCAACCGTTTAGAACAGACTGAGCCCATGTGGGGAAGGAAACCTTAAATTGAGGAGTTTCAACAGAGCATCTCAGACAGAGTGAGAATATAGCTGGATGAGAGGTACTCAGTAAGTAAAACTTAGAGGGTTTTATTTTAAAAACAGTAGCATTTGAGAATGTACTCTAGCGTTTTTTAGCCCACCATTAAAAAAAAAATTGATAAATAAATAAAAAATAAATAAAAACAAACTGAGAGACATTGCAACAGTGGGTAGTGACTTCAACCTTCAGCTTTGTCACTTTTATACAGTGTGAGCATTAGGGCAGGACCCGGCAGGCGTACTTTACATAATATAAAGCTACAAAAAAAAACATGCCTGATATGTTCAAGTTGAACAGTGTGAGATGACATTAAACAAAAATTGTAACAATACCAGAATTGTAAACCTTGATATAGTACCAATAAAGAAATATGATACTTGATATCTGTTTCATACAAGGCAAAATTCAAATAAGTTTTATACAGTCCTTGAACTATTATCTTATTTTTCAATTGACATCCTGCAATGCAGAGAATGTAAGTCCAGGAAAACTAACAGAAAATGTCAGTCAATCAATCAGTCTTATTTTTATAGTGCCAAATCATGACGTATGTTAAATCAAGACGCTTAACAAAAGAGTAGGCCAATGCCATACACCTCCTTTTTATTTGTATTTATTAAAATTTGATTATTATATAGAGATGTAGAAAGATAAAGAGGTTGACAGGGACAAAAGGACTAAAATGCGAATTCATGATAGTAGATATTTGTTTGTATTATGTTTCTCTGTGGAATGAATATAAATTCAGTAGAGCAAAGGTTTACAGACTCTTTTGGCTCAGGACCCAAATGAGAAGTTTGCTCTCTCCCTGGGACCAAAGTTACAAAACTGCATTACATTATCTAAACCGTAAGGTACAAGCATAATTAATTTCATAAATAATTTTGAACAAAATATAAAGACTGAGATTTTGCAAGGAAGGATAGGGTATTTTATCATGAGTTTTTGTTTTGTTTTGTTTAGAAATCATAGATGTTTCTCGCATGGAATAGCCATATATTAAGAATGGTTTACTGGTTGTTGTTGTTGGTTTTCAACTGCAAAATAACAAAAATTATATTTTTAAATGAGATAAAAACCTGGTGTGTGATTTAAAAAAAAATGTATTATAAAGATTAGCTTCCCCTATTCCAATAATAAATAATGTTGAGTACATTTTACATATAAAAGCTAATACATTTTCTTCTGTAAAATATACTTTTGACACGTTTTAACATATTTTAAGATAAGGGCACATTTGAAAAGTTCTCCAGCTCCAATGAGAAGCTTACTTTGCTTTGAATAAATGAAATAATTTTCAAGAGTTGAAAACAAAAGCAGAGAGGAATCTTATCTAACATTATTGAAGAAGATGGCGTGTTCCCAGTCTTTGGGACTGACAGAGACAGCGCTCTCATGACAGGTCATGTCTTTTAATCACAGTAACATGTAGAGGTCATATTCTTCACAAACCATAGTCCTACCATAAGAAGTGACACCAAGGTTTGACAAAATATTGTTTTACTTACTTAAAGGGTTTTACTTGTTAATCCATCTGTGGTAAGTTCCAGTAGTAAACAAAATACTTTGACTAATATCAGATACGCAGGATGTTCATAAAAGGTGCTGAACAATATTAGAAGCCTCATTATCATTAAAACTGTATAAGTCACAAGAAAAAGTTGCCTTTAGTGAGCTTCATTACCTTCATTTTCAGAGTTCCTATGTTTCAATTTGCTACCTTATGTTGCCACATTGCTTATTTATGCAGTCAAAAATAATACTGAGCACTCCTCATTAGTCACATAAAAATATATAAATGAACAAAGCTGGTCCTATTAATAACATGAATAGGCAAACAAGTATGAACACTGGCTTTTAATATTCTGACCTAAAGGTTAAAAACATGACTCTAGTGATTGCATTAATTTCTAAAATAAATTCTAAAATATCATCCAAAATTTTTTATAGAACAAAAAGCAAACCATAATCTTGGCAAATCCTCTCCCTAAAAATGACATACTGAATGGTAAATATCACTGCCTCAAGAAAACTTCAAATTGAGCTGTAGTTGAACTTTCTATCTATAATGTTGCACTTTATATGAGTGTAAATTCTGGATTAAATTCAAACCAGAATAATATCATGTCTAGTCAATAAATAGACTCCCAAGTAACCGTGAGCCTTTCAGATGGAGATAGGTACAGATGTAACTTAATGGTCACATGGATTGCTTCAGCTGCCCTGAATAATAAAATGGATTTTTGGTACAAAGAGAATGTCTTTTTGTCAAAGCTAAGCTGTTTTACCATACATTTGATTTGTGTTGATGGACTTTTAAACCAAATATGCAAAAGGTGTGCACATCAGCATGACAACACAGATTATTTCCTGTGGAAAGGCAAAATGTCTGTTTTTGAAAATGTACTGTATCTGTGAGGTGTTAAGGCTTCAGCATGTCTCTAACACAGTCTGCACACAGAGTAGCATGTGACTGCTGCATCTCTGATGGGCTGTGGTGTGTACAGTCATGTTGTTTACACAGGCTACTTGTCAGCCCCAGGGCAGCTTCGAAGCAGATGCTGCCAGCCCATCTCTTTACATGTTGTTTCCCTTTGGTAATGGCTGTGAATAATTTATGAGTAAACTTGTTTCAGAACAGATTTCATTCATATTTACATTAAACAGGAATCCTAAATGTATACAGACTCTTTTTGGAGGGTTTACCTAATTATCATAGTTAACCTTACCTTCACCAAAAGCCATTGGATAAAATTTTTCTTTGCCTGGTAATTCCATCATCCAGGAATGTACTAAACCAGTAAGTCTGACTTCTTTCACTCTGTTACATCTGCCCATGAAGAAATACACCAGAGGAAACTGAAGAAGAAACAACTCAGCACTGGGGATCAGCAGCAAAAGCACTGGGGAGCAGGATTTTTGGAGTGAAGCTGAAACACATACTTTGTTCAACAAACTGAAGGACATGAATTTATGTAATTCATCTGCAAGATGGCAAAGTACTAAAGATCAAAATGGCTCTTCCCCATGTCCTAACCATGGACTGTTAATGAACTTGAGGAGCCATGTGAGGTCAGCCGTTTGATTATCAAAGGAGCCTCTGGACTGCTGTGGATGCATTGAAATGTACGCTGCCATGTTGCCATACTCATCTCAACCAAACTTTGACTCAACCTACTCACAGACATATGGGTCATGTTGAGGTAGGACTTAAGGTTGTCTAACTAATAGTAACTCAGAATGGATATGCAGCCATGTCAACCACATCCCTTAAAAAAAAAACAAAAAAAAACAAAAAAAAAACAGGCACAGTATGATAAAGTCACCCCCCTCACAGCAGAAGCACATAGGGGGTTTCTTGCAGCTCATCCTGCCCCAAGTGGACACTCAAGGAACTACAGCTTTTGGATCTTCTGCATAGGCCTCATTTTTAAGCCCAGAAGGTTGCCACCTAATTTTAACTGATGATGACACAAGGGAATGTCTGTGTCAAAATCAGGCAGATGACATTAAATCACATGAGCATGTCCTGACAGCACTGCAAAGCTACATGACATTTTTTTAATTATCCTCTTTTTTTTCTTTGCACACTGCAGGCCTAAAGCCTCAACTTTTAAACACATGCACACAAAAGAGAGAGAACATAGCGATATGTTTCTACAAAGACTTCAATAATAAACTTGTGGCTAACAACTGTGCTACTTGTAGCTTTTAGCTAGCTTGTAGCTAGAACCATTTCATGATCTATTTACCTTAGTCCTGAAAAATGAGGGTCATATTGGACGAATATTTTGCACAACAGAGGAAGGGATATTTTCTGGAGTGTCCCAAGAAAACAAAGTAAAAGGAACAAATAGTGGACAATAATATTTGTTACAGGTCTAGCCATCTTCATGTTCTCACAAAAACTAATTGGAAGTTAAAGAGACCAACCAATAATAATTCAAGTTTTTGAGCCTTTTTGTTGTTTTTGTTTTGTTTTGCTTTGGAAAAAAGGCACATGGTGTCATAAGCAGCTTATATTTTTCTGGGATGCAAGGGGTGGGAAGGCACAATAGAAATGTTGTTCTTTGAGGGGAGTCTCACTTTCACACACTTGGAAAAACATATATATATATATATATATATATATATATATATATATATATATTATATATGACCAGTCATTCTACATCCAAAATGAAAATCATTAAGTTATGTGACCAGTGTTTTGCTCAGGTGGGCTGTGTAAACCAGAAATAAATTGCTTTTCACAGGCTGAAGAACAAGAGTCATACCAGAATAAACACAGGTGACTGAGTAAAGGAATAACTTAAATGTTTGATCCCTGCAGTAAATGGAACTGGAGTCTGTCTTTTGCTGTCAGGGTTATTTGCTCCCACATGTAAGGTCCACTTGTAGTCCTCTTAGAAAGACTGAGCGATTTCCCTCTACTCGGTTCAGCGTAATGACATTTATCTTCAGACATTTCTATCCAAGTGAAGGATAACTCAAGGATTGTAAAGCCCCTAGCCATAAATTTATGTTTAGTTTGCTAAGGTCATGGTATGCACCTCAGACTACAAGGTCTGAAATCCTAACTGATGTGAAGTATGGTTGCATCACCTTTGGAGAAACTTTGTCAAAGTTTTTTTTTTTTTTTTTTTTTTTTCTTCAATTTCAAGCACGCATACATTACAAAGTTTGAAAATAACATTGCATCACACACTTACAGCATGCAGCATTAAGATTATTGAGAGGGAGATGCAACTTGATGTGTGAAGCACCAAAGTTCAAGGCTTATTTCCCTCAGGGAGAATAGAACCTGTCCTAATTGTACTATATGATATGTTATGGTGTGGTGTATTATGATATGGAGTGGTATGTTATCATACACTCCTGATTAAAATTTAAGATCAGTTGAAAAACTGCAAGAATTTACATTTTGCACTGTTGGATCTTAAGAAGGTTCCAAATAGACCTTCAAAATGCAAAAAGAAGAAATTGAGTAAGCAATTTATTACAAACAACCATTAAACTAAAATAGGCTTTTCATCAGCTGATCAAAAGTTTAAGACCATAGTTCAATTATATCAATTACCCACTGTAGTGATCAGGGTGGTCTCCACGGGTCAGAATGGTTGAAAACATGACTTGAAACAGCAAGTTACCATCACATTGCACGTTTAATGTTTGCAGGAGAGCCAGACATTCTTCACGTAGTCATCTTGGCACACTTTTGTGAAGGTAAAAGCAAATAAAAGGCTTGACAATCCAAACTTATATTCAAAAGCAGCATATCGATCCCGGGAGAAGCTCCTCGAAGTGTCCAGGTTATGTCCTTAAGCCGGTGTGCGTCACCATAGTAACCAAAAGCATTTGAAGACAGTACACAGAGAGATGATCATTACACAATGCAGTCATTGTAGATCACCCGCAACACGCCCACTAATAGCACGTTCAATTTTTTAGTTTGCACACCCAATTTAGCGCTTGTTATTTGGTAACTTAGATGATCCGGCCCAGAATGCCAAATGAGTTGAAATGGGTCAAATCTCAGAATAGATGAGATCAACATGGTACCTGCAGCTAGCCAACATTTATGCTGTGGCCCTTAATTCTAAGGGTCCTTAAATGTCTTGATCTGACCCTGGATCATGGTCTGAATTTTGCTACTTACTTCAAATATCAGCAGTGTTTCAGAAAAGGCCTCATAAATCAAAACTGTCTGTGGAATTATATTCACATCTCAGGCAGAGATACTTCATCATTTGAGAATTTCTGCTTTGAAACAATTCTCTTTGAAATAAAGTTGATTGTGTTAGCCAGCACTGCTCTCACCTCTCATATGAACAGCATGCAAATCCACTCAGTGACAGCTCCCAGTGTTCTTGGCAAAAATAACACTACATTCTGCGGCTGTGTAGTCGCTGCTCCTCTCTGACACTGTTTGAACTGAAGTGATTAACGACTCGCACACTTGGGCGGAAACACACACAGCGACAGAGTCTGTTTGTGATAGAGAGAGCGCTACCCTCGATCAGATACTTCACACACATATAGAAGTTTTGTGAAGTTCAACTTAAATTACCTTCGCTTTAATACAGATTAGCATCCCAAGAACCAAGGTTATCTTGACTTGCACACATACATACTAATAAAGTCATATATAAGGGTCAGTCACACATTTCAGAGTCTTCTTTTACATGCAAATACAGTGTATCAACACATCATTTACAGCTTAACCACCACCTCTGCAATCCATCTCCGTCCTCTGATACATTCATCTCTATCTTTCACACATACTCTATATAGAGCCAACCTAAATTTCATAACATACGCTGCATTCCCATGCAGACAAGACTTTACATAGATGAGTGGTACAAATAATGAGCTTTTATTTTATTTTTATTTTTTGGTGATTTTATGACTTAGTAGTCATAGCGACTGAGCATAACAGAAAACAAACAGGCTTTAATTGGTTTGACTTTTTAAAAAGATGTGACTGTTTATAACAGAATAACTGGTTATGCAAATATCTCCACAGGTCGCACTCTTGTTTATACCTCTCTGAATTTACATTTCAAGCTTTATTTGCTGCCAAGCCAACTATGAGTGGATAAACAGAATGAGGAATCAACTCACCAGTCTCAGTGTCCTGCATTAATGTTACAGGACTGCGGATATCAGCAGCTGAAATGGAGTTGCTCTTTTTATTTTGGGGCTTGACAATTACCTGTTGTGACCACCAGTTATAGTAGCACACGGTTATTCTCCGCCAAAGATGGGCTCAAGTCACTTGTTGCATGTCCAAGTCAGTCTCATATCTTTGAGACAAAGTCCAAGTCCAGTTAGGTCTCAAGTCCCTGTGTGGCAGCCACAAGTCTCTCATAGTTTAAATAAATTAAGATTAAGTGACAAAAATGGACATAAAATAATGTTACCCATAGTAACAAGAACATTTTTATTTTTTTTATCATGTAATGTCCCTGTGTGGGATGAATAAAGGTTTATTCTATTGTATTATATTTTATATTGCTACAACTATGAGAAATATCATCCTAACCATCAGAGTTTGAGTACTGTATAACTTCACTGAGTCATAAAAATGTACTGTCAATGAAATTAACCCTCCAACCTTTCACACAGAGTATTTTTATAAAATAAGCCTGTAAAGCCATATTGCATGGGCAATCACATTTCTGTGAGCTAAACTTGCCTTTGGATGGTGTCAAGTATTATTAGATATTTTTTGTTTAATGGTGTTATCATTCAGTATTTTTTGTGTGATCAGGGTGACTGTAACCATTTTTTTTTACATTTTCTCAAATTAATCTAAACAATTGTTATCATATAATTAAAGAAAAACAAATGTGTAAACGAAACACGGGCAGACTTAATGTCAAAACTCTAGCTTGCTTCTTATTGGAAGAATTGAGAGTGTTAAAACTGCTTTATGATACACCTGTCCCCAGTCTCCCCCATTGCAACAATCTGCTTTCACCTCCTCAGTTCACATTCTGTACAGTTTACTAAGAGTGGGGCTGAAGATTTTTACTCTTACCAGTTAGAGTCTCTACTGTACTTTATCTTTGTCTCTCTATCATACATACTGTAGCTGTCTGTATGCCCATGAGCCTGTCAGTCTTAAAATAATGCACATGTTTTACAAGGGCATGTTTTAGCTTGTAAATCAAACAAGAGAAACACTGATGAAGATAAACATGCATCATTTTATAAGCAGGGCAGGGAGGAGAGGAGTAACTTACGCTGTCTGAAACATTGCATAAGTGCCTTCTTTACAACATTTGGGGTGTAAAGTCAGATTTGATGTAGCTCTCATCTAGTGGCACCCTAGTCAGGCACCTGTATGTTATAAGCCTATCTGTGGCAGTTGTGGGCATGAGTCTCAAACCGCAAGTCCAAATGGAATGAGAAGTCTATAAGGGGTGGGTCCAAGTCAAGTCTGATATAACCTTTAGGTGCAACTTAAGTAGGACTTGAGTACAAGCATCTAACTTGAGTCTCCACCTCCACTAATCCTCATTTTCAGACAAACACACCTGGTGTTAAAACATATCAAAGTGGCTTTTAGGGGGACTCTGTTAAACACCAAATCCACTCACATTTGTCAGGTTGTGAGATGTTGTTTTCCCTTCATTTTTTTTACAGATTTTTTGATAATTTGAAGCAAAAGTTTTTTGTTTCTTTATATAGTTATCAAAACTCCTTGGGGTGTCCTTAGAGATTGTCTATATAGACATATCGACTGTATGTATTTTTGAGTGTCTTTGTGTTTATTTATCTGTGGGTGCCAACTTATGTATTGTGTGTAGGTGTATGTAGGATATAGGGTGGCCATGCATTTTTGACTCAAGTGCATGTGTATATACAGTATGCCTGTTTTGTGCAGACAGTGAAAACAAATATTGGATGTGACATTTACTTTTTGCATTTGAAAATGTAGAGAAAAATTTAAGTTAAGGCATTATTGAATGGGTGCCAGTATACAAGTGTTTGCACATGTTTTAAGTGCATTCATGAGTTATGAGTACACAATCCTGTGCTCTAGCAGCTTCTCTCGCTCTGTGTGTCCTGAGTGGATTCAGGGAGACAGGACTTTGCTCTGATTCTCTATCTTTCCCCCACAAACCATTTAGCTTTCAGGACTTTTCCCTCTGACTGAGCAAAGTTCTTATGGGAGGCGACACAAGCATGTGGCTGGCACAAAGTGATTTCCAGTTTTACTGTCACTTTAAAGTGATATGGTACATGTCGCACAGTCAATTCCCCACTACCTGTGACAGATAGAAATTGGCTGGGCTGAAGCCCCACAAAATGGGTTTTCCAGTTGATGCGAGCGAGAGCACCAAGGCAAGTAACTTGTAGGGGAATCAAAATCAGCTACAGTTTAGATCTCTCCAGACTGTAATGGGGGTCCAGTGGCTCTGTGGTGCGTGGAGCTGGAGTGTGGAGATGCTATCTGGAGGATGCAGGGGATGTTACAGACATGGAAAGATAAGTTCATTATCACCGCAGTCTCCATGATTTCTTCCCACATGCTTTGAACTCGGAGTTTGATACTGATAAAGAAGTAAAACTGGCAAGTTAGTACAGGCTCCTTGTACAGGCTGTTAAATGCCATACTATAGCATGCTGTTTCTTCTCATGTATTATCTTGTCATACAAATTCATAAGAGATCATTAACTGCAAAGATGATTTAAATCATGAACCTAAATTGGCAATTTCTTTTTTCATCTTTTTTTTTTTTTTTTTTTTTACTGCAGCCATATGTAATGAACAGAAGAAAACTGTGGGTCAGTGGCTTCCATGGCAATGTCAGGGGTGGCGCTGCATGGCAAGATAAAAACAATGCACACTGTGGTGCACTAATAGCAAAGCAGTGGCAAAGTTTTTAGAAGGAATTTTAAGGTTAACTAAGGGAAAATGTAAAGGTGCGTTCACACCGAATGTGACTTTGCGACCATAATCGTGTCGCCCACTGAAGTCACATCGCGTGTCCTAAATACCTCATTTTGGTCACGGTTGCCCATCGCCGTGGCTCAGAAACGTCACGTCCACTTGAGTTTGATCACTATCATATCATACATCATATCATACATCATAAAATAGGATGTATAAGCTGACATTATTCCAACTGTATCCTTTTCACTGATCAACCAACCACAAAACACTGCAGCTGATGGCCCTGCGGCAGCATCGTCTGTGAGTTCTCTGTGGTCCGTCTAGGCGGAACTAATGTCCTCACTGACTAATGTTTCCCACACGAGATTGTTACTCTGTAGGCCAGGATAAAAACTGTCTGTCACGGGTACCGTCATACAAAAACAAACACACCGCTGATTGGCTGTTGCCGCACAGCCACACACTACATCTCACAGCCACACACGCGGCAGTCACGTCACTGGAGGGTTAAACCCCGCCCCGTCACAGCTGTACATTGACTTTACATGGAGAGTGGTCGCCGAGGACGCTCAAGTCGCATTCGGTGTGTAGGCACCTTTACTATTCCTACAAAAACAAGATAACAAAATACAGGACTTTCCCTGTTCAACAGTGACATTGGCTGTCCTTGCTTGGATGTGTACGGTAAAGGGTGTGTGTGGGTCTGTGTGGGGCTTGATCATAATTACATCCACCAATTAGGGGGCTGGATAGAAAACGTTTTGACATCACTACTGTGGCTTGATTGAACAAATGGAACAAACTCTTGTGGGATTTTGAGACGGAGTAAAATTGAAACTTGAAAAAAAATGAGCTGCAAAAGCAAGCAGAACCAACAAGATGAGGCATAGTATCAAATACATGGTAATACATTTATTTTTGGTACTTTATATTTAGAATTTTTATTTAAATTGGTGACTCAGTGCAATGAAAATGTGATCTGAGACACTGACTCAGACAAAGGAGGCAGCTTCAAAATTTAAATTCTGTCAAATACACTATTTAATACTTCTGTATGTACACAGTGACTCATTGATGTCCACAAGTATCCAATAAAGGTTTATCATCATGATTGGTCTGTTATACTTTTATTTTGTAAATCTTAATCCCCTTTAGCAAAGGTTACCAATAGTAAATAGTGACTGTGAGTTTTATAACTAAAAAAAGGAGTAAAAACATTGTTATTTTACATCACCATACGACCACAGACATTGTAAGTAGTTGCCACTTGTTTGTAAATAGATCCTCCTATGGGTGAAGGGAAGGGGCTCTCTGCTCGGTCAGTTACCCACATGTGAGACTCCACAAACTCCAATAGTAGCTCAAGTCACACAGTGAGTAAATACAGAAACTTTGGACTTGTGGAGAGACATTTGGCAGAGCTTTGAAATGATCCTGTCATTATAAGACCTCCTTCCTGCATACCATCCCTGACGTGACTGCTTTGTTCTTCTTGGCTTGCTGAAGTCCAAGCTGGCTATGGTCAAAAATCAACATATGTCATTAGTCATGCTTTAAAAATATAACTGGCATTTCTTTTAATTGAATTTAATTTTATTGACTGTTACCTTATGTTGACATGACAACATGGGTGGTCCCACCTACTTGTGCAGTTTGTCCACTTTAAAAGCCTGATAATGTTTTGCCTTTCACTAATCAATGACTAGTTTTATTACTTGAGAACAACCCTACAAATACAGGAAGATGTGCTTAGTGTTTAGGTTGGGGTTGATTGCCTTTAACTTTTCTTAAAAGCACAAAAACAAATTTTGCAGATTCTGTTGACAAAAGAAACAACACTAAGTTTTTCTCTCCCTCAGTACAAATCAGTGGTTCTTGTCACCTCTCTCTCGCTCTTCTTTCTCCCTTTCTCCTCCCTCTAACTGGTAATAAAGATAACTATAATTCCTCTTTATCATGAATTGGGCTTTGCATTTGGAAATAAGAGCTCCATGTTTTATTCTACTCAAGACAATTAATAGATTAAGAAGGCCTGTGAACAGTAATAAAGTCTGTCTCTACATGTATTGGAGCCGAAATGTCTTAGAGAAACTAATTTAGAGAAACAAATTCAAGCAAATTCAGAAAATGTATAAAACATACTCTAGCCTATAGGAAGGGCAAACAGGTATAATTTCTGACAAACAGGCCTATCCAAATTCATATTGCCCCATCCTAGATGGAAATTCCTCTTCCACACCTGATCTAATGTCAGCTAACTCAGCTGAATAAGCCCCGCTGGATCTCTGGTAGTGGTAATGAATTGTGTGAGCAATGGTAGGCAGTTATGTAGCTGCTGTACTGTAAGAAAAGGAGAATTTAAGCAATCTTTCAAGGCATTTTTAGTAAATTTGGTGAGAAGTGCCTTTAGCAACTGAAAACTGCAGATTAGCAGCGACTGCTCTCATGATTTTTGGTGACTTATCAATGCAGCCCTGGTGCAATAGTTTGACAATAAGAACAGAATGAATGCCATGCAGCCTTTTTTTAATGTTCTTTTAATCTTTCTTATCCGTGTTTGTGCCACAGGCTGATTTTCCCCCGGCACAGAGTAAGAGTTAAACAAAAAAATGGGTAGTTTCTTTTCAAGTTAAATCACCCCTTTGATGAAATTACAGTTTATTGCGTGTTGTATGAACATTTTAGTATAATTCTCAGCTCCAAACTTTTCCTTCTTTACTCTTTCCACAGTCTAAAAGAGTTGGATGAATCAAAATGGGAAAACGCACTCCCTGGCCTCTTGTGTCCTTCTTCTCCTTCTTATCCTTTTTCCCTGTCAGGCTTCCTCAGTTTTATCTACTGGAACAGTTGCTCTGAAGAACAACAAAAAAACTCTTCTCCTCCCTCTTCCTCTCCTGCCTGTCCTCAGCGTCACCATCGACTTTTTCTCTGCTGTGCACAGAGGAGGAATGCAATTATAAAATAAATCTAGATTGTCTTTGCTCATATACCTTCCAAGGAAGGATTCATACTAGATTATTATGATAGTATTGCAAGACTGGGTCATTACCCAAAATCTTCCCTCTCTTCATGCCTGTCTTTAAGTGCTCAGATTAGAGGCGGTAAAATGTAATACCACATACTGCAGGGCTTTGGATAGTGAGGCTTTTTTCTTCAGACCCAAGATATTGTGCAAGTTGTAAATCATCACTGCCTCTTTGGTTTATCAATTAATTCTCTAACTTCCTCTCTTTCTGTGCTCCTGTCTTTGGCACAGATGAAGCCAAATTTAATTCAACTGCTAATGCTGCACTCACATGGACTCAGGCAGACCTTAGATCCGTGGTTCTCAACTGGTCCAGCCTCAGGAACACCACTACTTCCTTGATGAGAAATCATGACCCAAATTTCTGAAAAATTGAAACCGCTCAAATCCATTGTATGAAAAATGGTCCAGCTTTTACTTCCATCAGAACATAAACTTTAACAGAAGTCATATAACAAGATAAATGTATAAAGATCTTGAAAGCACAGTCAAAATTACTTATCAACGTGAATCTGGATAAACTGAAATATACTGATAGATGTTCACTGAAGTTCTTAACATACTATAGACTGTTTTTTTCCAGGATCTGGAGAAAAAAAGAAACTACATGACAGTCAGTCTAAGAAAAAGGACAGCTTAAGTCTAAACCATTGATATTCAGACATAATTTGCCCAAGGCAACCGACACCAAAGCCAAGGCAGAATCTCATGACACACCAAATTCATATCCATGCAAAATAGCCTCTTGAATGCATGTTAATGTAACTCATTAGCACCTTGACAACTTTATTTGTATCTACAAATGCCTATGAAAGTATGATTTACAATTGTTATACTAATGAAATGTTGATAAACAGCGTTATTAAACATTTATATTTAGAGTAAATTCATTATTTGTGGATTAGTTGTATTAATTATATATGATTGTACGATTTCCAATGCACACCAAGACCTGCCACAAGGCACAATCGTTCCGTGCCACACCATTTGAAAACCACTGGTCTAAACCAAGGATGTAGTGGTATACTTAAGCCTAGCACAAACAAAAGTATTTTTGAACTGCACTACTTTACTAATTGTCAAGAGTCACCTTTTTTTTAATTAAAAATTCAAAGAAGTAGCAGTATCCTTATGTTATACCATTCTGAGGACTGGAAAATGCAAGTGTTAGGCATCTAGATGTTGTCTTTCAGGTTGTAAACAATCCAGCTTGACCTGTTTTTGCTGAGGGGGACAGGGGCTCTCTTCTTTTAGTGTGTTCATTATTTATGTTAGAAAGAACTAAGTATAGTTGAAGCTGAGTTCACTTGGGCAATTAATACAACCATATCCCTTGTCATGATGTGAGAACCAACTGTCATGGTTTTTAAGCTGATTTGAAAGAGGTCATTCAGTTGGTTTACAAGTCAGCCCTGTAGTAGTTGGTCAGTTCATTACTGCTTGGCACCAACAACTTGTCAACAACTCTGCATTCATTCTAACGTCTACACTTTGGAATAGGTTTGCTACTACGAGGCAATGGGCTCAAACTGACAATAAAACAATATTTGGATGTCATACTGGTAGGTCAAGGGAGTTCTGATGCAGACTTTTTGTCTTGTCCATAGAAGTGCTCCACCACGCACCACAAACCAAAGGGCATATTAAACCTGAACAGGCATCATATTGGCTCTTTTACTACTACTAATGCTGCCTGATGTTTTGGGCCCACTGTGTTAGCTACAGTCTTTGTATCTTCTTGAAGATTTCTCACATGACTTCCTCTGTGTGATCTAAAGTTTGTTCAATTAATGTGTTTACAGTTTGCAAGTTGTGCTAAGAAGAAAAGCCTTTTTTTTTTTTTTTTTCACCTCCTAGGCCTCAGCTATGCTACTTAACAGCAATGTGGGTCAAATATAAAGGTTTATTTGCATTTATTTATGAGTCCCCTGCTGTGTTGAAATTATGGGTTTAAAACATCATTATTTTGAGGCAATGAGTTACACAGCAGAACCTAAGCACACGTCTGGGGCTCTTCCTCACTGTGTGGATAACTTAATGAATTAGTCAATGAATCAATAGAGTTGCACTTCATTATCATCACATCAGCATTGGGATTCTTAGGAGATTGCAGTATTAGAGCTTGAAAGATACTGTAGCAGCCCTCCTGTAATGAAAGATTGTGTTGGAGCACTGTGGGTACTAAGACCAACATCTGCATGTCAGAGTCCATTAGGCTCAAGCTTTCCTTTTTCTTTGATTGGGAGAGGGATGCCAGCTCGACAAGAGGGAAGTAATTAAAGATCATTTTAAGAAATGCACTTGGAACTGACAGAGTCAAAACCTTTTACACTTCAGTCTTGTGCTGCATGCAGAGGTTGTTAACATGGGTTAGCTCTGTACATGCCTAGGGGACCACTTGGAGCGACAAGTTATTTTTAGTGCCAAGTACTGTGAGAGACCTTTGGAGCAGCAATGACATTCATGCTGAGCTCATGTTGAACAATCAGAAAGAGTTATGTTAAAAACTAATTATGATTATACCCTTTGGAAAGAAACATAAAAAACAAAGCTGTAGTGGTATAAATTGAAACTGTGTCGAGTTCTGCCACTGCCATTGCTACAGCAATCAGTTCATGTTGGAGTTAAACATCAGGTTGGTTAACACAGGCAATTTTTGAAGGATGCAAGTGAGTAATGGAGGCTGATGTGTAGTCAGGCTTTATATGTGAATGCTGCAGCCATCAGAGGTTATGTTAACCAGCAAGTCTTTATCTAAGTATGTAGGGGCGTAAAATTAACTTTTTACCTCATCTGCCATTGGCTAGTGACCTCCAAAACTTTACCAGCCCAAAATATTTTTCACTGGCCAAATAAAAAAATCATGCCTTTTTTGATTTAATATAATTACCATACGCTTTTATTATGAAAATCCAACTTCAGCATCACTGAAAGAATACAGTTATGTACAGATAAAATTAGATTATTGCTTTTTCATAAGGTTATACTTCATTAACATGAGATTTTTGCTATTTCATTAGGTTATACTTCATTTCAAGGTGACTGCTGCATCATCGTGTAGTAAAAACATTCAAAAGTGCAACCTTTTACAATGACGGAGTGAGCGAAGTGTCTGTCTAACAGCTTTACAGGAACGCTCTGTTTAACCTGCAGGAAAAGGAAAAATAATTAGAAAAACATCAACTGGGACTGAGTCTAAATTGACTCCACAGATCCTAGATATTTTTTAGAATGCTATTTGACTACAAGTGCATTTGCATCTACCTTTTTTTAAAGGTAGGCCTCCTCAACTACACCGTCCTTTTGGCTCAGGTAATCACCACATCATCAGCCTCAAAGTCAGACAAGTCTGAGTCTGTGTCAGCAAACTGCTTAGAATGATCTTTAAAATTAGGCCTCTGACCTCTTGTGCAGTCAGTGTGCCACAACTGGACAGCTGCACCTCTTTCACAGTTGGCGGTTGATGCAGGGATGGTGAGGATGAGGTCTATCAGTTGCAGGGTGTGTCAAGTGTCCCTATGAAGCCAGTTGACATCCTCCCAGGTCAGGGTTGTCAGCAGCTGAGATTCAAGGTAAAGTCTGGCTTTGAGCAGGGTCCACTCATTGGGGATGTGTTCAGGAGACGATAGAACAGGGGAGACGTGGTCAGCGGGCACATCAATTTGTGCATCACCAAAATCTGAAAGATATGATATATGTTACATACTGGCATCTGATGAAGCCACCTGCTTCACCTTCTCTTGACTGTGGCCAGTTCTTGACATTGACCAGCTTTGTTACTATCAAAACATCTGAGCTGCCATCCTTGAACCTGTCCCTGATGCTCTCAATAAGCCTGTCTAGCAGCTGCTCCTGACATGAGATGGGGACCCTATCTTCACCTACCTGACCCCTGGGCCTGGCCCTTCCTGTCAGCGAAACTCCCTTGAACACTTGGTCCTGGGTGGCTTTCATTATTGGTTCTGCTCTGATGATTCAAAATCCCACTTCACTATACTGCACTTTTTCCTTACAACACTACTCAAGTGTATCTATTATTTATTTCAGCAAAACATCATAAAAAAACATACCTGGTCTTGTAACTCTCCAATACAGCATGTGTGGAGCTCAGACAACTGTGGGCATCACCGATTGAGATGTTTGACTTCTGCAGAGTCTCTGAATCTCTGCTGAGATTGCTCAGTGTGTCATAGAGGAATCCACTGAATCTAAGCACAACAACTTTCTAGGCAGTGTCACTGAAGCTCTTTGCTTTGCACTGCCGTACAGCACTTACACCTTGAATGGCTGGGGATGTGATCTGAAATTGCAGACGTGCAGGCACACACACAAATAGTCAGTTTGAGTTCAAATACTATGGCAAAAATGTGATTTTGTTTGTTTGTTTGTTTATCTTTGTTATTTTGTTTCTAATGAATATATCACACAACTACAGAGTAACTAAGTGAGTGTGATTGTGTGTGTGAGAAAGAGAGAGAGTGTGCGTGTGACAGAGAGAGGTTTTCATCAACATTTTGAAATATGAGCCTTCCCTGGTTTAAGTGATGCATTATGGCTGGGTAGCCTCTCAGGAAGTGGTCAATGACATGTAGGAAGTGGGCCAACCACCTTGTGCCTCCGACTCTTGTGGGCATGATAGGTGCCAATTCCAGTGCTGCAAAGCTGTTCTCGAGGTAAGAGCGATTGAAGGGACTAACATGGTAGAAAGTGTACAGACCTGTGAGGAGCTCTTCTATTTTTTTGAAAAGGACTATGTTTTTTGCCGAATCTTTAAAGCTTAGGTCCAACCTGTGCGCCATACAGTGTACTCAAACCACTTATGGTCGGTTTCTCCTCAGACGCTTGACCACCCCTGTCCTCGCTCCAACCATCACTGCAGCTCCATCAGTGGCTACTGCCACAAGCTTAGCTTCCCACTGTTAACTGACCTTATCCATGACATCTTTGATGGCCTTTGTTATGTTTTCTGCATCTGCCTTGTCAACTGGATTAATCCCAACAAATTTAGACTCAGTTTTTCCCACCACACTGCTTCTAACAAAGACCATCTCCTGTAATAAATTTTGCCCTCCCCAATCTGTCTTCATTTTTTTTTCTTTCCATGTCTGCCATATAATGGAGGAACACTCTTACCTCTACTTTATTCCTATAGGTTTCCCCTACTGGCAGCTCTACAAAGATAAGAAAAGTAATGTTATAATTAGAGTGGACAAAGTGAATGTCACCTGAATATTTGATGCAAATGATGCGGACTAAAACAGGAAGCAAACAGGAAGCATTGTAGGGGACTAAGAAAATGTACTTTAAATAAAAACATTTTTGTTATAAAACAGGCACAACAGATTGAGTAAATGATATATAAAGTTACTTATTACTTATCGTTCATAAGGTTATGTAAACAGGAGACAACAGCTGACAAAAAGCGTCATTGACTAATATACAACAGTTCCCACAAATTTTATAGTGACTTAAGAGTTAAAACACTTACTCGCAGATCTACTCAAAGTCAGTCAATGGCCTTCCTTTCTTGGCCAATGCGTGTACGGTCCTGAACATGGTGAAAGCTTTCTTTTTGTCGGGTCTGGTATAGCTGTCACTAAGTTGATGATGATTGAGCTCACAGGCTGCAAGGTTTTTAAGCAGTCACTGTGGCATTTTGACTTTTCATGGTCCCAAATACTTTCCAAGTTCATGTTTGTTGTGCCAACAATGAATGGGTTTTGCTTCTGTTTATCCTTTGTGTGTATGCTGCTTGTGTGTGTGGCAAAGGCTGCAGCTCATGGTGTGGTTTGTTGGGTCGTAAGTCAGCCAGGACCGAGGTTGGCCGGATTCGTCAAGTTTCCAGTTTTCTATGAAACGTCCTATAGTGACATTACTCCATTTAGCTGTCTGTTCCTCTTCTTGATCATCTCCTGCCTCTTTGTTTATCTTTTTTGTTTAAGGTGGCTTCACACTGGGAATGTGTTGCCACATCTTCCTCGGTAAGCTCTTCCCACCGTGCTTCTTTAAGCAAAGGGAATGAATAGAACTACAGTAGCTGACATCACGCCGTTCCTGGCGTATCAAATCACAACACAAGTACAGCGAGCTGTGAGGGTCAAATAGCCTGACAGTCGGCAGAAATGGTTGAAAGTATGGAAACAAAACCTCACATACGCCCTGTAAGTACATAAAGCAAAGATAACATTCACCAAGTCATAGCCTTTTTTCGTCTTTGTAACATTGCTAAAATAAGGCCTATCCTGTCTCAAAGTAATGCTGAAAAGCTAGTCCATGCTTTTGTTACCTCTAGACTGGACTATTGTAATTCTCTTCTTTCAGGCTGTCCCAACAAGTTGCTTAAGATGCTTCAGCTGGTTCTAAATGCTGCAGCACGTGTGCTGACTAGAACTAGGAGAAGAGACCACATTACTCCTGTACTAGCTTCTCTGCATTGGCTTCCCATTAAATATAGAATAGAATTCAGGATTCTTCTTCTCACCTATAAAGCTGTTGGGTGTTGGATGTATATATTTGTATATATATATGTATATTTGTATTTTATATATGTATATATTTATCTATGCATATATGTGTATCCATAAAATGAGGAGTTTTATGCTCCATTGTAAAGTGTCTTGAGATAACATTTGTTATGAATTGGCGCTATACAAATAAAGACTGAGTGATTGATTGATCCACAAGGAGCTAGTTTTATAGCTCCTTGTGGATCGATCAGTGTGTTGGAGAACTGTTTTACAGCCAGTAACTCAGGCAGGTGTTCAGAAGTATGTTTTATATATGTGTTCAAGGATATAAACCATAAAACACCTAATAACAGACGATACTAACTATTTCACTTAAAAAGCTTGTTATATGGACATCAGGGCTGCCATCAAGTCATGACAAATATGGTTACATTAATTTACACCTGCATGCTGGCCAATTGATTGGTTTTTGGGCAGAAGTAGAGGGGAAAGAAAGTTAGTTTCATATAATAGGCAGTGAGTTTTCCAACATTCTGGATATTGAACCATGATAACTTGCATGTAACCCAGTTGTTGTCATACACTGTTAATTGTAACTTGTTGTTTGAACGTAAAAAAAAATGAGTGCAAGGGCTGCCTCAAAATTTTACATTAAGTCAACTGAACCAGTTAGTTTTTGTAACAAAACCCGATGTTATATTAAGGACAGCCTGCATGTTGAGTTGATTTTTGTTTCAGTTTATTTGATTTAGATTTTTATATTTGTAATTCTCTCAACTTTAAAATATATTTCAGATCAAATAAAGTGGTCTATTGTATGAACTCTTGTGGAAGTTTGGTTGACTTACATATGTTAGCTAATTGAACTTGCAAATTATTTTCATTCACCACTTATCCCTTTTGGGCTCGTGCGGAGGGGGTTTAGTTGCTGGAGCCTATCCCAGCTGTCAGTGGGCGAGAGGCAGGGTACACCCTGAACCAGTTGCAAACCCACCCATGCACGGGAAGAACATGCAAACATCAAACAGAGAGGCCCTGTCAACCCAGGGATTGAACCGGCAACCTTCTTGCTGTGAGGCACGTGCCCTACCTGCTGTGCCACTGTGCCACTCACTTGCAAATCAATTTCTTCCAAATAAAAATAATCTGCTGTTTTAACTGTCGTCATAACTTTACTGAATGTAGTTTTATTAATCTTTTGAAAGGTTAAAATGGCAATACAGTCCTCTGGTTGTTCGTGCGTCTTCATCGTTTGACTTCCCACAATGCACCTTGGAGGTAGGGACGTGAAGTCATTGCTTAGATACATTCGATCTCCACACCCATACAACTAGTGTGAGTTTCAATTGACATACATTGTTGATTTGTATGGACATAGTTTTTTAAGTTAGGTTTCTCTTGGGTAGTTGAGACGTTGTCAACTAAAAGTTTCATGTTATTCAAAAAATTGTGTAATCTTTTGTCAAACCAACATTGAATATTATGTCCTAGTAACAAAAGTGAATAATTACATTTTACAGTGTAGGTTGTGATGGGCAGTAACGTCACAGGAAATAGTGTCATTAGCAGCTTAATTACGTTTTTCAGGTGCTTTGTGGTAGCGGTGTTATTTTCTAAGCCTAATAGCTTTTGAGTATCTCAGATCAAGTAGTGTGATAGCATCTAAACAAGTTACATCCATGGCAAAGATTAGGAACAGCCGGACATATCAGCAGCAGAGTGCTCAGTCACGGCCCAAAAACACACTTCAGGGATGAGTAAAAGGCCAAGTGGTCACAGTGTTCCAGCAGACAGTGACTGTGTATTTCTTCATTATGTTGATACAGCCTGATTCTTACAGCCATCGTCAATGCTGCTGCCAAATGTGCTGAACTTACAAGCTGACACACTGTGAAAACACATTTTTTTTTAGAATAATATAACAAAAACACATTTAAAGTTAACTATCACCAGAAAACAGCAGCTTATATCCTACGAGCAGCTAAATGTTGAGATACTCAATACATTAGTAGACAATGGATAAGTTGGACATCGAAGCAGGGGAGACAGAGACAGTGTGAGAATCTGAGGTAAGCTGATAAGTATCATGTGTAGGATGACTTGAGTCATATTTTTGTTTCTTTTTTGTCAGCATAAGGACTGGTTATTTTAGTGTATACTCACAAAACATGATGTTGGATGTCAAAGAAATATTCCAGCACGTACGTAATGACATAGGAAACCATAGCATATGAAACCAAGCTGATACAGTAGGTCTGTTAAAACAGTAATTGAATTACCTCTGTCATGTGTTAATTTTAGTATTTAATTGCAGTGATTATGTTCAAAATTCATGCATGATAGTAACTGAATGAGCAAGCAGAGCCTCCTCAAATGGGTGTCTTTAAGAGCAGGCATCATATAATGCTGCACAGTTGTTGAGAACTGAGAACTATATCAGGCAAGCGTTATAAGGTTCCTCTGGCCCGGAGAAACATCTTTCAAAAATCTTTCATCCCCTCTGCAATAGCCGACCTAAACAAACAAAACTAGACACATGCTGCTGTTAAAGCCTCCCCCCTTTAGTGAAAGACTGTCTGATGAGAATGCATTTTTTTTGACTGTTTTAATCATGTTGTCCTTTGAATGTTAAACGAGCCTTTCAAAGACGAATTTCTGTCACTCCTGACAGACAATAAAGTTTCCTGTCTATTCATCCTGTGTACCCCCTGAGCCTTTTGTCATACCATGGGTATCTCCTCACTCAAACGTGTTGATGATTCTTCAAAAGTAGAATGTAACACCTATTTAATGAATTCATTTAATTTTATCTTCTTAATTTGAACATTTAATTCTCAGAAATTCTTTTCTTTTTTAACTAAAATTAAACATAAAATAAATAAGATGCAAAATCAAAATAATCAACTTGCCTTTGTTATATATAACTGTTGCAACGTTTACTACAAAACACTGGAGCTCCTTTGTATAAGTCCCTTTGAAACATGCATTTAAAATTCAAAAATCAGGAACAAAACACTTAACAAAATAGTTTATCTGCGGGCTCCTCTGAACCCTCTCCTGAATCCAGAGCAACTGGACGTTTCAGCCATTTATCCACATTTGCCTGGCTGCAGGTTAGCAGCTGTTTTCATTTTGGCTGTCCTGTGCCACAGGTTATTGTCTCCCCGGTAAAACTAGTATTGATGGGCATATCTCAGTACTTCCAAGTTGGAAATAAAGTATTAAATGTTTCTATGTTCCCCATGCAATGTTCTCGTGTACCCCAAGGGGTTCACATACCCCTGGTTGGGAATCACTGATCTAGCTTGCTACTACTACTTGCCCATCACTGGTTATAGGATTAAAAATGACCTAAAAATCTTCAACTTCAGAAACCCCCTCCCAAATTACATTTTCTTCTTAAAATTTCATGACTTTTCCCAAAGTGCCCCAACTCACTTACCCTGCTGTACTGTGGAGCAGGCAGAATCACATGAAAAGGCATGGCTGTTCTTATGTTATCACATCACAGCCTGCTCTCTATTGCCATACAGATCATACTGTGCTTTATAAGAAGCTAGTTATGAGACGAGGCTATCAACAAAACAAGTAATGCTTTAGAGGCAGAGGTTAAACGCCTTGTGAATAATTATAAAGATAATTTATTTTTTTATCACTGTGTTACGTCACTCATAATTAAAATTTGAACAAATCTTAATGTGTTGGGCCAGCAATGTGAATAGGCTAGCAGCATGAACAATACTTAGCATAAGTCTAAGAATAGCAGGTTTGCTTAAACAGTTGATAACAGAGAATTGGGATTTCCACACCGTACCTCATTCTGCAGCATATGACAAAGACCGTACAATAGCAGGTCTCTGTGGTGTTATATATTCACATTGAGCAGTGAAATATGGAAAGCTGCACAAATTTGTCACATAGTGTCCTCTTCACCATCAAACATACATGGAGGACTGATCGCTGCAAGACAGAGACAAACAACTTTCTGTTACATACAACTTAGACATAGCCACGGCATCATCTAGAGGCACAACTAGGCAATTCTACAATATTCTGGCTGTTACAAAATTCACTGCCCTAAGAAGAGGGTGAATTTAAAGCTGGCCAGTGCTTACCAGGGAACACAGAGGACAGCAGGTAACATGGTAACCTTTCACACTGTAACACCTATTGAAATGTCATAAATCATCTGCAATATGTACAATTGAGCTATGAAAACATGTTGGCTCAAGTAGTAAAAAGGACAAACTCCCCTGCCTCAATGACCTCAATTCTGGAAACTGAAGGAGTTTTTGAAACTGTCAGTGTTGTTGAGTCATGTGATGGTGGGAATGTATTGATATTTCCATGGCATGTCATACCTGGGCAGCAAAAGTGACCCTATGAGATCCAAAGTATGATTGTTATCACTAGCTGTAGTATTTTGCTATCGGTTGAGATTGAGTTGCCTGGTGTTGTAATGCAATTACTATACTGCTGTTGCTGATGCTTACATGACTACAGCAGTGTAATGAGTTAGCTTGGCACCATATTTGTGTGGGTTGCTGGATCAATTGCATTTTCATTAAATATGGAACAGCTCCAGAAGTCAACTGGAAGCAAGCCGAGACCACCTCCTTCATAGGAACTTGGCACAGATGTTTTATAGCAAGACATTGATTGTTTGTTGTGTTCATGTGTATCAAAACAAACTGAGCTAAAGGGGGAACGCCCACTTGTATCAGAACAACTCTCACCAAATTGAAGTGTGAGAACCACCAAAGACATAGCTCTTGTTCTCCCAGTTTTTTTGTCAGTCCTTTGGTTTCTTGCTGCTTTTAGCTCTGAGTTTCCACATGTTGACTGAACTGTATTTGTCTGACTCTGTTACAATCCTAGGTCTTTCATTCATTTTTCCTTTTTGTTTCTGTCAGAAAATCTCAAAGTCTTCATCTGGATCCCTTCTACTTGAAATAAACGCCCTAAAATCTGAACCAATAACTCTGATTTTCCTGTATTCCCAAGACATTGAATATACTTCTTAAAGAAAAACATTTAAAATAGTGTTTTTTTTTCTTGTTAAAATTCATACACTGTTTCTGGCATTCCAAGACAAGCCACTTATGAGGTGCATTAGTCTTCCTCCTTGTTTTGCCTGCAAGATTCATGTCAGCCTTTTATCTTCACTCACTGCTTTGGCATGTTATTCATAAGCTATTACACCCCTGGCAACAAATCACGGAAGACACCTCTGACCTTCTCGCTCAACATGACACCTGTCAGTCATGCAGTTGATATGCTGAACCCCCCTGCCACTAATCTGACCTTTGAAGCCCACCCAAAAGACTAAACACTGTACATTGTGGATTCAGAATCAAATGGCATCCATCACAGCTCACCTAATAAGGCTATGCTTTGGGGAAATTAGCCTGCAGGGGAGAAATTCTGATTAGTGTGGTATGATGGGTTAAAGGCCACATCAACCAATGATGAAACAACCTGCACCCAAGCTCTGATTCCTGACATAAGTATTTATGACATACGGTATCTTCAGTCCAGAGTGTTAAGTGTGAGATAAAAACAGACTACAAGGGAGAGACGGTAGTAAGCTCTGGGCTTGTGTTTTTTTGATTTTCTGGGCTTTGCCAAAGCTTTACAAGATTCAAGTGGAATCTATGTTGTTATGATTTAGTGCAGCTCTTCATAGGTCTACCTTGAGCATTATCAGAAGCTTTTCTAAGAAACATTAATAGTGTGGAGCGCCAACACATTCAAATAAGCCCATTTCATCCAGACTGAATTTATGATGCTGCCTTTCATTTCACAGTCGAAGGAGAGGCAGCCAGCTCTAGAGTATTTCAACACTCATAAGCACCAACTTTTTTTTCTCTGCTCTCCTCAAGTGGCACTGCATTATCATCTGGTTCACCTCCTTTTGCCCCTAATATACTAAAGGAGAACACAATGATGGATCACATCGGAGGCTAATGTTGAGGCCGGAGAAATAAGGAGGTAGTTCCAGTGTCACACTTAGAGGCAACCTTACCTGATGTACTTAATTACTAAGAGCAGGTTGTGTATTTTAAAAAGGACACAGCGTGAAGACAGTAGTAGGAGGAGGAGGTTGACACTGTGCACCCATGATTGTGAGGTAATTAATGTAATTTGCAGCTTTAAGTTGCTCTTCCAGGTCTGACATATTGTACTTTCGAAAGCATAAACATTAGTGGCAAGTCTAGAGTCTGTCAGGGCTGTGGTTGCAAATTCTGGCCATTTGAAAACTTTCGATGAGAATAAACGGGAATAAACAGGAATTTATGGGATATAACTGGAATAAACCAGGAATTTTGTTGCAAATGAGCCTTTAACAGGGATTTTAAATATAGTTGGGTAAAATATATTTTAGCACAATCTAGACAAAAACAACCAGATTTCACGCAAGTATACTTGCGAATGTCTCTTCTATTCCTCAGTCACATGCATATATGCACACTGCTTACTGCAGGAGTATCGAGGCCATGCCCCCTACAGTGTTAATGTTGTTGACTAATTATTTTCGTCACAGTGTTTGTCAACAAATTTTTTTCCCCTGACAGAAACTGGACAGAAACTAATAAAAACAAGTGCACATGGACAAAACTAAAACTAAATTAACTGGCAATTTTGTCATAAAGACTAGACAAAAATGTTTGACAGAGACGTAATCCAATCAGATCGAATTTCATCATGTAGCAAGTAGGGATATATGCAATCACAGCTACTTTGGTTGTGTGGAAAGGTTCGATGATTAAAGAGGGACATCCAATCACACCTGCCTTAGCGTTATGGTGGCGGGATAAGTTGGGGACTACACAAAGTGATCGTGAAACTGATTGTTCAGTAAAATATTTTAAACTTGATAAAGTTCTACTTACAAATAAGTCTGCTGAAATTCAATGTTTTTCCAGTTCTATCTTTTTGCATGGAAGTCTGCATGTGACAAAATAAGATGTTTTTATTTAAGTTTGGCTATGATACAGTTGAGGGTGGTATAGTGGCACAGCAGGGAGTGCACATGCCTCACAGGAAGAAGGTTGCTGATTCAATCCCTGTGTTGGTCAGGGCCTTTCTGAAGCTGCATATTTTTTTCGGGCATGCATGGGTTCCTTCCTGGCACTACGGCCTCCTCCCGCAGTCCAAATACATGCTCATTAGGTTGATTGTGACTCCACATTGCTCTTAGTTATGGGTGTGATCGTAAATGGTTGTTGGTCTCTCTATGTGGCCCTGCGATCAACTGGAGGCCAGTTCACAGTGCGCCCTGCCCCTTCTCCAATGTCAGCTGGGATTGGCTCCAACCCCTGTGACCCCAAAAAGGGTAAGCGGTTTGGATAATGGATGGATATAACACAGATGCGTGTTATTTCCCCATTGTCATTTGGGATAGTCTTCAGCCCCGAAGACCTTAAAAGGGACAAATGGTGTGGTGTCTTTCTCTCTTTACTAACAACAGGGGACAAGCACTATAGAAAATTTCAAACATGTCCTAACCACTGGCTTGTGTCAGTCAGTCATTGTCACTGTGTTTTGTGGCCTTGTCACTGCAGAGTTTAATGAGGTCAAAATATAAATTTTTCCTACCTTCTTACAGGCCAGTTCTATTTAAATCTGTCTTTATTTTCTGCATATCGTGTGGGCTCCTATGTTTCAAATGGTAGCAGGGGCTTATTTTCATTCATAAGCAGTGACCTTCTCAGAAACACTACATCTAGTCAAATATCTCATAGGAAACATAAGGACAACTGCTAACTTTTTGAAAGTCTTTTATTAAAAACATGTTATTGATATTGGCAAAATTATCATTAAAACATTTGTATTGGCTGTGACTTCCACAAGATGTTGTTTCCTCAAAATATGTAACAGTTTTATCTAAAGATATTGGGGCAAATTCAATATGTTCAGTCCTGACCTGCTCCCATAAAGTCACTAACTAACTGGGCAACCATAAGCATTTACACCTGTATGGCATGCATTAGTACAAGAACATAGCAAAATAAAACATAACAAATTGGGGAAAAAAACAAAACATGAATGGAGACCATAGGAATTAATCAAAAAGTGTAACAGTGAGATGCAAAGAAATTAAGAAAGAAGACTGTTAGCAATCAGAAGAGATGGATGGAAGGAAAATTAGAGTGAGGGGGGTAAATTATCTCTTCAGAGTTAACAGCAGCATTTTGCAATCACTATAAATCCCCCCTGACTTTGTCTCAGTGAGGTGCCATCTGTCTTGGGCAAACTAGGTCCGACATCTTCTTCCTGACACTCAAACCCTGATTTAACATAATACAGACATATAGAAGTGGTTTAACAAGAGGGACTAAGGTGGGCATTTTGGTTGTGTGATTAAAACAGCCTTTGTGCTTGAATGGTGTAGATTTAGGATACAATGACCTATGTGCCCTAAAAATAAATCAAATTAATCCGTTCATCAGAGTGAATATTTGTGCAATGTATGAAGAGAAGGCCTCACAGGGTTCTGAATCAAAAGCCCAGTGATCTTGACCACTGACCTCTGACTTATTTCCTCCAAATTTCATTAGTTCATCAATCAGCCAGAGTGGACATTGTTGCAAAGTATGAAAAAAATGTCTCAATTCAGTATGTTTACAGAATGAACATGAGCCCCACCTACCTTGACCTTTTAACCATGATCCTTAACATATGATTTCTCTCTCGAGTCAGGCCAAACATTAATGCAACTGAGGAAATGCATCTGATTGTTCCTAGAATATCAAGATTCTGGATCAAATGTTCAAAGACCTCGCCTTCATTCCATGACCGCCAAATTTGAATGACTTCATCTTTGGCTTAAAATATTTTTACTGCAAAGTTGAAGGAAATATTGCAGTGGCTCCTTGAAATACATTCACAAGCAAGGAATGGCCATGAAACACATTGATCTTAACCTCTGGCCATCAAATTTAATAGCTGAAGTCTCAAAACAGAGTCAACACTTCTAGGTTTTAAGAATCATGTTCACAAGTATAGGATGGACATGAGGCAAAGTAACCATCAACTTTGACAGAACTCCAAAATGTTATTGTGGTCAATAAGTTTGCAAGTTTAAAAAAATAAAACATATACAAGGATGGGCCACATGTAAGTAGAAATGTCCAAACAGATTGACAGCCAAAACCATAATGCCTCTTGCCTGATTGTCATTGGCGTGGAATTGGGACAAACTAAACAAATTCAAGCATACCTTACAGGAGGAATGTCAGGACTACCTCACTGGTATGTTGATATCTACAGGGATCCACTGTTCCTCTTTCATCTGATTTCCCCTCCTCCCAGCAGACCTAAGCACAGCGTTTATTTGTAATGGCTTCAGAAACTTGGAAAAATGTGACTTGCACAGAGATTTAACTCCATTGCCACTTGGAAAGCCTTGGAGGTGAAACACCTGTGCCAAGCAAATTTAAATCAAGCAGACCTGCAATTCCTCACTTGTTTGTAACCATTTTTTGATTAATCATCTCCCCCCAGTAGGTCTGCTGGCCGGGTCTCAAAACAGTCATCCCTGCCACGATTAATAGCTGGCTCTAAGCACTGATGCATGCCAACGTAGATGGAGAGGCTTCATGATGGTGGGATTTTATGAGGATTTGTGACTGTCTGGAGGCTGTAGGGAGAGGATGAATCAAATGAGCATCAGAGGTTACTCCAAGTCTGCTCTGAAGCTTTTTGCGTCACAGAGGGTTTTCCTGCAGGGACTGACTCCAGGGCTTGGCTTTAGATGGAGAGTGATGGGTGCAGATGCTGAGGTGAATTGTGACTATTGGCAAGCTCAAGTCATGAAGTTCACAGCTAAAAACAGCAAAGTCTTCGTCTGTGTTGTCTCTCTTTATATGTAGATATCAAGAAAACTGTGACATGGGGCGACTTGAGGGAAAAAAAATCTTAAATGGAAGGGGTTATTTGTTGTTTTTGTTTTTTTTTTTTTTTTTTTTTACTTTTAAAACTTTTTTTAAGTGGGATTGCCTGAGGCCTATCTATGGTAAACTTGAGAATATCTCTGCTATTCCTCAATCACATGCACATATCACACTGCTTACTGCAGGGGTATGGAGGTCTTGCCCCCTACACGCACTGTGCATTTCCTGGACTATTGAGGCCACATTTTTGATCTCACAAGCCTATAGAAGCCATACATTTGAAATCTAGCAGAAACTGATATTTCAGTAAAGTAACTAGAGCTTGATAAAGTTTACTTAAGAATAAATCTATTAAAATGTAAAGCTTTTTAATTGTATTATTTTTCTTGGATGTCTGTCTTTGACAAAACAAAATGTTTAAATTTATATCTGGATGTGATACAGTTCATTTAAATTGAACCCAATTTCCAGTTCATTCCCATAATTTCCCATGAGTTTTCAATGTTGATTATGTCCAAAGTTTCGCCAGCTTAAATTCACATGGACAGTTTCTGGAAATTTACTGGAAATTTTACACCTCTTTTCAACCCTTGTCCTGATGTGCATATTTACAACAATCAGCCAAAGATAAGGAAGTCCCACAAATAGCATCAATAATTTTCAAAATGGAACTCATATTAATGAATTTAATTAACTAATTTGTGTTAAATCTGAGGACTTAACTTTTTTCGAAGTTATTGTCAAATCAGCCGTTGTAATCAGACCTCTCTGAGTTTAATGTCTGCTACAAGCATGGAAAAATAATATGTTATCCTTAGTGCCTTATCATTCAAGATACTGATGTTTTATTATATGAAAAAAACTAGCAAAAACTCTAAAAACTTCAGGACAGAGAGAAGTAATGAATATTACCTGGATGCATGTTTGTTCTGTGATATACCAGTTGCTGTTGCATCACAGCTTTGTCTTCTTTATTCTGTCTTTACAGCTCAAGATATTTAGAATTACCTGAGGGTCTTTACCGGTGAACATTGTAGAATAATACTAACAAAAACTTGAATCTTTTCAGTTGCTTTAAAGTATTGACAGCTTACTCCCTTCTGATTACTGTTGTCAGTCTGTGCTTGTTGCCACTCAGTGAGTGATATTCTGCTCACTTGCACTGACTGTGACGTCATGTGCATAACCTCTAAATAATGCCCAGCATCCATAACTGGGTCTCTCCCTTCAGGGACAAAGCTCAGAAGCTGCATAATTGGCCATCATACTTACTAGTGTCATAGACCTCAAGCAACCCCACTTCAAAAAACCCAAACGATCTCTTAAACTGTTTCAAACTGAGCTTTTTGTGGCTTGTGCTGGCTCCTTGTTGATGAAAACAGCTTCATTTAAGACAAAAATTACAGAGAATGCTTATTGCCCTCACATCCACCCCAGTATTCCTCTCAAAAATGAGTCTTTTAACGTGCAAAGGAAATGTAACTAACAATTAGCATTTACAAAAATAGAATAATTAATAAGACCTGCAAACATGGTGTCAACACCAATTATCTATGGCATAATAATGATTATACCTGCTGATTATTAATTAACACTGCTTGGATGACAGCCCACTGAAGCTTAAATGCACTGGTATATATATTAACCTATAAGGTTCAGTGGATTTTATAACATTTTCTCTCCTTGAAATTTTTTAGTTTGGCAGTTTTGTCAAAAAAAAATAAAAATTACCATTTTTTCCAATATATTACCAATATTTCAAAACAATAAATTCTTCCATTTTTATTTTCTTTTTCCTGCATCTGATGCTATAACTGTGAAGCTTAACACCGTAACACTGCTGTGAATGTGCTTAAACCACAAAATTCCAAGGATAATCTCTCCAGCCATCTTATTAAGTACACCTGGCAATTCCCCAACTGGACCTCCTTTGCCTTCAGAATTGATTTAATACTTCATGGCACAGATTCAATAAGATGCTCAAAACATTTATGTGACATTTAAGTTATATTGGCATGACAGTATCACACAGTTGCAGCAGATTTGTCCACTGCACATCCATAATGCAAATTTTCACCACATCCCAAAGGATCTCTATTGGATTGATATCTGGCTAATGGGAAAGCCACTGGAGAACAGGAAACTCATTGACATGTTTATAACAGCAGTTTGAGACTGAGTTATGTAACATGGAACATTATTCTTCTGGAGGGAGCCATCACAAAGGGATGCTCATGGTCAGTAACAATACTTAAGTAGGCTGTGGTGGCTAAAAATGCTTAATTGCTACTAAGGGTCCCATAGTCTGCCAGGAAAAATGTCCCACACACCTAAGACCACCACCACAATCCCCTAGAATATTCATTATTAACAATGCACAACAATCTCAAGGGTTTACAGAGAATTATCCAAAAATAGGAAACATCCAGTGAGTGGCTCTCTTGGGATAAATACTTTGTTGATGCCAGAGGTTAGAAGAGATTGGCAAGAGTGGTTTGAGATGATAGGAAGGCAACAGCTACTTAGTATGCAGAAGACCATTTCTGAGCCCACAACAGATCAAATCTGAAAGCAGATGGGCTACAGCAGCAGTGGACCATACTTGAAACCACCCCTGTCACCTAAGAACAGGAAACTGAGGTTACGAGGCTGACCAAAGTTGACAACAGAAGATTGGAAATACGGTTACCTGGTCTGATCAGTCTCAAATTCTGCTGCAACATTCAGATGTAACAGTCAGAATTTGGTGTAAAAAGCATGAATCCGTCTTTCCTTGTATAAACAGCTCATACAGATTTTTGGCACACTTTTGACACTTTGGTGCCTGTTGAGTGTATTTTTTAACACCACAGTCTCCCTAAATATTGTTGCTGACTATGTCCATCATTTTATGACCACAATGTAAATGAAGCCACATCTGCAAGATGGACTTTGAGGGAGGACTCAGCAGATGTTACATGTTACATGTTTTTCATGACATAGCATAGGTGAAGTAAGAATTCCCACATGTGAAGGTCAAAGAGCCCAAAAATGCACCATTCATGTTGCTTACTGTAGGATATGTTAATGCCGTGCTAGTCTTCTTTCAGCTTAAAAAGCACCTCACTGAAGCTTGGCTTGCAGATTGTGTATGTCCTGATTCTCATACCTCAGCAAAGAAATCCTCCCCATCACCAAGAGCACCTCCTCAGCTCCCCAACCTCCTGGGAAACTGTCATGCAAACACAGCTTTACTTGTAACTTCTAACTGGAGTGTCATTCTTAAGTTGTGAGACTGGGTCAAATATTTACCTTGGTTTGGCTTGTTTTTAGTTAAAGTTAAACCATGGATGGGGAATTTTTACAGTTTGGCAGCATTGCAGTAGATATTTCAACACAGGCTTTCTCCTTAGCCCTGCCCAGTGGGATAAACTTTGACCTTACCAGAAATACATTTAACTGGCAAAAGCTGAAACTATCTGGGGCTCCAAAATGCTTTGAGGAATATAAAGGATTGACCTGACTTTGATTTAGAATGCAGCTTTAGCTTTGCCTCCATCTGTATGCTTATACTTCTTTTCACTGCTTTCTTTCTGCTGCTGTCTTCCTTGGCACAGCTTGCTTTTTACCTCTCTGTCCTCCTTCGTCTGTTGGGCTTCCTGCCACATAAATACCAACAACAAAGACACAGAAGTTACTTGCAGCTCTTTGCAGGCTTCGATCAAAAAGCCAGAGTTCCAGACTTCCTTTTAATCTTTATTGATTCCAGAAACAGGTTCGTTGACTTTCTCTCAGAGAAGATTTCAGACTTTGTGTGTATGACAGGTAAGGGACTTGCTGTGATGCAATGACTAATCTGAGAAAAGACATGGATGCCCACAAATACATGATAGTAAATGGAGTTGACACAGTACCTGGATTTAGATTTTAAAACAACTGTAAGAATCAAACATTAGTATCTGTTTTGGTACCAGTGTAACAGACAATCCTGGGCACCTACTACTTGATAAGTTGAAAGTGACATACTAGAGCAAATCCACTTTTTTGTGTTCTTGCTCATGTTTTAGGGTATCTGAGGTGTTAGATGACATAGATAAATAAGATAGATAACCAATTCAGTCCTTCTTCTGTGGTCCAACAATGTCTACAAAGATGCAAGTCATTTTAATGAAACATGCCCAATAATTTGATATCTCCATCCATCTTTAGCCATGGATCACAAATAAACACTTCTCCCTATTTTTTTTTTTTTTATTCAATCATACATTTTAGTTGACTGTCTTTAACATTGCTATCTTGTACACTGCACTGGGTCATCGGTGTGAGCGGCCTGCTGCTGTGGACCTGCATAGCTTTAACTACAACAATTGCTGGTATTTGGCCTTTTTAGGATCATTCCGTTTCCCAATATTAACCTCCAAGTGTTCAGTCTATTACAATGTATAGTTGTTCCATCAAATACTATATTACTGTAGCCATGGCTACCATCATAGACGATCTGCTGCTGTGGACCTGATTGACTCCATCTGCTTTATCCAACATCGACCATCAAAAGAAACAACATAATTGACATAAATTCTCATTTCTAAACTGAATTTACTGCAGATGAACTAAATTCTGCAATATTAATTAACATCAGCCCTTTCTCCTTCATAATAATTAAGGCTGCCAATGTTAATATTTAGATGATCTGTCTTTCCATGATAGTTAATGCACCATAATAAAATACCTTTACAATTATATATAGAAAGGGACCCCATTTAAAATGATTGTTCTCCAGGTTTCCTGCTGCTGAACTGAGGTTTTTTCTTGCCACAGTAACTGTTGCCAATTGTGTCAAAGTGCTGTACTCATCGTGAATTCATGTTGGGTGTGAAATAAGAATAAAATGTAAATAACTGAATAAAAATGAAATAAAATTAAATAAGAAGTACTTATAAAAAAATAAAAGAGAATGGCACTGAGCCACTCTTTTGTAAAATTTTTTGAGATAACATTTTTTTTTAATGATTTGGCACCTTACAAAGATTGATTGATTGATTGATTGATTGATTGATTGATTGATTGATATTGATTGGTTATATAACCACTGAGCTTCCAGCCGTAGACTGTTTTCATATTTGTACACAGTGGTGACTTAATTTGTGGATGGAGCCTTACCACTGGCAGAAAAAAAGCCAGCACTGGCTTGTATTTAGTTCACTTCGTGGAGTTCTGGACCAGCTGGACGCTACTTTTTGTGATTTCATTAATTTGTTAGCAGAAGCCAAGCTGTCTTACAGTAAGAAGCTAACCCTCAACAACATACAAAGGGTTTTTTAGCTCTACTCTTGGACACCCCATGTGACAAAGTTTCAGTGGATGGATGTCTTTATCTTAATTGTTGAGAAACCAAGCAACAATACTAAAAAGATTAGAAACAAAACAAGTACAAAAACTTATTGGAGCAATTATTTTGTACTCTGCAGGCATGTTCAGGGCATTTAATATTGAGATTTATCAGATGCTTTTGTGAATTGTGGATTGTATCTGTTATTTTTATCATTTCTGGAGAGGTTTAAATATTTGTCGTCCTTATAATTACAAGGTTAGACATACATAACAGAGATAGTATACAGAGACAGCTAGTGGGCAAGATGGCGCCAGCATGTATGGCCTGCCGTCTACCTGCTCTGCTGTATTTGATTTTTGCTGCTGCTTTACTTTGTCTACTTTGCCAAAATTCCTCTGCTTTGTTGGTGTATGATCAACAAACACTCATCAGCATTAACGCATTCTCCGCAGCTTTTTACTGCTCTGCTTATGCTCAGGGTGATTATTGTGTGCCTACTTCTGATAAGTTGCTTGACATATTTATTAGCACTTGTTCCAGCATATTAGACATGGTGGCTCCTTTTAGGTGCAAATGCTTTCAGCCAGTAACAGAGCCATGGCTTAATGATTTCACTCGCTCTTTAAGACGTGCATGTAGGCGCACTGAGAGGAAGTGGAAGAAGGATCATCTCCAGGTCTCCTTGGACATTTTTAAAAATAGTTTATTAAAATATCAGAAAGCTGTTAAAGCTGCTAAAAGCCAGTTTTTATCCAATCTCGTGATAGTCAACAGCCATAAACCTAGGTGTCTTTTTAATACTTTAAATAATCTTTCAAACCCCTGTGATAAAAACGACCTTGTTCCGATTATTAGTATTATTATTAAGTGTATTCAAGATTATTTTGTACCCCTGTACAGCACTTTGGTCAACTAAGGTTGTATTTTAAGCATGCTCTACAAATAAACTTTGACTTGACTTTGAGAGCTTTAATGAAACCTAAACCAAGTGATTTATTCTTAAATTAACATGTAAAACATCTGCTGTTTAGCAAAAAGTCACCAGTTAACATGGCTGCTCTTGACACCATAACACCAAGCCAGTGGAGAGGACATAAAATACAGCCTTACTAGATGCAGACTATCATAAATATGTCAACCATCTACATATTGATGGTGACAGACTTTTGATAGGTGTGACAGCATTGACTCTTTGTCAATACATAAACTAATTGACTAATTAATACTATCACAATGTAAATCTCTACTAGCACATATTGCTTTTGCTATTGTTTAGGAACTTATATCAATTTATTGATTTTGTCTGTTTTACTTTAAAGAATGTCATCAGTGAAGGAACTTATACCTTGTTCCTTCACTGACATCCCTTGGCACTTGAAGGCTTTTCCCCCCTTTTACCAGAAATCTTAATTTCATCTATGTATTTATCTCCATATATTCACAGTGTTTTATTGCCACCAGTATGCATGAGCAACCACTGTGACCATGATATATGTCCATGGCTTGTCCACAAACCCCCTCAACACAAGGAAAATCCCCCCTCTCTCTCTTCTGCTTTCTCTACCTTGCAGAAAGTGTGTGCTCAGACAGTCTGTTTGAAAAAACAATCCCTAATGATGTTCTCTGGGGGATATGCTACCTCACTGAGATGGGTAACACTCCTTGACTCTGGTGTTAGTTTGGCACACCGTTGACTCCAGTGAAAGGAACATGTCCGGGCATATTGTGCAGCCATACAAAACAGTAGAACACAATGCTAGAAGATGAGGCCTCATCTGCTTTTGCCATTTTTGTGAAAAGGGGCCCTTATTTCCAGGTGCAACGCAGGGCGGCGCAGGGTGGCACACCCCGCACAGTGGTAATTTCGTCCGGTGCACCGCCATGCGCAGCCAATTTGGCAATTTGGTAGACCGGGTACACCAAGATGGGTGCACCAGGGGGAAGGTGTCGACAGATTCAGCTTGGCGCAGTGACAATTTCGTGCCAAAAAACCGCACGGAACGTCGCCAGCTCCAACCTGGTCTATTCTCGGCGTAGGCGAAACGCACTCGGGGCAGTGGTTATTTGGCTGACAGGCGCACAGAGCGCACACATCACCAAAACCTCACAGGCAGGTATCCAGAGTGTCAGGCACATTTCAATCCACTAAACAATCACAGCAACCACTATTTAATGTAACTGTCTGAACTAGCACATACATTTGTATCTATATTAATTGTCCCGTCACATCTGATGTCAGATCAAAGATGTTTGTCATAATGGAAACTCAACCTGACAGCAGCTGGAAGAGTGACGCAACCTAACAAGTTGACATCTCTCAGCCAACCTCAAACAGCCACATCATCCTATACGGAGTATCCGGCTTCTCTCATCTCATGAAATTCAAAAGAAAAGAAAAAAGAGACAGATGCTCGCTGAATAACTCGGTGTCTTAAGGATTTACCTGTGATTGCCCATATTTCTCTGCTGCTGTGTTTAAATGTAATTGTCACTCAATTTTGTACTCCTATTTATGAGACAGGAACAGATTACATCTGTCTCGCAAGGTGGTCCACACGGTGATGCCCATCGTGCCCTCCGATGCGCGGCCCGGTGGCCCCTGCGCTCTCCCAGTTGCTGCAAAAGTGACAGCGGCTTTGACCTTCTTCACCACCGAGGGGAAATTGTCACTGCGCCTCGCCCGCAGTGCATTTGAAGGGGAGGAGAGGCGTTCATTTGATTGGTGAAGATTACACTCGACTGTGTTAAACCCACTCATGCCTCCTCTCCTCCCTCTCTGCTACTTGCGCCGGTGGGAGAGATGGAGGCGTGGGTGCGCCTCGCTGCGCCGGACTGCGCTGTGCACGAAACTTGCAAAATGCCCTGGACACACCCCGTTGGCCCGGCGGAGGCGCCGCGCTTGCACCTGGTCTACGAAATTAGAGGCCTTAGTGTTTAAATGAGATGTCTATGTATACTTTCTTAGTGCAATATCTACTCACACATCTGCATGTACAACCATGTGCTATGGGCAATGTGCAATACTATATTCAGTCTGGCACTTTATAATTTTGGGCAGTGGGGTAATGTGCAATGCCACAGGCACTTTTGTTTCTGTGCAACATTGGGCAATGTGCAATATAACGAGGACCTGAGCTCCTAGGCAGCCAGCATTCTGCACTTTAGCATTTGGCACTTTAGCACAATGGCACTTTAGTTAGCACTCCAGCACTTTATAATTCGTTGTGTATAATTCTCATGGTCCCCCAACTCTCAGCTCATTTTTACTTTTTGGACTGTATGTCATTTATATTGTTGCATGTCTTTTTATATGCTCTGTGTGTTTTTTTCCTATTATTGATGTTCGTTTTTGGTTTATGTGTTGACACCAACTTGCTAATGGGACTGGGGATGGAAATGAGCCGCTTGGCTATAATCCCATGCATTTACATGTAAATGTTCATTAAAACATGTTGTCCCATTTAAAAAATATTAATAAATCTCAAATCTCATCTGCTTTTTGCAAAGGACATGGCTCAGCTAATGACTATTTACACCAATACAGCCTGTTTTGAGAAAGGATGATACAGAGAGTTGTATAATTATGCTTCAACATTGTTTCAGCTAGGCCAAAACCTCCTATCAACATAATATATGTTTTTCTTCTTTTTCCCGAAAAAACAGTGCTATTGGTCACCTTCCACAATAGGGAGAATGTACATAAAATTAATTAAGACAACACAATGGCTATCTATCCAGCAGTGGAGCTTACTCTATATATATATATATATATATTTTTTTTTTTTTTTTTTTTTCAGATAAGAGGTTTTTGTGCAACAGCGATGCATTGTATTCATGCTTGAATGCTTTTACTTTAAGCAACACGCTTTTGTATATTTGAATGAAATATTCAACTGTTTTTCTGTTCTGTAAACACAAATAAAACTGCTGCTAGAAAGTCAATCCAGTAAAGATGTCAATAATCAAAACTGACAAGAAAATATATGGGTAGGATTAAATAAGTTTATACTTCATCCTACTCCTTTTTGCACAACTTGGATGCTCAGGTGTTGCGATCAATCAATTAACCAAAAATACAATATCTGAGTAAATGTTAGGCAGAAAAAATTAGAAATATATTTGGAGAATAGGCCGTGTGCATCAGTGCATGCAAGGAGGACCTTTCTGATAATAGATTGCACATTCTCCCCGGTCATGCACGGGTTTTCTACAAGTGCTTCAGTCTCCTCCAAAAGACCAACAACAACCTTGTTAAGCCAATTAGTGACTCTAAACTGCACTTAGGTGTGAGTGCGTGAATGATAATCTATCTCTCTATGTTAGCCGTGTTATTGGCTCGTTATCAGTTCAGGGTGTATCCTGCCTCTCAACTTATGTCAGCTGTATCGCTCCACTCCCGCACAGTCTCAAAAGGGATGAGCAGAAAAGACAATGGACAGATGTTTGGGGATACTGAGGACGAATGCAAACTTGATGAACAGGAGTACAACATATAGCCTTTAAGAAAAAAATTCCAGTATGAATGACAGCATGTAGCGTAACTTGTTCATTGTGTACAAAACAGATCCTTTAATTACCTTGTTTTGCTGGCGTTTGTTTGTTTGTAAGAATTTGAACAGGATCCCTAAAAAAAATTTGAAAGTAATTTTGATTACATTATCAGAGTATATTAGTCATTGCACAAGAATAATTGATTAGATTTCGGTGGTGATCAAAATTGTGATGAGGATCCAGGAATTTTTCAAATGATAGTTGACATTGTGATATAGGGCTTTTTTCACCTTTTTTGCTCATAGCTTTATCAGTTCTCAACAGATTGTCATGACATTTTAAAGGAATCTTTGGATTTCCAGAAAACACGATTTTGTGGTGATCCGAAAACAGATATGGATCCACTGATGTTTTTAAGGATTTCTTAACATTGCGAGATTGGGCCACATTTTTGACAATAAATTCTCCTCCAATTCTGGAAATGCCTTGGCAGAGGTTTGTGCTCCTGGAGCACTTCTAGTCAGTTAACAAGTTAGGGTAATTTTAGTCAGCTTATTAATCTATTAAGTGTAGCATCAAGCTAATTAACTACGACGGTCCATCTGTGAAAAACTGCATCCCTCCTGGAGATTCATGCACCTGCCTCCTCTGATAGTGACACAAGACATTAAGTCAGTAAGAAAAGGCAAGTGAGAGAGGAGAGATGATGGTGATTATATGGAGGAAAAAGAGTGGAGGGCAAAACAAGAGATAGACTACAAAGAGGAAAAGAAAGGAAAAGAGTTTTGTTGAGGATTGAGGGTTGTCATAGTTGCAGAAAATGTGAAACAAAGACAAGGTGAGGCCAGGAGAACTCTGCATTGATGGGAATAGTGGGTGGTGAGACTATTCTGTCAATCTTGGCACATCGTTCCTCTCATTACAGTTTCACTCCCCGGCTCCAGCCTGCTCTGGTCCTCCCCCACGGCTAGCCCCGGAGCAGGGATCCATCCCAGCCCAGCCCTCCTGTCAACACAGGCCCAGCTCAGCAGCTCTGGCTCGGGCATCTGTCAGCCCACACAGTCCCTTGTCAGCTGCAGCCTAATGTCCAGTCCATGTTGGCACAGCACAGCGGGGCAGAAAAAGAGTATAATACAGCAGAGCGCAGCATCTATCAATAAAGCTGAGGGTGAAACAGCACAGGACAGCAGCCTCTGCATCCATCACAAGTAGATGTCATGTACACTCAGCCTTCAATCCCTGTGGCGACTCCAAGTGCTACTCTGTAAAATCTATAAAGAGAGCTGTGTCTAAGAAAGATTTGATCAAGATCAGGCAGCAAGATACACAAAGCAGTACCTAGCAGTGGCAAAACTTCAGAATATAGACAACTAAACAAACATTAATTACATCAAAAACACTCCACAACAACCACCTGCCCCTGGGAGGTACACAAGTGTATGGCAGTAAAGCACAAAATGTCAGGATTGATGTGCGTTTGATATTGTTGACGCTGAAAGCTATATGTAGGCCAAATCTTGCCAACACATTAAATGAGAAGAAATCAATAAGGAAATCATTTAAGATTTGGATTGATAAGCAGAGTCTTTAATGGCATTGGTTTCAATGAAATCTTATTAATTCCCATCCCTACTTGTTGCAATTTCAGATCAACTCTTCAGTCTTGAGGTACGTTCAAGTCAAGTCTGTATTCTTTGGATGGCAGTCAGTCAAGTTCCTCATGGTTAATTGAATAATACTAAAACTGCTAAAAATATACATATAAAGAAATAGTACCCAGGGTAAAAGGAAACTATTAATAGCATTATTAGACATATTATACCAAGTGTGAGAGTTTGGGTGGTGTATAATTGCACTGGGTTCTAGAAATGAACAGTGAGTTTAAAATTTTTTGTACTCTTTTTTTAACACACCAATAAAAACAACAAAAATAATCTAATCCTAATCTTGCCATTGTATGGAGCCAAGAATGAAGATATCATTAAGCATTCAATATGTTTTTGTTTCTCCATGTTAGCATTAAACATATTGGGTTGATTCAGGTGACGTTTACACGTTTCAAATGTTCTCATATTAATCTGACTGGTCATTTTCTGGTTAAAGACACAAGAATATGCACTACTGAGCATGTGCAGACCTAATGTCAACACACACAAGCTTCTTAATGAAGGAATTGATAGTGTAATAACTGCTCCCTGTTTCTGTCCTTGGTCTCCCCTACTGTAACAAGCAGGGTTTTACTCCCACAGCACACATTTTCTACAGTTAATGCAGAGAGGGGCTGCAGTTTTTCACTCTTTCCTGTCACTGTCTCTATTTCCCTCCCCATCAAACACAGCTGTCTGTCAGTCTGTGTGTCTGCCTGTCTTACACAGGATGTGTATGTTTTATGCAGATGTATTGGAATGTTAATGAAACAACAGAAATGTGTAAGGATAAATGTGTGTCATGTTGTAAATTAGCCTTTATTGAAAATTTTATTCATGGGCTTCTCAGTCCTCCTGTTTTAAACATTCAGAGCCCCCCAGCTATCTGAAACACTCCATTATTTCCACTGCTGTAACCTGTGACTGTGTGTAATGAGCACCCAGAGAGCAACAGAAAAATGTAGAGGAGAGTGGGAGAAACTTCCACTCACTAACTCTGTATGAGGGCTTTCTTCAAAAGTTATAAACCCAGCTTTTCAAAAATGTCCACTCTCACTAAACTTTGCACTAATGTTCTCTCTGACTGAAAAACAAACTGGTTATGTTTTGGAGGTCTTAGTGTCTTCCTATGATTTCTATGAATTCGACGACTATAAAAACATACTAGTCCTTATTTTTTGACAGATCACTGTATTTTCACTTTTTGGCGCAAGTGATGGGTAATACCAGACTTTTTCAAATCAGTACAATACCAATATGTTTTGATGTAATTTTGTCAATACTCATACCGATGCCAATACAGATCATCTCCTTGGTCCAAAGATACATTTTAGAGATACACTACTATTAAAGACTAAAGTGACATATATTCTTTTTGATAAATAAATTATTATTACATCAGTGAAATACAAAGGAAATGAAACTACTTAAGACATGTGGGTCTGTTTTGCACTGATTTATAAATATTCCTAAACCAAACTTAAATAATCCTTGTTGCTTTTAAAATTACTAGAGAATATTTTAGGAGAGCAGCAATGCACATAATGGTGTTTTCTCTCTTTCATTCCTGCTCTACTTTAGTTCTAAAATGGTCTTACATGTCTGTGTGAAGGCTTGTTGGTGCAGCTAGGTGCTGGTTGATGATATTGGTCTCCACGGTCACATGACAAAAAAGTGGCTCCACCTTCGCATGGAGAGAGATAACTGAAAACAGAAGAGAGAAGAGCATGGTTACACATTTGGCATTGATGTTTCAGAGGACTATTTGATACCATGAGAATACTTGTAAAAGAATTGTTACTTTTACTATTTCATACTGCCATCCTTTTCGGCACCTCTAAAACATTGGGATCATGAAAACCTTCTTAAGTTTTTGTTTTAATTTATGTCATATAGATATTATCAGCCTAAATATTGCAAATCTGACAGAGCTTGCTAGTAACCCTTTCACTTAAAAGAAAATTTCCCTGATTATCAAATAAATTATTTATAAAAACATTTCCTCTTAGTATTAGTCAAGGGCTTCCCACACGTTAGGCCAGAATTATACCTACAACAAGATTTTGAGTATCCCATGCTTCAATCTGTGTGGCAGATTGAAAAAAAAAAAGCATTTTACAAGGAATTTTGTTTACACGCATCTGCAAATATTTGCACGCATTTACAGGCTTTCATTTATTAGAAGAGGTTTTGTATTTATTGAGGATTAGGGGCTTGAATAGGATTCTACAGATGACTGCAAACATATAAATGTTCTTGGTATTAAAGGGATATTTTGGCAAGTGCTGGAATAAAAGAGCAAATTTGGCTAAATAACAAAGCTGAGATACTGCTTTATTGTGGAGGCGTCATCCAGATAATAGCATGCATTTTGATTACAAATCACTGAACCGTGGCTCTCTATTGCAATCAAATCGATTTTCCTGCAAGTGACTTGTTAAATACACACTAGATTAGGTCAGGCACAGAAGCAGAGCTCTTATTTCTCATTCTAGTCAAACCGTCCTTCTGCACGACCTGAGAAAGCCTGCCCTGCATAGATACACCTTGACAGCTGCTCTGCTACAAGGAAGCAAGGGCTACAGGCAGACAACTGCTCTGACAAGTGATAGGAAATACTCTGTTCCTCAACCAGCGGTTCATTAGAGAGAACAGGGGAACAGGGGAAATAGCCCCTACTGAGCATGCTCCATTTTCTGCACCACAGGGTTGCTGTGGCACTCTGCAGGTTTGAGCAGTTCAGGGGGAAGACAGACAAAACTGAAGGAGAAAAGTAGCCAAGAAACTTGAACTATGCTGTTGATCAATGAGTAGTTCCTTTGGTTTCTATTCCACGCTGTCTGTGTCTGCTCTGAAGTGTCAATGGAGGGATGACAGAGGAGACGAGACAGAGAGGTGGAAGGCTGAATGTATGAGAGGTACGCTGAGTGAGAAAACTGGGAGAAGACATGGTGGAGCAGTGAGGCTGAGGTGTTAGATAAGAAAGTTTGAAGAAGTGAAACAAAGCTTCGATTGAACTATTGGTGAGAAGACGTACACAGCGCCATGTGACCCATATGGCGCAACATATGGTGACCATCCACTGCAAGAATATTAGACATTTAAGAGCACTGTGGGTGATCTGTTGGCCCATCACTTTTATATTTCCAAGAGTTCAAACAGGGGTGGAGAAGTGCTTTTTAAAGGGCTGGGATTTTGAGGATGAGACATTTTAAATCCAGCAAGCATCGCACAGACCAATTTCAATTTGCACATAGTTAATGAAAGACTGTTAAATCGTTAATTATTTTTTCATGGTGTTTTAATACTATCCACATGATGATATACAAATACAGAGCAGATGTCCCCTTGTAGTCAGTGACAGTTTCCTCAGGTATTTGTTCTGCAGAGTTCAGCAACAACTGCCAGAAAACAGCAAAGGTGAAAAATAAGTGTAGCCAGTTTGTTTACATGCAGTCATAAAAAAGTTGAGTTATTGTGTCATTGTGCCTAAAAAAGAACTCTATAACATGAATGTTTCCATGTTACTCTGACTAAAGATGCCTAAAATTAAATTTCCCAAAGTAAGACCTGGATAAAATCCCAGTAAATTGATTTTCTCACATATACATTCACCTGGACCAGACTGGTGCTTTTGGCATGATCCACAGTTTTCATATCAAGCTTTGACCAGAAAGTCAAACAACATCAAAAAATTCAGGTTTTGGACTACCTTTGGATATCACCATGTGCAACAGGGATAGCTTTAAAGTAAAGCATATACGTGGTGTACAGACCTGTAAAGCTGGAGCTGTGGCATTAGCTTTTTTAGTTCCCCATCTCTTCAAAGCAAGTTTTGTTTACATCCTGTGAAAAGAGCAGAAAACAGAGATGTTCATTTTCCTGTACGTTTTTTTTTTTTTTTTTAATGGCACCTCCGACCCCTAGAGTGCACATGGTATACTATACACTGAAACTTAACTTGTTAATAATTTTTGATAGTATATGTATTGCTATCTTGGGATAGTATTACCGTATTTTAAACAACAACACTCTAGGACGCTCTTCAGAACTAATGTCTTAAATGCTGGTTGTGTTGGACAGCACTGATCTGCTATTGCTCTGATGGGGCTCTGTAGAGATATAATTCAGGTTAATCCTTAGAGGGATCAGAGCCTCAAATTAAAATACAACCTTCTTTTATTGGAGAAATCATATACTCCTCAAAAAAGACTTCCAAAATGTTATTTCATTTGATTATTTCTCCCCTGTCATTATACCAATTAGTAGTGCATCATGTATGGTTGGAAAGCCTGATTAGTCATCCCTGCAATGATGGACAGCTTAAAAGAAGTGTGTATTCATGGACAACAGCTAAACATGGGTTTTGTATGGCTCCGAAAAGTCCTTACAGTTTCTTAGTGAAGCAAGGGTGAGGAAAAAGGTCCTCTTGGAGTGTTGTCCTCCAGGGACACTCACTTCACAGTCTGTCTTTGATTTAGCCAGTTTTAACGAACTTGGTTCTCAGAAATGGTGCTGGGACTGACACCAAATAGTGCTGCCACTCGGTGCACTGGACCACCAGCTTCCAGGTGCGGGTGTGGTGATAAAGTGATAACATTTTTCCCCACCAAGGGACTGGTCCATCAGTGTGTGATACCATATAAAAGCTATCAATAGATCCATCCTCCCCTGAATGATAATTTACTGAGACAAGTAGTCTAGCTACATTTACCACATTAAAGGGACTTTACTGTGCGTGAATACACTATGGTACAAAACATTTTACAGCTCTATAGGTGACATTACAAAGCACTATAATTGAATAATAAATAACCATTATGGCAGCACAGTATATCTGATTGAAGTACACGTTTTTTCACCAAGCCTTGAAGATTTAATTGTCATGTAGTTTGTACTCAGCTGTTAATTTACAGTGATTTCTATTCTGTTTTGCTATGCATATTGCCATTACTGCTGCATTTAATTACCCCTTTTCACTTGCTTAATCTTGAATCCTTGAGAAAGAAAAGCCTTTAATTAACATCATAATTGTGTGACATTTTTTGCGTATCATCATTTCTTGTTTTTATTACAACTGGCAGAGCAACATTTTTACAGTCTCTGTTCTTTGTTCTTGATTGTCTCAGACAGAGCGCTAACTAAAAAATGTAAATCAAAACCTTTTTGGACCTTAATTCTGCGGAAACGGCTTACCGTGTATTTTACTGTATTTTCAATTTGAGGTTCTCATGAATGGAATTTAGGATCAGAGATTATGTTGATGATTACAACACGTGCATACTGCATACTTTTTTTTATGCCCTCTTGCTGCAGTAACAAAGGCAGGGGACATCATATTTTTAGTTGTCCTGCTTTCTGTCTGCTTCGACCATTCTTGTGAACGTGGTATCTCAAGCATGTCAAGATCAGCTTAATTTTTTTTAATTGTAGCTCATTTTGAGTTGTGGTTAATCTAATAAAACCTTGAAAGCCAATTTTGCCTCATGTTTATCTCTTACTTGAAAATATGATATCTCAAGAAAGGTCTCACTTGTGAAGTGATTAAACTTAAAAGGTCAAGCGTCAATGTCGTGGAGTCCCAACTTCACCCCTTTCTTGTACACAAGATATTTAAAGGAGGCTATGGCTACGTTCACACTGCAGCCCTTAATGCTCAATTCCGATTTATTGCTCAGATCCAATTTTTTTTGAGTGGTTGTTCAGATTACACCTTTAAATGTGGCCTGTCTGCAGACTGCAATGTGAACAGCTCACGCTTTAGAAGTGACACGCATGCTCAGTTGAATATTAATAACATCATGCACAGAATGGTGTGATGAGGGGCAACAAACACAGAGACCAAAAACGTGCTTCAAAATGCAGGAGAAGTTTGCTCCCATAACACAGAACCTGATGTTACAGCAGCTCACCCTGAGTGAGCTCTTATTGAAGGAATGATGGGTATATTTTATTTCTTATAAAACTAAAGGCTGCCGCTATTCCCTGCCGACCCCGGCCGATGAGAGATTGCTGCTGGAGAGAAAAACAGCTCAGAGCCGATAGTGCGCTGAACAGGTGAACAAAGAGGCGAAAACTTAGTTTTATCATCTGTTCTGATGTTTCTTATTTTATCTGAGAGCAGATCAGACAGGAGCAGACTGTTCACTGACTGACGCTGTCAAACATACAGCAGCGCGCAAATGCACACGAATGAGATGGACAGCAGTGGATCCTCAGTGTCTTTCCGCGTCCTGTAAAGTGTTATTTTAGCCTGATAAATTCATTAAAAATGTTGGTGCAGTGTTAATAAACTAAGTTTATCAGATATCATAATACAAACAGTGTAAAGACGTTTGATTCATTCACGTTTATTGTTTATTGTGCGTGTAATGGAGACACCAGTTGATCACCCCAGCGCTCTCTCACTTCTCCTTTTATGCATCGTTTAATGCTTGTAGAGTAAATAATCAACTAAAATTCTTTATTTTGGGAAAAATGGTAGAAACTTTGTCTATTTGTCTATTAACCTCTGATTATGTTCTGACCCCTGCTCTAGAATGACGTCAAAGTCGCATTGAATGCGACCTGGCTGTTCAGACCACGGTCGCATTCAAGAACATCAGATACGTATCCGGTTCAGTACCACATTTGAAAGTGGCCTGAATCTGATTCGAACATGTCAGATTCAATGTGACTTGTGCTGTTCACACTGTCAGAAACAAATCAGATACAGGTCACATTTGAGCCAAAAAATCAGATTCAGGTCACTTTTGACTGCAGTGTGAACGTAGCCTATGAGGATTTTCCTTAAAGCAATGCATAAATGTACAGTCAGACTCCGGGATTTTGTTTTTGTATGTTGGGAGTCAACAGGTCAAGGTTATTGTGTTGCATGTTATCTCTTGTTGCAAGTATTATACCTCATGAAAACTATAGAGGATTGACTTCAAATTTTGCACAGATGCCAAGGCTGACTCAAAGATTAAGTGATAGGATTTAAAGATCATTGAGTCACATGAGCGCTCCTTGCTTTATACACAATGTTTAAAAACAAATTTTCTCTAAAAATGGATCCATGTTCACTTTGACTCAAGGATAATGCTATGCTGTTTTGGAGGTCATGGTACAATGTTTTGCAGACAAACGCAACAAACGTTATGCAGATCAAAGGTCAAGGACTCTTTGAGCTTAAAGTTATTAACACAACATAATGTTGACAAACCCTCCCCTTAATATGAGGTACAAGACCAAAAATCCCAAGCAGTTGTTCTAGTTTTAATGAAGTTTCTCTTTGTCATCAGCAGAACGGGCCTGTTGTAATTCCAGTGAAGCATTTGTCTTTAGCAGATATGCAGCAGCTTTACTGTTAAATCCTAGACATCAAATATCAGTACAGTATGCAGCTGTCTCATTTTGATACATTTAGCAGTATTGTAATTGGGATTAAGAAGCAGCACACACTCCTTAGAAGAACAAGTTTTTAAAAGAAAATACTGAAACAAACTAGTGAAGAGTTTGCTCACATTTTCATCTTCTTTCCACTGCCTTTATTGGATGTCCTTCTGTTTGCTTCACAGTACACGACAACAGGTAATAAGAGAGAGAGGAAAGTAGCTCAGAGCAAACAAACAGTCAACTGTTCAGTCAGACAGGGCAGTTTATTGCCTCACTGCAAACACTTAAAAGCTGTTCAGCTTGTCACCATTTCTCTTTATCTTCCACTAATACAGAGCATTATCACCAGTTGTTTCACAGTCGATCACAGCATGAGAGCTTGACAAACAGAGTAAATAAACCCTCTTTTAAACAGATCTACAGCTAGACTTCATCTCCCCCGATTCGAAGTTTGCTTATTACCGTGGACAGTTTAAAATAAAGAGAAATGAGAAAAACAAATAGGAACAAAAATACATTGGAAAACATATATATATATATATATATATATATATATATATATACATATATATATATCAACACTACTACCGTTCAAACCATTATCCGTCTTTAGTAGAGAATAGAGCTGTCACTTTTCACAGCTCGAACAATTTATGAGCATACACAATAATGTTCGATCAAGAACTCGGGCGCTCAGAACCTTGCACTTGATAAGGTGCTGCTGGACACTGGGCTGAAGACTGATAAATGAGCCTGCAGATTTGTGGAGGATGAGAAGCAATCCAGCTTCTTTGCATATTATCAGCACACAGTCTGGTTTGTTGCTTTCATGGAGTGGCTTTGCCCATCCTTCATTTTGTCGACTTGTACTTCCTGTTGTTGAGGTCGAGAGAGCAAGATGTTCAGGTTGCCCTCTGTTGGATGGGGCGCTTCACAGCTCCAGGTACACTAATGTGCTGCAGAACTGTATATGTTCTACTTAAATGTATATTTACAGTTCAAGTACAGGTCCCCCATGCTCAACCAGATATTTGAATATTGTGTAAAAGTTGACAGCCCTAGTAGTGAATGGAAAACTTGGTCTCTAAAATTATTATTTTGAACTGTTTGACAAATTAATTGAGACTGTGTCAACAACCACTGTTGTTAGGTTACCTTGTGGTTTCCATCCTCATTAGCCTAATTCTTTTCTCTCACCCATAGAACCACAGTACGTTCAGCTACTTTTGTAATAAGACCACCAATGGAGGGCCCTCAGGGCCTTCTCTGCTGACCTAGACACAGTCAGATTCAGTGACTTTAATGATATTATTATCATTTGATACATCTATACAAAATTGAATGCACAGCACCAAAACAGACAGCAGCAAGCAGGGCTAGAACAGAAAAGTTTTTAGGCATGCCAAAATCCAACATTTGAGAGTTTAGGCAAGACTCTTCAAAAGTATCCTCGGGGATTTCTGGGACAGGTGTAAACTTGTTGAAAAAGAGTAAAATATGAGACCATTTAAAGGAGACATTATAAAAATAGGTGTGCATGGACTACAACTGAGCTTCTTTATTTACAGGTGGCAATTTTAGCAGTTTCATATTAATGCTTTTGCTGATTTATAAAAACAATACCTTGGATGGGACAGACGGTCTAGATATGAGAAAGAGAGCTTTTGATTCTGTTGGTTTCAGAGTTTCCCTGTGTGCGCACCTTCTCTAATGTGACTTTCACCACATACACACAAACACATTGCAGACTCAAATGCTCTAACAATCTCATTCAACGTTGTGTTGGAGTAAGGCAAATCATAGAAATATGTGTCATGGACAACAAAAGCTACAGATAATGATTCTGTCTGTGCAGTTTTTATGAGACATTTATCAGATAATTCAGCCTAAAATTCTAGCAGAGAAAACGAGCAATTACATGTTCATAGCCTAACTTTTTGAAGTTGAAAAAGCAGACTTGTTCAATTATTTCCTGTCTGCGTGCCTGGAAATGTTAAAAATCAATTTTAACTCTTGTCCATGGTGAATTTGTTGAAACACTTCATTGAAAGCTAACTTTAAGTCTCCAACAGCATATTTCTTACAGTGTTCTCTTTCTATGTTGAGTGTGTTCAGAGGCACATTGGGAGGGGAGAATCTTAAGAGCTAGCTGGTGTTTGGTTTGTCTATGAATAAAAACTTAAACTCACCATGTAAATACCAAAGCTCCAGCAGGCAGGTGCACACTGCTTTTAAAGGAAATGGGAGCAGATATTTTGCTTTGATTCATGTTAAGCCCAAACACACCCATGCATAATCAAGGCACATAATCCATTCTCTCTGTGCTTGGCGTCTGGGTTTGTGTCGGTATTTAGAGCAGTCTAGACAGCAAAATGTACATGCACATGCTCAAAATCACTTTGCACTTTGCAGAGTTTTATGCCATCAAAATAGGGCCTTGAAGACTTGTTTCCTGTGTGTTTTGAGTTGCAGGTCTTCACAAGATTATAGAGTGAGGTCTGAAAGTTTGCACAAGTAACTTTTGTGAAATATCTCATGTTGTGGGCCCATTATTTATGGCCATTTACAAAGGTTAAAGCTATCAAGTCATTATAAGTGTGACTCATAAAGTGATCTTTCTTTGAAGGATTTGATGTGTTTGGCTCATTAAGCGCTTCAGAGAGTACAACCTTTTTTTTTTTTTCAATGTAGTTCTTGTTATAATGATGGGAATGTATACCCACCGAATACTTCGCTTCCACACAACTCAGACCCTTTCCAAACATAGCAGCAGTAATTAAGACTCCTTAGACTAAGCAACTCTTATAAAATCAAGAAAAGCAATTGTCCAATTTTGGTGGGCCTGTGCAATTTTTGCCCCCATTTCTCATTCAAGGTGACTAAAATGGCACCTGGTGCCTGTTACTCTGGTCCATCTTCAAGATGCTCTTCTGCATTCCTCCATAACAGGTGCTTCTTTAAGTTACTGTTGCCTTGCTATAAGCTTGAACCGGGTTCATATATTGGATTTTGATGGCATCAAGAGCATGTTTACCAGCTTACTAGTTTTCACATTCTGTGTACCCTAATCCAGCTGTATTCTCAGTCTGTCCTGTTAACACACTAAACACGACTTTGCGACCTGGGCAGCCACTCTCCATGTAAAGTCAATGAACAGCCGCTATGGGGCGGGGTTAACCCTCCCACGATGCGACGGACTGGGCGACCATGTCGCTCGTCGCTTGGTCGCTCGGTCGCTCGGTTGCTTGGTTGCTTGGTCACCATAGTTGAAAAGTTTGAATTCTTCAGGGGGTATCATGTGTGGCTGTGCAGCAACAGCCAGTCAGCGTTGTTTGGGTGTGTGATGGTACCCATGACAGACTGTTTTTATTCCGGTTCACAGAGTGACAATCCATGTCCGTGTGGGAAACATTAGTTAGTGAGAACATTAGTTCCACCTCGACGGGACCACAGAGAACTTGCAGACGACGCTGCTGCAGGGCCAGCAGCTGCAGTCTTTTGTGGCTGGTAGGTGAGTGAAAAGGATACAATTGGAATAATGTCAGCTAATACATCATATTATATGATATGATATGATCGCGGTGAAACTCGATCGGACGTGACGTCACTGAATGATGGTGACCAAAATGAAGTATTTATGGACAGGCAACGTCACTTTGGCGGGCGACGTGATTTCAGTCGCAATGTCGTGTTCAGTTTCCTACTAATTGGTTGACCCTGTCTACTATGTGGTGCTTGGTCAGTTCAGCACTGCTTGGTGCCAGTGTGTCAATTACTCTGCATTCCTCCTACTATTTGTGCTCTGCTCTAGGCTTGTCAGCCCGATCATATGGCCTTAAACTATCAACAAAACAATGGCAGGACGTCACACTGGTTGGTCATTTTGAGGGCCATTAAAACCAGGAGTTGCAGGCAGCTGTAAAGAGGGGGAGAGGAAGAAGTACTAATGCTGCAGACTTTTAGTCTTTTGCTGTATTCTAGGGGAGACATGTAAAATGAACCACTGGGCATATGAAACTTGAATAAGCAGAATTTGGACTCTTAAGGAAAAACTCCAAATATGACATGAAAACAAACCTTCAATACGAAGACATTTCAAGAAAACAACTTCTATTTGACACACTCGTGCTTTTAAGGGCTAAAGTCACCTACATCACCTTTCTTACCCATTACTCAAATGCTCATTTAAACTTGCATTACCTTGACTCTGACAGTATGGTGGTTTCTACCCGGCACACGGCTGATTAGATATAATGAGTAGCTGAACGAGTTTGCTTAATAAAGAGGTCAGCGAGTGCACAATAAGTTGAGGATGCTTTTGACTGGAGTCTGTTAATTAGAGAACTGGTAGAATTTGAATGGAGCTGAATAACCCTGCTCACTTGAAAGAGAGAAAACTAAAAGTTAGATGTCAGGGGAGTCTGCTGATACTGAGAGTTATCTTGCTTTCCCACAAAGGGGAAGAACATCAGCAGGGCTTCAAGCTGTGAGTACAAGCCTTCAACAAATCTGACATCCAGCTCCCACCGGGTAACAGTCTGAGGTGACTGCACCAACACTTTTGTTCATCACCCGAGGTCACCTGCCAAAGACGGCCTCACTCCACTGCCTTGTTAATCTACCCTCTTGTATTCGAACATGCTCAAAAGCATGCATCCGTGACTCCAGGAGATGCTTGAATTTACATGAGTTGCATCCACTGCCGGCTCACATTACAGCTGATATCCTTTCTTATTGATTCCGACATCTTCCCACATTTACATTTATTCATCAGGCACATGAATCCATCCTCTCTGCATGAGATATCTTCGCTCCAACTGACTCAGCGTAATGTTCTGACAGTGAGCAACAACAAGTAAACAAGAAGATACCAGTGTCCTTTCTCATCCCAACGGGCAGGATCACTGCTAGAGAAGATGCATTTATCAGAGAGCAGGAGGCAGGCAGAATATAAGAAGGAGACTGAGAGGGATATTTGTGAGGTAAAGAGAGCCTCCGAAGGCAAAAATGTAGGAGAAAAAGAGGGTACACTAGGGCTGCACAGTTTTTTCTAATGAATGATACGTGATTTTTCTGCTTTAAACCCCAGCTTTGCATCTGCTCAGTGAGGAATACCAATCTCCTCTCCACAGCAGTGAAGAAAAAGTAAATTTCGTGTGTAAGTTGAAATAACTGAAAATAACTAAAAATGATATGCTTATAGACTAAATTTTATCCATGTTTAGATAATTTAATTCCTTGTCAAATTTAGCTTAATTGAGAGAATAAACAGCAGGTGTAGGTTTATGAAGAAAATCTAAATCTTTATGAATCTGTTAAAAATCATTAAAAATATAACTAGTGAATGACCTAAGCCCTAAGATGGCATCTACTATCAGATGTTCACATCAACAAAATGCACGTATTATTTCTAATAAATATTATAAGATTACGAAATATTGTCAGTTTTTTGTTACCTTTTGAGTGTTGGTAAATTTCATTTTGATTTTTAATGTTTAGGTTGCCAAATAAGGATGGCAATTTTACCACATTGCATTAGAATAGACTACCAACACAGATACTGTATGACTGGGTAACTCAGCAATGGCTGCTTTAATAAGGGACTCTTTGATTCTGATTGGTCAGAGAGCCAACAAAGGGTCAATTATGCACATAGATGGCATATGTTCATAAAAGACAGAGTGAGACAGAGATAAGCACTGACACAGGTGAGAGTCACTTTCAGAATCGAATGGGAGAGAGCCCAGCAGAATCAGATATTGTCTAACCTAGTAACAGTTACCAATGAGGGCAGGGCTTGAGAGGATATAACTTCCTGTAGGGGATGGGGCTCAAACAAAGGGTCGGGTGAAGGAAGCAGTTTGGCACAGCACACCTCTTATTGACAGGATGTGTGTCTCATATCATGTTCAGAATAAACTTGAGCTTTTATTAGTTTAAATTAAATTGATCCTATCTGCTGAGAGTTGGAGGAGTTTGCGCAAAAGTATTTATGATTGATGTTGCGGTCACTCTCTGCAGCTCAGCGCTTCAATTCTGACTCATGATCACCCTCAAAAGAAAAAAAAAACATCTATCAGTGAGTTGTAGTTTGCCATTTCTTTCTTCAATCTCCTCAGACAACCTATGAGCTATTGGGACTTAGCAGAGACGTTTGGACCAGAGAAGCAGGACTTTTGCCGATACCTGCAGGTTGGGGGAAAAAAAAAATATAGAACACTTCAAATGACTATAACTTAATACGTCATTTTTTTCAGTTGCATTGATAAAAAGAAAAGAACTTTAAAAAAGTTATATCAAGATTGTTTGAAAGTATACAAATATAAAGAAATCATCCAAATTATAAAAAAAAAATGGGAGAGGAGTCTGTTTTTTTCTTTTTAACATTTTTTTTTTTCCTTTTTTTTTCCATGACCTTGAAGATGATATTATCTCAAACAGGTCCATAGGGCCATGGCTTTTGTTTGATACAATGTGGAGCCTCTCTTGCCAGTCAGTTTGATTTTTTCTGGGCATGTTGAAAAATAAAACCTTATTGGAGGGATCTTGAAGCTGAGATTCACAAGGTAACTAATGTTGAATTAGACTACTCATTTACCGCACTGCATTTAGGCAAATAAGCTGGTAAGTACTGAATAAATATACTTCTGGAATGCCAAAACCTTTAAATGGTTGCCCATTGATCCTTCAATGATGGCCCAGTGGCAGGAAATTAAAGATGCAATTTACTGGGTCAAAAGACTTTCCTTTGTTTTTAGACATGAGCTTGAAAAATGCACTGAACTGTGGAAAAATTTGATTATGTATCATCAACACTAAGAAAAGTTGGAAAATACACTCCAGGACGTATGTGGGGAAGAAAAAACTGTATCTGTTACATCCATGACTACCTCATGTTAGCTGTTTATTTTTATTTATATTGTTTTATATCATTTTATTTGGAAAAAAAAAAAAAATGAAAACACTAGAACAAAAGGTGAATTGTAATTGGCCGAAACCACAAAGGATTTGCACTGGCTCTGTTGGTTGCTTAACGAGTGCCAGTATCAGAGAACTAAAGCTCCTAATTCAGAGCATGTGCAACATCTTCATCTTCATCTTGTGTGCACCAGTTTCCTTTGCATAGATGTAAATGAGGTAATGTTTAAAAAAAATTGCTCCAGAATATATCCCGTCCCATTTAAATAATCCCTGTTACAAACAGAGCCATTTTCTAAAATGGACAGTGCTATTAGCTGCAGGCAGTTAAAATGGTGCAATTTCATACCACTGAGACCTGTGTACTAAATTGGAACCATTTCATTATTACTCTTCATTCTTTTCTTAACACTTTCTCTTTCTCTTTTTCTGCTCGATCAGTTTTGGTGATTTAGCACACTTTTTTTTTCACAAGGCAGCTGAATGACGGGCCTTGAAAATGGTCCACCTGTGAATAAAACATGTACCAAAAATTAAACATGCATAGCAAAACTCATCATACTGCTGTCATGCATGCCCCCATCTCCAGTCAGAAATGTGTAAATTATGTTGTTATTAAAAAAAAACAAAAAAACCCAGAAATGTCCTGTCTGCCCTGTCAAATTTCTAAACTGTGAACTGTAGACTTAATTGTCTGTTACTAGACTGATGCTGTCACAAATTAGCTGTTCTGGGGTGTTTTACTCACAGGAAAGTCTGCAATACCCTTCCTCACATTAAATTAATACCTTCATTCATTGTCCATTATGAATTGTAACTTTTGAGCTAATATATGACAACTGAGGTGTGAAGATTTTATTCTGTTCTAGTTAAAACTGCTTTTTTTATTTAAAGGTCCCATATTTTGCTTCTTTTCTGCAGTTAACACATGAATCCTTGATGTCTTCATGAAACATTAGTAACATGCTTTAGTCCAAAAAGCCTTTGAGTAAAGCACAGCAGCATCCACGCTCACATAACCACTTTGTTCACAACTACCGGATTTGGGTAGTGGCCTGCCTTCATATGCTAATGAGCCACAGCAGCGTAAGTACGGCAATTCATGATAGAGCAGCGTAACTCGAGCGAAGGAGAGGCGCTCCGGCCACGTGCTGCTTACAGTCATGAACACATACAATACCTTAATTCATGCCAGTGTAAGTACCAGATCTGTCCCACACCGGTTACCGCACACACGGTTACAACAGCGAAGCTCTTATCCCCCAAACATCACAGGCTAACGCACAACATGCTAACCACAGACGGATAGCCACAACTTAGCCTACCTTTGGTAATCTTGTAACGTTAGCACAAACAGAGGGACCTAGGGTGGGTAAAGGACTGATTACACTCAGCCAACTGTTAAGCTTCTCTTCCCGAACACACAAGAAAGACAAATTCAAGCCGTTTAACTGATAACAGCGATCCGGTTTCCCCAAACATCACAGGCTAACAGCCGACATGCTAACCCCAGTGAGATAGCCACAACTTAGCCTACCATCCCGGCTAACGTTAGCACAAACAGAGGGACCTGGGGTGGGTAAAGTTATACTCAGCCAACTGTTAAGCTTCTCTTCCTGAACACACACGAACCACAAATTGAAGCCATTTAACTGATAACAGCGATCCGGTTTCCCCAAACATCACAGGCTAATGCACGACATGCTAACCACAGTGGGATAGCCACAACTTAGCCTACCATCCTGGCTAACGTTAGCACAAACAGAGGGACCTAGGGTCGGGTAAAGGACTTATTACATTCAGCCTACTGTTAAACTTCTCTTCCTGAACACACACGAACCACAAATAGAAGTCATTTAACAGATAACAGCGATTCGGTTTCCCCAAACATCACAGGCTAACACACAACATGCTAATCTCGGCCTAGTCACTGCAGTGAGACTGATTATATTCAGCCAACTGTTAAACTTATCTTGACTAATGTAAGAATGGTCATGCATTGAAGTTTTTCCTTCAGACTTTCAACAAGTAACGTGAACACTGACTTACATGTTGTGCAGTTTCCTTTGGTTCACTTCACCCTGCTGTTAGCATTAGCTAGTAGCAATGAGCAAAATAAATTCTTCACAGCATTAAAATACTCACATTTCCATCATCAGGTTTGGCAACAGATTGTTGCTACTGAGCCTGGATTCAGGAAAAGTCTAGTTCCCAGTCCTGTGTTGAACTGACTGAAGTTGAAGAAGCAGTCGGACGTGGAGTGACTGGCACACACATGCCGGTTTTAGCTGACTGGAGCAGGCTCATTCCCTTCAAAAATAAAATTAATCCACTGGGCCCTTTGGTCCTCCGAGGCTGGTAGCCTATATGTGAAGATATATGTGGCTGTTTACAGCCAACAACCGAGCAGTGACAGCTTCTGAGCTTAGACATGATGAACACAGATCTCTCACTAAGAATATAAACAACATGGCTGCTCTTCACAGAGGAGTCTCTCCAGCTGGGGGGGGGGGTCTATGCAAGTAGATCAATCAGGTTAGGCTATGCAAATCAACAATTTATATTTACCTAACAGTATATCCACAGACTCAACAGATCACTGAATACCATAAGTTTACATTTATGCAGCCTGCTAAATACAGGTTTTGTTGTCTAATATTACATTTTGTAGGCTGGGAGGAGGGCCAAATACCCAAAAACGTGTTCAAAAGCCTTAAAAAAGTAGTTTTTGCATAATATGGGACCTTTAAAGAAAAAAAATCTATTAATTCATCAAATAAATGAGTTAATTAACCAACTAGAAAGCACTTGGAGAGCGCAAACCTCCACCAAAGTAGCTCACATATTGCTGTTACACCTATAAGCAATAGTTCCATGATAAATATGATTCCTTGACCCTGAAAACCCACACAGTTAAGAAGACATTTAACAATTTAAACATCTCTTTTACAATGACAGCAACAGACAGATCTTACTAAAATTTTGTAGAAAGTACGCAGTCTTTTTAAATCATCATTCTCATACATCGTACATCATACTAAATCATCATAGTATTACATAGGACCTTATAACACAAAAATGTCACATAAATCTCAGTGTTTGAGGCTCCACCCACAAAATATATCAGCAAACGTTCTATAGAGATGTCTAAGGCAAAAATATAACTCACCAAGGATACAAAATACATTTTCACTGATATTCTTTCAAATGATCATATCAGTGCAAATGCCACTTGGTGGTTTGTTAAATTTTCTGATTCAGATCATATGCTGCTCTGTCATACACCAAAACAAAGAACTAGTGGACACATCACTATCTAGCTGTTTTCCTCTTGTATGACATAGACGATGTACTCAAAATACTCAGTATTTTTTTTATTTTAATGGAAGTACTTTTACTCAGGTAGATAGCTACTTTACTTTAACTTGTGTACATTTTATCAAAGGAACTTTATTTGTCCTGAAAAACAATATGTATGCCCTTTCTTTACCATTATATGTCAAGAGTGTGATTTCATTTAGGCCTTGAGCTCAAGGAATAGATTCAGGAAGTGAAAAGAAAAACTCTTCAGCATTGGCCTCAGGACCTAAGGAAGTCAGGAGTGTGGAAATCTCTGCTAAGATAACTCCTTGCCTGTCAGTGGTATCAAACACATCACTGGTGAAATGTGTTGCAATACTTCCAGCCTGGCCAACTGTCTGAAGTAATGATTGTGTTTTTAAACCCTCACTTTAAAAAGTCCAAGACCAATATAACCCACCTATCTGTGTTGCATAACTTTTGTTATTTGTTTCCTATCTACCGAAGTCCGCATTACCTCCTCCTAATAAGTTCAGATAAAGATTTTTTTTCCTTTCATGCTCTGTGCACTGTATCTGCTGCTCAGAAACAAACCCTCCATTTTTGTTTCCTGTCCACCATCGACTCACTCTCTCTTCTTGTGCCCCTAGGTGTTATGTTGATGACAAAGTGTCCAAGGTGGCCTGGCTCAATCGATCCAACATCATCTTTGCCGGCCAAGACAAGTGGTCCCTGGACCCCAGAGTAGATCTGGTCACCAAAGGACAGCTGGAGTACAGCCTACGCATACAGAAGGTAATAATCATTTAGAGACTGCACTGAGCTGCACAACAACCCTCATCCGATTTAACCTCTGCCAGGACAAGATGACAGCGTTCTTATTGGAGGGATCTGGGTCATAATTGTTTATATTTGTTGCATTTATTTATCTCAGAAATAATGCAACATACCTAAAAAGCACGGTTGGCTTAAATGTGTTGTTCATGTATTTATATACTACTGTGAAAAACGTTCAAGGCAGGTGTGAAAAATGCTGTACAGTCAGAGTGTTTTTACATCATGAATTCTAATCATAATTTTTAAAATGCAAAGTGTAGAAGAACAAAAATAAAAAACTCTGCCACCAAGGTGAGGTTAAGGAAAGCAGTTTCATATCATAGGTCATACACAATGGCAAAACTAAGCATACAGTAGCAACAAGGCACTTAGTAGCTAAACTATAACAGCAATGTCTCTCTTAGTCAAATCCTTTAAAGCAGACTGTGAAAGATGTGCTGTACATGATTTTTTGACAAAGAAACCAGCAAAGTTAAGGAACACAGACACCATGGTCAACCAATGGAGCATAGTGGAGCAGGTAAATGACACGACATGCTTATTTTCCCTGTGTCTGAACATGCCCTACAGCACCATCAGTTTTGAAAGTGGTCTCCATGGTCAAAGTTAAAAAAGCCAAACCTCCATGTTGGAACTAGGCTAAGCTACTCAACGTTGTGTCTGCATGGGTCAGGCTCTTTTTAATCATTTGAGAATTGTTGCCAAGCTTTCTGGTGTCAAAAAAGTGTGGTGGAGATGCTTCTCCATGCCTTTTTTGTCATTAAGTGTTGGACAATTTTAAGTCTTTACATGTCTAACCAACTCTTATTTGCAGTGCCTATAAGTGGTCCAAAATGCTGCTGCAAAGCTGCTAACTAGATCCTGGAAAAGCTTGCCTGTTAAACTCATTCTTATGTCCATGCGCTGGCTTCCAGTTAAATTTAGGATATAGTTTAGAGAGTCCATACATCTGAGATGTTCTGTTGGAATGCAACTGGATCAGGGGACTCTGTACATTAAAATTGTATATATTTTTTGAACATTTGTGACTGTTAACATAGTATAACAGTCATCAAAAATGCATATATGACCCCAGATATGGCAAAATACAGCCTCTTTAAAATTCATGTTATTGTGTTGAGCTTCACATGGACAAGCGTCTGCTTATACACAAAAATTTTAAGACTGTACAACAGGAAGACTCTGGGGTCCTCTGATCAGGGTCTGCTGCTTGTCCCTTGTGCAAGGCTGAAAACTAAAGGACACTGTGAATTTGATACTTCAACTGTAAAGCACAGTAGAAGTTACTTGCAAGTTTGGCGCTAAATTTTAAACAGAGTTAAGGACATGATAAATAGGTAGCATTGCAAATAGGCTAAGTGTTGTGAACAATCACACTAATGTTTTTTTTTTTTTTTAATTGCTCCTAACTTAAGTTATCTAAATGATAGAGTTCTTGGCCCCATCTGCAATGTATTGCCTGACTTTTGTTCCATTTTTTTTCTTTACATGGACAGAGCAGATCCATGAACCCCCAATATACAATATTTTAATTATCTTTTCTGAAATGTCTTCTTTTTGGAATAACAGGCTGAGTGTGAATATCTTCATTCATGGTGAAACAGCAGGAAAAAAACCCAAATAAAATAAAATAATTAAACAGACAAATAAAACTAGTTTTACTTTTGCCAATAGGACTGTGTTAAACCAAAAGTTAATAAAGGGAAAACAAACAAACTAAGCATGGATTTATTTATGTGATATTTTTTATTCATTTATTTATTTTAACAAGTGAACACAGTGTTTATCAAAGTACACAAAGGATTAAAGTCCCCAAAAACACATATATTTTTTCTCATTTACTAACAAAGCAGATGTTGGAGAAAGATCTGATGAAGTAAGCATACACAATAATGTTAGTACCCATTTTTCAACATCAGTTTTGGGGACACATGTGCTTTTTGTAATTTACTAATGTTTTATGAGCAGAGCTTGACATTAACTATTTGCTGACACAGTGGATTGTGTTTTCCAAAGTTACTAGCCACTCCGCATTTTGACCTGCCACAGTTTTGTTTGATAAGTAAAGTTCATAATATTCAAGTCCACAATTGCATGCTGAAATACACTTCAACACTGATGCCTACTGAAAGAGTGGTCTTTAAAACAAGTCTGTGTGCTAGTATTCCAAAGCTTTTCTCCTCTGCAAATGGACAATAACACTACAGACAGGTAAGCACACTGTGTCTTTGTGTATATTGTGTTCAATGGGAGCAAACACACACCAGTGAACTGAGAGGTCCATTCATTCTGCACTAATTAGGGGAAAATATTCAGAGTAGCATTATTGCAAAAGGATCCAATTCTCAAGCACTGGCACTAACTGCAAAACACAGTTGGAGTAACACATGTGTTATTAACGGGGGTGCATTAATTTTAAATTGCTGCTTGGTACATTGATAAATCCAACCCCCTGAAGTGGCTACTGGAAGACTTTGCAGTACTGGCTTCTTCTGAAATCCACTTTGGCAGGTTGGCTGGTGTTTGCGTCAAACCCTAGTTTTAAGGGTTAGGAGAGTTATTGTTGCTAATAAAGTTATTGAATGATTTGTACCTTTATCCCCTTTCCCTCCTGTTTCCTCCAAGTTCCCTTGATCCCCCTTACGCCCTCTGATGACCCCCTGGGGTACTGGGGTCACTGCTGTGAAAAATATTGATCTACTTGAGTGCGACAATAAGTTCATACAATTTAAAGATGACAAGAGAGCAGTGAGATGTGTGCTTGTCTATACAAGATGTTTTTTTTGTTTGTTTTTTTCATCCACATAAAATAAACATAAATGTCCTTTTGTACCTTAACCATATAAATAAAATAATGACTATGTGATTAAAAACATTATAAATGCTAATATTCTCTTTTTTTTTTTTTTGCTACGTGTAGGTGGATGTGTATGATGAGGGGTCGTACACCTGCTCTATACAGACGAAGCAGCAGCCCAAGACCTCACAGGTCTACCTCATTGTACAAGGTAGGTCACCCATTTACATTTGAAAGGAGTGAATGCAATTGTTTATGCCAGCAGGAAAATATTTTGTTTTGATGTCAGATCAAACATTATGAGCGTGCATCCACTTGTCAGCCATGAATATCCTCTTTTATACTGTATGGCCACACATTTTCAAATGAAATCATGATTACAAAAAGTAAGAGTCCTCATTGTCAAAAATCACACACACAGCAGACACAAGTGTCATAAGTGGCTCTATTATCAAAAATTAAAATGTGTCCCTCTGAGGTGTTGACAATGAATATATATGAATGTGTATTGTCAGGATTAAATACAGTAAATGTCACATACGCACGCCTACGGAAACCGAGTTCCTTGTTCGATCTCAAATGAATCATAAGTGCACTTGAAAAGCCTTCAGCAGTGGTTTTCTATTTCAAAAGAATAGAAGTTATTTCATCTGAATGGAGAAAGCAGCAAAGTTGAGGACTAGAGATAATCGGGAACAGAGCGAGAGAGAAATAGGGTGCTGCAGAATTTGATCACAGGCCTTCAGGGTGGAAATTTTGCAAAGGTTTTCTTTCTCTTTTTCTTTTACTTTTTGAAATTGTCTCCTAAAAGTTATCTTTGGGGGTTTTAAGGTTTCAGCTCCTGTGATGAAAAACGAAAGGAACACTTTGACATCAATTCACTGTATCTGAGAGTTTTGATGCAAAGATATATGACAGGGTGTTAAGTTGAAAGGTCCTGTTATATAGCTTGCACAACATACTTTGGTGTACAGTACAGGTGTCTTTCTGATTTTTCATTTGAAGCAGTTGTTATTTTCACACCCAGCACTTACATTGTTTAGCATGGACATGCAACCATATTAGCACTCAGGGGTTTGTTTGTCTTAAACAAAAGGACAGTCATGCAACAAGCTGGAGTTTTCCTATCTTCATGATTTAGAAACCAACCTAAGATGCACTAAACCTGGATTAAAGTCTAAAGCCTGTGGCTCACTTTGTTTCTTTTATGTTTAGGGTGCAACAGAAAGACAAGCACATATCAGCTAAGAGAGGAAAACAGTTTCTACTGAGCTTGTCTCAGTACATTAGTATCACAGTTTAATAGTACTATATAATTTATTATTTGATTCAAATTAAGTTTTTATTGTAATAGAGAGATTAGAGACAGTGTGCCTCTGTTCCCTTTCTTTAAAATCAATCTGAGGGCTCCTCACACTCTGAAAAAGTGGAAACACAAACACAATCAAAAGTTACAACGGGGAGCTAGTTACTTGTAAACATATGAAGAATAGCAACATCAATTGCACTTGCAGGTATTAAAAAAGGCTGTCAAGTGTGTCTTTTGCACACATTAGATAATAAAGCCAAAGATTCCTGCACTGGAAATTACCAAAAACAAGGTTTTCTGTCAATTGCTTGGCTAGAAAAAAGAAGGTGCTGCCTCTTGCACTAAATGTCAGCGCCTGTGTCCGATTGGACTTGAAGCAGTTTGTTGCGCTTGCTAATGTTAATTCTTGCTTGTGTTGTACTTACTCTCAGATGCATGTTGCTTTGTACAAAGCATCTGAAAGTCCAAAATCCTGTCCATCTTCCCAAGCTGAGGCACTAGCTGCCAGCTTTAGGCTACTGTGAGACTGTTTGATCTTACAAGAAACAATGCGCAGCTAGGTGAAAACTGTCATACTGGCATGTAGTGGGGATCTCAAAATAAAGCTACATTAAATAGCTGGCGATTTGAATAGACATTTTGATTTTCAGTTGATCTGATCAGATCTTTGATCAGCAAATTGATATATCAGTATACAGCAATGTTTTTTTGCAATCTAGTTCAAACAAAAAAAGTTCAATCAAACAAAATGTCAGATGGCAAGTCCATACTAATGTAAGTGAATGTGAGCTGAAACTCTGCATGGTTTGATTCATGTTACACCCAAAATGCATCTATATTATAAGGCCTGGCTTTGCGCTAGAACTACACATTATCCAAATAGCAAAATAAAGACTGATATGCCTCAACCTCTGTGCACCACACACTGATAGTAGGGTTGCCATCTTTCAAGCAGAAAAATAAAGGGCACCCCTGGCAGCGGGGATGCCACACTGCAAGGGCCCAACCGCCAATGGCCTAATAGTGAGGTGGGGCATCAGTTGTGGTAAATCATAGTAAGACATTGTTTTAATGACGTACTAGTTAGATTTTTAAGTACTTTATTTCACAGTTTTGCAGAAAATATCTGCAAACGTAAAACTAAGCAGATACAACAATTAAATAACGACTTGAGTAAATACAAGCTCATTAACTTAAAACTTAACTGAAAATAACTTATTAACTTAGCTTCAATTTATTAAATTATACTTAAACAAATGCTTTGACACTTTCAAAAAATATGTGGTGCAGGAGAACACAACAACTTTCAGAAAGTAGGAATAATTATAGAAAATAATCTCATCTCAGGATGGCGTTGCAACTTGTGCACACCTGACTTTTAATGTCAATAATTTTATATCATTTCTGTTTCCTGTTTCACCAAAAATGAAAGAAACCCCAAACAAATATTTGGTGTGCAAATAACAAACATTTAAACTATAAAACTATCCTTCTGCCCCACATCTCTGTTTTACAAAGTGATCTGTTTATCAAAAAGGTTTTCTATTCTTTCATGTGTGGAGCAGTAGTCCATTCCAAAGAGTCAACAGCCTTCTCTCTTACTAAATGTGATACTTTTTTTCCCATGTGTACTTCTTGTCACTCCTTGAAACACTGAGTAGCTGTTTGTCTTTCAAAACACTGCAGGAAAACTCTGAACAGGACTGCTCAAAGTTGAAAGTTATCAAGAGCTCACTTCTCATAAGTATCTGTTCCTATATATTGATTTTCACTGACGCTGTCAAGCCAGTCAGTTGTACCTTCCCACTCACGTCTGTATGTCTGCATCCGTTTACGTTTCAATCGGGCACGGTGCGGAGTACCAGATGCAGCCACAGACATGTTTGCTTCTGATTTTCCATGACTTTCTCTCACCCCATCAATAATGAGCACTTATTCCTCATGCCGAAAATCAACCAACCAAACCAAGTGCCGCTATGAGTAGGCAGGAGTGGGTGTTGACTTCGGGCGGAATGGTGCTGTGTTCAAGGCAAATCGGAAATATGGGACAAACGGCGTCGCAATGTTTAAGTGTGAAATACAGGACAATTCTGTATTTTACAGGACGGGTAGCAACCCTAACTAATAGACAACAAGTTTTAAACTTTTAAAACAGGACTCATATTTATTTTCATTCTTTGAGGTGCAAACAAATAATATAATTACAATATTGTGCTGGTTTGATTTACAGAGCTAAGTTTCCTAAGAGTGGATTGCAGTTTACAAAAGCACCATTAATTCATCAACTTCCCCAGCTATCTAATCCTTTCAAGGTCCAGTTCATGAGGCAAAATGTGCAAACACAATCAGACTACAAACATGCCCTCAAAGTTTTGTTGCTCTGTAATTTCTCTTGTTTGGCATTTTGGAGTTAAGCCTTTAGTGGTCCACTCTCTGCTGAGCAAAGCTGCCCTCTCATGCTGCCTCTTTTCCTGGCTCCCATCAGTTCATGTGCTGAAGCATTTTTGACTGGCTCAAGAGTCTTCAGAGACTTATTAAAGCAGATTGTTGTTTGGGAACCCAGTAATCCAGCCTGGAAGTAGCAAATGCATGTACAAGATTGTTTCACTAAAGAATTACCTTAGTTTGGCAATGGTGTAACTGTGAAAAAGGATAATCCGTCTCTTAGGTGTTAAGGTCCCAGCGTACCTTTGGTCTTGTCTTGATTAAGTGAGAAAATGCTCACAAAACAGGTCTTTATGATCTTAAGCAGTGCTGCAAGTTTGGTTCATCAGTTGGTTGCACTTGTTTTATTGATTAATAATTACGAGTGTCATCTGCATAGCATTGCAATCTTCTGAATATAAATAACCTTAATCTTCCTTTAGTTTTATGTTTTTAACTTTTTGAAGGGGAGTTCTACATTTTTTAGAAACACCAACTCAGTTTCTTGCTGACAGAAAAAAAAACAAAAAAACATGCTTATCAGGTAAAAGTATCTTCAAAGTCAGCCGCTAGTTTTGACATTTTTTCTCTTTTTTGAGTAAAGTGAACAAACTGGTCATGATGGATTGAGTTGTGCATTTTAGTTTAATAATTTGATCCTAAATCATAATGTGTACTGCCTTTGTGCCGGTGTAAGCATACAACATCCCATTGCAGGGTTTCAGTGCAATGGAAACTGGTCGTCTAATCTTGTGTAGTGTATCATAGTGACTGACAGTAAAGGTCCCCTCTGGGATGCCTCACAATGGCCCGACAGAAGGTTCAGCATGTTTAATTTGTTCTGTCACATCAGAGATGCTGACCAATGATAGCACAGAGTCATCTGCACTCATGGATGTAAACAAACCAGGGTTGATGCCTTGAGATGGAGGTATGAGTCACACTCTAAAAACAGGTGTCTGCCTTTCTGATGTGATGCAGATGGACTGCTACCACAGACTGAAAAAGAGAAATTAGGTGAGAAACAGCAAAGGTGCTTTTGTACCTCTGTGAGTTATTGCTGGCAGATAGTACCAAGCTAGCATGTTATTCATCATAATGTTTGGATTCTTGCTGTCATCAATGTCACCCCTGCCCCTTCAGTGTTGTTTTATCAGTCTTGAAGTACCTACAACTATTTAGTCTAACAGGTTTTTTGGTCATGATTATCAAGACAATGTTTAGGGACAAAAAATAGTTTAATCTGACCTAAGCAGTAAGAAGTGAGAGCCTTGAAAGTAGAATTGGTGTTGCTCCACAGCAAGAAGGTTCCTGGTTCAAATCTTGTCCATCAGTAATAATAATTGCTCCCTGTATAAAACAGTTCTGAGGGCACCTTTTACAGCAAAACCAGGCTTTGAGCATTTTTTTGATTGGTTTATTAATTTATAAAGATTTTTTTTAACATCTCCCTCAAAACATGAAATGTCTTCTGAATTGCAAGTAACCTCATGGGAACCGGAAAGAATGAGAGCTAAAAAAAAATCGATAGTCTGTGTGATGCTGTTTTCCAAAAGCACTACTAGTTGACAGAACATGTCTTTAACCTGTCAGAAATAAGCTGCCTGACTGACACGAGCTCTTAAAAGGATCTGCTTTAGTTTGTTTGTTTGGATGCGTGGGGGTGCTTGTCTGTGTATGCTGGCTGCTTGATGGAAATGCTGCAGCTGTCATTTGTATATTATGTCAAAGCATTAAGTTTGATATGCAAAGCATGCAGAAAATGTACAGTTTCGATTTCTGTGTTGCAACTCAGTGTGTTTTATTTTAACACATTGTTCATTTAAAAAGCTGTTTATTTTATTTACTGGGTACTTTGCCCTGAGGTTTAAAACCTTGAGAAAAAAGACATAGCAAAAGATAACAAAAAAATAGCCTGCAACTTATTTAAAAAATGGGAATTAAGATTTGTAGTTGAATGTTCCTAATTCTCTCCACACTGTCTTCTTCATGTGTATGACTATCAATAGTTGTGTATTATGATTTGCTATTTTTACAATGATTGGTTGTTAACTTTCCGTTTTGATGTTCTTTTTTCTTGTTTTATTTGATCAGTCATTTTTTGCTGTTGTTTTTTCTTAAATGTTTTGTGGTGTTTTCATTTGTTTCTGTGTTTTTAATAGTTTTTTTTATTTTATTACTTTCTTATTACTCGCCATGGTTTTAAGTCATCATTTTGTGATTATTAACGTCATTGTTTTTCAATGTATATATTTTTGTGCTCTTATTTTTGTGATGACATTTGTATTTGCATTTATTGTGCCTCGTTTATTTATTTATATTTTGGTTTTGTTTTCATTAAGTTGTTCTTGTTTGATATTTTTTAATTGTTATTTGTATTTGTTGGGACACTGTCATTTTGTTTGGTTATATGTTTCTTTTAATGCTATACTTTTAAAATTGCTGTTCTGTTTTCTTTTTTGTCATGCTTTTGAATTTGTTTTGATTTTGCTCATCATTGTGTTTCTTTTTATGTATTGCATTATGTATTGGCATTGTTTTTTTATGTTGGTTTTCAATTGTGATGTTTCTCACAGCTTGAGTGTTTTGTTTTGTTTTGTTTTGTTTTGTTTTCTTCTTGCTCTCTATTTGGTGTCATTTGTTATTGACACTTCCCTATGTTGTTTGTCTTTGTTTTAATAATTTACTATTTCAGCATTGTTTTTTTGTTTTTGTTTTTGTGTCTTAACTTGTTTTTAGGGTTCAAATTCAACTTTTTTGTTTTATTATTTGTTGTTAGGTTTTAATTTTGTTGCCATCATTTTTGATCTGACATTGTCTCTCAACATTTTTTTTAGTGAGAATTTTTTTTTTTTAATTTTAACTTGTTTTTGTATTTTCATATGCTGTGTTATGTGACTTTTAGTTGTGCTGGCTCATTTGGTACAGTGTTTTGAACTTCAGGGCCACTGTAGTCTTCCCTCTCTACTCTGAATCTAAAGTGGCACTCTAGTCAAATAGTGCAGGCTTTCAGTTGAAGAAAAGTACCACAATGTAATTCACAGCACACAAGAGCCCTCTAAAGAACTCTTTATTCAGTGATGAACTAAAGATACTATCCATTAATAGCACTTCAGAAGGTCAGTTTGTAAAGTAATGATTCTTTCCAGAAACATGTGTCCAATTATTCAACATTTGATCATTGGAATGTCTTGTGCCGTTTTTTCAGAGTTCTGGAGTGTGTCCTTGTTTATCAAGGCTAATGTGACAGTTATAGCCAAACATTGATTCTGTTGCTTTCTTTCCTTGCTATTCTATTCTCCACTCAGCCATTCAATTTCTCTGCCATTGTTAGACTCGTCTGTTGTATTTCCTCCTTTGTGAGGGCATAATCTTTTCCTTGAGGTTTTAGTTCAGCATCTTTCATCTAAGCTGCAGTGCAGTGCTGAAGGTGAAGGTTTCTGGCAATTATTCTGAATGTGTTATTGTGAGCAAATACTGTGGAGATGTTTTATTAACTTTGAAACTGTGGTTAATTATGGAACTGGGTTGTGAACAAACTTCTAAATTGAGTTTGTCTGAAAAACAGCATTTATATGTGTAAAAGTCTGCCTCTCTCAATGTATAATTGATAAGAATTTAGGGATTTCATCAGCTACAGGCCATAATATCATCAAGCGATACAGAAAATCCAGAGAAATCTCTGCAAACAAGCAGCAAGGTCCAAAACCAACAATGAATGCCCGTGACCTTCTATCCCAAAGGCAGCACTGCATTAAAAACTGACAACATTCTGTAAAGGATATTACCACATGGGCTTAGGAGCACTTCAGAAAGCCATTTACAGTGAACACAATTCGTCCCTACATCTACAAGTGTAACTCTACCATGTAAAGCAAAGGCAACACACAGAAACACACCTGGATTGATGCAAAGTGAAAAAAGTGTACTACCATCTGATGAATCCACATTTCAAATTGTTTCCCAAAATCCTGGATGTTTGTTCCGTAGGGCTAAAGAGGAAACTTACCATCCAGATTGTTATCAACACAAAGTTGCAAAGCCAGCACCTGTGATAGTATGGGTGTGTGTCTGTGCCCATGGCATGGGTAACTTTCATATCTGTGAAGTTAAAGTGATGCTGAATAATACATACGCGTTTTGGAGCAACATGTGCTGCCATCCAAGCAATGTCTTTTTCAGGGATATCCCTGCATATTTCAGCAAGACAAAGGCAAGCCACTTTCTGCACACATTGCAACAACATGGCTTCATAGTAAAACAGTGCAGGTGTGTGTGTGGCACATTATTAAGTGCAACATATGACAATGGAGACTCTAGACTATTGAGCAGCTGAAGTCATACATCAAGCAAGAATGTAAAAGAATTTCACTATTATGGTCCCTCTTGTACAACAAAGTAGAAAAATAAGCAAAATTCATAGCTACCAATTTATATTCCAGGTTGTTACATAGGTAACCACCTGAAAGTTAAAGGCACTGCTGTGTCAGTAGGCAAACAAGGCTTTTGAATTTAATAAGATGACAGGGAATATAACATTTCACCGTGGAAATATACTGTGGCCCTGAAGTGCAAACCACAACAGCAAATACACTAAACACATCAGCAAATTGAACACACATTACAGCTAATAACTAAACACAGCACAAAGTGAAAAAAACACTACAGCTAATAACTAAACACAACAGCAAATAACTAAACACAACAGCAAATTAAAAACATTATAACCAATAACTAAAAACAACAGTAAATTTAAAAAAAAAAAAAAAAAAAAACTCTACAGCAAATAACCAAACATAATGGCAAATAACTTTGGATGTTTAGTTATTTGTTGTAGTGTTTTTTTTTTATTTTTTTTTTTTTATTTGCTGTTGTGTTTAGTTGTTTGCTGTTAAGGTTTGCACTTCAGGGCCACCGTGGAAATATCTCCATAATTTAGATTTTCTGGACAAAGAGACAACAATAGTATCTTGATATATTGTATTGTTTTTTGTTTTTTGTTTTTTCATACAGCTATGCACAATTCTGTTATGAACATATTAAAGAGCTTTTGCAAACTAGGCTTAAGCCTGTCAGTAAAGTCGACATATGAAAAGGTAGATGGTGAATTTACACATTAAATAAACAATTGAAAGGCCTTAATTTTTGTAATGCAAATTTGCTCCTGCAGTAACAGTATATGACATTAGATAAAAAGCATTTAAAGTATCCTGCAATTTCTAAACAGGAAGTCTGCAGTGTAACATCTGCACTACGCACACCAGGTTAGTCTAGGAAAGGCAATATAACCTCCAAATTAACCTCAAAATGTAAATATAACCTCCTTTTCTTATGTAGAGATTTAATTTGCCTTTGAATTTTTAGTTCTCATGTACTGTATATCTCGTGTTTCAAGTTGTTCAGCATTTGACTACACAGAGCTTCAGAAACTGATCCGGTGGGTAAAGCATGTGCTGTCAGTTGAAGCAAAGGAGCGGCATTAATAGAATACTGTGCAGAGGACCTAAAGGAAGCTTTTCAGACAGTAACCTGACAACGTCTTTCCTTTTTCAACTAAGTCCTATTTAATTATGCAAAACTGAGATCGTCTCTTCATGAATTTCCTGCTGTGGATATGTTAAAACATTGTCAGGTGGGTGGTCTTTGTTTCGCCCAATCAACAAGTTTGTGCTTATAAAGGATTATATTGTTCAAATGGTTCATATTTCTGTTTTGCATGTTTTCTAACTTGATTGAGATTTTAAAATTGCCCAGGATTACCACGGTAATTGACAGTTGATGATATTTCACCAAGAGAAGATAAGAGTGTGTCTCTGTGCGAAGCTCTGCCAACACAGGCGGAAGCTGAAACCAACCCCCTCAAAAACCCAATCAACTCTGGAGGATAATAACTCACCCTGCCTTCATCTTTTAATGGCTATGAAAATGTTCTGATCATCAAACATGGCCCCTGGTTACAGACCCATGAGCGGGTTCATATAACCAAAGCTGACAATTTTCTGCCAACGGGGACAGGAACAAAATTGAGAAACAAATGATCAGACAAAGTAAATCTGCTGTGGAGGGAAAAGCAATGAACTCATGCTACTCATACAAGCAGTGCCAGGCAGCAAGGTCACTTCACATGACAAGAGCCCCAAAATTACAACGGGTTTTATCCCAATGTTATTTTTATTTCCTGAAATGCAGACAGTAGTTGGTTGATAGGAAGTCCAGACAAGAGCTGTTATGATCTGAAGGCTTGACTTTGATGTTTTTCTAAATCTTTTAAGAAATGTTAATGTGTGTGGAAATGTACGTACAAGTGTATGTACCTTCTTTTGTCTGTAATTTTTTGGTTCATATTTAAAAGTTTCAGAGAGATGCTATACTTCTGCTAAGTTATTCTTTTAATCAGTAAAATTCTACAGTGCACAGGCATTACATAATGATATATACTTAACACTCTTTTAACTTGAACTGACTATCACTGCACTTGAATTGCGACAGCACTGCATTGATGGGATTTTCGGAGTTTGCTGAGAGTTCAAGTTCTATATTCCAGCATTTGATCAAGCTAAAAAGAAAATATACTCTGTAGACACTGTGTCTGACAGCAATCCCAGTGAGGGGGGAACAGCCTGTGCTTTTCATACTGATATCCACAATGTTAAATCTGCCTGTAGACCATTTAGACTGCCTGGCTGTCATTAATGAAACTGTTCCACTCCTAAAGGACAAATGGTAGGGGAACATTGCTCCAAATGTGAAAGAAAATATTTGACAACATGTAAAGCTTTTTCCTCAATCGCCGTAGTACTGGAAGGGTTAAAGCTTTCTTCCTGGAATCCACTTGCACAAGATGGATTTAACTTTGAGACTGCGAGTCATCTGGAATGAGCCTCAAACATCATGTTTACTTAATACTCTCTCTAAATTCAAGCAACTCAGTTTGAATACACTCTCAGACAACCAATTACTTTAAACCAATGTGTAGCACTAACGCTATATAGCTCAGACAAGTGAAGACATTGTGGGGAAAAAAATGCATCATGTTAGTAAAGCACCAATTTAAAAAAAATTGTGGCCACTGAAGGCCTCTGAATATAACTGCAGTGTGGTAAGACATGTCTGTCACCTATTCTTGCTCCCATTGTGCATTTGCTGACAGTTAAAAAGGTGGTTAAAGGGGAGGAAATCAGTAAAGTATATGGACTTATAAGGGGCAGAATTATTCTCCATGTTGAATTATTGCTTTTTTGTCAGTTGCCTTTTATTTGCAAATTGTGTTCATGTACAGAAGAGTATTCATCTGTTACCATGACATCTATAGTCTGTGTTAATTTGAAGAGGCTTATCGTACTTGCTGGTTAAGATAGCTTAAAATGCCAGTCAAACATTTCCTCTAATAAGTCCTCTTGCTCTGTCAGTATTTTTTTTCCTATCTTCATCTGTCATCTATTGGCTTCAATTCTTGTAAACACAGTGGAAGGACAGGCCCACCACTTACCTACATTGCTAATTGGCTTATTGTAGCTGAGTGTGATCTTGTGCAGTAAAGCAGTAAAAGCTTTTTGAGATGGCTGTGGCTTCCTACCACACTTACACAGTGCTATATGCAGGTGATGGGGCATTGTGATGCAGCTGGATCTGCCTTCAGCTGGGTATTTACTTGCTGTTAACTATGCAGACTCGTATGCATAATGGCCACCTCGTATCCCCTACGTCGATAAATCGTGTCAGGTGTGCATGTCATCCAGAATTAATGCTATGCAGACGTGAGATGAAGCCTACATGTCACCAGTAGGATCATTGTAGAGGCAGAGGAGAGGTTACAGATTGCTCATACCAGCAGAAGCAACAACAACATAAAGTTTAATGACACAGTGATAAAGCAAGACTATAGTCCCAAACATCCATACAAGTGTGAGAATGCACAGACACAAACATGACAGTTCATCCTGATGACATATGAATCCCCTTTTAGAAATTGGGGGGAAAAGAAAATACATGTGGTGTACGAATTCAACTGTTGACCTTGGAGATTCTTTCAGGTGACTTGGAGCTGATAACATGGTTGAATTGTTCATAGAAATGTTTGTCCAAGCTTGGTTTTCTTGGCTGTAGTTTCTCACATATAATGGAAGTGATGCTTTGAAGGATACACTCTCTGCTTTTTCTGGTGCCTTGACTACGACATTGATCAGCACAGTCGACAGCGAGTCATTAGTTGACACGGTAACTCATTTCACCCTACTGGTCATTTTCAACAAGTATTTGATGTTTATTTCATTATACTGACTCTCAGAATTATTGCCAGGTTTGCATTCCAGTTCTAACACAACAGCTAGTTAAATACAGCCTCAGGTCATTTTGCACCCTCTTCTGGGCCCTCCAGTAACAGACATCATATACAGCCAAGTATACAAAAATGCTCATGACGCCAGCAGGCACAATCACAAACTGCAAGTATATCTCTGGCTTTATTCATAATGCGTTGTAAGGCAGATTCATCTTGCAAAGCTCCAAGCCAGAAAGATTGAGCTCGGTCTGCAGAGGAGCTGTTGAGTTGGTGTCCTTTGATGAGACAGAGGTGGGAGCTAAGACCAGAAGACAGCAAGACGTGGCTGCAAGTCTGTAAACAATGGTTGCTCATAGAGAGATTAGTAGTCTGCTTAAGTCACATTTTCACGTGAGCCAAATACGATTTCTTCATTTAATCAAAAGCAAATACTGAATGCATTAATTGATGGAAAATATATTTTCACCCATCTCCTGACATGTTTGGTAAGACTTTGCTTTACGATTTAGCTCCCTTTTTAGTTTTATTGTAACCACTGTAGAGAAATAAAAGTTACACTAATTAACTGAATAGTGTCATGGTGTCAAAGGCCGGATTCTTGCATGTCTGCCTGTGTAGCCTGACTGTGCAGACTTTATCCACAGGCTCTCTGCATTTGTCACTGCAGTAAGTTAATGAAAAAGTAAGGTCTAAGATAAGCTTGCTGTTGAACATTGTGCTTAGACTCTCATCTATAAGTGCCCTGAAATGAATTATCAGTTTGATTCTGCAAAACGTATGTAGCTAGAGGACTGCTGAAGAATATGACAGCTCTACTTCTTGATGTGGAGAGAGGCAACTCAGAAAGAAATAGTAAAATACCTATCGATAAAATAGGAACGTCAGACCAGCTAACTGCATTCTTAAATGACATTGTGAAGAAGCTAATGAAAACAAGGTGAGTCTCTGTTTTAAATTAGAAATGCTCATGTTTCCTGCTGACCCTGGATTATCGTGAACTATATTATGCACACTGTGTGAGTGTTTGTAGTACCTCCTTCCCGCTGCAAGGGCCAGTCCTTGATTATGTTGTCTTAAATTAAACCAGGGTGTGGTATAAAAAGGATCAGGATTGCTGATGTATGATGGTAGTAGCTTTTTTGTGGCTTGTGCAGCCTTATAGAGGTGCTTTAGCTGTGGACCTTATTTTTTGTTAAACCTTATCAATTCATAACCTTAAGAAATTATGTAAAGAGTCCTTACTCTTTACCTATTATTTCCCAAGAAGGTAGAAAATAATAGTAACAGATGTGTAGTCTCCTTTAAAATAAGACTTGTATGTCCAATATTGCCTCGTTTTGCAAAACCCACTCATCTTTATATAGAAATTTGCAAGCCATTGCTGCAAACGCTCTTTTTCAGGCAATTCAGCTAATTCCCAACATGTAATGAAAATGGTTTTTTTTAAGATGCAGAAACCTTTATGGCTCATTCATCTCCCTAGGTCTGCTTATAGCGTGTCATCCAACTTGAGATAAAAACTGCTGCCAAAACACCAACCTCATTGAGAAATATTAAAGGTTGTTGAGCTTTGACCTCCACTATCCAACAGCCAGTGCTCATTTGATGTTACTGTTACCCTGGTTAGAGAGACATCCAGGGAATGATTGAGCTATCAGCATGCATCACAAATAACAACCCTAATCAGCAGACATGAGTCGATAAAAAGACTTTCTGACAATTTGTGAATCCCATGCTGAAGGAGTGATTGCAGCTGGATGGATGACTGACAGTGATGTGCTACAAGTGAATTGATGTGTGCATGTCCGTGCATACATAAGCATGTGCAAGCTTAATGTTTGCCAAGTACAATGGATTCCTTGAAGTCTGTCAATAGAATTGAATTCTTGTCTGGCAACTGAAACAGGGCTTTTGTCTGTACCCTGCTTTCCTCTTCCTCTACCTAAGGGATACAGTGCTTAAAATCTTGATTAATATTGGAACGGGTCTGGCACTGCTGCTTCTTAATGAAAGTATGCAATTTATTTAGTTAATTACAGGCCCTGACATGCAAAGTACTTCAAGAGGACATATTGTGATTTTACTTAAGTTTGTTTTATACCTCTCTTCTGGCTGGCAGAGTACTTTTATGTGCAAGGCGACAGAGTCTGCAGCATTGGGTTGCCTGCTTCTCCTCTTGTGTGCACCACTAGTAACTAAAAAAAAAAAAAAGATTTCCCCCATGTAGACATTCCCCTGTGATGCCCTACCACTGTTATATCAGTGGATTAAAATACATTAAAAGAATACCATGTTGATCTTGTCAGTGAACAGCAAATATGTTGTATTAACACCTAACCTAATTAATCATTAAGTCATTAATCATTTGCTGTGTGTCAGATTTTTGTGATAAAGCATTATGCATTGTTTGATGTGTTAAAGCTACAGAATATGCACAATATAAGACATTATGAAAATGTTTATGAGTCATTATAAATACTGGCATCATAATGACTTATGATTACTATTGTCAAGTGCTGACAGTATAATATGGAGTATACAGTATTGTAAGCACACTATGATACATTATAAAATGCTTAAGGAGTTTAAAATGCACTAATATTTGGAGCTTCATCAAAAGTTTTACCACAGCAACTCAAACTTAAGCAGATTTACTGATGATTTACTGTGCACCACACAGTAAATCATCAAAAGAAATAAGAGGCCACGCTTACTCGATTATATACGCGCTGGGTTCTACTTTTCTATGGCATCATGAGTCTTATTTTCAGATGGTTTATGACCAAGGCTGGTCTGGCTCAGCAATCTAGTCTAGCTCTTAAATCTACAAGTTATCACTCACACCTTTCATGTGAGCTGCTTCCCCAAGGACAGGTGACATTATTCATTCATAAATGTCAGAGGATTAGAGTGACCATAAAGAAGCAGACAAAGCAGCTGTTCTCCAGCCTTCCTGACACAGTATCCATGTACTGTGTCATTTGAGATATAGCACGTGTCAATGAATGTGTTGAGGCAGACCAATAGTAATGTTGCAACAGATGAGGGGTGTGGTTTTTGTGCTTTGGCATAAAATGAGAGAAACAAAATTATAGCTGGGCGCAAACTTCTTGTTTTATTAAATTTTTGCTCACAGAGAACCAAATTTTACAGATTTAATCTCATTCTCCCTCAAGCTTGTGAGCTGTTTTAACCTTTATTTCATATTTGAAAACTTCTCTTATAATTGTTAAACAGTTTAAGTCCTAACCGTATTATTGACTGCACCTCACCAACAAAAAACATCTCCAGTCCCTGCAGGGCTTCTGTAGGTTTCAGAAAAAAAGGTAGAAATGTGGCTAAAGTTCCTTCATCCACACATTTCTATATCTCCTTCCTCTCTTTTCTTCTTTTCTTGTATCACAATGACGTGGTATTTTAGCGGCTTCTCCTCAGACCTCCCTAAAGGTAGTGGTGTCACCATAAAGAGCACCCAGCAGGAGGGTGCCAGTGCATGCACACCCATATATTATATATGTGTATCATCTACTCTACAGTCCAGGCGAGGAGGACTGACCTTTTTACAATTGTCATGGGACAATCAGAGCCTTTTAGAGGTGCTTGTGTAGCCGGCCACTCTCTTCAGTCCAGTCCTCTTTACCTCCTCCCATCTGAACAACCCTTTTTCACCCTTCTTACTCCTGACCATCCCCTTATCTAAGCTTTAGCTGAAGTGTTTTGTAGCTTCCCCTCTCACTTACCATCTCCAAATAAAGACAGAAGAAGACACAGACTGAGATTGGATTCTGACTTATTTTTAAAGCTTTCCGTCTTGACTCATTTTTGTGAACCACCTGTGTGACCAATTTTATGACTCATTTTTCATGATTTTTTTCATCCAACTCTTGTTGTTTGACTCCTTTTTATTGAACTCTTCTTATGTCATTCTCTCTGTATCCTTTTTTATCTGACACCTTTATTTTTGACTTGAGATGGGAATCAAGAAAACAATTCCAGTTGAGACTCGATAACAACTCCCTCAAGGAATCAACATCATAGGCTTTTTTTTCGCATTAATTTCCTTATCAATCGCTTTCACTTTGCTCTGCATGCTTCGCAAATGAAAGACATCACACCCACGTCAGAGGCAGTGAGTAGAGATGATGACAAAGAAGTCACATGAGTGACACAAAAGAGTGTCATGTGTTGACATTGCTGCCAGTGAAAACCTATGAAGGCCACACTGAGAATCAACAGGAACTGATAAATTGTTTAGGAATCAAATCAATAAGCAGAATCATTAATGGCATTTGAATCAATAAAATCCCAATGAAATTCCAAGCCGATCTCCAACTTTTTATCCTGACTCATCTGTTTCTGATTCCTGTTGGTTTCTAACTCATTTTTCCCAAGTTCCTTTTCTTTACTGATTTTATTTGTGCAGTTCTTTCTTGCTCCTTTTTCTGATGCCTACCTCTATGAAGGAAGACATTTTTCCAACTCTTTTTTTCTGACTCCTTTGATTACAATGTCTCATCTTTTTTAATACCTTCTTCTCTGACTTATTTTTGTGTGACTCTTTAAATGTGTCCTAATTTTATGATTCATTTAATGACTTTATTACTTTAATGACCTTTTAAACTCTTTTTATCTCACTTCTTTTATATTATTTCTTCTTTCTGATGCCTTTTTCTGTCTCCTTGTGTTGCAGTATGTAATATAACTGGGCCCAAGAGCAGACAAGACAACTGGTTGATGAAGGATGAACAGAGATTTATTGATGATGAGACAGTTGCGGGCAGGGTTTGTGGTTTGGGTGAATCTTGGAAGAGTTGGCCTTCCGTAGCTGACTGCACAAATGGCTTGAGGCTGGAGGGGCTGAATCTTGAAGATCTGAGCAGAGGGAAAAAACAAGTTGGACTCACTGGAAATAGTCTCAGGAAAAACTCTAATACTACAAAGCAGAGCAGCCAGTAAACTACCACGGAGTAGACTGAATAATCTGGCAGTGTGTGGAGGAGAAGCTGGGGTTCTTGTAGAGCTGTTGATGAGATACAGGTGAGTGATTCAACCAGGTGTCTTGATTACCAAGGTCCAGTCCTCCAATGACACCGAGGAAACAGGAACACAGAGGGATCCCAAGCAGGGCTGTGACACCTTGCTCTTTTTTAATCTAACACTTTTTTCAAACTATTTTGTATGTCTTCCTTTCAGTCTCCTCATGTTTCTGAGTCTTTTCTTCTGAATCCTTTTTTTCAAACTTGTCTATTTCCTACTCCAGTTCTTTTAATTTCTTCCATAGTTTGTGCCAATCTTTCTTGACACTTTTGCTGATGCCCTCCTCTCTGACTCTATTATTTTTCTGTTACCTCCCATATTGACTACTTTCTTAGATGACTTATTGTCATCCTACGCTTTTTGTGTCACATTTCCTTTTTTTATTGGACTCCACCTTTTAAACTCCTTTTGTTAACTCTTTATTTTATGCCATCTCACTGTTTTTCAAAAATCATTTTTTAATCCAGATCCTTTTTTTTTCTGACTCCTTTTGAAATGTCTTCCTGTCTGCCTTTTGTCTTGTCTGAATCCTTTTTCTGACTGACTTCTGACTTTTTTCCTGATGCCCACCAACTCCTTTTTCTGACTTCTTTTGGTCTTCCTCCTTCTCTGTGCAATGATTCCTTGCTCCTTTTTCTACTGCCCTTCTCTCTGACTCTCTTTTCTGACTTACTTTCCAGTGTCCTCCTGTGACTCCTTTTATTCTGATTCCTCCTCTTATCTACTTCTTTATGTTTTTCTAATGCCTTCCTCTCTGAGTCCTTCATTGGACTCCTTTTTTCTGACTCCTTGAACCTATCTTTTATGTCTCTTTTTCATGTCTTCATTTTATTATTAAGATATTTTAGCATTTTTGCCTTTATTGATGGATCAGAGGCAGCAGATAGAGCTAGAAAGCAGCACAGATGGGAGGAGAAGACAGGCAGCAAATTAATCTCACTTGGGCAAGGGCCTCATTCGTGGTACATGCATGGTTGCTTTATGCTCCGACAAAAAAGCATCCACATGCTTTTCTTTCTGACTCTATTTTTTGACCGCTATTGTCTAATATTTTAAATTCTGGGGACTTTTGAGAAGAAGCTTGACCCAAGGCCTGATGCTTTTTCATCTGAAGTCTGACTCTCAGCAGGGGGGTTGTAAGGGGGGTAAAAGTTGGAAAGATTCGAAGGGCCCATGACTGACAGGGGCCTCTAAAAATATGATATCAGCAACATTTTCCCACAGGTGTTTTAATATATCTTTTTTTCTTGTAATATACCATGTTTTTCTTGTTTCCTTTGCAAAAAAAGTGAAATGTAGGCATTTTTTGCATCATTAAATTCCCATAAAATGACATTTATTTAAAAAGTAATCCTTTTATTGAAGAATATAAACTTCATTTCTGCATTTTGCATCAATCTGAATGGCTGAGAGACATGTTGAAATATTTGGATGTTTAAGACAACATTTAATGAGGTTGAACACATGTTCAATCTGAAAAACTTTGAAATGTAACAGGGTTAAAGATTAGATATTCATGATGGCGTATTATCTCCTAAAAGAAAATGATACTGTACATAAAAAAGACCTGAGTGCTTAAAATAGTCCAAATGCCAGAAAGTTACCTACCTACATTCTTTTTTTCTTTTTTTTTTAACTATCTTTCAAATAATTTACTACTGAAGAATGTTTTCTTCACTGTTTAAAGCTTTTTATGTCCTCTAAAAAGAACAACTTATATGTATACTTATATGTACCCTTTTTTTAAATTTATTGACAAATACATAATTGGTTTGAGAAACTGAGCTGAGCTGCTAGAATGGGGCCCAATGTGATGTCTCTTCATGGGGCCCAACATTTCTAGCTCTGCCCCTGATTCTGAACCTTACGGCGTCTCAATGTATGTATGTCATACACACTGTTGTGAGACACTGGTACTTGTTTGCTTAGGCAGTGGGCTGAAAGAATGAAATAAATAAGCTTGAAAATATAATATTAAAACTTCATATCAACTCAAGTTGGTCTTTGGAAATCTTTCAGCAATAAGTCTTGAAATAAATGAGTCCTGAGGCTGGGTTTACAAACATAACTTACTTTTGCTCTTTTCAGAGCCTTTGGAGTGCTACTTCACATCTCAGAGCATAACAGCTGAAAACAGCATAAATAAACATTTTGTTCTGCTTCTTGACCGCCAAGAGCTTCCAGGGTTGCAATATGGTAGACGAGGTCCTACCCTTGTGCCCTCCACAGAAATGTTTCCCTACATATACAGCAAAGGCCTGCTGTTAAGTTTCTACTTTAAATAGATATTGGACCACCTCAGATAACAAAAGAAGTTCCCATGTCGACACATTCTGGGGCAGAAATAAGAAAGAGACAAACAGCCAAGTGTTTTTAAACTCTTGTTATTTACTGTCTGTCTGGCTGCACTGCAGCGGCACCAGGGATGAACTCATATACACATTTTTGCTTCTATTGCCGCCAGCCACAGAGTCCAGACTACTTTTTAGTTGAGGATGAGCCCTCCTCACCTGTGAGAGGAAGAAAAAAAGCATGTTAAGGAAAATCAATGATGCTTGTACTCAACAAAGGAAAAAAAGGCACATCAACAATATTTCTGCCTTGCAAGGCTCCACCCTGCAGCCTTCAGCTTCTCATTGAGGGCTAAGTTATTGTTTGTCCAGTGCTTTCCAACAGACACTGAGTACATGAAGTATGGTACTTGAAGTTATGAACAAAAAGAAGTTTTTGTACAATGTCAGAGCTTTGACTGCACACACAGTCCTCTTTGCCAACTTCACTGCTGTCTGCATAATTGCTCACTTTTGAATGCACTGTCCAAGGACCTCCAAAAGTTCAATTTTTGAGGTCACATACTAAGAAAACTAGAAAGGGGAACAAATCCAATAAAATTGTCTTAAAAGGAACTAATGGGCTAAGCCATCTATAACATATGGCAAAAGAACATCTAGAGTGCTGCTGCCCTTGTTAAAATATTAAACCTATAGAGCTGTGTTAAATTTCTTGATATATACTTTGTTTAACTCACTTTTATTCAAATCTACAAACACTGCAAACTCTTTCAGAGTGTAATTTCATGAATTATATCTAGCTGTCTACTGGCAACTTGACAAAAGTAAATCAGATTTTCCATTCTCCTTTAGCTCTGCAGTTGGTGCGATCAAACGCTTCACTTGGCAAATAAATAATCCACAATGTTTACCACATCCTCACAAACTTGAGTAGAGGGTATTTTCACTATTGCAATACCATCTGTTGAGCATTCAAACATTTACAGAAACATAAACTTTTTAGCACTGAGAGGGATTTGCATTTTTTGCACCATGTTCCAAACCCACGCATATGCTTCAAAAAGACCCCATCAAGAACTCAAAACAACTGCAAATGAAGAAAAGTGTCCCTAAATAAATTTAAGTGCAACATGTGCCTGTGTGCATTTTAAAAATAGCTTCTGCACTTGGTTGAGGAAAACTTTCACGCCACTGAATACAAATCAGCTTACTGCAACAAACATCTGACATTGCAGTTAGAGAGAACATAAGCATTTTTTGAGACAATTTTTAAGTACAGGTGCCCCGATAGTATCCGTACTGATCAATATCAGTTGATTTTTGTCAAAAAAATTGAATTGGTTGATCAGAATTTAATGCCTGTTAACATGATACGTACCACTGATCACTTGTGGATTAACCTCATGTTTACTCGTAGATCTCATCCGCTCGTCTGCTGCTCCTGATGTTCTGTCATCCCCTTTAAAATAAACTGTAGCAGAATCTTCATAACTTCGTCTTTAGGCCATTTAGTCCAACAAATTAATCCAGTGTCTAAGTCTGTATTGAAATTCACGGTACAATGAACAGCATAAAAAGTAATCAGCTAAAGGCATTATTAAATAATTGCATCTGTTACATTATGTTAATGAGAGGATATTTTTAAGTTTATTGTCTTTTATTAAACTATTTGCACTGTTTTGCCTGTTGGATTGAATCAATAGATTTTGTCAGTCAGTTTTGTTTTTTTTTTCACTTAATTGAAACAAGTGATAAATTAGTTTTTCACTGTGTAATGCAGATGGTCTGACTATAGGATTCTTGTTGCATTGCGCCTTGAGATCGTTCTGTTTTGTTTTGCTGAGAAGACCTTTCAAAGAATTCAAAAAATAATATATATATATATATATATATATATATATATATATATATATATATATATATATATATATATATATATATGTTCGGTATTGGTATCATCCAATCTCACAATCAGGTGATCAGTATTGGCCAAGATAACTCTGATCAGGGTATTCCTAGTTTTAACCCTTATATGAGAGGCCATGCCAAGCTTTCAGAAAACAATTCCACCTCTGGTTGGCTTGAAAATGAACTATCTTTCAATTAAGAGCATGAATATTATTTTCAACATGAATAATGTTGGCTGAAATATGTGCAGTGGCTAGCAATGTTATGAGGTTCCAAGTTCCAATATCAGGATCCAGGGGTGTGCACAAGGAGGGGGCAGGGGGGGCAATCACCCCTCCTCGTTGCACAACTGTTGAAAAACGTGCGCTAAAGTGCCCTCTTGGAGGGCTACAGTACTACAGTGCTACAGTACCCTTGAGAGCCAAAGGCGCTCTAAAGTACCCTCTTAGAAGGCAAAACGCGCTTTAAAGTGCCCTTTGTGTCCTCTTGGGTGGCAAAATACTCTCTAAAGTGTCCTCCTGGAAGCTAAAACGTGTGCAAAAGTTCCCTCTGTGCCCAACCAGGAGGGTACTTAGTATGCATTGAGATGCACAAGCGGGCATCTAAATGCATACTAAAGTGCCCTCCTGGTTGGCAAAACACACTAAACTGCCTTCTTAAGCGGAAAAAACACCCTAAACTCCAGAAGACCGTTAGGACTAAGAAATACTACGGAACATTACTGTTGCAATGACTTATGTTGGGCCCTTTTTTGATCTATATCGAGCCAAAACTATCTCACAGAACCAGTTTTGATTTCCTGGTGCTAATATGGTGTTAAAATGCCAGGCATGAAAACCTCTCACCTTTCAGCGAAATTTGCCGGTTTGAAATCAAAATAAGTGACCTACGTTGTAGATCTGATGGAAAGGTTTTTTTTGGGGGATGGGGGTAATTGACATGAACATGGAGGTATACCAGAGATTATCAGTGAACTGCAAACACGCACCTGAAGGGAGCCTTGAATTGGACAAAAATATTCACTCTACAAGCGCAAGAGCACGGAAATGTAAGCGTGAAGGGCCTCACATCAGCAGTGTTTTCTCTGGGAAGGTGGGGGGATACTGCTGCCTAATTGGTTTGAGATGCGTTTGGAAGATTAAGACACCTCACCGATCCAAGTGGAATGTAGCTAACAATAGTTTAATATTAGCTAAAGATGATGTATCACAAGAAGAATTAAAGCTTGCTGAAAGAGGCATCATGTCATTGATGAAAAACGTTAGCTAACACAGCAGGAGATATAATGTAGATATTTAACAAGCCTCCTGTAGAAAATTAATTAACGCATTTCATGAGAAAAGTTATCAGTATCTTATGTAGCACAATGGGACCACGTATAGATAGATACTTTATTATACATTCATATTGTCCTGTAGTCCTCAAAATGCATCAGATTGATGCTTTTAAATATGAAATATTCAAAATTTTCTCCCAGGGGGGTCGTATCTTCTCACCTTTTTCACCCTTGACCCGTTTTCATGCCTGAAGGCGCTGAAATACAGGAAATGGCATCTTCTCAATCAAAAAATTTCTGGGGTAAGGCCCTCAGACCACTTAGGATTTATTTATTTAATTATGTGTGTTCTTCATAACCCAACATTAAATCAACACAGTTCTTGTGGATGCTGATCTTAACTACAAACTAACTTGAGTAGTCTGTCCAGTTTGTCTGTTTTAGGGCTACATAATGTGCCATTTGTATAACATAAACATTTTTAAAGTGCCCTTGAAAGCATGTGAAACTTAGTGCCCTTTTCAGTGGTGAGAACGCGCTGTATGTGCCCTTTTTTTCCTTTTCGCCCCTGCCCTTGAAAAACTCTGTGCACGCCACTGTCAGGATCTATTTATGAGGAGTGTTTAATCTTTGCATGCATGTATGGGTTTTTTCTTGGCTTCTTAAGCTTCTACCACAGTCCAAAGTGCCAAGTTAGGTTGACAAGTAAATCTGAATTACCTATGGGGGTGGATGTAAATGTTTGTTTATGTTTACATCAGATCTATGTCTGGCCTCACAGTATGTTAAAAAAAAGGTTTATTCACCTTCTCACTCAACATTTTCAAGGGATATGCCAGCAAAGGGTAAACACAGCTGTGTTAGTGTGAACATATCTTTCTAATTCAGAGCTATGAATGTCAAGAAGACAGCAGTGAATTTAATGAATTATCCCTGGAAGGTATGATTGTTTTAATAACAACTAAAAGACCATCATCATGAAACACAGGTTTAAGAGCCTTGGTTGTATTGCTTTAACTCAGCTGTATTTTTCTGAGCAGTTGATTGGCAGATTGTGAGTATTTAAAAGAACTATTAATATTTTAATGTCTGTTGTTCCCTGATTAGACTGCAGCGAAACAGATTATGAGCCATAAGACTATGTAGTAAAATGATGGAAAAAGTCAACACATTCAAGTCGCACACTCACTTTGTGTGAGATTTTAGAACTGACATGTGGCATAGTTACACAATATCGTCAAATTGTTAGAAAACTGGTGATTTATTGTTTTCAGTTTGTTTTCTAAGGTGACTGATTTTACGTTTGCAGAGTCCGGTAAGTCCAACAAAAAAAATGAAAGAAAGAGAAAAATTCTTAATTTTGGACCTGTAACAGGCTTGTCATGCTGACTGCCATCAGGACATATGCAATGTGTTTATTGTTGCAATAAGCATTCTTATTTTGTGCTGCTTACCAGTGATGGACCACCATTATTCTCTGCTAGAGTTGTCACTTTTCCCAAAAATCAAACTCAATCATTTTTTGAGATTTCAGGTTATTAACCAAAGATATTCGATTATTAACCTGTATGCCTCAGAGGACCTTGGCTGAGAACTTGATAAGACATTGCTGGACTGCAGTGAGTGAGAGGCCAACAAATGGGCCAGCAGATTTGTCATAGTGGGCCAGTTGCTTTGGACATAATTGACACACAGAGGAGCCCAAAGTGCTTCCACATGGCCCTCTTCAGATGTTTCAGTGTGTTGTTGTCTGCTCAGAGTGGCTTTGGCTGTCCTCCATTTCCTCGAGGTGTCTCCTCTTCATCTGTTTGTTCTCAGCAGACTAGATGCAGCTGCTGTTGAGGTTTAGAGAGCCCTGGCCGATGGGGTTTTGCTGGGAGCACCCTTTGCTGGATCATGTGCTTCACTGTTCCAGGTGCCCTAATGAGCAGTTCAGCTGTTTATTTTATATTTAAATGTTTATTTACACTTTGAGTATGGGTTATTACCCCCATGCTTGAATGGATATTCGAATATCAAACACAAGGTGACAGTCGTAAAGTCCTCAACTTAAACATCAGTAAACATTTAAGACACATGGGAGCGACTGTGGATAATTCCCTGTCATTTATCTTAGCTTATCTGCAGTTGCTTTTTTTGTTTTGTTTTTTTTTTTGTTAAGAGCACCTCTGAGTTGAAACTTTACAAACTGTACATTTAAAGAGTTTTTTTTTTCCTTTTTTTTTTGTAGTTCAGATCCTCTTACAAATTCATTTTGTCTGCATGTAGTGCACTTGTATACCTTCATTTTATTGTCAACTGTTGCTGACATTCAGACATAACATTCACTATCTAGTCCAAATGCTCAGTTTTCAAACTGTCTGATAGTGTGCTTTAATGTTTGTACAGTGACAGAAATAAACTATATTACTCATGATTTTGTGTTGTGTTATACCCAAAGCTCTTACTCTAATGTCATTGCATTAAAAACAGTATTGTCTCAGGAAACAAATGGGAATCATTTAAGATTCAGATTGATGAGTAGAAATCATAATGGCATTTGTATCAATAAAATCTTCCCAATTCCACTCAAAAGCAGTAAAAAGTCATTTCTGCTTCGAGAATCAAGCCTTTAAACATTGAATGTTGTGTAAGAAAATTAGCTCTAGGGTTCAAGCACTTGAAAAACCACAGTAAACCCTTCAGAAGCTAAAGCTTTTGTAGAGGCCAGACATAAGCCCTGCCATGCCTCATTATTCCCGCCGCGAGCATGAAAGCAGACCAGTGACTAGACACATACCCATACACTCCAGCCCACCAGGGACAAGATTACACATAGTCCCCTATTACCCCATGTAGACACCAATCTGGATGGAGCAGAAGACTGACAGGCTGGCGGGAGACAAAGAGAGAGAGAGACATTGGGAGAGAGCAGCCTCTGACATTCACTTTTGCCTTTGAACCTTCATTATGAAACTGACTCGTTGAAGTTTTAATGAAAGCAACAATTTGCCATTCCCTTTTTCTTCCTTGACTGCTGTGCCCATGTTGCCAAGACTGCATCTCTAAAAAAAAATGGTGGAAAAGAGGTCTGGCCTCCCTTTAATCTTCTTTAATGCTGGCTGTGAGAGGTGCTCTCATGCATTTAAATGGGGCCATCCTGTGGACACACTAGACAGCAGGGGTATTCACAGGGGCCGCAGGTGAGCCGCCAGAGTGATATTTCACAGGCTAAACCAGGCGGGCCAATGGCCATCGCTACTGGACAGCCTCTCCCCAACCTTTGATATAGAGGTCCACTATTTCTTTCTCCATCACCCCAGCTCCCTTCACTCACGCCCATTACTTGTACACAACCTGCCAGTAACCCCCCTCCCCCGACCTGGGCCTGTCAGATAGATGGACAGCCTTTTGGCACATTGCTCCTCATGCTTGTGAAAGGCTCAGGAAGTGAGATTAAATGGCAGAGGTTAAACCTGACCTCACCTGCTTCTCTGAGGGGGGAAGAAGAGGTTAGCTGTGTAAAGGTCATTTCAGTGTGCCTCTGATGTGTCTGATGTAGAATATTGGCCTACAAAGGTAAATATATATGGGCTGTTATGTTCTTTTTAACATATCACCCTGCTGAGGTTTCATAGACTATTATGACCTTTACTTTAAGGTCTGTGCTCTACGTTGCTTAGGTCAGGGGTGCTGTAAGGACAACTCTATGACTCAAGACTAACAGGGACCCGACAAAAATGATGAAACACAAACATTTTTTTTCATACTAAAAATTTTTAAAAGTATGTTGTAGTCCTGATCGGTAAAATGGGCACTGCAAACACGCTTGGTTGCTGCATAGGGATGAGTACTGATATCCATATTTAGAACAACAACCCAAGTTCATTATAATATCCAGAGAATTAGATTTAGTTCAAAGTTAAACACTGTTACAAATCTTACTGTAGTGCGTGATCGAGCCACCATAGTTTTTTGATCAGTTTAACCCATAAGTGGGTTAATCACAAGGTTTTCGGTTGCACCATGTACTGCTGTGTGCTGGCTATCATCTACCTTCATGACAAAAACTTGCTTAAACGTGCTTAAGCATGGTACGGATCGATTTCCTTGCTGTGAGTGCTCCCTCAGTCTTTTGCATCTGAGCTGAAGTGTTTTTGGACTGTTGATGGAGAGAGTCCAAGACTGCATTAAATGCAACAGACAAAAAGTGTGTCTGTCTGTTACCTCTGTTCAGAGATGGCAAAAGTACCCAGATTCCCTACTTGAGTAGAAGTAAAATACCTATGTAAAAAAATGACTTGAGTAAAAGTAAGAAGTACTGATCAAAATATCTACTCAAGTAAAAGTAAAAAGTACAGGCTCTGAAATGTACTCAAAGTACCTTTAAAAAGTAAAAAGTATTTCTATTGCACAATTCACTGGCTGCAAAGCTATTAAACACAGGATAATTTATATGGAATCTACTTTCGCAATGTTATTGTTTGAATAATACAAATGCCTAGTATCCTAATGTACTTCACTATAAAGTCCTTCAGGCATTTGTATTGTACACTTAAAGTTAACACATCACACTTCTGAACATTGAGTTTTGGACCAGGATTAGCTTCTAAACTATAGTGTCACAAATCATGCTCATAGGCCCAACTCTTAATCAACCTTTTTAATAGCACTGTTTTTAATAGCACATCAGGCAACAGTTGTTTCTCACTGTGCGGAGTGGCAGACCTGCTCTGACACACACACCACACGCTCAGGCTTGTACACACGCACACACACACAGACAGCAGTGTCTCCTGCTGCGTCTGGTTTATTCTAATGGGTATACTCTGACATACTCTGATGGATGTTTGTCCTCTTAGGGCCTCCATACACTGAAGACATTTTTAACACATTTTCACCTAATTTATGCACCGTCCAGTGAAAACAGCTCTGAGACCCACTTATGGGCCTCCACCCACAGGTCGAGAACCGCAGCACTAGTAGACTGTATTTGGAGCTTGATCCATCAAAGATTGTTTTTATGTCATGGACAATATGTGATGCAGGATACCTCAGGAGGAATTTATCATTTAGTAAACAGCGAGTGAGTGAAACAGAGGGTCAGAGCTGGACTGATGAAGAATGTTGAGTTTTGATTCATCAACAGGCTGACTCGCCGTTTTTAGGTCTTTGTGTTCACTTAAACAGAGCACATGAGCTATCAAAACACCGTTTGAATGATAAAATCACACAAAGTGACTGATGATCCCTCACTGTCCCTGCGATGATCGTCTGTCTGCGTCTTTACACTCACCAGCAGACGGAAGAGCGCGCACAAAGACGCTGAGCGGTTCGGGAGGCATTTAGATCAAATGTTCACATGGACATCGGCTGCACTGCAAAATGAAATTACCGACAGACAACAATGGTAACAGCCACACTTTAAATGGAAAATATCGGGCCTGTAGTCCACAGAGCGGATCGTGGCTGCATCAGACAGCGGAGAATGCGTCCCCTTGCGCAAAATGGGGTCCTATGAACAGTGTGTGTTTTGCGTACAGGGAGGGGCGGTGCTGCTTAGGCTTAACATATAAAGTAACGAGCCATTTTTTGGAAATGTAAGGAGTAGGAAGTACAGGTAAAGGTAAAAAGTTGTCCGAGAAATAAATACTTCTAAAAGTACAAAGTACCTGAAAAATCATTTTGTACTTCGTTACTTGCCATCTCTGCCCCTGCTTTTCCGTCTCAAAGTTGATGGCTTCATGTCACCCCTCTTAAACCAGTAGTCTTCTCTGGCCAGAATGTGGACTTTGTTGTCATCAAAGAAATGTCCCATGTGACTATTTGACAACATAGGTGAACATGGCACAGAATAGTACTGGCAGGGGTTCACCTGCCTTGTGCTTTGCTCTGTCCTCTGGTGTAAATTTTCCCTGCTGATGTTCAGGTCAAACCCACCACAAGGACTTGATCCCACTTTTATCACCACAGGCAGAGTCAAACATGTGGGCTTGCCTGCAGACATGACAACACTACCAAACAGTGTGCCTCGTATGAGGTTAAAGTTATCATTTTTAACCTGTTGCACCATTAGAGGACCACTGTGGCCAGGTAATGACTTCCACCTATTAGCTTCACTTAGCTCAGTGAAGAGGGGAGAACAGCAGGGTGAGGAACAATTTGTGTTTAGACTCTGTATCGGTCCATAGCTTACCTTTAGATGCGTGCTGAGATTTCTGCTTTCAGAGGCTGCCTGGTGTTTCAGTTGTGCCAAACGTAGCACTGCTGGGGCTCATGTGGTTTCAAACTGCCTCCTAACCTTATATTTAGCTCAGTCTTGTGTCAGCAGTTAGGAGAAAGTACAAGTGCAGTGTCTATTTTTTAAAAGCACAATAGAGGTATGAACTGCTGGAGCGCTCTTTGGAGAAGCTTGATAAATGGTGGTTTTGATTTTTAGTTTTTGTTTGTCAGTGGGTCAGGATACCTCAGATCACAATGAAATAAATATGCAACAAGTAGTGTCTGAGATCTGCTGACATTTCCATCAGGATGAATTCCACTGGCTATGGTGTTTGGCTACGACAATAGTCCAAACAAATCTTTCAAATCTTTGTATGTGCTGGGAACAATTGTAATGCCTAATACCTTGTAATGCCTTGTAATGCATGAACAGTGCATCACTCAACTTTGTGCCGGGCTATTGCTATGTTTCATGAAGACTGTTGAGCTGTGCACTGACTGGTATTCATTTAGCTTAGGCTTTCCATGTACAAAAACGCTCACCAGCCACTTTTTTAGGTACACCTATTAAAAGTGAGTGAGGGGGTGGACCCTCTTTTGCTAAAAGAACTACCTCACTTCTATGTGGCACAGGTTGCACAAGGTGCTGTAAACATTCCTCAGAGATTTTGGTCCATATTGACATGATAGCATCAGGTAGTTGCTGTAGATGTGTCACCGTATCTGTGATTCAAATCTCCCATTCTAACACATCTCATAGGTGCTATTGGATTGAGATCTGGGTACTATGGAGGTCACTGGAGTGTAACAAGTATATTGGCATACTAAAGAAACTAGTTTTGGATGATTTCAGCATTGTGACATGGTCCGTTATCCTAAAGCAATCAGTAGATCATCATAGGGGGATGGACAAGGTCAGGCAGACTTTAGCCCCTGGTGCTAAGGGGTCAAAGGTGTTCAAAGAAAACATCCCCCCACGCCATCATATTAGCAGCCTGAACCATTGATACAAGGCGAGATGGATCCATGCTTTCATGTTGTATATGTAAAATTCTGGCCCCACCACGTTAATGGGACAGCAGAAATCAAGACCTGTCACACAAAGCAACATTTTTTTTAATCTTCTTCTGTCTAGTTTTGTTAAATGTGAATTTTAGCCTCCTTCTCCTGTTCTTAGCTGCTGGAAGTGGCACCAGGTGTTTCATTTATTGCTGTAGCCCATCTGCTTTAAGATTGGACATGTTGTGTGTTCAGAAATAGTTTTTCGCGTAGCTTAATTGGAACGTATTTTCTTGAGTTACTGTTGCCTGTTTTTCATCTTGGACAGACACAGACCTCAACAACAGGGTTTATTTACCCAGAGAACTGACGTTTGATGGATAATTTCTTTTTTCAATCCATTCGCTGTAAACCTGAGATAATTGTGAGTGAAAATTCCTTGCAGATCAGCAGTTTGTGAAATATTCAGATCAGCCCACCTGTCACCAACAAGGTCGCCACATTCAAAGTCAATCAAATCACATTTTCTTTCTAGTGCTTGGTTTGAACTTCATGTTGTGGTATTGGCTGAATCAAAACGTAGTAAGCTATTGGCAAATCGCGCCGTTGAACGAGTGTGTATCCCATGGATATGTGAAACAGTTTATCTGATACATCATGCCAGAATCATGAAGCAGATAGGCTACAGCAGCAGAGGACCACACCGGATGCCACTCTTGGCAGCTAAGAACAGAAAACTGAGACATTGGCTTGCATGAGCCAACGTCATTTAAACACAACAGCCTACCTGAGTATTGTTTCTAACCATGTCCATACATTTATGAACAAAGTGTACCCTTCCTCTGATGGCTACCTCCAGCAGGAGAAAATATCACTCAGAGTCCAAATCATCTCAGTCATCTTGTTCATGACAATGAGTTCCCTGGACTCCAGTGGCCTCCACGGACACCAGATCTCAGTCCAATAGAGCACCTTTAAGATGTGGTGGAATGAGACAGTTGCATCATGGATGGACAGCCAATAAATCTACGACAAACACCTGTGGGATATTTTCATGCCAATATGGACCAAAATCTCAAACAAGTGTTTCCAGCACCTTGTCGAATCTATGCAATGAAGAATAATTTTCTGAAGAGTCTGACACAGTATGAAATAGATGTACCTAATGAGGTGGCCTTTGATAGTGTTTCACCAGTCCATCTGGACAACATCCCATAGACTGTGTTGGGGGGGCAGTGTTTGGTTGAGGTAGTCATTAAGAAAAAATAAAAAAGGTAACAAAACCATCACTGCTCTAAGCTTGCAGTCACCTCTCACTTCTTAAACAACTAGAACACACCTGTTGCTACGGCCTCTTTCTCCATAAACAACACTGATTGTTCCAGTCATTTTCTGAAATGTTTTATCGAAAAACAACATTTCAGTTTAAGGCTTTGTAAGGTGATTTGCTGTATGGCAGTCATAAAATCTTGCAATTCCAGCTGCTTTGCAAAGTTGATTTCATTCATGACAGGGATATTAAGCTGGCTACATTTTCCAAATCATGTGAATAATTCAGTCAGAAATGCCACCATATGCATGAGGAAGCTTTACAGTCATATTTGTGTCAAGATTAATCCAATGGGCCTCAGAATTAATGGACTGACATCTGTCATGTGTATAGAATAGCCACTCATGCACATCTTCGGTGTTTTCTAGCCAGTGAACTTGTCTATTTCTTCTCCCAGTGCCCGCTGCCCCACCAGATGCTTCATCTGTTCTTCACTCTGACCATATGCTAGCCAGCGCTGTTGCAGTGATTTACATACCAAGCCTTCTGTCTGGCAGGAAACACATCTTGTGATGAAGTTCATGTCTTGTTGGATGTGATCCTGATAATGTTTGCTTTTAAAAATGCTGAGGTTTGGGGAAAAAGGGCCTATTAAATATAACTCTCAGGGGTGAAACAGTGGTCTGTGGCTGCTTATTGCAGCTGCTAATTGCCCCATACATACATTAAACTGCAGATAAATTGAATCCCATGTTAATGCAATGTCGACGGTTATTCAAAAAGCATGTTGAGATGTTGCAATAATATTTTAAAGTGCAAATAAAGCCATTACCTTTTCTCATTTTCTCTTTTTTTAAGTATCTGATTGAGTTGTTTTGCTGGCAGCTTCTTTTGTTAAAAACGTGGAAAGTTGCTTATGATCTCTTACAGAAACTGTTGCTCAGTTACCAGCAACTTTTGCAGAGTAATGCTTTGGAATTTCTGAAGTCAGGTTAAATTAGATACATACTGATAGCACGTAGTATCACCCACAGTGATGTCAAACATTTCAGTTTCAAATAAAAGCATAAAGCTTTTACTTTTCCAATGGAAAGTCTCTTTATTTGACACTACAGCGCAAACTATGTGTTCCTCCACCTAGAGCACTGATCAACTTCGTCCTATTGAAGTTTACCAAGTATATTTATTCAGTTCTGAAATTACTGCATCTGTTGCCCAGGATTATTTTGATTTACAAATGTTCGAAGATGAACAGGTTGCAAAAGCTCAGTATTGACCAAATAGTTAATTAAAGCTCAGGTTTGCTTCCCACCAGTGAACATACAGTGTTTTTTATTTTTTTAATCAGGTAATTACAACCTGAGAACCACTGTTGTAATACAAAAAACCCTAAAAAACAGTATTAACCAAATTCTTACTTTGAGGAAACACTGAAACAGCTCTTCTGTCTTTTTTCCCTTTAATAAATATTCACACTGCAATTACACACTCTGGCAGAAAAATACATAGAGTGCTGTGATTTTTCTTTTCAGTTTCGGCACTATTTTGCAATGTAGCTAACAGATTGTGTCCATTTGCTGAACAGCTGTTCAACCACTTTCAAACTTTTGGAAAAAAAATTTGATTATTTACGAAGCCAATGATCATCATTGACTTTTGATACATAAGACTACTGTAATGAACCAGATTATGCAGGAAAAATATTGGCAGATGGAATTTAAAACAAAAATCAGGGTTTTAGTTGATTATTATTTTTGGGGGAACCATATATAGGCCGCAGTTATACAAACCTTCAGTCTGCAGCAAGCGACATCGAAGCTCCTGGCTCCCACATTTGCACAATAGCAATGGAGAGTTTTACCTACTAAAAAAGATCAAATGAGCCAAAAAAAGTTATTTTTGTTTTTTTTATTACAGATTTTTATTGCATATAGACACAATGTATAAACTCTATATACAGTATGTACTTGTATAGACTCACTACACGTTTGTTGTTGAGAAAGAAAAATGAAATAGAATAACAAACTGTGTGGTCAATATTGAACTAGATCAGCCAGATCATCCTTAAAATTGTAAATGAAAGTAAATTCAATATGGGATGCAGAATTAGTAAGAGTACTTTGCAAATGTAATGTAGATCATTTGCAGTGGAGTCCAGGCGGAGGGTGGCTTCAATGGCTTGGTCTGGTGGATTGCACCATTATTGATTGGAAGGTCACGGTTTTGATGCATCTTTGGGCAGACTCTAAACCCCAAAATTGCTCCCACTGCTGCATACTGATGTGTAAACTTCAACCATCAGTAAGTGATTGTGAAAGTGAAAAGGTGTTAATGCCTAGGTGTGCTCTGCAGTATAAAAGCATTTTGAGTAATCAGAAAGACTAGAAAATGTTGAATAAGCTCAAGTCCATTTATGCTGCTAAAATGCATCCAGCGTGAAACCGCCTAGACCTGGTGTACACATAAAACGTCTTTTTAAGGTCCAATGTCCTTCATTTTTTTCTTTTTAATGTTGTTAGAAGGGGCTTGAGGAGCAGAGAAACATGACACTGAACTCTCAGTTCACGGAGAAATTTGCTATGCCTCTTTAAAGAAAATGACTCTTAAAACACTTTGGTTTTTTTTACTTCCTGGGGTTTATTATGTAATAATAAAGCCTAATAAAGCCTTTACCTATGTGTGTTTTCTGCTTTTTTAAGTGCACTCTGCGGTCTGTAACCCCTCCTCCCCCATCCCATCAGTCATCGTTTGCGCAGCCATTCAACGAAGAGTTCATTATTATAGCATCCTGCAGCCTCTGCATCTCCTTAGATCTGGGCGTTTCCAAAGGGGAGGCGAAAAAACTGCATCAGATCATCTACAGAGATTAAAGTTTTCATTTTTAATTCACTTAAATCAACTCCTTACTTAATAGTCCATGAAACTATGTAAACAGCCAAACACACCAGGACTTAAAACACATCGAGACAAATAAATAATGATGGACTTATCCATTTTGTTCTTGCAGTGTGTGGCACACCACAGACCAACCAACTACATCACCAACAGCTAGGGCCTCTTCTCTTGCAGCTTGTAATCTTGCTTGATTAAATGGTACTTTAGTACAACAAACATTGGCTGACAACGTCAAGAGAAATTTAATTTTACACGTGTCTAGCGGTTATTTTCCGATGACATTCTTGACATTGTATTAATGCCCTTGTTTGACTACATATCAAATATTTGATATTTGATATGTATCCACACGCATAAGGATTTCAGATCGTAAAAACATGTCTAATATTATTGATTTCAAGTTGGAGTGGCCCTGTTCTTCTTCCAAGAGGATAAAATGACACTTAATGAACTTCACACCACAGGAAAATCAGGTAGGATGATTTTTATGACCAAAAAATGATTGGGCCTTTGCTGACTTTGACTAGAAGCCGGGGATCAGAGCTTTAACCCAGGCCGATTACCGTGTAGTGTGTAACCTGTCCAAGAGAGATGGAGGCAATTATGCCACAGTATGAAGGATGTCAGAGCACAAACTTTTCCTTTATGTGGTAATTGGTGCAAAAAAATTGATAGTAAGCAGGTACACAAGACATAAAATGTGGATGAGGCCTTGACATTTTTTTTTATTTGTTTAGGTAGCTAGTCATTCGACAACTTTTAAATGTTTTATTTAAAAAACATGATTTGACATGATACACTTACCTGACTGCACTGCATGTATAAGCATAACAGATATACTTAAATGAAAGCAAGCTCAACTTTTATAAGGCTCTTCTTTTATTTAAACTTCTTACACACTGAGATCCCTTCACTTACCACACACTTGCTCGGTAATGAAAATGGAGGTCCTGGGAGAAACTAAAAATACATCCCACTAATGAGAAAAAAATTGCTCATTGGTTATGGAGGGAAAATATTTATGACTCTTCATTACTATACTTTGCTCTCTAATGCGCGAGCGTCTCACAGCTTTAGTGGCTGAGTGCTCTTGAGTATGTGTCTCTTGCTGGCACTTTTACGACACAGCTACGGAATTTGATGGGAGATCTTTTTTTTTTCCTGGGAGGGTCTTTGAGAGTTTATACTGGTTGGCTGCTGCTGTGGCCACAATGGTAAGTAACATATGGGCTTGTTATCTCTCCTCAGAGTGAGACAATGTTTTCCAAACACCAGGCACTTGCTCATTAGACTGCAGCTCAAGGCAAAGCAGAGGAAACGACAGAGAGAAGGAAAGAAAATGGAGAAGGAAAGAAGAAAGAGTGATATTGGTAAGGCAGGAGTGGAGAGACAAATGACAAAGAGAAAGACAGTGAAAGAGATAAGAGGCATTCTGGGAGGGAGAAGGAGATGTTTTTTTATGAACATTTGCATCCAAGCAAGTAATTTCCATAAAAGTGAAAAAGGAGTGATGAAAAGAGGAAGTTGAAAGGCAAAGAAAGTGACACTCAGAGTTTCAGGAAGAAGCACAATCATGAACGCAGCACTCCAACCAGCTGGCAAAGCAGCAGCAGCAGCACCTGTGAGCCAAGTCCAAGTGTGTGTGTGAGTGTGTGTCAGTAGCACTGTGGGGTGGTCTCCTGCTGAGTGTGTCAGGTGCTCTGCACTTTACCAGCTGTTAACAGCTCTTCACACAGCAGGGGGCTACACGCTGGTTGAAAGCTAACAGATCTGGAATCCAATCAACACTAAGACAATGACAGCCCAGGAGTTCAATGGCTCAGAGCTAGTGACACTTGGAAATTTCTCAGAAAGCGCTATCTCTGCTAAAGATAATCTATGTTTCTCTGGATTAATTCTCAATTTTATGTCATTTTCAAAGTTTTAGGCTGCTTATCGCTTTTGTTTCATTGTTATGTATTTTATTTTTATCCTTTATCCTTAGCCTGTTGCACCGGCTGTGTGTAAGTTCTTTTTTTAGGTTCTAGTGTAAAGTCCACACCAAACCCTATGTTGAACGGAGTTATGTTGTTCTACCTTAAGTTGTATATTTGTTCGGTTGCACCACGAGATATGAGTGAGAGGACTGCAGGAAGTGACTGCTCAGACAGAGATAAGCATAGATGCTACCAGCTTCAGTAGATAGTACATAGATAGAAAAACAAACAAAAGTGAAATAACTTCTCAATGGAGGATATATTTTCACTCCACTTCTGACATGTTTTGGTGATAAATTGTTCAATGTAGTGACACATGTTTTGTGGCAGTAGCGCCCACCTACTGTATTGTCTGATTGACTTATAATAAATAATCACCTGCCAGATTTGCTTTTGGAAAGTTCTGCCCATTCCCAAACACTTTCTATGTGCTGTTGCCCAGATGGACTATTGAAATACATTGAACAGTATATCTGGTGTGTCTGGGTTAATGTTAACACTCCATTTGTCCAATCAACAAAGGCATTTTTTTTATTTATAGAATGCAGCCTGAGAATCTCAAGTCAAATGGACTGTAATAGTAACTGCAGTTAATTGACATGCAGCAATAAAAATGTCTAGGAATTTTGTCAAAACATTGTGATAAAGAGTCAACTAAAGCTTACAGCCTTAATCCACAGATGAAATAACATAAAACATAGACAATATGCAGAATCTGCAACAATAAGAGATAATTTAACAATGCTTTTTTTGCTGATGTACTGCAATTATTTCCGCTGACAGACAAAAAGTGCAAGCAAAAAAGTCATCTAATATTTTAGAGGAATGTTATCTATCACCAAGAACACACAGATGACAAATAGCCTCCAAGACTCCCTGCTCCTCCTCATCCTTCATGTTATTCCACCTTTAACATCAAGGCATCATCGCAACTGTGTTTCATGAAGGATTTTACACCTGCAAGAAGGTGGATGTAAGATTTAAGTTATAACTCAAGCCTACATTGAAATTACATCAACTGGTGCAGCATCTCAAATGTAAGTCGAGTGTAAACTCTGTCATAAGTAGGAACACATTAGTTAATAGTATAATAGCTGGACTTAATAAGGCTACATCTGTACAAAACCTCGGCTGGTGCAACCCACAGCTGTTTTACAAGGTTTGTTATTGTTATTGAGGGGGGAATCAGGTTTTGACCCACCACTCCCTCCTTAATGAGAAACCCAAATCAGTGTTTTAGTTTGGACCTTAATTAGAGCAAAACATCGGACTGAACAAAGAGGTGTGAAAGAAAAAATAGATACTTAGTGCTTGCCGAGCACATAAATACAGAAACCCAAAGAGAAGTTAGTCAAGAGAACTTAAATTTATTGGTGTTTTCTTGAGATCCTGGGAAATTAGCACGTTATCATGGAGCATAAATTGCCAGTCATCCCAGGATAAGGAAATAGATTAGAAGAGGTCAACGGAAAAATGTACTTGCTCTTTACCTTTTTATTTTGAAGGCACACACAAGTGGCCCACTGAAAACTGATCTGTGATCCACTTTCGGATTCTGACCCAGCAGTTGAGAACCCATGATGAAGAGTGACTGAGAGTGTTGAACAACAAAAACTTAATTTGATCATACTAATATTTATATGAATATGAATCACATTCAGTGAGGTGTGTGAACAACAATTCCGACTGCAGTCTTTGTTAACAGATAGATGTCCCTAAAAAGCTGTCATGTCCTGTTGTAGAGTGTAAATCAATTAGGCCTGGCCCATGGGCATCCCCCCCCCCCCCCCCCCCCCCCCCCCCCCCCCCCCCCATACACACACACACACACACACACACACACACACACACACACACACACACACACAACACAAATATTTAAAAAAAAAACATTTTTTGTCTAGTAATCACAAATCTACTGTACTTTTTTTCAGTTTTAAAATTTGTGCAGAACTAAATGGCTAAATAATAATTAAATTATCATATTAAAGAAGACAAGGTTCAGAGCTTTCATTTGGTATGCTATATGTTTAAATCAAACAAAAAAATATAGCACTTGGTGGGGCACTATAGATATATGGGGTGTCATGTATCGCTTCAAAAAATAGTTTCATCCCTAAATGTATTGTGTTAATATTCAAAATCATTTTCAGTATGATCATGGGCTTCAAAAATAGTTGGTTTGGTTTAGTTGTGGGGGAGTGCTTGTGGGCCACAGCCTAAATGTTTGTCTCCTGTTTAAAGATGAGTGTATCTTCAAAACCCTGTTTACAGACTCCTGCTAAATTACCTCTTTTGTGTGAACTTGTTTGGTGTTAAGTTTGTTTTCTGTAAAATGTAACAATGTTCTAAAATTGTTGGAGCTGCTATAATTACTATCAAATTATATTATCAGGATATTTAATCAACTAACAGCATTTAATTTTCAAGAATAGTGTGAGTCAGACATCATCACGTAGACTGTCTTCTTTCAGACCCTTACCTTGATTAGTTGACCAACAGCACTCCTGTCACTACATTTCACTCACTTCTATCTTTTTAAATTTACTTTTTAGTATGTACTTAAAAGGAAAATATTTTCCAACTTGTGGACCCCCTGAGAAAACCCAGCCCCAACTGCATGTTTCTGTCAAGCTCCATTAAAGAGTCATAGTCCAAACTCGGGCCAATTATTTCTGATGAGTGTATTTTTTTGCTCTGATCAGTATCCACTTCCCAGCTGGAGTGAATTTACCCACAAGCACTTTGCCCTTGGCACGCGCCCTCACTGAGAAAGGAGAATAAACAGCCCATGAAACTTCCTGTGGCAGCCCAAATCAGGCTTGTGTTGTGATGTATTGTGAATGCACTTTTGAGCACTCAGGCACTGTAAATGTTCAAAGTCCCTGCTGTGTGGTGTTGATGAGGAGCAAGGTGTGCTGTAAGCTTGTTATTGCAGCTCAGTTTGCAGCAAGGTGAGATGGCGGCTGTCATATCATACCGTGTGTTTATAGGAGTAAAGAGAGAAGCTAAACAACTTTAGGGGAACTTTACTGTGTTGATATAGGATCTAATTTAAAACTGAGTAATAGCAGCAAAAACAGTCAGCTGGACTGACTGCAGGACTTGCTGTGCATTGAGAAGTGTTGTGATTGTGAGCACAGGTAGGGGAAATGGTGGGGTTTTGATTTGGATATCAAGGGCCTGAGCTACTAAGATCCCAGTGTGCTAAATTGTATGTGCAAACTAAAAAATTGCTTGTGCTATTAGTGGACATGTTGCAGATGATCTACTATGATTGAGTGCACAATTGATAACAGGTGCAGACATGGTGCAGACTATTTAAATGAGGATTTTGCATGTGGAACCAGCTGTCACCATGGAGAGTTTGGGAGAGCAGAGTGGCTGTTAACGAAAATTTATTTTTGATGCCATGGAGTTGGTGGAGGAGGCAACACACTGGTTAACTCTGGCAGAAACATCTCAGCATTGCCAGAAGAATCTGTTGCTTGCTCCCCCTTCCAGGAAATGTGTGCTCACTCAGTACATTTTTAAATTTCTCCTAATGATGTCATTAGGGGATCTGCCACCTACCACAGCGAAGACATTGCCTGAACCAGATGTTTTTTTGGTTCATAGGCAGCTCCAGAGGAGAGAATGTGTCTTGCATGTCAGTGCAGCATCAGTACACATAAGATCACGGAGCTGGAAAGCCGAAGCATCACTTATCAGAATCCTGTCCTGAACAGGGCTGAAATGGAGGGGTAAATAGGAATACCAAACTCTAATATTAGAGTGGAAAGGCAAGAATCTTCAATAATGTGTTCTTTAAACAAATTAGAGCAGGATAAATGTATTGACAAGAAGTAAGATATTTAATCTTTGGTAAATCTGATAAATAAGACGTCCATCCATAAAGTGGATGAAGGTGTGGATTTGTCATCAGTCTTTTAAATTTGACTGTATTATACTCAATGACATACTGATAAGAGCATAGCCTTGAGGTTAACACTGTTAAGGACATAACATTTTACAGATTTACTATGTGTCAAACTTGAAAAACAGGCTGTTTCTTATCATTAAAATGTATTTAATTGTAAGCTAAACCACAGAATTGAAGGAAAGAGACTGTTAGCAGCCCGTCAGCTAGCTCGCAAAAAGGCAAACAGTCCCCCAAGCCAAGTTCAACTAGTCAATTCCTTTTATTAATTTTTTGTAAAGCAGGGGTACATTTTTGGGAAAATATGACAAAGGTGATTGGTTTTGAAAGGTCATTTAAGGTCATGAAGATCCATATAGGAATGACTGCATCACTTGCACTGGAAAACAAGGTTTATGCATGTGCTTGTATTATCATATAGTCTGAAGCTTTTTTGTTTCAAAGTTTATGTAGAAATCAGTGGACTGGATTCCCATGTATCAAAATTGAAGCACAGTTTGCATATCTTGCTAGAAGCCTTGTTGAGCAGCCCTTTTGTCCACTTATTGTGGGGTGTGAATACGTATGCCTATTTTCATATGCAGTGACCTGTTAAGGCGGCCCTGGGCCCCCAGGCTATTGGTTTCATTGAGCCTTCTGATCATGCTTTCTCAGAAAAGGTGTCTTTGTAAGTTTGGTGACCTTTTCTTTAAACAGCGTTGCTACATGCAACATGCCATTTAAGGTGGATCTGCCAGCTGACTAGAGCTTTTGGTGTTTTGCCAGTGTGTGAGCAGTGAGGTCAACAAAAAAATTCTTAATGGACATAAGAGGCCATCTGCTGATTTGGGAGGCTTAATCTGACCCCTTGATTTTAACCAGTCAGCTGCTTTTAGAAAAATGTGTCTTTTGGACCAATGGAGTTCAGTGCTGCACTTCCTCTAAAGTGACTTTAAATCATAAAAAGTTTTTCCAGTCCAGGGACTCCTGCATATATTGTGTCCTTGGTCAGTTTGTGCATTAATCCACCCTGAGGTTATGAGCCGATGTAGCAGTAAATTGTCATGTGAAAAAGAAAACCAACAATCAGGAGATAGCATAACGCTCATAAAAGTGTTCATATTGCTAACATGTCCAAGCATGTCTCAGTCAAAAGGCCACCAAAAATTTGACACATCTAACAAGAAAAAGTATGATTCAAATACTTTCATGACCTTTGTTGCCTTAAATTTTGTTTAAGACCTTCAAAGATCTTCAAATGGATCTGTTGAAACTGTAATGGGAGGTAACACGCATCAAACCATCAGAATGTTGAAGTAAAACCAGTGTCCAGTCTAACAAGGACTGAAGCAAAAATACATGGAGCAACTGAGCTGAGCAGCAGCCCGGCAGGTTATTCTGTGCACTTTGTCCAATTATGTGTTCCAACGCTGAAACATTGATCCTGTTGTCATTAAAATGAGAGTGGTCAAAGTCGATCAACAATGGTGCAGACTGAAATAAAGCAGCTTTGAACCCAGTCTAAGGTTAGAACCTTAATGGTTTCTAATAAAGGAGTCTCAAGGCCACATCCAACACATAAACACACACACACACACTCATACATATTATTTATGGACTCACAGAGAAACACAGCTTTATCCTGCCCCTTTTAAAGAGACACTCTTTGATCTGGTGTATTGTACCAAATGGGGACATCTCAGGTAAAATGAATTAAGCAGATCTGAATGCTAGTTTGACCTTTAAAGCACCTCTTTGAGACCCTTTCAAGATCAGTGGACTTATTCTGAAAGGCAATCTGAATGGCACAGTGACCCAGTCGCTAATTGGATAGACTCTTTATTTTAATGCTCATGCGAAGAACAAAACACTATGTTGATGCTTTGAACTTCTGCTTCCACTTTAAATTTGCATAAATCAATAAAACACTGTCTGGTTTCACTACTGTGTTGTTAGAGCATATCAGTACTGAAATGCAGAAAGGTTATGGTGCATCCAGAAAATTCAGAGCAACTTTTCACCAAAACCTCCATAGAAAATTAATTAAATATTTAGATTTCTGACACTGAGGTAGGGCCTATTAGAATTATTTTAAGAGACATTTAGACTATGTCCACATGTAGGGAGGTATTAACCTTGCAGTGTAGATGGACCTGCCTGATTCATTGTCTGAAATCACACAGACCCATCTTGCCAAACTCCAATTTCTTACAACTTCACGGCAAAAGCCAGATAGCTCAATCAGGGAAGAGAGGTGGCAACTGAAGATGTGAAGACAGCAGGAAGTGACTGCATGTTTGAAAACAATGGCGGCTTCTGAAGCGGTCTCTGTGGATGGGGCAATATCTGCGGTTTTATCAGAAATTGGCTTTATTTCTTCTTTAAAAGAGGAGCATAGAATGTCACTTAAAGCTTTTCTTACGGGAAATCATGATTTCTTTGGACGATTAAATCAGAGAAGCCAGGAAGCTGGGGATCACTGCTGGGAAACTGGGAGAGCTGCGGAAATCCTCCACAGACGATGCCAGTTAGTCTATGGTAGCCTGGAGTCGTGGTTACTGTGGGGATATATGGAACTGTCCTTCTGGCATGTCAGGTTAGGGGGGTATTTTCCTTTTCCCAAAATGTCACAGTCTGCACACTTTCTCAGGGTGATGCCAAACAAGCTTTGTTGTGTTCATGTGTTGCAGTGGATTTTGCTAAACTGTTTTAAGTGTTACTGACTGGACTGCCAGGACAATATAACACAAACTCTCTGTCACTCCCTTACTATATTACTGCTTTTAAAACACTTCAATGACACAAACCCTTAAAACATTTCAGACAAGACCCGATATTAATGTTTCACATGTATCCATTTTAACAGGTGACCCAAAACTGCTTGCATCTGTAAATGCTATGGTTACAATAGATGCTGAAACCGACAAGAGTACTCATGAGTGCTTTTAATAGCAGAATTTGATCAAGATTATCTGATAGGTCTCAAATTGAAATATGAATTAAGAAATAATCATTCAATATGTCTGCTGACACCAGATAATATAATTCAAGTTAAACTATAACACTTGTGGTTGGAACAGATATGAAAGAAAGAATACTTTTGCATAGAAAAAAAAAAAGGAAAAAAAAACGTCTCAGACTTTGTCACAAGGTAACAAACAACATTTAACAGAGCATTCATGTATTTTTGCATTTTGCTGTGGATGAGGATGTTTTAAAAAATGTAATATTATTAAAAAAATAAGGAGAAATACACACATGCATGTGGACATAGCATGAGATGCAATATAATCTTATTAGGCCAAGTTGCCATAGTCTTATATTCAATGCTTTTTCATTTGCCAGAATTGCCATTTGACTGAAATGAAGGCCACAGAGCGGACTTTATGAAACAATCGTGCTATATGCCTGTGATGAGCAGAAAACACACATGTAGGTGGAGGCTGCATAGCTATTACATAATAAACCCAGGAAGTGAAAAACTGAGTATCTTCAGAGGCATTTTCTTGAAAGAGGGATAGAGCATTTCTCCATGAACTGAGAGTTTAGTAAAAGGTACTATGTTTTCAGCTCATGTAGCCCCTTCCACAATATTAAAAGCAAAGAAAATAGATTTTGTAGGACATGAGACTTTTAAATGGAATTAGAAGTCATTGGATGGATCTTTGCTACTCCCAAAACACACTTTAGGGCACTACCCACACTCCACCTGGCTTTGCGGAAAGAACTTGCAAATAACATAACTTAGGCTGACATGCCTAAAATGATTGTGCACTACATGCTTTTGATCCTTCACACCATCAAAATAAGGCTCAGCGACTGTAAATGGGTGTCAACGGGCACCAAACTGAATGCTTGTAATACTTCTTGAAAGTCTACTCATAGTCATTTTCACAACATGCAGGCTTTGCTGAGGCAAGTGCCATAGACAAGCCTGGAAGTAGCATTGTAATAAGAAAGAGGAGGGGATGTTGGTTTCACATAGGTACACAGAAGGCACTGAGGCATAAAATGACATCCAGACTGAGCTTCATAGGTGTGTGGGTAAGGGAAGTGCTTGTGATCTTTAATAACCTTGGTCTGGACTAAGTGACGTAATGAGGGATGGCATTTGGGAGTGAAAGAACAAAGGGCAGAGAGTGACATTAAACACTGAAAGTTAAGGTACCTATGGAGAGGAAAGGCAGCCATAGCAGCACAGATTCTATAACCTTGGTTTTAGCTTGTCTTGCTATCTTTGTTTTTTCTTATTATCATGAGCCGTATGATATCCTAAGCCTCTAAATCATCTGATGGCATGAATGCAAAATCTGCTTTACCTTTCTGGCAAGCCGTCTGCACAGTGCGGATGCCAAGCTATTACTCCTGAGAAGGCAGAGGATTTACGGTGGTACCTCAATACGGCTAAGATAAGGACTACAGCTCAGATGGAATACATAAACACAAACATTTTTCATAAGGCTGAGAGCTGCCATTAGTTCGTTTGATGATAAAAACACACACTTTAAGATTTCTTCTTCTCTTTGACCCTCTGTGGTTTCTAATGTTGAGCTTGTTAGCAAACTGCTACTATTTCATTTCACTAAAAACGTCTGTTTCCCTCTTCTGGTGCAAACACCAATTAAATGTTTGTGTGATTTATGAGGTTGATGCCCTGGCAGGAACCTAGTTGGAAAAACATCTTTCAACACAGCCGGCAAAAACCATCTCTTTAATTAATCACCTCTGTGTCCCCAAGTAGAGCAAGGTCTACAAACCAGGCATGGATGGAAACATGAGGGCTCTCAAAAATAGAAAGACTGTCTTTAGAACAAAAAAAAAAAAAAACAGACAGAACGCTCTCTCTTTCCCCTCCCTTGCCTCCATCTAAGCCTCCAGCGAGCCACTGCATCTGTCTCATATCCGCCACTTCCTTTGAAAGTTTCACAGGCAGCTCGAGCTTTTTTTAAGCGCTGCTGCTGCTGCTAACGGCTACAGTTTGAATGGAGGGGAGGTGCTGTACTCTTCCCCGGCATCCCCCTTCCTCATCTTCTCCTTCTACTCTTTTATTTTTGTAACACCAAAGAGGGCATAGAGGATCCACATGCAAGCTCTGGTTACTTAAGTTTCCTCTCCTGCAGCAGTATCAGCCTACTTTCTTTACCCTGTGCCTGGGTTTTCCAATTAGAATTTCAACTGGGTCAGATTTGATAAGCACGGAAATTAAGCTGGCCAGACAGATTCAGCTGCATCAAAAGTTATTCTTTTCTGCATCTGCTAAAGGCTAATTTCAAATAAATGCAAATCAATGTTGTAAAATAGAAACAATTATAAAGATATCATATTTGGTGTGAACAGGGCTGTCACACATGACCCCAGAATGTAAAAGACATGGAAAGACCTTCTTTGACCCACATGACTTTGATATCACAGCATTAGCTGGGATCAAAACATAACAAAACTGGAGGCAAACATGAACCAACACCGCAAGGTAACAGGCTGCATAGGAGTCGACTTTATTTATATGTTGCAACACCAGATGGAACACAGAATTTGATAAAGAAGGGGTCTTCAACATGACAGTATCAGCTTTCAAGCTCTACTAGATGACTCTCTTCAAAGACCATATTTTCTTTAAGTATTTACTCTCACTGCTCCATGTGACTGAAGCTACAACCGGGGTGTGTTTAGTCTCACATATTGCTACTTGATGGAGCCAAGAGCTCTCCTTCTCTCACCCAGATGAGGATTGCAAACATAAAGCAGAATCTTCGAACACCTGCTGCTCCTATGCTGATGTGAAGCAAAGACATTTTTACTCCTTTTTTATATGTTTGTGGAGTTGTTCATGCCACTCATTGGCAGAAAGCACTGACCCATGCTGATGTAGAGGACATTTTTACTCCTTCTTTGGATAACAAACGTCACAGAAAGTTCAGAGGACAAGTCAAAGATGAATTGCATTCTGTCAAACTAGTGTTTTTGTCCTTTTTCCCATCTCTTCTACAGCTGTCATTCACTTTTTCATACATTTTTTCCATGGGGTTAAACTAAAGTCGTTAACTACAGAACCGTTCCCTTTCCCCCTATTAGAATAAAAGCAGAGTCATTTAATCTGGAAGTGAAGTTGCATTTTTAAAGCTGTTACAAATTACAGAATAAAACATTTGTTAAGAAAGGTATGTCCATCCAGGATGTATGAGCTGTTGTGGTGACCTATCTCAGTCAGCCATGGTGTAGTTGTATTTTATCTTAACATTTGCACTTATTCTGTCACTTTTGCTTATGCTTAAAGAACAATGAGTGAGGTGTTAATTTAGGAAGATCTTTAATGTATCAAACCCCTGTTGTGTAAGTGTTGGTGTCTGGATAGAGTTATATATTGTCGGCTTACAAGTGGAAACTGGCACCACTGATGCATAATCTGACCAAAGAGGGGTGCTTATATAAAGAAGAAAAGGAGCCCAAGGCACAGGGCCTTGCAGCATGCCTTGATTAATTGTTTCTTGGTATGAGTGGGAGTTACTGATGAAAAAGTTTTAAATATTTTTTTTCCTTTGGAAAGATATAGGATTTAAATCAGGGATTAAATCAGGAATTCCAGGGATGTGTAGGTGCGGAGTTGAGGATGATGGTGTTGAAGAAAGTGTCACAGGCTGTGGAAAGGTTAGAAAATGAGTGCAAAGCATGATCTGCATGTATAAGAAATCACTTTGCTTTGTTGTGTTTTATGTTTTCCTGATTTTTTTAATGAGTTTCATCAAGTTTATTGTGTCTTTACTTTCTTTTCTTATTTTTTATTTTTTGCGTTTAAGTTTTGTCTTCAAGTATTTCTTGCTTTTCTTTTTAGTTTTGGCTTTTTTTTTTGGGGGGGGGGGGGGGTGCTTCACAGTGAAGCAGCTGGTAGTGCTCATACCCTCCAGCAAGAGGGTTGCTGGTTTGACTCCCTGATTCAGTCATGGAGTTTGCATGTTCTCCCTGTGCATGTGTGGAATCTCTTGGTACACCGGTTTCTGGTGTTCAGTTTCAGTAGTCACCTTTACAAAGAGGTACACCTTGTAAGGATCCTACATTTGTAGAATGAGCAAAACAACTAAATATGTGGACAGTGCTGGAGCCAAAGTGCCAAAACCCCCAACAATTAAAAGTTGGTGTTTCGGTCCACAGAGCCGATGCATTTTTTAATGTCAGCCCCGGTGACATTTCCAAACTTAGGACCAAGTTCCTTGAGATTGATGAAGTCAAAGCAGAAGTGTGGGTGTCACAGAAAGTTGACACCCCAAGAAGATCGGTCTCTCAACCTTGCTTCACTGAGAAACTGTAGGCTTTTTTTTCTGGAAGAGGAGGGGATTTTCACACATATTTTTAGGGCACTAACCATACACCGTGTTGCTCATTCCACAAATGCACAATCCTGACAAGTTATACCTTGTTGTAAAGGTGGCTAATCAGGTTTTACAAACATATAAAATACAATACTGATTGGTATTATAACAAGGGAAAAGTAATTGACTAAAGTCACATTGGCAAATTTTGTCGAGGAGTGTATGCTGGTCTGGTTGGAGGCACTGCAACGTTGCTTTCTGGCCTGGTTTACCCAATGAGCAGCAATGAAATAGCTTGAACCTGGTCTCTGTAACTTTAAATTCTCCTGCCAGAGAATTCGATTATATGTGCGTTGCCGCACAGAGCACACCAAAGGTCTCAGATCAAACAAGATCAGAGCCGTTCTAAACTTACATGCGGTGACACTGTAGAACAGTATAAATGTGTGTCCAAGTGTGTGCGCCTGGCTCATGCAATGCAGATGTATCTTGTCATTACATCAAGAAACACTGTCAACATGAATAATAGAAGGGATGAATGCTCGATATGAACGGTAAGTCTCACAGGAGCATACTGCTGCAGAAAACAAGATGTGTGTTTGTGACTGAATTGTGTGAATGCGTGCAGGTGTGTGTGCATCATTCAGTGCTGAGACTACATCTGACGGCACAGCCACAGGGCTTAGTGTTAATCTACAGAGATATTCTTTATCAACATGAGCACATTGCAGGCATTTGGAGATGTAGCTCAGTGATTACATTTTGCTTCTTTTCTTGCTCCTTTTTCCTTTGGTTTTTAAGTCTTTCAAGGGAGTCATAATTTGTCAAAAGGTGCAAATTTTAGTGGCAGGTTTATCAAAGATTTCCATTTAAGAGTGGGTGGCTGTGCTTCTCCACTTCCTTTCACCTCAAGCACCCGAATCCAGTGAAAAAGATTTATGATAGACTCTGCTTTTATGCTCTTAAATGGTCAAGATCTTTTTGTTTCTGCAATACCAGATTAGAGATGGAAGGAGCAGAAGTAGTGAAAAAGAAGTTACCCAGCAGTCGTGAGGCACAGCAGATGCTTGTTTAAGTCAATGATATTCAAACTCTGAGCGTTGTTTGCAGCATCCCCAGCGGCTCACGTGCTGGTGAGATTGTTCTTTTTTGTGGCCTCTGAATCGGAGGTTTTGCACCGACCTCGTTTTACAGAAAGTAAGTAATTGGCGGTAAAGCTTTCGAGCACTAAAAGCTAAAAGCTAAAGAGCTGCGAGTGCTCACTCCTGATTATCTTCTAATGGTTACAAATTAGCTGAGCATAATCGCACGCCTCCTCTACACTCACTGCCACATCACTCCTCTGAAATGTCACATTGAGAGCCAGCGGGAGGTAAATGTGGGCGGGAACAGAATGAGCCAAAGGGGGAAAAACACACAGCGAGTAAAATGGTATACACAGGAGCAGTGACAGTATAGATGATTTATTGCTCGACAAAACTTTAATGTCTTTGTTATAAAGGAGCTGTGACTGCTCCTTTTCGTGCTTGTACCAAATACTGTATTTTCTTCACTTAAACTGTGCTTTTGTTTTTGCACTGCTTCTCATTTTGTAGCCATAAAGTTTCTTGTGTAGTCTTGTTTTGACCAATATTCTGCATGGGAGCAAGGTAAGCGAATGAATTTCACCGTCAAATCCCAAAGCTGTCTAGTTGTTTATTGTTTCCAGCAAGTGTACAAAGAGGTGGAATAGAGTTTGGCACAGTAATCCTTGAATTGTAATGAGCACTTTACTGAGAGTATAAAGCAATCTGACAGAACCCAGGTGTGCAAGGATGTCTCTGCTATGATGTCTTCACTGCCTCAGTTCAAAGGTTAATTTCATGCTCAGTGTGTGTGCATCTACGATAGACTGAGCAAAGACTTTGGCACATTTTTGATACAACAGAGGAAAGAGCGCCTCTGGGTGGGAAAGATGGAGCAGAGAGGGAGAAATTCTGAATGAAGAAGAGGATGCTGTAGAGTTCTGGTCCAGTTGGTTTATTCCTTCCCTTAACATGCACGTAACACTCATAGTGCTAGCCATACCAACCAGAGGTCATTTTATTGACTCTGCTCCAAACTCTATTAAGTTAAATAATAAATGCCAGGGCTGTCAAGAAATAACTTCTATGAATGATGGTTTTTCTACCTATTCTGATCATAGACTGATTATTTGCAGTTTTCACTCCCTTTATTAGTTTTGTTTCTTTGCATTTTAACACTATTTTAGGTCCATAAGGACATTGTGAAGCATTTTTGATAGGAATGAAAATTAATGCAAAGAAATGTGTCTTGATTTTCTAAATAAGACCTAAAAACATGACTTAGCTGTACAAGACAGCTTTCATGTTGGTGCTTATTCTGTAACATATACTGGCAATTAAGAAATATGCAGAAGTGCATGTTAGAAATAAATGCAGTCATAAATACAAGAATAAATTCTGATGAATTCAAATTTTCTTCCCGTGCATGCATAAGTTCTCTCCGGGCACTCCAGCTTCCTCCCACAGACCGAAAACATGCTTGTTAGGTTAATTGGTCACTCTAAATTGCCCTTAGGTATGAGTGTGAGTGTGAATGGTTGTCTGTCTCTTTATGTTGCTCTGCAATCAACTGGTGACCGGTTCAGGGTGTACCCTGCCTCTCGCCCAATGACAGCTGGGATAAGCTTCAGCCCCCCGAAAGGATAGTCGATATAGAAAATGAATAAATATATATATATATATATATATATATATATATATATATATATATATATATATATATATATATATATATATATTTATATATATCACAAAATTTGTCATAGATATAATTGGGAACAGAAAGTAAAAATTGGCGTGAAAACGCTTTTAATACGCTTTTAATAAAAACCAGTGTTGGTGGAAATGACATACAAAGTATGCCAATAGATAACTCATGTTACTTTTGTGGTTAAATGAATACTTTAATGCATGAGTCAACTAATCCATCATTAGCAACCTTTTTCATTAAAACATTCCATTTTCAACCCAATAATGCCTGGTTTCACTGTGCATTTTGTTTCTGCAGAACAAAGCAGCACTGTGTCTCTTTCTCTCTGACCTGTTCTCATGTTGGCAGACGTGCATGTAGTTTGAAGTAAACAAATCTGCATTGTTGTGCATTTAATCTCAAAGTTTGCAGATTCAATTAGATGAAAGAGAGGACTTAATTTTACCATGAAATAGTTCTTGTTTTGTTGGATTTGATGACAAAGAGACAAGAACAACATCAAAATAACATGAACCGGTAAGTTTAAAGTCTTAACAAAACAGCTGTGGTGCACTGTTGTTTGAGTGCAAGTTTTATTTCTTATATTGTCTGTGCATAAAACAAGTGTCTCGCCTCCTTCAAACACATCCTCGCTGCGGGACTTACTGTCATTTTTTGAAAATTGAAAAGATTGAATTTGCTCTATGTGGCTCCACTGACAAATTCTACAAACACTGGCAACCTCTCATCTCCCACTTTGAAACAATGCAGTATATCTCACTGGACTAAAGTATAAGAATATGTCTGGTTATAAATATTTCTACTATCTGTGGAAGTACACAGACCCTGCTGACCCTGTATCTGTATCCCTATGTTTTCTTTCTTTTTTTTTTTTGTTGTTGTTTGTTTGTTTGTTTTTGTTTTGTTTTCTGTTTATTGTTGTTTTGTTTTTCCTCTCTTTAATGACAGTTATGTAACTTTTACATTACTGTTGGAGTCATTATTTGTTGCATGTGTCTTATTTTTGATTTATAAGTAAAAAAAAAAATGTAATTCTGTAATATAGTTCTATCATATGTGATAGGGCTAAATTTTATTTAGATTGTTTGTCTTAAAAAATAAACTGGTGTCTCTCCCCTGTTCATCATCATTTTGGGAGCATTATTAAGGCTGTAAAAGTTAACGTGTCTATTATTCTGTCATTTGGTAGGGCGGTGACAGATTGTAGGTCCTAAACTCAGTTGCAAGAAGACAATAGAGTCCGTTTATTCAAAGGCAGAGTTACTACTATTGGCTGATTTGTCGTATTTATTACCATACTCAGAAATGGTAAGCCGAGTGATTTAGTTTTTGGAAACACAGAAGTATTCTACCTTAAGTAACCTAAAGGCATTATTTAAGAGTAAGGCTACCCAGCTCTGCACAAAACAATAACAAAACTGCCATGTGCTTATGTGCTGTCAGCTTCTCCTACTCCCACTGCTTACTTTTCTACTCTAAAAAGGAGGACGCTGTCTAATATAGATTTCTCCCCATCAGGTGTTTTTACATAAGATTAACTTTTGTCATGGAAGAATTTCACATTAAACCTACTGAATGTAAAAGTCAGCCACCAGGGGCTCTCAACTAAAGAAAACAACTGCAGCTGAGGAAGGACCAAAGACAGTAAAAAGATGGAAAATGACCCACAGTCAGCTTTGCTCGCCTACACAGTTTAGTGTTTTTCAAATTCAGGACTCTGGTAAATAAAAGCGTTTCTCCATGAGGTTTATAAGTCATTTTGTAAAAAAATGTTTTTTTTATTATTATTTTTATGAGAGAGGAAAAGGAAAACAGTAAAAAAAAAACGATATGGTTCACGCAGTAAGCTACTCGCAAAGCATTCTGGGATTGCTTTCAGTGTGAATTTTTTGATTTTGTGGTCGTATTACATCATCAGAATTAATATCGGATTGCTAAATAACCAGCTGGTAATTTCTCACTGGGACCTTAACCTTAGATGATGATGATAATGTTGCTGAGCCAAACCACACTAAAGAGTTATGATAGACTGTACCCTGCCAGGCTTCGCTAATGTTTTATGGGGTAAGTAACTGAGGATTGATGCTGGAGAATCATTTATATCAGTGTGATTATCCAGCTGTCTTGATTATTACTTAAAACAGAATAAATGAAAACATAAGCAGAAATGACAGGAGAATAAGTGGTTAATCATGCAAAGAAGAACGATCAGTGCTTTTATCACCTTCCAATAATGAATAAATGAAGTGGGTAACTTGTCACATGGAGTGTGGAGCTGCCTGAGGCTCTCTCTCTCTCTCTCTCTTTCTCACCATCTCTCTCTTTTGGTCTTTTTCCTTTTCTCCTTATGGGCCCACACTTAATACATAAACACAAACACGCACCCCCCTCCTTCATTACTCACTTTTTCTCCTTCTCTGTCTCTCTATCCCTCTTCTTTTTCTGTCTTTGAAGTTTGAAATTAGGGTTGAAAGCAAGGTCAGTGTATTTTTAACGTTCTCATCAGAGATTTATTATTTTTTGTGAGGCATTGAAAATAAAAAGAAGTAGGAGATCATTAGTCGGTGCGGACCTGATGTTTTCTTTTATTTGGTTGGTGCAACCTGCCAGACGTGAAGAAGATAAATTCTCCTGTATACTGTAGCCAGTAATTTTGTCTTAAATGTAAATAAATCTATGGGGAGGCGTCAGAATGATACATTTAAAGCAGAATAAATCTAAAAAACAAATACTCCCAAAGGCTGTCTGAATGTACATGTGAAATAGAGCGTGTACCTTTCTTTTGTCCAGGACCTGATGTTAAAAGTGAATGTTTTTTTAAGCCCACGCCTCAGTTGATTTCATAATTCACACAAAGCCATAGGGAAAACATTAGCAGATAGTGCATTGTATCTCTAAGGAATTCATCTATCGTGCAGCTGCAGAATAAAGTGCTTTTCAAAGAGCTGCCCTTTCCAACATTGTTCCTAGAAGGCTGCCCTATGACTTAGATTACTATTCATTTCTTTTTTCTTTTTCTTCTCCTTTACTATGTTCTGAAATGTCACGCACTCATCTTCCCTCTTCCGGGTTTTTCATAAAGGTAGCAGGGTGATCATGAAGCAGATGGAGCGATCATTTCTCACTACGTCCATATAAACCTCAGCACTACGGCAAGAGGCACCATGTTTTTGGGCTGTTAGTCTTTCCAGGCCATACTCTGAATGCCTTCTTTTTTATTTATTAATTTTTTTTTTAGAAAACTGTGAGTAAATCTTCAAAGTTTACTCACAAACAAGTTGGTACAGGGGGGAGGACTTTTGTAGACCAGCGTTGAAGTTAGTATTGTGCTAGTTCTCTCCACTAAAATCCTATGGAATTTCTTAGTGTGTTTTTTGGATAATTGCTGATAAGCTCATGATATTTTAACTTTAAATGTAATTGATGTGAGTAAAAAAAATAAATAAATACTTTCAAGCTATTCTGTAACTACAACGTGGCGGTTCAACTTAGTAGAAGCCCCCACTCTTTTAACCATGTAACTTCTTGTTTAAGAATTTCCTCCTGATGCAGGGGTGGCAACCTGTGGCTCCAGAACCACAAGCATCTCTCTTGCCTCTCCGTAGTGGCTCACTGGAATTTGGAGGAAAAAAAATAAAACTTTTTTTTTTCTTTTCATTTGTATTTAACTTCTAATTCCTCTATGTAATTTCTCCATCTCAATCTTGTGAGCATAATACATAGAGAGAAAACTTTGGGGGATTATTTTAGAACTTCCCACAAACTCTGATTCAAAAATGGTATTTTAGACTTTGGAAGTCCATCTATCAATCAATCAAATACACTTAAGGTAAAAGGCCATGATAATTTGGCTTTATATTTATACCTTACTTGTAAGCATATCTTGAACATTTTTTTAGCTTTGCACAGATGTTCACCTCTTTGTGCAAATTTTTATTTTCCGAGATTTTCTTCAAACTTTGCATTAATGTCCATTTGTATTAGAAAGACTATAAAGGTCAAAGGACAGAGTCATTAGTTTTTATGTTTATTGATTATCTATGTTATCACTGCTCCACCTTCTTGACCGTTGCATAAATTCCAATCTGACTTTGGACTGATTCATCAGAACATAGAGGTCAAAGGTAGAGGTTTGGGATTATCCCAGTTCTTACTTTTTACACATTTTTGTAGTACAAGTTAAGGAAGGAGTGACTCAAAATCTTTTTTTTAACAAAAAAATGCACCTTCACCAATAATGACCACCACAAAACCACCCTAGCCCTTTTCTTGACCATCACTGGTCATTCACTGACCAGAAACTTGATCCTTGCATTGGCATAACAGCCTGTTGTCTTGTTGTCTATGCTTCATTTGATTTATTCACCGTTCACACATTCTACTCCAACCAACTTTCTCAATCTGGCTTTAGTTGTTTGTCGGGGACGGGAAAAAAAGCCAAGTGGATTCTTCGTCACCTCAATTGAGTGCCTTGGCCTTTTCATTCCATCTCCCCTCGTATCTGGAAAGCACATCTTCATTTTGCTGGGGTCATGTGACAACAGCTATAACTCTGCTTGACTTCATTTAAAATGCTGCATGGCACAGTAAGTCTTTGAGCTGGTAGGCTGGTATGAGAGTGATGGTGTAGATGATGGTGTATGTGTGCTTGGCAGATGGAATGAAATGCTGCACAGAGACAAAGCTTCAATAACAACCTTGCTGGAGAAACAATCTGAAAGAGACAAACAGTGAAATATTGTTTCTGAGAAAACATGGTCGATAAGGAGAAGCGGGGGCAGCTTTATTTCAATTTCAACACAGCGGCGTCTATCAGATTTAGATATCAGATGAATTCCCACATGATGCAGCCTTGCAAATATGTTTACAACTTGGAACTCTTAAATGATTCCAGTATAGATTTTCTATATGTGTTTTGTAATATACCTGAGTCAGATAAGAGAATACTGATTTTTTTGTGTAGTATATCAAGATAAATGTTCAAAGGGGAGATGAAAAGGCACCAGATTTAAAGGTCTGAAACATGGCTCAGAGCAGGAAAAAAGCTGCAGTATTCACTGCCAACAGTAACACCACAGTGCACTGCATTCTGCTGTTGGACAACAGTGACTTTAATGGAGCAGTTGGAGATTAAGTGCCTTTTTTATGGACAAACTGACAACAGCTGTGAAACGCTAGAGGAGTTTATTTCTCTCACCAGCTTCTTGTGCTGCTGTTGACACTTTTAGGCCGGCATCCTTCAAATTTGAGAGATTTACCTCCAAAAACAGATTTTATGTCCACAAGGTTGAATAAATTTGAATCTTACAACCATGGAGAGTATTCTGTAGTGTTTAGTGATACAATTTAGGTTTATTGAAACATGCATCTGTAGGTTAGAAACGCTGCCTTTGAAGCAGAGAGTATGTGAATAACTTACCATGCAGTGTGGCTACCAGGAGTGTAAATGGACTTCAGCTGGTATGGCAATTGATTAGTCATTTTACTACTCAAAATACTTTTACACTGCAGGAAGTACTTACCAGGGGTGGAAGTAACAAATTAAAAATACTTACGTTACTGTAATTAAGTAGATTTCTTTTTTGGAGTGCTTGTACTCTTTGAGTATTTTTTTCAAGTGTGCAATTTTACTCATACTTGAGTACAATTTACACCCTGTAATCTACTTCACTACTTCTAAAGTCAAAAGAGTATGCCCACAATTTGAATTTAAATTTAAATATATTTTAATATATTTTTAAATATTCAAAACTTTCATCTGAATCTTCTTTGTAGTTAATGAGGCTGCCCGATCGCGACCGCGCCAATTCATCTCTGACGTAAGAATAGGATAACTCCACTGCAGCAGGTTTCTGCAGGTAACATACCTACACACAGGGGTGGTTTTAGACATGGGCAAAGCGGGCAGCCACCCGGGGCGACATTTTTTTCGTGACACATTGGGGGGGTGGCACCATCAGACTTCAAAAGAACTTGGTGTTTAACTGTGTATATGAAACAGTTTCCTGGCCCTTCTCCAACCTGACATCTGTCCATTAACGCTGGCTTCGCTGCATGCACGAGCTGTTTTCTCCCACCCGCACTAAGTCTGATCAATCACATAAAACACTGAACAAAATAAACACTGCCTTCAGTTAAACAGCGCGTAACATGAATGAAACGTTCACTGATTTAAGTAACGCGTTCACACAAAGCAGAGAAAGGAAGGAAGACGCGAAGAAAACAAGATTTTCATTCTCTTCATATCCAAAGTCATGAGTTTTTTCATTTAAACCATGGCTGTTACTGCTGTTGTCTGTCAATTATGCCCTTTTGTAATTCAGCCCACGTGCATGTGAACATTTCATCTAAATAACTCCTGAATCACTCGGCGTCTCTGTATGCTGGCTCCTCCAAGTGCCAGTGAGTACAAAGACACGTAAAGACGCGCAGTGCAGGGGACAGTGGGGGATTGTCCATCACCTCATGTGATTTTTGTTATTTAAACGGTGTCTTGTTTTCTCATGTGAGCAGTTTTAGTGAAAACAAAGACTGAAAAAATTATGAGTCAGCCTCTTGGACAATTTAAACTCAACATCATTAAGAAGAACAGCTCTGACCTTACTTTTTTTCCTAAATGATAAATTCATTCTGCATCACTTATTCTCCATGATATAAGAACAATCTGTAAAGGATCAAGCTCCAAATGCACTCTACTGGTGCAGCAGTTGTCATCCTGTGGGTCGAGGCCCAAAAGCGGGTCTCAGAGCTGTTTTCAGTGGGCTGTGTATAAATCAGGTAAAAATACACTGCCTGGCCCAAAAAAAAGTCGCCACCACAAAAAATGGTCACACACTAATATTTTGTTGGACCAACTTTAGCTTTGATTACAGCACACATTCGCTGTGGCATTGTTTCAGTAAGCTTCTGCAATGTCACAAGATTTATTTCCATCCAGTGTTGCATTAATTTTTTCATCAAGAGCTTGTATTGATGATGGGAGAGTCTGACCACTATGCAAAGCCTTCTCCAGCACATCCCAAAGATTCTCTATGAGGTTAAGGTCTGGACTCTGTGGTGGCCAATCCATGTGTGAAAATGTCTCATGCTACCTGAACCACTCTTTCACAATTTGAGCCCGATGAATCCTGGCATTGTCATCTTGGAATAGGGAAGAAAAAAAAAATACATTAATGGAATAACCTGGTCATTCAGTATCTTCAGGTAGTCAGCTGACCTCATTCTTTGGGCACATAATGTTGCTGAACCTAGACCTGACCAACTGCAGCAACCCCAGATCATAGCACTGCCCCCACAGGCTTGTAGGCACTAGGCATGATGGGTGCATAACTTCACCTGCCTCTCTTTTTACCCTTATGTGCCCATCACTCTGGAACAGGGTAAATCTGGACTCATCAGACCACATGACCTTCCTCCAGGACAGTTCTTAATCCAATTTTAGTAGTTTCTGCAATATCCTGAGATGTTTTCTCTTCTTGATGCATGCCAATGATTTGACCCTTCTTAAACGGACTAACATCTTTTCCATGAACACAGGATGTGTCTTTCGACATGGTTGTTTAAGAAATGAGAAGCTACTCATTGCATCAGCTGGGGTTTATAACTTGTTGCCAGCTGAAAGACAATCATCCATGCGATAATTATCCAATAGGACGCTCGTACCTTTTTGCATAGTTTTTTTTGGCCTGGCAGTGTATGGCAAACTGTCTTTGATGTACGGAGGCCCTAAGCGGACAAACATCCTAAACGGAAAAACATGCATTTACAATTTTGCTCTGTTTTGCTGTAACACATAAATATTAGTAGTTCTCTAAGGATATTGACATATCCTGTCATCTTAGGGTAAAAAATTGGGTTTTCTCGTGATAAACTTTTGACTTGAGATATCTAGAAATCAACTAACATTTAGTGTTATGACGGGTAACTTAATGAGTAAGATTAATGGATGTATGATCTCCCAAGGCTTTTGTTATTATTTAATGTTTAAAACCTTTTTCCAGTCCCTTTGCTCCAAAAATACGTTCTCTTCCATCTGAGGTCCAAACTGCAACATTTTATCATTAAACAAATTAATCTTTTTACTCTTTTAATTGAACTTTTTGGGATTTGGCTCATAATGACTGTTAAGAATGTGATTGTTTCTCAGGATAGAGCTGTAACAGCCACCACTTCAGCGTATGTTTTATCTAAAAAGTGCCAAATATCAGCATTTCCTTCCACTTTGCAAAGTAATACTAAAAACCATTAATACAGTTCTAGCAAGAGGGCAGAGTCTCCCCCAGAATTTACCTTGTTTGACAAATTTGTCATCGTACTGAACATCAGTCATCATAAACTGGTGGCCTTGAGGCCACATCAGGCCCTCTACAGCTTCCTAAGCGGCCCCCAGGACATTCTCAAGTTCAAAAAATGTGAGGGGGGGAAATAGTTGTAGTTTGAAAAGTATCTACAGCTGTAAATGCAACCCCTGAAACTAATGGGATCTGATTTACAGAAATCCACCTGTCAGCCAATATTAGCCAGCATTCAACCAGGAAAATAAGCAACAATTGCTGAGTAATATGTGTAAACCTTTTGCCTAATCAGAAATTCCTATTTGATCTCACGACAGGATCCTTAAATTGCATGCATATCTTTTTTAAATATATACATGTGTGCTTCTTGACAGTCTAGGGGCCCAGCATTACAGCCTACACTTGGGTTGTTTGTTTCTGCCTTTCATCTCTGGTCTTCAGCCAGCCATCTAGATGGCTATAACACAGAGACCAGGGGGCTATTCACACGAAAGACTAAAAGTCTTCTAGGGGAAAGAAAAAGCTGAAGTGCTCTGCAAATGATTTTGTTCACTGAATAACTTCCCCAGACAGAGGGAGGACTAACAGCATTGTGTGAAAAAGAGAGGAGGCTCCTCAAAGACATAAAGAATAGTTCACTTCAACTGTACTTTTGAAAGCATAATAGAGCCATGTAGGATGTTTGTTATAAGTGACATATCTGACTTTGGTTCACAGCGACTGGCATGTCATTTAACAAACACCTAAAACTACAGTTCAGCTGAGTGGCTAATAAAATCAAATGAAGAATGGCTATATGCTTTGTAATATATAAATAGTAGTAAGCCATAAATAAGAAACCAAGGTATTCAAATAATAATGACCTCTGTCATGGTTTAAGTGCACCATCCATGTGTGCCAACTGTTATCATTTCAAACTTTCTGTTCAGTTGGAGAAGTGTAGAGTTGTGTGCAGTTTTCATGTTGCTTGATGCATGCATAGGTTCCCCCCGGGTACTCCAATATGCTGAAGATAACTGTGTGGGCTTAAATCTCTCATTACCATGATGTTTGTAATGCAGACTGATATAAGTTTTTTAATCTGTGAACTAAATAACTTGAATTTGCAGTGTTATACAATATTCAGGTTATTACAAGGTGCACCCACCAGATAAAACCTGGATAGATTTTCCTTTTTGGCAAATTTTAATCTTGAAGAATTTTTGTGACATTATTGCTGTACAAAAGTGTGTTATTAAAATCCTTCACTCTTTTACTATAAAGCTGGATACTGTTCTCAAACGTCAATCCTGTCTCTGCCTGTAAATTAAACACTCTTTTGAGCTCCAGTAGCAAACCTAACTGTTCCAAACAATACTTCATATCCAAGGTAATACCAATTACCAAGTGTGTCATTCAAGTGATATACTTGTAACATGTTGCACCTGCAATATTTAACTCATAAAAATCTGGCATAAGGGTTGCATCATGACTTGATGCATACAATTTATTTTGATATTCATTAGAACTGAAAAAATATATAACTCTTATATTTGCTTTAAAAACAGCAATCAACACTTAAATTTCATAAACAAGGCAGTGACAGGAATTCAACAGGAACTGTCTTGGATTTTGGCTGTATTTTTCCTTGTAACCTTCTCTGCATCAAAGCTTGATTTCCTGCAGAAAACAACTGCAACAGGCCAAGAAGGATCTCAAAAATAACTGCATGTCCTTCACTGCTGCTCTTTGTGTACAGGGTTGTGCTTTGCTTTAGAATGCCACATTGTCTTGTATTGCTGTGATATCATGCAAGTATATAACTTACACACAATGCAAGCAAGATTAGGGCTCACTGCTCTGCATTGTACTGAACTACTCTAAACCAAATGCAGCTTAAGACATGTCAGGTCTGATGTAAAGAAGTCTCTTCACCCACACATACTGTACATGCAATCAGAAATAAGAAATTAGAATAAATGGCAGGAACAACTTACTCATCTTCGTTTGCTTGCTTCATGCATGCACCAACATTTTTCTTATTTCTAAGTCATCAATTATAATTTGAGTTTTCTGCTCTGGTATCTATAAACTTTATTTAGTCCAAACAACTTCACTTGCAGTTTGTGAAAACACTGATGTATGCTCTCTATATCTCCATGATTGATTGCGCCTCTGCTGCTGACTCGTGTTGAAACTGACTGTATCTCCTTAATTCATCTGAGTTGTTTTCTGCCAGAGCACAGGTCCCCCCTCCCTCCCTCTTTCTCCTCACCTCCCCTCCCTCCCCTAACCTCCCTCCATCTCTCTAGTATTCTGTTCGCTTGTGTGGGAGTGAGAGCATAAGGAGTAAAGAGAAGATGGTGGGTGATAGTTGAACAGAATGATCATTAAGCTCAGTGTTGAGGTTGAAGTTGCTCCGTGTTATGTTGAACATCAATGTCACATACGCACTTATAAAAGAATTTTTATTTCACTCTTAAAATTTTGAGTTGTATATTACAGCTGTCTCTCCTGCAAGCGTCTCTCTGAACCTTGGAATCAGTGCCAAGCGTCTAGTGGGTCCCCGTATGACAAGAGAAGCAATCTGTTTTCATGAGCTCAGGTCCTGGGGCAGGAGATTAAATTGCTTATTTGGATCCTGGGTTGAGAAAGTTTACTGTAAGTGCCTCTGAGGGCTAAAGCAAAAGGAAAAAAGCCCCTCCAAAAGCTTTGCTTAACTTTTCCTTTCACTTGGAGAATCAAGGTCAGCTTGTGTTTGCATTTAACCTTTGATTATAGCCAATAGGTTGTATGAAGAAAGGCAATGTGAGGGAAGGGAAGCTGCCATGGCTGAATAGATGAGATTTTCAAAGTGAAGATGGTACTGAAATACATTAATAAAGGAAGATTGCTTTTAAGAGATTCTGATCTTGGTCTCAGCAAAATACAACCTACTGTGTACTCTGAACTTAGAAATATAATATCCCGCTGAACTTAATGCTTTCTCTTTTGTGCCTGCAGTTCCAGCCAATATCTACAAGGTGTCAGAGGACATCATAGTAAATGAAGGCAGTAACGTGACGCTCAGCTGTTTGGCCAGCGGCAGACCGGATCCTGCAATCACCTGGCGGCTGCTCAACCCCTCAGGTAACATTCATCCAATCATTGCACACTGCAGTTCAAGTCAGTCTAAATACCTTGTTAAAGGTGTCAGAGATTCAATTTGTCAAAATATCAGCTTGTTCTCTGGGTTAAAGATGAAGTTACATACCGTAAAATACCAAACAAAAGCCGGGTTCCAATTAATCGCCGGGTCCCAAATAAACGCCGGGTGTAGCAGTACATTTTGACAAATAGACGCCCGTTCCAAATAAACACCAGGTGTAATTTATTAGGCACAGCCTACAAGCCACGGTCGAAGTTACAGAACACACATGCATGCGCTGAGCTCACAACTGACAGTTGACGCTTGAAAAGTGATTTATTGGAAAAGAAACTTCAGACTGTACCTTATCAGTCCGCATGGTTTATTTGTCTCTCGGGACGTCCTGTCGACTCGCTTCTCCTCCCTCTGTATGCCAACAAATGCACGCTGGTGTGAGACGCTCTGTTTTACACTCAACGTCCATAGTAGCTCCTAGAGCGCAGAAAGCCGGGATCTTACATACTAGGGCTTTGAAAGTTCAAGGAAGAAGACGTTGCCACTGCCGCTGCATGTTGTTTGCCCTGAACTAACGTCAGGAGGCCAGTCACATCAGTTACCGGTAGATTGCTGATGATTGCCATGGCCCTGGGAGAGCGTTCGAAAGAGAGAGTGGCGTCAACTCCGTAGAAGCCAATGGATCAATTATTTGACAGCAATGGCGGATCATGGGAGCCCCGAATAGTTCCAAACAATGCGACCGAGGCAATAGGATTCCTATGGGGAATGTATGTTTCTCGCATTTATCGAAGGTCTATTGAAGGGTAGGAAGCTACAGTTGATATTTTTAATGATGGTCATTTTACAAGCACATTTGAATCAAATTAACAATGTAATTTAAAGCACGATAGCTCATCAATTTAAAAAAAATATATTAATTTTAATGTGGTCACTGGTCTACTTCTTGTTGTATCTTACATCCTTGATGAAAACTCTTTTGCATTAGGCCTGTGTGGTTAATCTGAACAACAGGATTTAATAAAGAAATCATGTAGGCCATTGTTTTATTGCTTAATTTTCTTTTAATATAAGAAAGTGTGGATAAGTAGTCAACCAGTAAAAAACAACACGCCGTGGGTTGGTTTTCACCCTTCCTCCCGATACACACATGCACATATATGTATATATATATGTATATATATATATATATATATATATATATATATATATATATATATATATATATATATATGTACAGTAGACAGATCCAATAAATAAGATAAGATATTTCATACTTCACAAGACAGGTTCCTACATGTTTTGATTTAATAAGGCTAAGTTACAGCATAGGCAATGTCCTTAAAACATCTGGACTTGTTTTTTCCTACTCAGGAGGATCACACAGGCCTCTTCCTTCTTTGTCTGAAATATTACTACAAAATAAGTCAGTCATTTTCCAAATCACCAATGCTGATGTTACAAACAAGGAATTTTTAATAACGTTACAGTGTCAAGCAATGTTTGCTAGTCAAGAACGTAAAGTAAAGCTTGTTAATTGTCCACATTCTTCCTTTTCAGGGGAAATTTCAGCAATTTTAAAAGCATTATCGCAAAATTAATGTTCAAGCGCATAGAATATGTACCACGTTGGAATTTGCTTAAGTCAATGGATGAATGTAAAAAACTGAAAATACTGGTAAGTAATTACCAGAAACCACGGTTATGCAGTTCATTTAAATGGCCCGCCAAGCTTTGTTTGGAACTATTCGGCTGCTGCATGAACCATGTGACCCTCTGCTTTCTGAACCCTCTATGACACCACTCTCTCTTTTGAACACTCTGGGCCCCGGTACAGCAAAAAAAAAAAAAGTAACACCTTAACTTAACTACCCGTAGTTCCTTACCAGTATTAAGAGTGTTTAGAGAGTTCTGAGTTGAAAGAAGAAGACGAAGTATAACTATGGTACTGTAATCTTGCCTTGAAAATGTAAAGGTGATATTCATACTGGTGTAAATAAATAATTTGATTACATTTAACATATTTTTTCATTTTTTGCTATGCAAGATTTTTGTGAGAAAGGAATTAACGCCTCTTCCAAATAGCCGCAGGGTCCCAAATAAATGCCTGGTCTGCTCAGTGATTGAAACAAATAAACGTCCCGGCTATTATTTGGTATTTTATGGTATCTCCTACAGCAGTAGGTGTTGAGCATGCTTTTTGTTTCAGAAAATATTGTAACATAAATGGCAGGATATTAAAATTTGGCAGGGGATTAACACTGCCATAATGAGTTCTTGAGCTACAGCAGCCCAGTGATTGTTGTCTGGCAAAGTTTGGTGCTTGTGGCCTAGATGTTAGGTGATGCTGCATGTATGAAGGCCATAGGCATGTTCCATTCAATCTTGGAAGTCAGAAAGCCTAAACTGCAGATTAAATACATTACTGTTCACACCCCTTTACGTCAGACAGTGTTCAGGTATGCTGAGTTACTAGCTCAGCACTCAAACATGTTTAACTGTGATGTGAAGTGATTCCCAGCTCGGACATCCAAGTTCCAAGATATTTGAACACACCGTATAATCCTCTCTACTGGCAATATGGTTCAAGTCTGACCCTGGGCGGTCCGATATCCTTAATATATCTACGGGATTCTCAAAATAAAGGCGTAGAGATCCAAAGAAAATGCTTGAAATTCAAATATACATGCATTAGACAGTTTATTTTACACACTTTGGATGTAGTGGATTTGGTCTGGATTAAATAATGCTCCTTTGGAACTAAGGGGGCCAGAGAGTGCCAATAAAATGCCCACATACCATTACCACCATCAGCAGCCTGAACCATGGACACAAGGCAGGGTAGATCCATACTACATCAAATTCTGATCCTACCATGTGAATGTGGCAGCAGAAACAAGACTCATCAGACGAGGCAACATTTTTCCAATCTTCTAGTCCAATGTGGAAAGACTGTGTGAATTGTAGGCTCAATTTCTAGTTCTTTGCTGACAGGAGTTGCATTCGGTGTGGTCTTCTGCTGTTGTTGCCCATTTGCTTCAGGATTAAATGTGTTTTGCATCCTTGTTACAAGGAGTAACTTGAGTCACTGTTGCCTTTCAATCATTTTAAACCATGTTAGCCATTCTTTTCTGACCCCTTCCTCTCACTGAACATCTTTTCCTTTTTGGACCATTCTCTGTTGGCTCTAGAGGTGGTTGTCATAAATTCCCTGTAGATCAGCAGCTCCTGAAGTACTCAAACCAGAGCATCTGGCACCAGCAATCATGTCATTTCAAAGTCACCTTAATCTCCTTTCTTTCTCATTCTGATTCTCAATTTGAACTTCAGCTGGTTATCTTGACCATGACAACATGCTGAGTTGCTGCTTTATGACTGGCTGTAGCTGCTTGTGTTCAGAGTATTTCAACAGGTGGTCTTAACAAAGTGGCCAATGTATGCACTGATATTGTTGTGAAACCAACAGTTACATTTAGCTGTTAGCTTAGCATTTGTAAGTTCTTGGTGGGACTCTCGAACACAGTGCATTATCTCATGTATGACACTCATGTTGATGTTTGAACATACTATCAAAGCATAAACAGATTCAGTGGTGGTGTCTCCCCATATATTTATCTTCAGATTGTGAGGATAGTGCCTCCTTTGAATTAAGTCCAATTTAAGGAAAAAAGAACAATGTTTCCACAGCTGATAAACTAGGAGTGTGATGGATGGAGACGTTTGAGTTGACAGTATCTCACTTTGATAACAACCCTGCACTGATTGAATGAAAGAAGTTCTATTTGTGTGTCTTGATGAATTACTGTCAGTTTTTCTAGCACAATACAGACACATTCCATCAAATGCATCTATTTTTCTTTTAACTGGATGCTGAACAAGTTGGATTGGTGTGTTTGCTTCCTCTGTCTGTTTTTATTAAAGTAAAGAAAGGTGATTTGTTAAGCCTAATCTCTCCTGCCATAGAGCTGGCTGGCTACTTTACAGAAATCTGGTGGAAACTCAAAGCTTCACTTCATTTTCCCCCTGTGAAGAAACTGAAGAGGAGCCCCCAAGGTTGAGAAAAGTTACTCTCATAATGCTCTTTTGTACGCTTAAATAGACTTTGTCCCAATAAGATGGATGGAGATGTGGATACAGAGGAAAAGAAAACTCCAATAGAGCATTTTTCATGCAGCAAGAGACAAGGCCTCAGTATCTACGCCTCTGCAAGTTCTTTACTGTTTCTTTCATACGGTAGCTTTTCTTTTCTTTATTCCCCTTGTTGAAGAAGTTGTGGGCAGACCACCTTCTGCAAGTCTTTGTTCTCAACCGAAAGAGTCTGAATGGAGAAAGAGAAGCTGTGTGATAGAAGGAAAAATCCTTTCCTGCCAGAAATGTATCCTGCAAGACTCTGCAGACACACATATGGCTCCAGTGTTGGGTGTTCCACACCATTTGCAAACACCGACACTGTTCTTATTTTTGTTGTTGTTTTGCAATTGTCTTTCGCCCCCCTGAATCCATAAGTCGTACCCAGTTTGAGAGCGTGTGTGGGACTGCTGAGAGAGATAATGATGTCTGGTAGCCTGTGGTCTCACCGCTTCACGCCTTTGCCTGCCAGGGCGGTAATGCAGCTTTGCCCTGCTAGTGGGGCTTTAAACTCTTCTCTAGTGCCACAGATGTTCATGAGTCACAATATGTCAGTCCAAGTCGAGACCAGAGTCCTTTTTATTTAGAGAGTCAAATCTCTGGTCTACAGTGGGAGGATCAAGCACAAGCCTTCATGTAAAGTATATGGTTCGAACTTTCAAACAGAATTGCTAAGTAGCCTTATTTTAGGTCAAGACTGAATATTTTTTAGAGAATAGGGTATATGAAACAAGAGTTTTGACTTCTTCATAGTACAATAATCCTGTTTTTTGCTTGTCTTTAAAAATATAGCATCAAAATTTTGAACAAAAAGTGTATGGAACAAAAACAAGGATATTCAATAAATCCAGTGGCTCCCAAACTTTTTCAGTTTGCCCCCCATTGGCAGATAAAAGACTTCTAAGCCACCCCACCCCTCCATATAACATTCAGCACATAATGTATGTTGATCAAAAATAAAAATGCTGTCTGCCAAGCATTTTTTATGGAAAAAAGCTCCATATGTTTGGGAATTCATCTCAAAAGTCTTCTGCAGAATATGAAACAGCAGCATGGACAGCTGTAGCTGTTAGACTTGAGAATGCAATTAGAAGTGATAAACCAACATAAAACTTTCAGGTTTTCCAGATCATAGTCAATGCGACCATTATACAGTGAAAGCAAGGGTAAGTTATGGCTCCTTGTATTTTATCCTTTACTTCATTTTAAATAGTATGTCTAATGTACTTAAATATTGGACGTTTTCTAAAGAAATAAGCAAGTGCTTTGCAAGCAGTTCATAAAAGCATGCACTCTTATCATCTGTCTCTCTTGCTCTCTCTCTCTCTCTCTCTATATATATATATATATATATATATATACATATATACACTATATCGCCAAATGTATTTGCTTACCTACCTTGACTCGCATGCGGAATTTAAGTACCATCTCATTCCTAATCCATAGGGTTCTATTTGACGTTGGTGCACCCTTTGCAGCTTATATCAGCCTTCAACTCCCTTGGAATGCTTTCCAAACTGGTTTAGGAGTGTGTTTATGGATTTTTTGACCATCTTCCATAAGAACATTTGTGAGAGACAGACACTGAGTTGGACATGGAAGGGCCTGGTTCTCAGTCTCAGCTCTAATTAATCCCAAAGAAGTTCTATCGGATTGAGGTCAGGACTCTGTGCAGGCCAGTTCAAGTTCATCCACACCTGACTCTCTCATCATGTGGTTATGGACCTTGCTTTGTGCACTGGTGCACAGTCATGTTGGAAGAGGAAGGGGCCAGCTCCAAACTGTTACCACAAAGTTGGGAGCATGGAATTGTCCAAAATCTCTTGGTATGCTGAAGCATTCAGAGTTCCTTTCACTGGAACTAAGGGGCAAAGCCCAGCTCCTGAAAAACAACCCCACACCATAATCCCCCCTCCACCAAACTTTACACTTGGCACAATGCAGTTCGACAAGTATCGTTCTCCTGGCAACCACCAAACCCAGACTGGTCCTTTAGATTGCCAGATGGAAAAGTGTGATTTGTCACGCCAAAGAACGCGTCTCCACTGCTCTAGAGTCCAGTGGCAGCGTGCTTTACACCACTGCATCCAATGCTTTGCATTGCACTTGGTGATGTATGGCTTGGATGCAGCTGTTCGGCCATGGAAACCCATTCCATGAAGCTCTCTGCGCACTGTTCTTGAGCTAATCTAAAGGCCACATGAAGTTTGGAGGTCTGTAGCCATTAACTCTGCAGAAAGATGGTGACCTCTTCCCAATATGCGCCTCAGCATCCGCTGACCCTGCTCCGTCAGTTTACGTGGCCTACCACTTCGTGGCTGAGTTGCTGTCGTTCCCAAACACTTCCATTTGCTTATAATACCACATGACAGTTGATGTGGAATATTTAGGAGTGAGGAAATTTCACGACTGGATTTGTTGCACAGGTGGCAGTCCTATCACAGTACCACACTGGAATTCACTGAGCTCCTGAGAGTGGACCCAATTCTATCACAAATGTTGTAGAAACAGTCTGCATGCCTAGGTGCTTGATTTTATACACCTGTGGCCATGGAAGTGATTGGAACACCTGATTCTGATTATTTGGATGGGTGAGCGAATACTTTTGGCAATATAGTGTATTTCTGCTATTCAGCCAACTGACAAGAATGTAAAACAGGGGCCTAAAACAACTTAAACTGACAAATTGGCTTTTACAACTCAGAAAGTCATCAACCTGCAGACTCTACCATGCTGAATCATATTTCTACTGAAGTCTTGTCTGTTAAACTTTTGTTTCTCAGGGGGCTTTGTAACCTGACATGCCAGATGGACAGTTCCATATATCCGTCACGGAAATATTTCAGGAAATATTTCACTTGTCCATCTGGAGAAGAGTCCATAGAAAATGTTTTCAGGGTGCAGAACCTTTAAAAACAGCGACAGCTGGTGATTGGACAGTCATTCTGCTCGCCACACTCATACCACACCAATCCACATCAAGCCATAATATGATGTAGCAGCTATACCCTGTTAGCTTAAAGTACATTTTAATCCTTAGACTATAGTCTTACATTAAAGTATGCAACGCAGATGTATCATTTACCACTTATATGTGACATGAGCCTTAACAATGACAATCCTCACCAAGTTCTCCGGGAAACTTCTGAGGAGAGCATATTTCGCCAGGTATCATTGACAACTACCATACACTAACCGGCATCGTCTATGGAGGATTTTCACATTCTCTCCCAGTTTCCCAGCAGTGATCTCCAGCTTCCCAGCTTTTCTGACTCGATCGTCCATGAGGGCAACCAGCGGAGACATAATTTTCACAATGGGGTTTTGGATTCTTTCCCATCTTTTTCATGACCTGAGGAGCCAGTTGGTAGATCAAACTCTTACCGAAACCAGTCAGAAGAAGAGCTAAAACTTGATTTCCAGAAAAGCTTTATGGGACGTTCTTTGCTCCTCTTTTGAAGAAGAAATTGAGTCTGTTTCTGATAAAACTGCGGATATTAGGCATCCATGGAGTCCACTTCAGAAGCCGCCATTGTTTTCAAACATGCCGTCACTTCCCGCTGTCGTCATGTCTGCAGCTCCCACCTCGTTCCACTGATTGGGTCGTTCAGCTTTCAGCCAAGTGAAGTTGTAGAGGATTGGAGCTTGGCAAGATGGGTCTGCATGATTTCAGACAATGAATTAGGCAGGTCCATCTGCTCTGCAAGGTTAGGGGCTCCGTAAAACCTGTCGTAATCTCACTCAATTTACATAAGCTCAGCAACAAATGACACCTCCAACAGTGGTGCAGAGCATTTCCAGTGCACTGTCTAAATTGGTATGCCATGTGAGGATCTGTTTATGAGATAGCTAATAGCAGGGTTTCTCTGGGTGTCCACATTGATTACAGCTGTCATCTTTTCTTACAGCGCCATTCAAGCTCAAAGTGCTTGCTTCAGTGCTGCATAATCTTATTTCTCTGTTATTGTTGCCTTTGTTGCTCTGTTCTCACCAAGCTATGACAATAATTAAAAGATAAAGAGTGTTCTCTGTTCTTGGGATGTACCTATTCATATTAGCTTAATAAAATATTGTATTATGTCTCTTATTAAGTCAGACTGGTTATTGCTCACTATGTTTGTTCTCAATCGATTGGAGAACTGTTCTAACCTAATTTTTTTCAAGTCTCATTCATTGTTAAAGCAGTCCTAATGTTGAGATTTGTAGACCTGCTGTGCAATGAGCCATTTACCACAATAAAAAAAAAAACACCATAGTCGGACAATATTGCAACCCACAAGGCAGGATCTAAGATGACAATGAAGCAGGAGATACTTTATCATGAGTGAAAATATGGACTTTAGTGGTCAGAGCAACAAGGGCAATCGTTAAATACACAAACAGTTCACCCAGAGGCTTTATTTGTTGTATTGGCTTAAATCTCCAAAGAAGATAACAAGCAAAGTTTAGTTAAGTACAATCAGAAAATAATTGCCTGGGATAAACAAAAACACAATTATGAACCATTACTCTTAGAAACTCTTCATGAAAATTATTACCATTGAGATCAGTTTTTACAAAATTTTGCTTCTTTCATTACAAGTGGTGGTATTATTTCTTATGTATTTCATGAATAGCTTTTTTGAGTTTTATGTGTCTTTTAGGGTGCTAGTAAGCTCTCCTTCACATGGAAGAGCACTTTTTATGCACAAGACAAAAAAATCTACAGATTCAGGATTCCCTCTCATCCTCTCATTACAGCAACGCTTTTTTATGTTAAACTATATTTAAGTCTTAAATAATAATAGGATAATAATAACTACTACTACTACTACTAATAATAATAATAATAATAATAATAATAATAATGATTATTATTATTATTATTATTATTATTATTATAGCATGTTTATGAACAGCCCCAAGGCCAGGCAGGTGCAGACATTATAGATTTATTGATAATTTCTTGATTTTGATTGCAATATGTTGTGATAAATTAGCATATATCCTTTACATTTAAAGCTATTTTGTTGTCTTTAGCTGTAAAAACAATTTGCTAAAATGATTTTATTTCAAGGGCCACGCAGAAGTGTTCAGGAAGCTTTATGAGGTAAATTTATCAGAGAGCACTAATTGTTCTTTATCACTTATTTTTTTTAGGCTTAAATATTTCACTATTCATCTTTTATCTTTTGCTGATCAATTGTTCCTGGTTGGTCTTGATAGTGGAGTTGATGTCCTACCACTGTTACATCACCAGGTTGAGTTCATCGGCTTAGAGTAGGAAGCCTGATACAGAGCAGAGACTGTACAATAAATGCAGAGTTGTTGACAACATGGCACCAAGCAGTGCTGAACTGACCAACTACCAGAGAGTGGACAGGTTTAACCAATCAAAACTGACTGGACCCATGGTGTAACAGATACTCAGTATGTGAAAACTGAAAGGTTTTTTGCATATGAGTGGTTGTGAATAATGAAAAAATGAACCAGAGTTAAGACATAAGATAGGCTCTTTAAGGCCAGTATGGGAAGACCCAAATGTTTTAATCATAAACATAGACAAAGTCTCAGAAAAATCACACTCTGGTTCCACCAGAAAAGCTAAGGTCAGAGGTTCTGGCTCAACTTCACCAACTTCCAAGGTGCTTGGAGAGAAAAAGTCTTGAAGAGATCAAAAGTTGTAAAAAGTTGTTTCCTGAACTACAAGTGTTGCTGGAGCTCTTTTGATCTCCACCAGAAAAGCTCTCACCCTTCAAAATGTTGAAATGGATGAATTCTTTAAAAAAAAAAAAAAAAAAAATACTCAAAGCTGGGTACATGATTCACATAATCAGCATGATTTCTTTGGCCCAACACTGCGCTTTGGACAGTCAAGTCAGAAAAAGGCCAGATTTTCTGGTTGTCCCAAGAACTACCTTACCTGATTGTCCTCTTGAGTGAGATGTGCCAAGAGTGAAATAGTCTGTTTGTCACATGGAATGCAATAATAGCAAGTGCTCTCTGTTGTGATGTTTTGGAAATGCTAAGGCATTTTCCATCCTACAAGTTATGACAGATCAGACTAACTTTACTGAACTCATTCAAAGTAATAGTGTCTAATTTAATGGGTGCCTCATTTCCTCATTAAATCAGTTCCCCAGACCGCAGTCACAAAAGGCTGAAAACAAAACTTTGAAGATCTGAGTTTGGGTGACTGTCTCGAGATTCACTGGGACATATTTTTCTATTTTTCGCCTGCGTGAAGCCTCTGCCCTGCTGTAGGTAGCAAGTATCTTGTAGCTCTTGCACTTCTCATCAAAACACTTTTTGTTCAGCCTCAGTGTGGGCGCTGCTGTGAATATCGACTCAATAACTCATTGCTCAGACTTGTGAGGCGGATGATCAATAGAGCATGGAGGGGCGGAGAGCAGAGCAGAGGTGAGGGAATGATCAGCGGGATGTGAGAGAGGAAAGAAGTTAAAAGAGAAGGGCCAGGAAAAGCGCAGTGTGTATGTTTGTGTGTGAAACAGTAAATGTGAATGTGCATGAATGTGCTCAAAGCCTTCACTTTCAGTGTTGATCTGCTCAGCTTACTGGCTCCTGGCTTGAGTCTACTTTTGTTGTTTTGTCTAACTTGTCTTAAACAGTAGCCCCCTGGTGTGTCTCAGAGTTACTTCCAGCGGTAAGATCTTTTGCAACAAATAAAAACCATAAACATAGCTTATACATTGGAACTTGTAGGGTCATTAACTATTGGTGACATTTCTTTGCTTGTCACTGAGTCTGTACCTCATCAGGACTTTTCTCAGTAAAGGACGTTTTTTACACTTGCCACTTGGGCAAAATATCATTTCAATTGACTTTGTTTTGAGTTTCTTTTATCCATATTTCACATACATTTTTTTCTGTTGACTGATAACATAATTTGGTCTAATTTGAGGGGTGTTGAGTACCTGAGTCTGATTTAGGTATATTGAGCCTGATCTACTAAAGGTTTGTGTGTATAAAACACATGCAAATTTGATAGCACGCGCAAAGCTGATCTACTAACTATTTGCATCTGTCAAATGAGCAAAATAGCATGCACAATCCATTTAGCGTGTTTGCCTTCATGACAGTGCAGAATATATGCAGATTATCATCAGTCATTTAGCACTTGCAATGTCATTTATCAAACCTCAAACTGGTTGCCGTCTGTGTTTTTGCAACTACATTTAGCACTTTTGAAAGGCAGGTGCAAACTGGCACAGCATTACGCACAGATGGCTGCGGTCATTGTGGCGAGAAACACGGGTCGCATTAACCAAATATTTTCTGTCATTTGCCAAATTTTTTTATGAATGACAGAAAGATTTGGAGGCTGTCTGTCATTATGAACGACTGAAAAAAAGAGGGGTGATCCAGTGTGCCATCATATTCATGCAGACACACGTGTAAGGTAACCCTCTCCGTTTTGCGGTCTTAATACATCATGGAGGAGGTCATTTAACCCATGTAAAAAAGATCCCCCTCATAGCCAGAATCACTCCATTTGTCACTCAGTGCTGACTGCATCACACTCTCCACACACTGACAGCGGGTTTAGGAGCTGTCAGTGTGTGGAGAGTGCTCTGCTTTCAGTGCAGAAAAAGGACATTAAGATAAACGCTCAGTCTGTTTGCATAACTGTAATGAAAGGTTATTTATGATGAGAGGTAATTGTTGATGAAGCTACGTAACTATGAGAATGCCGTCATTTATATTATGTTTGATTGGAATCAGAAAAGGAAAATTAAAAATGATGGTTAAAAATATGGCATGAGGGAAAAGTGACACCCTTGTCCATCAAAATGACAGACAGCAAAAAAGGTAGACATATAGCCTATCCAGGAATGCCAGTTTTGAACTGTGTTCTTTTCACAGACGGCCTCCCAAAATCGCATTTCTTCTGGCAAAGCTGAGATGTCTCTGCTAGAGTTCATCAGTGTGTTTATTTGCCTCCAACTCCATGGTTTCAAACTTTATATTTTGTTTACGGCCACTCTGCTCTCCCAAACTGTCCATGGTGACAGCTGGTAGCACATGCAGAGTCCTTATTTAAAGAGGGTGGTCTGCACCACTTTTGTGCCTGTTATCAACTGCGCATGCAGTCAGTAGATCACCCGCAACACGCCCACTAATAGGACATGAATTTTTTTTAGTTTGCTCACGCAATTTAGCTCTCATTATTTGGGATCTTAGTAGATCCAGCCCCGGATCCGGGTGATGTGATGCTAGGACTGTGGGTCACTAGTTTTTCCAAATTTATGTGGTCTTTTTATCTGTCTAAGTCCTGATTAAATTTTGGTCCCACACACACTCATACCTAAGAGCAATTCAGAGCCACAATTAACTTAACAACCTTTAATTGCACATACACACTTATTTATAATGCCTTTAATACAAACTCATCATTTTCAATGAGACACTTTAAAATGGAATTGAAAGTGAGATAAAAATTGCTTTACTTTGGACATCAAGCAAATTGTTTAACTTATAAACATGTATTAATAATTATTCTTTAAAACACTGCATTCATATATTGCTAGATATAGCCCTTTGTCCAGGGAATCATGTTCCACTCTGTTAGTTTTAGGTTTATCACGCATACTGAAAATGATAAATATATAAATGATACAAATGAGTAGAGAGCCAACTGTTGTCTGTCCTTAACAAGATATTTAATATGGATTATCTGAGTGTCCTGCACTTTAGTTTCAACCTGCTGGACTTGATTTTGACAAAAGAGAACCAAATATATAAAAAGGTCACAACATGTTAAACATACAAGGTATCATGCACCTGTAAAACTAGCTTTTAGTAATCTGCTTTTTACAGAGCAACTGCAAATTTTGTTCAGTGCCCCCGCTGTTAATTCCTGTTTTTTGTTTTTTTTTTTTTAATTTAGATACTTAACGTATACCTGTTTAAGTTGCTGATTAATAGACACACTATTCATGGGATTTATTTCAAAAATCTAAAAAGTAACTCATTTGTATGTAAAAGTCAGCTCACTAAAAAGTCTCCAACAGAGTGTTTCAGGGATGAGTATAAAAAAGCAGAAGTGAGTTAGCATGTAACACTTCCTGGTTCCAAGGGCCCAAATTATATTGTAAAGAAAGTACCCATTTTGGATAAACACCTGAAATAAGAGTTGTGATGAATGCATGCACACATGACTTTAATGTTTAATCTGAAGTGACAAATAAATCTGATACTGCCAGCTTTTGAATTTTAACGTGTTGTTGTGTTTTAAAGGACGGTTGCTAACAAACTGCTAAACAATCATTAAAGCACTCTTGACAGCTATGAAGACCAACTTGATCAGTCCATTCCATTAAGTGGAAATTTTCAAACAGGGATCACAACATGATTTAATTCATAAATATTGTCATTGCTACTAAGTTGAAACGCCATGTTGTAGTTCCATATAGCTTAATTATAGCTTTACTCTCACTGATTAGGTTTAAGCCTAAAAAATCAAGAGCAGTAGGTGTTTTCATCAAAATTATCCCAATGAACAGATCATGTGACTTTCCAAATATTTTTGTTTGCTACAGATCTTTTTATCAGCAGTGATCCTAAAAACATTGAAAAATCTCATCGACTTTTAGTAGAGAGTACAAGCACAAAGCTAACTTCCACATTGGCCTACAGAAACATGTAATCACTGCACTACTCCATGCCAGATATGCAACATAGGCTGAAGATAAATTTGCATAAATTTGTCTTTGCATCTGCATCCCCAGGCATCAGGCAGGGGGAACAAGCCATTTCAGGGAGCTACTGATAACGCAGACAAGGAGAAGAGGAGTGGTTCTGATGTTGCAGACTTTGTTTTGTCGTATATAGATGATTTTTTTTCACAGTGAAGAGACATGTTAAACAGACTAAAGGGCATATAAAGCTTGGAAAGGTAAATAAAAAGCATAATATGGGCTCTTTAACCTTCACAAAATCAAGAGATGATAAAACACTGCTGTCAGCATCATCCACATCCATATTTTGAATTTTGGAATATGGTTAGCACTTTGAACCACATGTAAAGCATCCTGGGATATGTACAAACATTTTGGTCCTATTTTGACAGCTTTTCTTCCTTATTATGTTTTTTTTTTTTTTTTACATCAAACAGAAAAGTTTGTTTACAGGAAGGGGGTGCAGTTTTTGTTGAAATGATCACTTGCAGACAGGTGACCAGAAATGGAATCGCTCTACAGTGCACTTGATTACCATAGATGGGCCTGAGCATCACAGCACTTCCAGCACCTCTGTTGCGAATGGTTGTGGTTAATGTTATGTATTACACCTCATAAAATGATTTGTAGTTATCTCATACTCACATTAAAGCTTTGTTGGTGCATTCCACTACATAGCAAGCACTATATATAAGCCCAAGTTCATTTGCAGCAGGAGATCACTAAGGTTTATAGATTACAAGATTATAGCTTGCTGTGGCAACAGAAGAATGAAACAGTCGAATTCAAGAAAAGAAAAGCAGAATTGAAGTTCTTCTTCCTTATGTAGAAATCTTTACGGTAACACCCAGGCTTTGAAAACTAAAGCAAATGTTAAAGTTGTAAGTACTTACATGCGTATGTTGCATAGAGTTAGTTATTTTGTAGTTAACTTAGTTTTTCAGTTTTTATTGTTCTAAAACTCTTTGGTCTTATCTTTGAATGACTCAAATGTTACATGACAATGTTGCCAAAAAAATCTGTCTGTGCTGGATAATACTCTGTTGGCGTTGTATTGCAGTCTTAGTTTGGGGATAGGGTAATCTGAAATATTGGAGCCCCTTTTGGGCAGAGACAATGGCAGCAATTTATTGTGCCCAGCAAGAGGATGGGAACTGACCTACTGGTAAAGCAAGGAAATCGTTCACCACATGTCTCTTGGACCACCAAAATAGAAGCCAGACAAGTATGAAAAATACATGCCCTCTTGTACAGTGTACCATGGCAAAAGCTGGACCATGCAGAGCTGGAAAAGAAAGAGGAGGAACTTTCTGTAATCATATTCTTAGGGAGGGAGAAAGGAACAAAAGAGCAGCATTTTAGTATGTAAATGACCAGTTTCATTGGATGTCTAACCCGTCATTTCATAAATTATAGTAACTCCAATAGTTAATTAATGTTCAATTATGTATTGAGATTATTTCACCTCTGTGTTGAAATAGAGTTTGTCATTCATTCAGCACATCAGGCAGGCCCAACACAGAGACCTGCAGATCCACTCCAGCATGGACACACATCTGGACACATAAGGAGGTAACAGTTAAGAGTAAGATGGTGATATTTATGTTGAAATGCTGACTCAGCATTTCAACATATTGTTATCCGACTTTATTCTTCTTCTTCATCTTCTTCTTATTATTATTCTTCCCTCAACTATTTGGCCCTTTTCACAGCTTTCAAATTTGCACAGATTTTCACAGAAAAAAAAAACAGCAGTGCAGCATGTTCATGAGATTTGTGCTTGTATTTTTCACATGTTTAACTGTTACAGTTTTTACAGTAAAAATCATCTTCTGCAGATATTTTCCCATTGAAATGAATGGGAGACTTATGCAGTTCTGCTGAAAAGTCCTTCAACTTTCAGGCTGTACAGCTTCGGCATACTTCCACCTATAGACTTCATTCTTGCTTTCACGGATTCACTGATCTCTCAACTATTTTTACATGTGTTTAGCTTTTTGCTGTCTTCTAAACTTTTTGAGATATCACTGTTTAAGCAACACTAAGTTTGGAGGATTTCTCTGTTCTTAGAACGTGTCACGTGACCAGACAGAGCGTGAGCTTCGCCTAAAGATTCCAAAATTTATAGCCGAAAAACTGCAATAAAAGCCTCAAGCTTTAATTCACAGATATGATTTATACATCAAAATGAAGCTACACTTCTCCTCTTTCAGCTGAAATTTGTTTCAAACCCTACATTCACATCATTTTGTCTCAGTGAGCTTCAGAGCCACGGGTATCCCGCAAAGTCCTCCGTCTGTTCCCATTGTAATAGTCCTCCCCAGAGAGCTGATCGCTTCACTTTGAAGCCCGTTTTTAAACTGCTCTCGTGTCAACATTTTCTACAGTACAGACATGAAACTTACATCAGTCATTTCAGCTGCTTCTTGTGATGCTCACGGTGCAGTCCTTTTTTTGATAGCTATCACAATTTTGGCACAGCATTAGCCTGTATACCTGGAAGTACCCAGCTTGACTTCACCGCTCTGTTCAAGCATAAAGCATCAGTACATACTCTGCTGCTGTGTGGGCGGGTGAGTGACAGCTTATAGGCTGAGCTGTTGGCTGAGTGGTTAGCGTATCTGTCATATCATCTGCAGACTGGGGTTTGATTCTTGGTATAGACTGTTTTTTACTATCATGCATATTTCAGAACATACGTAAACACTTGCTACTCATTACAGTCTTTGCCATTTTAGCCCTCAAAAATTCAGGGCTGCCAGCTGTCATGCATTGCTCATGAGACACACTCTCCCACTCTCCGGCTTCACACCACCTCCGTCTCCTCATCTTCTCAGTGTACAGCGTCATGACACAGACATGCGAAAAGGATTCTGGGAAATGTAGGCTGATGTACGTCGACACTTTACAAACAAGCGGACTCAGCTCCACACACTGCTGTCACACAAAACACTGCTCACCATGTATTTTCACATCGACATTAAATGTGACACCAGCTCCGTCTCTTCATGTTACTGCTTTGCAAAGTCAGCTGGCCCTCGTCCTCTGTACAGCGTCATGACAGGGGAATGCGCAAAGGATTGTGGGAAATGTAGGCCGACAGCTGATCGCTTCACTTTTAAGCCCGTTTTTAAACTCCTCTCGTGTCAACATTTCCTACAGTATAGGCACAAAGCTTACATCAATCGTTTCAGCTGATTCTTGAGATGCTCACAGTGCAGTCCTTTTTTTGATAGCCATCACGGTTTTGGCACAGCATTAGTTCGTTAACCCGGAAGTCCCCAGCTTCATCATCGACCCATATTAAATGTGACCCCACCTCCGTCTCTTCATGTTAGTGCTTTGCAAAGTCAGCAGGCAGAGCAGCTCCTCTTCCTCATCCTCAGTCTACAGCGTCATGACAGAGAAATGGAAACCAATGCGCAAGGTTAGTGGGAAATGTAGGCTTTCACATTCATTTCACAAGAAAATACTACGCGGCAGTGCGCTCGACTATGGCAGCTCTGACGTCTGTGGACATTCTGCGCGGACATTCCTCTCTGTTCACAGTCCGCCAGACTCTGGCTGCATATGCAGGTATACGCCATATACCCACTAAAAAACTCTCCGAAATACCATATAACCACAACAAAATGCGCAAAGATACGTATAGCAGCATGCTTGTGTGACTTTCACTTTCTCTCAGCGTGTGTGTGTGTGCGCTCCTCCGTCTGCCGGTGAGCGTAAAGACGCAGATAGACGCACATCGCGGGGACAGTGAGGGACCATCAGTCACTCTGTGTGATTTTATCATTCACACGGTGTCTTGACAGCTCATGTGCCCGGTTTAAGTGAACACAAAGACTTCAAAAACTGACGAGTCAGCCTTTCATTAATCAAAACTCTACATTCTTCAGCAGTCCAGCTCTTGTTTTCACTCACTCACTGTTTTCTAAATAATAAATTCATCCTGAAGTATCCTCCATCACTTATTCTCCATGATATCAGAACAATCTTTAAAGAATCAAGCTTCAAATACAGTCCACTAGTGGAGCGGTTCCCAACCTGTAGCTGGAGGCCCATTGTGGGTCTCAGAGCTGTTTTCAGTGGACGGTGTATTAATCTGGTCAAATTGTGGTATAAATGTCTTCAGTGTATGGAGGCCCTAAGAGGACAAACATCATCAGAGTACGTCAGATTATACCCACTAGAATAAACTAGACTACACACAAATATTACACTGTTTTACATTACTCTACTCAGATATTCCTGTCCAGATTTACAAATTAATGTATATAGGCTATTATTACTTTGAGTTTGATGTTCAAGTATAGATTTGTTGATTTAAAAATTAAGTAGTGACAACTTTGACTTAGATGTTAACTTGAGCAGATCAAGTTTCTAATGACATTCTGACTGTTAATGTTCACTCCTTATTGTCCTCCAATGAAAATCACTTCTGTTTACATTAATTTTCAAGTCAGATGCTTTTCTACTGGATAGTTCATAGTGTTGTGGACTTGTAGCCTACACATTGATGCCAAAAAAAAAATCATTTACTAAAGGAAAATTAAATGTAGGCTAATTATGCATATTCAATTGCGGTTCATAATTTAACCCTTTAAAGCCTGAATGCACAAAGAATAGCCAGAACATTCATTTTTTTTGGAGCTGCAATGTTTATTTCACTTCCTACTGAAATCCAACAAAGCCACAATTTCCATAACATTTAACATATATATATATTTTTAGCGGCAAAGTTGCGCACTCTCCCTCCAGGGGCTCGGGTTCAAATTCTGGCGAAGGCAGTTGTACTTTTCGACTGTGTGTCCAACACAGACTGCTGATTACTACAGCTCCTTGCTGTATGCATCTGGCTGCTGTCCTCTCAGTCTGGATGTCACAGGTTGTCAGTCATTCAGCCTTTCACTTCCATACAACTTTATTCTTTTCCGTTCTTTACAATGCAAATTTGATAACATATTTCACACTTCTGCTACTGATTACCATCTATGCCATTTTAGCACTAACAAATTTTACTCTTTTAATCATAGTTTACAACTTCTTCATGGTGGCCAAACATTTCTACAGCTTTCTGCAATTTCCTTTCACATTTATTCATTTTCAGCTTTCTTTCACAACTGTAACCATTTTTATTAAACATTTCCCACATTTGCAGCTGTACTTTACTGCTTCCAACTATTTTATGTCACATTTTCACATTTTCAGCTTTGTTCGCATTGCTTTTAGCCATTTCATTTCACAGTTCCAGCATTCAGACTCAGCATTTCAACGCATTTGCTGCAAGGAAATGCAATTTTTCTAGTTTAGATTAAAGTTACAGACAGAAGAAGCTCTACCACTTTGGACTTACTGTTTGAATGGCTGTGAATGTGTCCAATGACAAAAACTTTGATGGTGTAAAAAAATAACATGTACCTTTTCTACCAGTCAGTAATTATTAAGTTGATTGAGGTATCTTTAATTACAATGACTGTCAGGCTGTTTTCACACCCAGATCATTTTGGACAGTTGTTTTGATACAAGTGGGCATTCTGTCCTCGACATGGTTCATTTAAATATATGTGAACACACCATTAGTCTTTGTTTCAGTGCAACAACTGCACCAAGATTGCCTGAAAGAGGTGGTCTCAGCTCGTTGAGAGATTTGTTTGCAGTGATGACACAGTTGCCCTAGGAACCAAAATTAACTGGGTGAAGAGTTAACTAATCACACCACTGTTCTACTAGAAGCAGCAGTAGTAGTAATAAGAGTTAGATTACAGCTAACAGGCAACCAGGCTGATAACATAGTACTATTAATGGTACTGTGTTTGATCCCACTGAGTCACTTTCTGAGCACAGGCTCAACAGGAAAATATCAACAGGTTTAATTTACTCAGCATATCTGCAGTAGATCATCACAGGACTCAACAACATGGACTGATTCAAAATTTAAGATTCCCGAGCCGTACTAGTCCAGTTCGTTCAAGCAGTAGAGTGTATCTTTGTAAAACTGCTTTCTGCTTTTTCTGCATTGCTGACAGTGACACCTCTGCCCTTTGACCTGGACTGGTCCTGCTTCAAAACGCTGCTCTGTGAACATGAAACGATCCACAGGAAACCTTCAAATTGGTAGCACATTATCAACTGAATTGGAACAAAGCAACCGAGCTGTAGGCATAAAAAACACCTTAAACTGATAGTGGTGTCTTTTCCCCATGGGGCACCTGAGTCACTTTCTTTTAGCACTATGTAACCTTGTAGTGGACCATAGTTTCATAGGCACAATGCATAGTTTTTATGGAAAGTGCCTATAAGGTTTCTTCACTAGGTCATACTCCAGCCTTCAGCTAAAAAAGAAAAAAGCCAGTTAGCCATCTTGTTTAACACAAAGCCTGAGGCGAAGAGAAGGAGGAGGATGGTAACAAATGAGTCTGTGTGACCAAGCAAGAAACCAAACAGAAAACAACATAGGGCCAGCAGCTATAGGCGTGAGGTGTGGGTCACCCAAGCAAAAGGTGGGTGGCCCAATTTTAGATAGGTATGTCCAACATGTGATGGAGTTGGCCTGTATTCAGTACTTAATATGAGCCCACACTGGTTAATACTGTTTGTAGACCCAGTGCTTGAATGAGGTACTCAAAGTACAGCCACGTCCATCACACAGAGTAAATAATGTGCCGAACTGAATTGTACAAGAGTTGTAAAAATCATCATTTAAGGTTAATCCTAGAATATACAACATGAAGTTAAGTATTTTGGTAAAAAACAGAGGAAAATTATAAGAGTTGGAGACACCATCTTAAGAAGAGAAGAATTAAATGTTGTTCTGCAGCCTGAAACGAGGGAATGAAGGGAGTCAGAAGCATCATGTTTGCACAGGGTGCTGGAAGCCAGTTTTAGTTTGAAGAGAATATTTCTCTGTAATTATTTAAATTCTTGGTCATAATAAAAACTCACAGTTTCACCAAAGACACATGGGCAACTGGTTTTTGAGCAATTTGCATTTTAACAGAAATTAAACAAGGACATTTTTGAGGGGTTTGTAGTTTTAAATCACTGGAGCTGTGAGGACTTTTCAAAGATATCAGTGTCCTGAATGCTTGTTGTAAATGTTTGGAAAAGTTATCTGACAACAGACTGCAGTTTTTTTCAAAAATGCATTGATATGCTGAGGTAGATTGCATGCAAATAATTGATTGTTTTTATTTATGTATTTATTTAACTCTACTTCACCCTTGCCTCATACAGTGAATACCCCTCATACTTTTCAGTACTGTACCCTTAATGTGTGCGAGTCCCTCTGTTGTAGCTTCTGCCAGTTTAGGTATCCCTAGGGGCCCCAGACATATAACAGATATTTCAATAAAATTACTTTTTGTATGCCATTCCAAAAATAGCTACAAAGTACAGCTACCTGTAGGAGACCCTTGAAAGCTAAAACAAAATTCTTGGCAGAACCCTAACCCAAACATTGGCTAATGAAATTGATTTTCCACTTGTGCATTTTTATTGGAGCAGGAAAATACTTTAGTTTAAGTATGTAACCATGCTAGTTGCTTGACTTAACAGCATGTGAACCTGCTGATTACCAGTAAGGGAGGGGTAACACTACTGGATTGCTTTTTAAATGTGCAGTTGCATTTGAGAAACCTTTGGTAGGGGTCAAAAGAGCAATCCAAATTTCTTCATACTGTTACTTTGACTTACACCATTAACTTGTCCATCAACTGTCAAAGTGTCCTTGAACAGCACACTAAACCCGTGAGGTGGTTGGGATAATAGAGTTTACTTACAGTAAACAGCATGCTATGAATCTACTGCAACAGCTCCTTTACAAGTAAGACATCTGTCCAAATGAATTGATTTGGATCACTGCCCACGCTCTTGTGCTATACGATCCAGCTGAATATTGAAGTCATAACCTTTTTTATCACAGTACTTGGCAGGGCAGTCTGTTAGAGGCTCAATGCTGAGTGCCCTTGACATCCCTCCCACACTGGCCTCACCACTGTCGGCCATTCTCCAAGACCCAGCATCAGTGAAGTCTCCCCAGGACCATCACCTTGTCTGGAATGCTCTCTCCCTGTTCAACTCTCCATCTATCTGTCTTCAGCTGTCGATCCATCTCCCTCTCCCTCATTCTCTCTCTCATTGTCGCCTCCCCTTTCGATCATGCTGCCATCACTCCCATCGGCGGAGTGTGACAGTCCTTTCAATTGTCCTCCCTGCACCTCATCACGCTGTCAGGGGAGAGACATGCAGACGAAGAGTGCAGCACGACACACACACATACACGCACATTACTAAATCTCAGGAGGAAGTGTAAGGAAAAAGAAAGTGCATCCATCCGTGCCTTAGTATGGAAACTCCTAGTTGTAGGGGGGCAGAGCAGATAAGGAAGGAGACTCAGAAATAAACACAAGCGTATCCTAGTGTGTGCTGAGCTGTCATTGACAGAGAGAAGCTGACAAACCCGCTGATTGTGGAAGTGAAGTAAAAGGTGGTGATGGGTTCTTGTAAGAGCTACCCAGGTCAAGGCTCCAGCTCAGTGTCTCCAGCTGTGGGGAAGAGTGAGTGTATGTGATTTTGTTTGTATGTGAGTGTGAATGTGTGTGCAGGAATACACAGCTGTGACTCAGGAGTGGGGGTGGGGGTGGGGGTGGGGGTGGTGGTGGTGGGGGTGGTAGGGGGGGTTGGTAAAAAGAAGTAAGTCACCATAACATGAAACCAGGAGGAGGTTTGTGCATAAACATTCCTTTTTAAATGGCATTGGCTACATCAGCTGCTGTAATATCACCAGTCAACAGTTAGCACAGTGACTCATTAGATTGTACTTGAACACTGCATCCAAGCATAGCAGCATAGGTTAAAACAGTCTGCATATGGTGCTAACAGTGCAATTTCTGTCCATCAGTTATAAGTCTGAGCTGATGTGGTGTTTGAATTTATTTTTCATGGTTGCTATGTCAGTTCTGATCCCAGATTTCTCTCAGGGTGTGTAGTTTACATAAAGGACATTTTGTGATTTTATAACACCTGTGCTCTCTTGCTTGCCTGGGGTAGTAATGTTTAGTGTGACCTTCATTTTACTGTACATAATGAAAATAGAAACTTGTTAAAGCTAGGGTTGGTAATTTGATTTAGATACACTTATTATTATACTCGTTAAAATGACTGTTATGTCCCGATGGCAATCAATGCATGATGTGTTCTTTAAAGAGAGCGAAAAATAGCCGCTGTCTACCGCAGGAGTAAACAGGGAAAACGTCAACCAATCACAGCGACTCGTTCCAAATTTATTAAACGAATCAAATCCTGTACCGCCGTTTTGCCCACCTTCTGCACGTATATTTTGCCAGCGTGCACTGACCCTGATTCAATGCGCGTAGCCGAGCTGAGAGGGATCCAAGTATGCTGGAGAATGAATAGACCACTGCGAGCCATCCCACAACCACAGCCAAGCTCCAGTATCCCTTACATTTTAAGACAAGTGTCCAAGAAATCTAAAAAAGAACATTTTGTTTTTCTTGGTTTGTGCCGCTGTGGGCTCTAGTCTAGCAAGAACTGCCACCCAGGCTACTGCAGGTGGCAGTTCTCGCAAGAATTTTTCTTCTTCTTCGGTTTTACGTTGGTTTGGCATCCATCATTTGGAATCGATTCATTAATATGGCAGAAAATATGATTAATGAGAAGATTTTCATTTTTAGTAAAATGCAGAACTCTCCCTGGGCTACAGAACTCCTTTCTATTTTTGAGGAAGCAGAATTACAGTATGTTTACCGAAACAATCTTGTTTGTAGTGTGAACAGAATTAGGGAGAAGCTGGTTGCTAAGTTTGAGAAGAAATGGTTGAATGAAATTTTGTTAAAGGCAAATTAAGAACATACATCCAAATCAAACACAGTTATGGCCATGAGTCTTACGTAACAGCTAATTTAACAAGAAGTCAGAGATCTTTAGTTGCTCCGTTGAGAACAGGAATCCTTCCACTCGCTCTTGAAGTTGGCAGATTTAAAAACATCCAGGAGGAACACAGACTTTGTGAATTATGTAAATTAGGTGAAGTTGAGAATGAATCACATTTTCTTTTGTACTGTCCCTTTTACAATGAGTTGAGAGCTCCTCTGATGAATGAAATGTACGTTAAAAGTCCTGATATGTTTTGGTGTACTGACGATGACAGACTGAAATGGTTGTTTAGTTATAATATTTACAAGTTGGCTAGGATGAGTCCTGAGGAGATGCTACATTCAAATTCATGCTAGTTTTCCAAAATTACCAACCCTAGCTTTAAGTTCTGCACTATGTACTTAAAAATGTTATGTGTTATGGCGGATTCACACTTAAACCTGGTGTGCATGCTGGCTCTGGCTGGAGAAGCTACAGCTTTCATGCCATGTGTGTGTACTACGTTGCAGTGTTGTAGTCGAATCACCATAGCTCGAGTCCGAGTGGAGTCCGAGTCCTCAGTGTTTGGGTCCGAGTCGAGTCCGAGTCACCAAAAAAAAATCAGAGTCAAGTCCAAGTCGAGTCCTCTTCACCTGAGTCAAGTCCAAGTCGAGTCCTCAGTACCTTAGTCCAAGTACTAGAAAAGTTCCCTGAGCCTAAATCTGAGTCCTCAATATTGAGGTATCTGTGCGCACTAGGCGCACGATTTTGAATAAAACCCAAATGGGCATAGGTAAATATATAACGTTTTTAATTATATTTTTGTCAGAAGACACAGGAAATAGTAGATGAACTGTATCCGGGTGACAACAAGATGGCGACTATCTACTGTGCTAACGTGTTTTGATACAGAAATTGGATTAAATAATGTACCTAGAAGACCTAACTTTTTAATTTATCATGACAGATTACTTTTACGAAGTCTCCAAAAAGACACTGATGTTTCAGGAGAGATATCTCAGCCTCTGGAAGAGCAACGATTGCACCAAAGGGCTCATCGGAACGGCTTAGTTCTTAGCTAAGATCAAAACAATCGGTAAGTGGCTACGATAAACGGTTGTAGAGTTATTAAATATTTTGTGAGCGGTGTGCTTTGCTGTCATATACGATAGCCCCAACCTCCGAGGGTTAAGAGGCTAACATTGCCGTTATTTAGCAGCTAGCTTATAACGTTATCAACAGTCAAAGTAACATTAGCATCGCCGTCTACTCACTTCACTGGGTGCATCCTAGACAGATGTCTGTTAAAGTTCGACGTTGTTTACCAGCATTTATGGTGAAATCTTTGAAAGCAAAACGTACAACCCGCGGTACCTGCTTCGACATTCTGCCGCTCCTTCGACATCAGCGCGTGAACGTGCATGCAGGTAAACTAACCCTCATGCCCGCCGTGGGCTTTCAGACTGATATAAGGACCTTATACCAGAGGAAATAATCAATATAAAAGTAATAAAAATACAAAGGATTCATTGATAAATAAGCTTGAGTCCTCTTAGTCCTCCTCCGAGTCCTAATGCTGCTAGAACTTGAGTTGGAGTACAAGTCCGAGTCATCAGCGCACGAGTCCGAGTCGAGTCACAAGTCCGACATATCCGGACTCGAGTCGGACTTGAGTCCGAGTCCTGGACTCGAGTCCTACAACACTGCTACGTTGTGACTGCATCTCTCTGCTGTCACAGCTCTGTTTCCATAAATGTCACCCCAAGAATAAGCTTCGATTGAAAGTTTTAGAAGAACCACAAAAATCTTCTCACAAGGGACCTTATTCATTGATTGACTGACTGACCTGGGAATTAAAGTATTAAACCGTCTGAACTAACAAGGGGAGGTTCCACACAGAGGAGGTAAACTCAGTTTTAACTTTAAGTGACATGGGCAGGAAGGGTAATTTGATGGATTATATCTTTTCTGTGACATATTCTCCCACTGTGGAAACATGTCTGCTGGATTGAGGTAAATATAACTCTCTTTTTCCACAGTTTCCTGTCTGTTAAAATAGCTGAGCCTCATATTCTCAAGATTTTGGGCATGGTATATGTTTGTGGGTCATTGAAAAGTCTTGTTTAAGACTTTAAAAGACTTTTTAAGGATGTGCAAGAACCCTGAGCCAAGTGCACAATCCATCTTGCAGTCTTCAGATACATGACACTGACAGACATTGCAACCTCCATAGCAGCTAAATATGCCCACCATTAGACAACTAATAGGACAAAAACACAAAGTATTCTACATGACTGTGTTGTACTATATGGCTGATTTAAATGGCTCCACACCAAAGCCATTTCATTGAAAATAATAAAACAAGATTTGGGACTTGCATTTCATCGTTAATGTTGTTCCTGCCCTTTTGTCCAAAAGTTTAAGACAATGGGTATATTTTGACTGTTGTCCTTCCTGTCATTACGTTAGCTGAATCAGCTAGTTTCCAAACAGCAGCAAATCTAAAGTGATTAACTGACTTAAAATCTAACTAAACACAAATACCTTGACCAGTAAAACTAAAATATTACATTTATTCAACAAAAGTAGTAATCTGAGTATTCCGTCAGATCAGTTTATAATGCATTACACCAAACACTTAGCCTGTGTATCCTCCAGTAGCACATGTCCATGTCCATGTCTGCAATATTGAAGAGTGAGTTTGTTTCAAGCCTTCCTTTTTTGGTCTTTACAGCTGTGATATAGATAAGGAGTCTTTTTAATCCAAACACTCAAGCTGTACAGACAGATGTGTAAGAATTCTGTTTTATTTCAAAATAAAGCACCCTGCAGACTCCATTTGTCGAAAAATTGGAATGAAATTTATAAACTTCAACTCTTCACAGCTCTGTTTTAAATTATCCTTTGCCCAGTACCTATCCCTCAGTGGTTTGGGACCTTTGATATACTGGCCTTTTGGGAAGTAGGTGAAGACAGCTTCCCACCTGTCCCTCAGCAGGCCTCAAATGTGCTGACTGTCACTGTTCACTTGTTTGTTTACAATCAGCAGCATCAGCAGCTGGTCTGAAATCAGTCTACTGTCACGCACACCTCAGAACATCATGGGCACAGCTTGGCCTGTGCCTACTCAGCCTCATTAGGTGTAGTCACTGCTGGGCTGACAGAACACTGAAGCTCACACTTGTTAAAGCTCACAATTGTACAGAAAGTCAGCACTTTTTTACAGCCATTATGCAGTTTTTGAGAGGCACTGAGTCACGCAGGTCCAGGGAGGCAGCAGCCCAAAGGGAGAGCAAAGTTGTGATTTGAAGGTTGGTGATTTGATTTCATGGTCATTAAAAGGAAATATTCATGGGAGGACAAAGAATGAGACGTGTATACCAATTTGTCATTAGAAAACAGAGTCTGGATCCATCATGGAGGATTCAATAAAATACTTATATAGCAACTATTTTTGTACATACCCAAAATGAGATCATTTTGGCTTCATTTAACCCTTTAAAGAATTGCTTTCTTTTATTGTCAATCCAAAACAACAAAGGTCTCTTTTAGCCCTAGATTGAGGCCATTATTTGGCCTTAACAAAACATACTATCCCAAATATTTGATCAACCGATGCATGATGTCTTAAAGATCCAGAAGGAGATCAATGTCTGTGTTCATCTAGCCCCATATAAAACGTTTAATTCTCTCAATTTATCCTAACTTCAAAGCGAATGCTTCTCTTATCACATGATTGATAACAAAACGTGTTCCTTTTTAGGCCTTACAGTTAACATGATATTGTATTTCTTCAGCTCTAACACCAGACCAAAGCAAGACTTCTTTTTATTGCTAGATTACGACCAAACATTGTCTTCAGGATTGAATAAAACAAAGAATCGCCATGTAGTGTGATAGAGTTTCTTTTGAACTCTGGAAAAATATCAGAAGCAAATTCCCCACACAAACTTCAAACCAAAAAGCAACATGTACTCAGACTAAATTACAGGTATGTGTGATGGTAAGAAGCCTGTTTGGGCTTAGGCTAATCCCTACATGATTTGGCTGTTTGCACTTTTTCCCACAAGCACCTATTAACATCAGTACAGAGTATAACCAGATTGGGAGGCCTGTTTGTGGCTCAAGACCATTCCTGCTGTATCAGGCTTTATGCATCATACCCCAAATCATCTATTATCATAAGGTTGTAGAGAGGGTAAAATAAAAATGGCAAGTCACCCCCATGACAATAGGCAACATGCCTTCTGACTGGCACCCCTTGTTTTAGCTTTCAGGTTTCTTAACCCACTGTTTGGAAAGATCTGTTAACTGATTTCACGCCGACTGATTCAGCATTTTACTTTTATGTATTTTTTTGGTCCACCTTCACAGGTTTGAATGTAAAAAGTAAGAACTCCAAGGTAATCTTAATGGGAAATACCATTTCAAAAACTGAATAAAAGTTTAGATAAATCAAATGTTGTAGTTGGAATGGTACAAATACTTTAAAATTACAACTTAGTTGGCACTGAATGAGTGTTAAGTGATAAGGATAACAAACATTGGCCTATGCATTCAACTTTGCTCAGCCTAAGACACCAAGTTAATGAGAGTGTTGGATGTTCTCCTTTCAAAAAGTTGGAATACCTTTTGAAAGACTGTGTTCATCCCTTCAGCTGTGTTGTGAATTCTTCAAAAGTGGACCAAATCTGTTCTGTTGGCTCTTGGTTTAACAACTTTTTATAAGCACAACTGAAGAATGTATTTCTTAAGTGCCTCCCCTATTATTGTCTAGTGATTTTTTGCCCTGAAATCTGCAGTGTTGACCTCAGGCTCTGTAGACCTTGAGTGCATAACCAAAGCTAAAAAATTTTTTTAAAGTTCAACAATGAATCAGGATATAAATGTAAGCCCTCAGGTCAAGATACAAGCGATTTCTACTCTTAACAACTTTCACACTCTCACCAGAATGTCCAAAACAAATCACTTTTACCCCGGAGCCTAAACATTCCAGGTTACCAGAGGATATAAAATTTGGAGTTTGAAAAAGTTCATGGCTAATTGCTTGCTGGCAGAAAAGCTTGCCTATTGTCAGTTTGTTCACTTTTTTCACATCTAAGTGTGGGGTGGTGAATCCTTTTAATTAGGGTGTTTGAATGATGTGGTACAAGACCAGAGGGCCATTATGGTTAAAATCTGGTTTGGTAGAAATAATTCCTGATATGATCACAGAATTTCTCAAAATAATTGTTTTAAAAAATGGGAAATTAGTAACTACAAATCAAAAGGGGAGTCAAAGACAAGTCTATGGCAGATCCAGATCCATCAGACCAGGCAAAATTTTCTCAATTTTCTTTTGTCCAATTTTGGGGAGGCCAGATGATTTGTTTCTCAGTTTCCTTATCTTAGCTTGTAGGACTGGCACCTGACGTGAACTGCTGCTGCTGTAGCCCATCTGCTTTAAGATGCAATTGTTGGGTGTTCAGAAATGGTCTTTCACATAACATGCAAGCTTCCATTTTTTCTGTTACACTACAGCTAAGTTTATCAATGAAGTGTTGAAAGCATTGCAGCTTGTTGCTTTATCAAATTAATTCTCCCAAACTGCTTCAGCAAGCATTTAAAGCACATAACATATACATACATCCTACCTCTTATTATTGTGGAATTCATCTTTATTGATTTTTTATCCTCTGATCAATCATGTTTTCTGCTCCCCCTGTAAAGCACCTTGAACTGCAGAAACTTTTTTTTATGAAATGTGCTTCACAGATAAAGATTGACTGATTGATTGATTAATAAATATCTGTGCACAGTCTTATTGCCTTTAAACATCAAACCCTCATATAAATCACAATGTTCACAGTGAGGTTAGTTTTCTGTTTAATTGTACATTGCTCCAAAATCAGTGGCCTGTTAAAACTATTGAAATCAATACGTCTAAACATTCACAATAATACATGAAATATGTTGTCTGTATAGCAAACTGCATGATTTCCTTTTTTGAATGTCCCATGTCTTGTGTGTGCTTGTGTTTGACCATTTTCATCATACTTTATTTTGGGTGTCTATTAAGCAAGGTTTCGATTTAAGTTGAATTAAAAAAGTGAATATTTTTGACTCTGTAGAGGATCAGATGCAGCTCTTTTCCCCTCCCGTTTGGAAAGGCTTGGATCTGATGGGGGCAGGAAGGCTACGGGAGGATATGAAAATATACTTAATGCCCCCCCAAATGATGTCTGATGGGAGGTGGGAGGAGGGGTTACAAGTTGCAGAGCTGACTTTCCAAAGATGGAGTTGGCTTGTCAGCAGAAGGTTAGACTGTCAAGCTATTGCATAATAAGCCCTGGGAAGTAAAAAAAGTAATGTTCAAGGATTTTTTTTTTTTTTAAATAGCCATGGTGCAATTCTCAGTGAACAGAGTTTAGTAAAAGGTGTCATGGTCCTCTGCTCCACAAGCCCCCTCTAACAACATTGAAAGCAAAGGATTGTATTATTATTATCTTTTTAATCAACATGGGACCTTTGACACATTTTTGCTTCAAATACTTATTTCTAATTACTCTGGTAAAGACATGGGGCTCTAATTTCCTGGCGCAGCGCAGGGAGGCACAGGGTGGCGCACCCCACGTAGTGGTAATTGCGTCCGGCGCATCACCATGTGCAGCCATTTTGGCACATTTGGTAGACCAGCTGCGCTGAGATGGTGTGGCGGCACACCAGGGGGAGGTGTCGAAGATTCAGCTTGGCGCAGTGACAATGTCGTGCCAAATCACTGTGCGGAAGGTGCGCTGAAAGCTCGCCAGCTTCAACCTGGTCTATTCTCGGTGCAGGCGAAACGCCCCCGGTGCAGTGGTAATTTGGCTGACAGGCGCACAGTGCGCACACGTCTCTGAAATAAACAATCACAGCAACCACTATTTAATGTAACCATCTGAACCAGCACGTACATTTGTATCTTTATTAATTGTCCCGTCACATCTGATGTTAGATCAAAGACGTTTGTCATAATGGAAACTCAGCCTGACAACAGCTGGAAGAGTGACGCAAAGTAAGAGTTCACATCTCTCAGCCAACCACAAACAGCCACATTATCCGATATGGAGTATATATCCGGCTTCTCTCATCTCATGAAATTCAAAAGAAAAGAAAAAAGAGAGAGACGCTTGCTGAATAAATGTAAATCACTCAGTGTCTTAAGGAGTTACCTGTGATTGCCCATATTTCTCTGTTTTAATCTTTATTCTTAACAGGATCTAAAAAGATGGAGAACATTATTATTAACATTATTGCAAGGAGGATGAGGAGGAGATACCAGGTGGGAGCACAAAAAGAATGTCGCTTGTAATAAGCGGATCTGGCAACTGTGGCTTCGGCGCATGCGCCATGTGCATGAGTGTGTTTTGGGGTGGACACGATAACCAGGAAACGAGGAAGTGGAAAGGATAGACTACCTACCACGCTCTTGTTTTGCTTTATTGATGGGAGCTGGGAGATAACCAGGGGGGATTCATACAAACAGAAAAGCCACAATAAACAACTGCACATTAAGAAACAAGCCCAAAAAACCTCCACCCACGGCCGCAACTCACGAGACATGCTTGCGACTTTAGAGAAAAACAGGCCCAAAGACGCTTATAACAAGCAGACTTGCCAACACTGCTCGTGTCTGCGGGCAGCTGAGAAGGCAGCATCGCGTCAGATCTGTCCGTGGGAAAAGTAATGTTGCCCTGCATTAAAAAAAGAACTACGTTTCATTACCAAATTTTCAGTAATAGTGAGTTACTTTAATTTTTACCCGAAAAAAGTAGTTACTTTGTAATGCGTTACACACTGGTGCTAACATAATCAGTAGCAGTTTAATCAGATCATGACAGCACCTCTTTGAAAAACAATCAACACTACAAACTTCTCTGTAGTGAGGGTATTTTCGCTACGCTTTTGACATGTTTTGACAAAAGCTTTTTTATAAAGTGGCTCACATTCTGTAGTGCAGTAGCTCCAGCCCAAGACACTATCTGATTGGCCTGTTATAAATATTCATTGACAGAACAATCGTCCAGTCACCTGCCAGATATTCTTCCGAAAAGGTTCAGCTCTTCCTAAACACTTTCTATGGGCTCTTTCCCAGAGTGATGAAATATATTGAATAGTCCATCTGGTGTTCCAGGTTAGGTCATCACAGGATTCAACGACATTTGCTGCTTCAAGAACTATTTATGTTCCCAAAATGTTGCCCAGCTTGGGTAATTTATCCTTTATAAGCCATAACTTCCAAAGATTTACTTGTTTTATTTTTTTTGGTTTTGTTATGTTTTTAGAAAAGGTTGAAGGTATGTGTGAGGCTTCTCCCCGTTGACACATCTTAAATAACAAAGAGCTGCTCCCCACAGAGAGCAGATTTCTGGTTTCACAGTCCATGCCAGGTATGACATGAAGGGGAGTGAGAGTCTGAATAATGCTGTGTGTGTCTGCGGCTGTGGAGGTGTGTGTGTAAGCAGAGAGCACTGGCACAAACAGGATAGAGAAGTAAGCAGTGGTGTTCTGTGTCTGACCTTGCTTAACAAAAAGCCTCTTCTCCCATGGCAAACACCCCGCTCATTGAATCCATCCTCACAGTAATGAGAAGAGCTCCCTCAACAATAGACTAGATCCGTTTATCAGTTGGGTAAGAAAGGCAGACAACCACACTTCCCTTTGTGGGAATTCAATCACTAAATCCTTTTCTGCTCTATCAACAATTACTCTCCTTCTAAAGGTTCACACTTTAACAGAGCAAACAACCACAAGGTAAACTATGGCTGGGTAATGCAGACCATAAAGTATCCCTTTATAATTTTAACTGAACAATGATTCCTGATATATATTGTTTGTTTTTTTCTGTTAAGAAATAACAAATGGTTGACACTATACCAGACAGATAGATAGATAGATAGATAGATAGATAGATAGATAGATAGATAGATAGATAGTTTTTTTTTTTTTTTTTTTTTTTTCTGTAAAAATCAGGAAAATGTTGAGAATCTTACTCCAATAATTAAAATTGATTTCTACAAAAATAAAGAAAGCTTACATTGCCATCTGTGGTTGTCCTACGAAACAATATCTGGCAATTCTAAAAGCTTCTTTCACAAAGGGCCCTTGAGTTATCATAGGTGAGCATCAGGTATGGGGTATATGTCTGAAATTACTGTCAGTAACAGAGGTGTTTATTTTAAAGTAGGTGATGCTTGCCCTTACTTTTTAGTAGTATTACCCAATATTGCAAACAGCATGTTTCCTAATTTTGACAGTGCCAAGAGAACTGCCTGGAATTTTTACATTGATTTTCTTCGTCCCCTTCGTTATTAGTAATTAAACAATTTTTTTCAGATATCCTTTTTTTTTGTAAAGGGTCCACAAATCATGGATTTCACACATGAATTAACGCCTGAATCAAGCATAAATTGATGAATGTTTTCATGATAAAATATCAGTTAAATGCACATATTTAGCCACATTAAACACTGCATTGACAAAAATATTTAATTCCTCATGAGTTACTGATGTCCACCAATGTTTACCACATTTGATAGTCTAAAACTGTGGTTCCCAACCTTTTTTTGTCTTGTGTACCCCCTGAGTCATTTTGTCATACCATGAGTACCCCCTAACTCATAGGTGTTGATGATTCTTCAAAGGTAGAACGTAATTAACCTAGTTTATAAGGATTCACTTCTATGTCTGCGGACTCAACATAGCCTCAGTGCTTCTTTTGTGGTGAAGTCCTGATAAATAACTCAATGAAGCCAGCCCATTTGCAGCGATGCCAAAGCACAAAACACTTGCGAAGTTTCAGTTAAAGTCAATAACCTGTTACTATTGTCTAGGTTATTGTCTTCCAGGGGAAACTAGTCGTAGCGCACACTTACCATTTTATTGACAGGCTTATCTCAGTACTTCCAAGTTGGAAATAAATTCTTACCCCCTGCAATGTGCTCGTGTACCCCTAGGTACACCTACCTCTGGTTGGGAATCACCGGTCTAAAAGATGTATCATTTTTCCAGTTTACTGAGGGTCCACAAGTGTGACGTTATGAGAAAGTCATGCTATTAGAACGTGGTTATGGTTCTAGGATATATATATTTGTTATTACTACTGAATGCAGAGACAAATTTGTGATTTGTTCATGCAATCATTTATTTGGGGTTTTTCCTCGCTCCTCATCAGTTCTACCCTCTATTTCAAATGTACTTTCAAACTTACTCATCTAATTTTCAGTCAGTCATTCAATCTTTATTTGTATAGTGCCAAATTATTGCAAATGTTATTTCAAGGTAATTTACAAAAGAATGGGTCAATGCCATACTCTTCATTTAATAGACATACTTATTGACTTCTTAAAAAACTTATATTATTTATTTCTATTTTCATTCCAAACCCAGCATGAATCCACAATGAGTTCAGCATTTTGCCATAATTGGCCACAGTTACAGTGGCAAGAAAAAACCTGTGTAATGCAGTAGTTAATCTTGAGCAGAGCCAGACTCATGTTGAACAACCATCCACTGAAGCCATGTTGGGGGTGTGGATTGGTGGAGGTACTGAAGTGGGCAATTTTAATCTGGGAAATGTCAGTTCAGACTAAAAGTAACATAAGTGAAAGTTCCTCAAAAAGCCTCAAAATGTGTTGTCCAGGCATTTTGCTTTAGTTTAATAGGGAAAGGTATTGTTTTGGCCTTTGCCTGGGGCCTCCAAATAACTAAAACTATGGATACTGCTCAGCCTTAAGGTATTCTATAATGTAATGTGTGGCCAGACAGGAACTACCTCAAAATCTACAAAGGCATAAAACTTGAGTAAAATATAAAATAAGACAGTTTGAAAATGAGATACAGAGTGAAACGACAGAGTCCAGGAAAACAGACGGCTGTGGCGTTCCGCTGTGCGTATCATTTCCTCGGCTCAAGAAGCGGCAAATAAACAGCCGTCTTGTTTTTGGCTCCAACACCTGTGTTATTTCTTCACTGCCAGCAGCAATGGCAGTAAATGGGTTGTGATAAAAGTGGAAGTTCTCCTTTTGTCCTCAAACTGCTGAAAAAATTTCCACTGGTGAAGGATTTCTCCTCAGATAAACAGGCTTTCTGCCAAGAGTAAATAAACCTTTAGAGCTACATAACACATTAACAGGAAAAGTTCTGCAAGGATATCTAATATACTTTCATTTAGAGGAATTAAGACATTTCAGGATACAACTGATTTGCACTTAACAGCCAGACAAAAAAACATGTGGTGAATGTCCTTGTTTGTTGTAGAATGTAATCAAAAAGATGCCAAGCACACTGATATTACCAAAAAGCTGCAGTTTAAGCTCATTTGTTTTGCATTGGTTCAAATTGTATCAGTTTAACTACATAAACAGCAAACCCTCATTATGTTTTGTGGATAAAAGAAAATACATGTAAGTGTTATTACATTGTGGATTCATTTATGATAGAAATGCATGTTTTATAAAGAGTGCAGCAATGAAATGGGGTAACAAAACGGTCGAGGCTGAATGCATTACGTTTCCCGTCTGTTCGTTTGTCCACATATTTGTTCAAGTCATTCTTAAAAGGAAACATCTCAAGAACACTTATTGAGATTTTCTTTAAACTTTGCACAAAGTCCACTCTGACTCCAGAAAGTTCAGACTTAAATTTTGAAGATCATAGGATAAGGACAAGATAATTGGGCCGTGTGTTCATCTATCATTTGTTGGACCAATATTTAAAGAAAACTCAGAGGAATGTACTTTATATGTTCACAGATGCCTGGTAAGACTCAAGGTTTAATAAGTTCCTTGTAGGTCATAGGTTAAAGGTCACTAGGTCTCATGTTTATCCCATACTGTTGATGAGTTGTCTGAGAAATGTTCAGGGGGGTATTTTCCTAATTTTGCAGGGCCCTATTTTGGAGGCCTCAAGTGCATTGTCTAAATGTACACGGTGTTCAGTGGTTTGGGGTGTGTCAGTCGATATTTTGCTATATTGATGGGCCAAACCTTGAGGAAAAGCCAGGTGCAAGACAAACAGAGGATGGATTAGATGCCCTGATTTTAAGGTGCCTCGGGTATATCGGCCCCGATGAGTTGTAGAGTTTCCACACCTGTAACATACAGGAATACCAAACCATTAGAACATGCTAGGGCAGCACAGTGGCACAGCAGGTAGTGTATGTGCCTCACAGCAAGATGGTTTCTGGTTCAATCCCCTTGGTCAGAGACCAGTACAGTACAGGAATGTTGGTCATGTTTTACTCAAGGAAAAGAAGCTCTGTATGATTCCTTCAGTAAGATGAGTAAGTTCTCCAAATAAAATGTTGTCAAAGTACTTAGTATTTTTAGGAAACAAGCAGACAAAGGCAAATTAATGACAGTAATTAGTGAAACTGTAATCAGAAACATTCAGCCTTGCAGACGTTTCAGAAAACATACCTGTAGTTGTCTGACTGTCTGACTCCAGTAGTGGTGTTGGTGTCTCCTGACAGGAGTTGATGCTGATCACCTGAGTTGATATCTGAAATAAATACTGAAGTCAGTGCTGCAGTGAACTGTACAGAGTATTTATGTAATCATCAGACAAACCGGGACTGTAAGTTTTCTGTGTTATAAGCTCCGGTATTACAGAGTAATGGCACATGAGCTAACTTCAGACCACCTGATTGTTGGTCAACAGCCTCTGAAGCGTTAAACAGTCTGCATCACCAATATACTAATTATAATAATACTATCAGATACTAAATCTAATCAATTCTAACTCATAACAGTAGCATGTGAGGCTAACACACATGCTATCAGTAACTGTTCTAATGTTCAGCTGTGTCAGCATTGATGCCATATTGCTGTTGAAAAGCTAAATTGATTATTATCAAAAGCAAAATGAGCATAAAATCTCAGCAGCTCAAATAAAATAAAAAAAAGTTTAAAGACTTCTTTACTCACCCTCTGACAGCAGCACCACCAGGTTAGAGTCTGACTTCAGCCTGTTGTTTCCCAAAGTTCTCGCCAACGCTAAAAGCGGCTCCAATCTTCACTCTGGTCCAGCTTCTTGCTCAGTTTTTCCTCTCTTCTATTCCGATCCTCATTCGTCACAGTCCTTTTTCATGTCACAGCCCAAGCTTTTATGAAACAGGGCAAAAGCACAGGTGAACTGCCATTGTCGGCTAGTATTTGGTTTCCTAAAGCTGTACTCGCGTTTGTGCTGTAAAGCAGTACGTACTCCTTGTGAGTTGACCCAGCTTGCGGTCAAGAGCTGCATAGTGCCAGTGTTAAAGGAAAGGTTGCCTAGAGGGAGATGAATAAAGACCATTCAGTCTGTTTTAAAACCCCTCACTGTCAGACTTTAAAACAGTTATTTTAAAGGAGTAAAAGTTACTTTAGTTGTGAGTCTGAGTATGAATGGTTGTCTGTCTCTCTACGCGGTCCTGTGATCAGCTGGCAACTGGTTCAGGGTGTAGCCTGCCTTCCGCCCAGTGTCAGCTGGGATAGGCTCCAGCCCCCAACGACCCCAAAAGGGATAAGCAGAATAAAAAATGGATGAATAGAACATGCTAAATCCATAAAACAGGTCTTTGGGTCTCCTTCCATTATGGTGACTGGGTTTTATAAACTTTTAACCAAATACAGTATTAATTCGTTCAGTAGTAGATTTTATTTTATTTTTTCCTGAAAAGTAGCAATTTTGGAGATAATAGGTGTTTGACAGTGACAGTATGTTATGCACATTCTAAAAAAAATGTGCAGTGGAAGTTGATTCAGCATCAAGTGACGGTGACCTGGGGTTGATTTAAATTTGACACAATCTAATTTTGATTCTGTGAAGGAGAGGAGAACTTTGTGCATTTCACCATTTTATATAGGAGGTGAAGCTCCACCACAGCTTCTTTAAGACTAACTGTTCACAACAGTAGAAGATTGGTTACACACACACCATCGTCAAACTGTAGCTCTGACACTGTCCTCCTCCATCTTCTGTCTTTAAATCATTATCCTTGTTGATTTGATGACTTTGGTCAAATACAGTATGACGCAAACAGACAACCAAACAGGTTTGGTCAGAATGTTGAATGTTTCAACTTATTGTGATATATGTGCCAGCAACAAGTGCTCACATTGGTCAGATGTTGGCATACCAGACACAAAACTACAGAAAGATGGACAAACATCTGGAAAAAATAGAAGCTGTATGGACCATACATAGCTGGTGTGTAAACTTGAATTGATTGGCTATGGCTTTTAAAAATAAAACATTATGTGCAAATGATTTGGGTGAAAACAACTGCAATGGCCTTAAGGGCTGCTGTTAAATTCCTCCTCAGAAGTGAGAGGCTGTAAAACTATAGCCTTTTGAAAGTCCTTAAAGAGTTGTAGTTAGGTCTTTTAATGTATGGTAGGCACAAGTTTCATGAAATTCGGGAGCTCAGTCATTTTCTTTCATTACTTTTGTTGACAAAGTCTTAATAATGATGTATTTCAATGATTGTATGTTTACCCAACAGTCAAATTTATCTCAGACTCCTGGCAGGAAAATTGTGGCTGAGAGGCTGTGTAGCATAAAGCAAGAACAACCTGTCCAAACACACATGTTAAAACACACAAACATATACGTATACAGGAATAGAGGTCCATTTGGGAGCACTGGATGTATGCATAAACACACACCAGCACAAATACTGTCACACTGTTTCAGACAAAAGAAAATAAATGTCACAGGGTCTTTTATGCCTCTCCACTCTGAAGTTTCTCAAATGGGTTGCTTAACATAAATTAGCATCCGAGGAAATAAAATGTAATGTTTCGCACTGTGGTAAAAGTGACACTGATGAATGATGCATGAAGATATGCAAATGAGCGCCATCCAGTTGCCAGCCAAAGTTACTGGTTTGCGATTCAAAACAGCATCACCCCTCCTCTGCCTCTCCCCTGTTTTGGTCCCCTATTTTGCTTTGGGAGGTGCAGGGCCTGTGAGCACGTATGGACAGACAGAATGTGAGCCTGTGCCCCCATCCCACTGCTCTCCCTCCATCTTTAGGGGATTATAATTGACATGAAGATCTTGAACACTGCACTTGCTCCCGCAGACTTGCCAGTGCAATGCAAATCAGTATCCAGCAGGCATTTGTGGAAGAAAAAAAAAAACTTCTTCTAGACCCCTCAACACCCCCCAAATTGCTTACAAAAGCCGGCTGTTGCTTATCCCCGAGGCCACAGGGCTTTAAACAGCATAATGAGCAGGAAAAGACAGCAATTATATGCACTGTCTTTCCAGCATGGCAAATTAGAGAATGGCAAGGAAACAGTTTGAAGTTGTCCAAAAAGGGGTTAGAGGTGGATTTAAAGCCCAATTTTTACATTGTATTTTTTCAATAAAACATAATTGGCGTGCTGAGCTGGAAGCATGTGGCAAACAGTGCATGTCTTGCAGTTTGGATGCTCACAAACCTTTGACTTAGCTTCTCATATTTCCAACAATTTTCAGAAGCTTTTGGATAATGGATAGTTAGACTGGCTGCCTGTAAAGCATCATTCAGGCTCTTAATTTTTAGCTGGAGGCAGCTGTAATGCAGCTTACCGTATAACTTGATTATCTGCTTATGTTTCCTGTAATTCTCAATTATCACACAGCCTACAATTGCAGAACTCTTTTGGCTCTGAGTGTTTTTTCCATTTTTATTTGGGCCTGAGGGGGTTGTACTTCAAACTCCCACATCTGATATATAGTATTACTGTTCAGCATCTTGTAAATCAGTGTTTTTATGAAAGGAAATGGTTTCCAATTACCGTGCTCAGCAGTCATTGTGTGAAGTGGGTGGATTGTGGTAAACTGTTACATTCTAGAAATAAATATACTGCACCTAAAACAGGAAAATTATTGATTAAAACTGGGATGCAACTCTAAGCATTAAAAAATTAAGCTGAGGCTGAATTGCTTAAACTGCAGTTTCTTGTTCACTAGAGGGTGGCTGCAGAAATACCAGTAGTCAAAAACACATTTTATGTAAATTTTTACTGCAGACGCACGCACACACACACACACACAGACACACACACACACAAAAAAAACTGGAGGTGCTCAGAGAGAACAAACCTCTGTCAAGGCATTTCCGACACAATTTGTTTTATCTTGCAATGTTACGAAGTTCTTGAGAAAAATCCTTGATCCGCACACTTCTTCCTCCTTCCTTAAATAACTTACACGGAAAAATTTCCTCAGAATCTCTTCATGATTTTTCTTTTGTTTGGGAGGGGACTTCATTGGACCATGAGCAAGAAACTTTGAAAAATTGTTCTCTGATCACCCGGAACTAGTGTAACCCACTTCAAAAGGGATTTTAACAAAAAAAGTATTTCATTAATGCAAAATCAGGGGCACGGCTGACACTGGATTCGGCTGCAAGTCTCCACTGTAGCTGTTGTCAGTTGGCTTAAAACTCACCTCTGCCCACCCATCCTTCTGTCTTAAGGTTAGGCTAGAGTTAGTTTGAAGTGGTGTTTTTACCATGGCATCTGCCCAAAATTGGACACGAAGAACCAATCGGATGATGCCCCACTATACAGACGTGGACAAAAATGTTGGTACTCTTCGGTTAAAGAAAGAAAAATGCACAATGGTCAATGAAATAACTTGAAACTGACAAAAGTATTAATACATAAAAATTTACTGAAAGTTAACTAATGAAAATCAGACATTGCTTTTGAATTAAGGCTTAATAGAATAATTAAAAAAAAAAAAAAAAACTAATGAAACTGGCCTGGACAAAAATGATGGTACCCTTAACTTCATATTTTGTTTCACAACCTTTTGAGGCAATCTCTGCAATCAGGCAATTTCTGTTACTCTCAATGAGACTTCTGCACCTGTCGACAGGTATTTTGGCCCACTCCTCGTGAGCAAACTGCTCCAGCTGTCTCAGGTTTGAAGGGTGTCTTCTCCAGACTGCATGTTTCAGCTCCTTCCACAAATGTTCAATAGGATTTAGATCAGGACTCATAGAAGGCCACTTCAGAATAGTCCAATGTTTTGTTCTGTGCCATTCTTGGGTGTTTTTACCTGTGTGTTTGGATCATTATCCTGTTGGAGGACCCATGACCTGCAGCTGAGACCAAGCTTTCTGACACTGGGCAGCACATTTTGCTCCAGAATGCCTTGATAGTCTTGAGATTTCATTGTACCCTGCACAGATTCAAGACACCCTGTGCCAGATGCAGCAAAGCAGCTCCAGAACATAACTGAGCCTCCTCCATGTTTCACAGTAGGTACAGTGTTCTTTTCTTTGTATGCTTCATTTTTGCGTCTGTGAACACAGAGCTGATGTGACTTGCCAAAAAGCTCCAGGTTTGTCTCATCTGTCCAAAGGACATTCTCCCAGAAGCTTTGTGGCTTGTCAATATGCATTTTGGCAAATTCCAGTCTTGCTTTTTTAAGATTTGCTTTCAACAGTGGTGTCCTCCATTAAGTCCACTTTGGCTCAAACAGTGACTGATGGTGTGATCTGACACTGATGTACCTTGACTTTGGAGTTCATCTCTAATCTCTTTGGAAGTTGTTTTGGGCTCTTTGGTTACCATTCATATTATTCGTCTCTTCAATTTGTCATCAATTTTCCTCTTGCGGCCACATCCAGGGAGGTTGGCTACAGTCCCACGGACCTAAAATTTCTGAATAATATGTGCAACTGTAGTCACAGGAACATCAAGCTGCTTGGAGATGGTCTTATAGTCTTTACCTTTAACTTGCTTGCCCATAATTTTCTTTCTGATCTCCTGTGACAACTCTCTCCTTAGCTTTCTATGGTCCATGTTCAGTGCTGTACACACCACGATACCAAACAGCAAAGTGACTACTTTTCAGCCTTTAAACAGGCAGACTGACTGATTACAAGCTTGAAGACACCTGTGATGCTGATTACAGGACACACCTTAGTTTAACATGTCCCTATGGTCAAATCATTTTCAATCTTTTCATGGGGTACCATCATTTTGGTCCAGGCCAGTTTCATTATTTTGTTGGGTTTTTTTTTTAAATGATTCTGTTGAACCACAATTCAAAATCAATGTCTGATTTTCATTAGTTCATTTTCAGTATTTTTTTTTAATTTATTATTACTTTTTTCATTTTCAAGTAATTTCAGTGACCATTGTGGGGTTTTTTTTTTGTCCACATGTGTATCATGTTTTTAGACATAATTCCCTGTTTTGTCTTACATGAACTTCAACAGGAAATTTTACATTGAAATCCACAGTTATACCTGCATTCATGTTATAAAACTGATGACATTTCTGTTCAGTTTAATTGAGGGAAAGAAATTTTATCTACCAAAATTTTGCTGTTCAGGGGCTTTAATACAACATTTCCAAGCAACAAATTTCTGCTCCTGATACTGCTATCCACTCATGGTCAAAAATCTTTTCACATATTTCCACTATGTTCTTCACTGTAGAGTCTATTGTTAGAATAGCTCAAGGCTACTGGCACTTGTATACCAGGAGAAAAGTTGAAGATAAAGATTTTCAATGTTGAGATGTATTCAAAGATTGGCAACAAACACATTATTCCAACTCTTACTTGCAGTACCAAAAGTACATGTAGAAAAAGTGTGTGTGTAAGAATGTGGAAGTCAGATAAAATAACAATCTTGGAAAAACTGGTACTACTAAGAATGCTCTCAGGCCATTTTAAAGTCTGAATCTCTTCATTGAAACCTACATAGATGTTTACGTCATGCTCCGTCATACATTTACATGATGTCTAAAGGTCATAAGTTTCAACACACATAAAGATTTTTAATTACTGAACAGACTTTGAACTGTGAGAGACTTCACACATGAGGCAGATTTAACAGTTTTGTTCTCGTAGTGTGCATTGGGCAACCAGAAGATCAAAATACTACACTACATGCCTAAAGACTCATTCAGCAACAACAACAGTGTCTAGTCTCAGAGATTATTATCAACAATTTGATGTTCTGTCACCAACATTTATCTAATTTTACCCTTTGTGTTTACTATCATTGCCATGGCTACACCTTTTGTGCTTCCTGCTTCAGTGACCTTGCTTCCTGATTGGATATTGTTCCGTTCCTTGTAACAAAAACAGAGGACACGTTCAGCTGCCTTCTCTGCTCTCCCCACACATCAGGATTCCTGATTGTGAAATTGAACAAGTATAATTTTCACAGTTTCAAAATCATTCTCCCAAATCCTCTTCTAAAATAATCTGGGAGTATTTGTTTGAGTTTTTCCTAAAAAACAATCCACAAAACTACGTTTGATCAAACACAGGAAGTATCTGTGTTTGGCTCCATTTTACAATGCAGCAAATGGCTATGTGCTCTTTCACCTGTTCGCATTGATTCTGCCAATCTGGTCCTTCTCTCCATGGACTCAGGAAGACACAGCAATGGCAAAGGAAACTAATACTGAACTGAAAATGAGTGATTTTGACTTCAGTGGCAATGGCATTCCTTTTACCATTTGCTGCATTAAAAAGTAGTGCCATACATAGATAGTTAAAACACCAGATAATCAGGCCTTTGTTGACTATGGTTGAAAGGCGGAATCAAGGCCAAAACTGGACCAATCCCTTTAAGTGTGTGCCCAGCTGTAGTCAAGCTGAAAAGTTCTTTGTTGGACTTGCATACCAAGATTATATATTTTTTTAGGGAACTGACTTACTTTGGCATGTAAACACCTCAGTCAGCCCTAAACCAACCTTAGCTGTCAAAGAATTCTCAACAGTTCACACAGTGGCAAAAACAAACAAACATATCACACATAAGTCACCATGATAGGATAGAAGGATGTCATGACTTTGTTTCTAAACCCCAATAAAGAGATATCCATGAGAACTGACTTTGTTTGTTTCAGATGTTTAACAATGACATATAGGAACACAGTTGGAGGAAAATGCTGTAAAAACAGTGTTCATATGCTGACAGTTTTTATCCATCGTCATCAGTCTAGCTGACTGATGTTTTTTTTTTTTTTTTTTTTTTTTATTATTACAGATGGGTATACATTTTTTTCTTATCTCTAAACTAATCCCCTCTAAATCAGGAAGTTGTGTTCTCTTGTTTGCCTTGAATGTCCTCCACTAACACATATTGTCTAGAGTTAAATGGATAAGCTACAGCAGAGGAAGAGAAATCTTGCATCTAAGATGGACCATTCACTGGTCAGACTTTTGTCAAGTGATTGAATAATTTTGTACTGTATGGCTCAGTGTTAATTTTGACAGCACTTTTTAATTCAGTTTTAGTCTTTTGCCTAAAATGTCTTTTATTTTTAGTCATAATTTAGTCTAATTGTCTTAAATTAGTTTTATTTGACATTTTAGTTGCCGAAATCAACTGTAAATGTAGTCGACTAAAATATGAATTGTAAAGTGTAAGGCATTTTTAAGTTTCCTTGAATTTCTCAAATCACGTTTTACACTTGGATCCCGTCACCATGAAGCTAAGGCAGTTGTGACTGGATGTCCCTCTTAGCTCATCCAACCTTTCCACACAACCAAAGTAGCGGTGATTCCTAACTTGTCTCTACTTTCTACATGAGGAAATTAGATCTGATTGGATTTAGCTTCTGTCAAACGTTTTAGTCTAGTTTTTGTTTGTTGTCGAAAATGTCAGTTAATTTAGTTTTAGTTTTTGTCAATGTACACTGTTTTTTTTTAGTTATAGTCTAGTTTTCGTCAGGGGAAAAAAGGTTGTTGATAAAAACCATGACGAAAATAATTAGTCAACAAAATTAACACTGGTATAGCTAGATTAAAATCATCTTTTATTGACATATACACCCCTTCACAATCAGACCTTTTACTATTAAGTTCAAACAAAGCATAGTCTATAACGTTAGAAACATGAAAAAGAACAACCAAATGATCCAGTTCAAGTGGCTGATGGAGATGGGGGTCAGATGGTACAGTATTATTTCACATTGATTGAAAGATCAGTGGGATCATGATCAAAGACCAAACCCGATCACATTCATCCTTCTCTTGACAAAGTGCCAGAGTGACTTGATTGGAGCAGTATGATTGAAAATCTGTTGCCATGGAAATTCCATTGAAGCTCGGTCTCTTCTTCAGCCCTTTGGTTAGGTTGCTGGATAAATGGAGAGAGAAAAGTCAGGTGACTGCAAGGATCAAAGAACAGAGGAGACAGGAGGGGAGGGAATTTAAATGAGAAGTGAGAGGAAGTGGTTTGGCTTTTTTTGGTTGTTTTTAAAGTACTAATTAACTGCTGGTGATCTCACCTGGTGTGTTAAAAGAGAAGCGCAGTAATTAAGTATGAATGGAATTTGATGTTTTGTCTACGGAAACAATTGATTACAACGCAACATTTCACACATCTTTGTCTGCAGCCACAGGAGGATACCGCCTCTTGCTCACTGTTTGTTTTCAAGTGTTATCTAATTAATGTAGCGTAAAGAAGAGTGATTGGTTAATCTCATCTTGAGGGACACAATCTCATCACACACGCCTAAGCCTGTATGTGGAAGCATTACTTCTCCCTGGAAAGCATGAAGCATGCATGTGTGTGCTGAGGCGAAGACACTTTGACTAAAAGGGCTCTGTCATATGCCCTGTGCAAAGCCCTGACGCATAAAGCACAGGTGTCTTTCCTCCTATTGCATGTGTCATTTATATGCTGTGAACTCATGCTGTTAAAATAACAAATGCACATGCGCTCCTGTTTGCACCCTGGGATTCATTTGTCTGAAAATGTGGAGTGGTCAGGTGCAAAGTTGGTGTGTACCTTACTTGAGGATGAAGACACTGGCTGCACTTTAAAGCCCCCTATACCTGGTCTAAAGTCTAAGCTCTATGGTCAGAGTGTTTCTGTTATTTGAGGACACAGTAGAGAGATCTGCATCCACAAGATGAAAAAACACACACTGAATGGGGCTTATTTCACTCACACAGGATGCACAGTAGCTCACCTCGACTGTTAAATATCAGATCAAAGGCCAATCCCATGCCCTCCAGAGCACATAATACTCTCAGAAACAGAAAAATACACAAGCAGTATTAAAAGTCTTCTCGAAACATTTATATTTGCATACATACTGATGAATGTCACTGAAAATTATGCTCAGATAATAAAACAGGCTGTCCGGTGTTCTTATCACACCCAATAGAGAACAGTCAAGGATTCCTGCTCAAAAATGAGAAAATAAATTGGTAAAAGTCCACATGTTTGATACACTAGCCATCAACATGATACATGTTCACCACACACCCTACCTCAGTCCCTCAAAGATCCACATTGTTGATACAAACATACAAACTGATATATAACTAATTCAATTGTGCTCATAAGTTTACATACCCTGGCAGAATTTATTGTGTCATTTTTCAGAGAATATGAATGATAAGAGATAAGAAAAACCACTAACCATGAGCGAAAGAAAAGTTTATCTCTTCAACTTCAACTTCAACGTTAGTTTTATCCGTGGGAAAACTGTTTTTCAGCAGCAGGCATCAGCACACCAGTGCATGATAAAACATAAAACATTCAAGCATTAGGAAAATCAGGAAAAATCCTGAGCACAAGTGAAAAAGGACGGCACTTAAACACTTAAACCACAAAATGCCAAAGGCTAAGAATCAGACAAAACCCGTAAAGTGCATTCAGTCATTAAAGTGCTGTGCAGTAGATAAATAAACAGTAATGATGAACATACGAGGTAAAGCAGACGAAAAGAGATTCAATAAATAGTACATAAATATATCTCTTATCATTCATATTCTCTGAAAGATGGCCAAGAAATCAGAAATTCTGCCATGGTATGTAAACTTATGAGCACAACTGTATATACTATACAGAGTATATTTCACTTGTCCATCCGAGCAACAGCCCATAGCAAGTGTTTGGAAATGAGCAAAACCTTTGAAAAGCATATCCGATAGGTAATTGGACTATCCTTCCATCAATCACATTCACTTAGGGCAAATCAGATAACGTAGTTGGCAGGCACTACTGCCGCTGTGAAAAGTACTTAACGGGAGCCCCTTTATAGAACAAACTCCCAGCAAAACATGTTGGAAGTGGAGAAAAAATATCCTTTCTATTGAAATATTCTCTAAGTTGTGATTTTTTTTTTTTCAATTAATAGAGAAATGCAGTCTAGATCTGACAAAACTACTACTCACACTTTTAGCATCTATGCTAATCTCTGCAGCAGTGACCTCCTGCTGTCACTCTCAACTCTTCCTGCTTTAATGATGCTGATTGGGCCATGCTGCTACAGGCCGAGCATAGTCATTGCAGATTGGAGCTTGGCAAGATGAACCTCATTGATTTACAGACATTGAATCAGGGGGATCCAGCTGCATTGCAAGGCTACAAAATTCAAACATGTCTTCCAAAGGATTACAGATGTTTCTAAAGGTACTCCTCTACAGTTACCAGTTCATTTTCCAGGCTGCTGCACTTTGGTCTTAAAGAGCCTTCTTCCAGCTGACATATACTAGGGTTACAAAGTGAGCGCTCTTCTATTTACTCTGAAGATCTCCTCAGTCCAATTTATTTTCACCACCAAGACTCTATTACTTCTTATTTTCTTAGGATAAAGGAAGTATAAGTTAATGTTATTACATTTGCTGAGTTCTGAGATGGTCTCTCACTCAATAAGGTCAAATAACTGTGTTGTTTTGAGAATTACCCTGAGATCTGCGCCATTCACACCAGCCACAGTATAAACATATTGCTCCTTGTAAATCTGCAATGTACAGTCCAGTCATTTTAACATATGAGACGCACAATTAACTGATGGTAAATTCAAATAATCAAGCTGCAAACACACTCATACGGTAGAGCCCCATTCAGGATTAATTATCACATCTCTGTCTTATTAATTGCGCAGAACACCATCAAATGAGAAAATTGATCACAAACAAAGACATTCAAGGCTCTTAACACCAGTGCTATTTCCACTTGTGATAAAAGGTGATGTGCAATTAACATGGCAGCATATTAAAGAGTTTGCCATTTCCTTCTTCTGACCCTCCTGTAGAGCTGTATTAAGACTTAGCGTCTCTGCTAATGAGACGCTGAGACACTGCGTTCCTTACATGGCTAATTAGCTCACTTCCTCATTAAGCAATTAGTGGGATATCTGTCTGATAGTCTCTGTGGTTTTCTAGCGTTGTGTTCAGATGTTTTGTCTGACATTTGCAGATATTATTCCTCAGTTAATTGAAGCTTCCAGACAAAGGACTAATAAAAGTCAGCTCAGCAAGTTGTTGAATGTTAAATGTGCTTTCATCTGGAGAGTAAATGTAAGGTCTTCATTCTGGTGTTTTTCAGTGTGACCTGACTGTGAACTGTAATTACATCTGTTGTGTGGTAAGCATGGAAGCATGCTATAGTTCAACTGATGCCTTGTTTGTTTAGCATTTAATCATAAATAATCTCAGAAGATGGGACGGTATTATAATGCTTCAACCAAAGAGCTCTGCTTAAGGTTCATTAGCTTGCATCTGAGGGCCATAGTGTTCTAATAAGGGATGTGTTCACTTGATTGAGGCTTGGCTCCTACCTTTTTCATGATTACAGAAGCATATGCATCTATGTTGTCACTTTTGGGGTACACATCCATTTTTTTTTTTTTACTAAAATCTTACCTTGTCTGTTTATTTTACAAAAGAAAAAGCACATTTCGTTACAGCAAGGGGTGCTACAAATGCATGCCCTTGAGTACTATGATGAATAGAACAGGCAAAGTCACCCTCCATTGTTTCCTTTGAATGGTTCAACCCATACTAAATAACAATGACCATGTAGATACCCAGATAGACTTAAAACTTGTCCCACTGTGTATGTGAAACAGTCCACCTGGTGTGTCAGGTTGGATAAAGTAAGTACTAACTAAAGCTGGATAACAGGCCAGAGTGAACTATTGAACTATATCTGATTTTTTTTTTTTTTTTCAAACTAATAAGAAGCACAAGTCAGGTTGAATCTGATGTTTTCAAATGAGGTTTTGGCCACTTACATATAGGATTTAGATCAGAATAAGGTCAGATCTTTAACCATGGGACCTCATTCTGAGCATCCATGTATACCATCGGCATATCATTGTGTTTTACCATGAATGTAGAATGATATCAGATGAATTATGAAGTTAAACTCATATATTAAACTGCAAGACAGTCCATAATGGTGGACTAGGTCGAGAGAGAGAGACAGAGAGATGGGGGGGGGTATATGTATTTTTCTTTTATTACGCCTTAATTTGAGTGTTGACTGATAGTACAGAAGATAGAGCTGAAAGCATTCCCTACATATTGATATTGTAAAATGACATCTGAGGGGAACCCATTAACTAGTCCTTTTAGGGGCCAAGTCATTTCTGTGGCCTGGCCTACTGGACTAAAACATATGCAATAACCATTGCTACGTGGAGTTACAAATGCTGGAGTGTCTTGAAAATGACAAATTTAAATAATGAAAGCATTTTTTAACTATATCTGTAATGCACAGGGTATCTGTTTATAGATTAAATAATTCAGTTAATCACAGAATTATTTCATTGGTCGGCCTACAAACCTTTGGCAGAGTAGGGAGGGTTCACAAGATGTGTTCAGTGCAGGTGGGAAAAAAGATCTGATCACTGTAAATATGAGGGAATTTTAATAGATAATAAATTAACACATGCTGAATTTGTGATATTAGCTCAATTCTTGAGAACTATGGTAAAAGGCTTAAGGTATTCTTTAGTACTTGAAAAATCACTGAGACTTCCAATATGTTTATATACAATCTGGTCCCCCTCTAAATACAGCTTTACTGTGTCTACTTTAGCTATTTCCATGTCTTATTTTGATGGTTATGTAAATGTACTTTCTTGTGCATATATTTGCACAGGCGGGTCAAAGACAACCATTTGACTATTGTTGTTTTTTAAAGGTCCCATATTTTGCTCCTTTTCTGCAGTTTAACGTGGATCCTTGATGTCTTCATGAAACGTTAGTAACATGCTTTGGTCCAAAAAGCCTATGAATAAAGCACAGTTCAGAACGGCTGGTTTTGAGGGTGGTCGCCTTCATATGCTAATGAGCTAGAGCAGCGCATATATGGCAATTCACGATAGAGCAGCATAACTCAAGTGAAACAGGTGCTCTGGCACTCCAGGCATGCACCGCTTACAGTCCTGAACACATACAAACCCTGGTCTAAGTACCAGATCTGTCCCACTCTGGTTACCGCACACACGGATACAACAGCGAAGCTCTTTCCTCCCCAAACATCACAGGCTAACGCACAACATGCTAACCACAGTGGGATAGTCACAACTTAGCCTACCTGCCATGCTAACCTTAGCACAGATGAAGGGACCTGGGGTGGGTAAAGGACTGATTATATTCAACCAACTGTTAAGCTTCTCTTCCCGAACACACAAGAAACACTAATTCAAGCCATTTAGTGTATTAAAAGCAATCTTGTTTCCCCCAAACATCACAGGCTAACGCACAATATGCTATCTGCAGTGGGATAGCCACACTTAGCCTACCTTCCCGGCTAACGTTCACACAAACAGAGGGACCTGGGGTTGGGTAAAAGACTGATTATATTCAGCCAACTGTTAAACTCCTATTCCTAAACACACACGGACCACAAATTCAAGCTGTTTAACATAATAAAAGCGATCTTGTTTCTCTCAAACATCACAGGCTAACGCACGACATGCTAACCTCTGCCTAGTCACTGCAGTGGGACTGATTATATTCAGCTAGCTGTTAAACTTTTCTTGACTAATGTAAGAATGCTCATACATTGAAGTTTACCCTTCAGACTTTCAACAAGTAACATGAACACTGACAAACATGTTGTGCAGTTACCTCTAGTTCACTTCACCCTACTGTTAGCATTACCTCGTAGCAATGAGCAAAATAAATACTACACAGCATTAAAACACTCACATTTCCATCATCAGATTTGGCGACAGATTGTTGCTACTGAGCCTGGATTCAGGAAAAGTCTAGTTCCCAGTCCTGTGTTGAACTGACTGAAGTTGAAGAAGCAGTTGGCCGTGAAGTGACTGGCACACACATACAGCTGCTCATTCCCTTCAAAAATAAAATTAATCCACTGGGCCCTTTATTCCTCCGAGGCTGGTAGCCTATATGTGAAGGTATATGTGGCTGTTTACAGCCAACAACTGAGCAGTGACAGCTTCTGAGCTTAGGCATGCAATCTCTCACTAAGAATATAAACAACATGGCTGCTCTTCGCAGAGGAGTCTCTCCAGTAGGGTGGTGGGGAATACTCAAGTAGACCAATCAGGTTAGGTATGCAAATCAAAAATATATTGTTACTTAACAGTATATCCACAGACTGAACAGCTCACCGAATGCCATGAGTTTACATTCATGCAGCCTGCTAAATACAGGTTTTGTTGTCTACTATCCCATTTTGTGGGCTGGGAGGAAGGCCAAATACCCAAAAATGTGTTCAAAAGCCTTAAAAAAAGTGTTTTTTGCATAATATGTCCCCTTTAATAATATTGCATCCTTTTCTATCCTATTCCTTCAAATGTTGAACTACTCCATTTACAGGTCATGAACTTTTTACTTAAATACTCCTGTCATTTAACAGGAAAAAATACATACTTTCAAAGTTCCACTTGAATTTAAGAAAATAAATCACAAGCTAATAAACAGATCTTTCTATTAATCCTCTTTTCCTCTCTTTTTCTCTTTGTCTTTTCATCACCTGCAGCGGAGCCATTGGATGGAGAAGAGTACCTTGACATTATAGGCATCATGAGAAACCAAGCAGGTCGATACGAATGCAAGGCCAGCAACGACGTCGCCACGCCTGATGTCAAATATGTCAACGTGGTTGTCAACTGTAAGTAACTGATCAATATTCTCACCAGGTTTCATTCCAGACATCTCACGAGGCCATACTCTCTGAAGATTAAAGCATGTAAAAGTCAAGATTTCAGCAGAGGGGATATGTAGAGTGTAGCGTGTCAGGTTGTGAGGGCTGCATCTTAAAAGTTTTGGAGCGCACTCAAATCAAGAGGATCCAGGAGTAAGATTTCCAACTTTGATTGCAGCCATCATTTCCACTGCTGTTCTTCTGCACCACATAATCATTTAAGAGGTACTTCAAACAACATCGTCTAATTGCATCTTGTCTGGGGTCCATGCTAGATCAGATCAGTGCGATACATACATTGGCTTCTGGGATTGATGAGTGGCACATGAGACATCATAAACCAACTCCCTTGCCCTGAGGAGTTATGGCATTTTCTTTGATCACAGCAAATCGCATATGGCTGTTTGCCCAAGCTGCACTTCAGCCAAGTCTGAGAGCCTGAATTAAATGATAAAGATTTCTATATTAAACCACTTCTCAGACTTTAATCCCAAATGGAAAACAGGCATTAATCCACAATGGATGTTTTTCTGGCCAATACGCTGTGAAGGAATTACAGCATGCATGATTCATGATCATGAAGTCGATGAGTTTTAAGTTTTATTGTTGATTATTTCTTTAACACTGGAAGTGCCAGAAGGCTGTTTGGGGTCATTTGAACCACAAACTATTTTATCTCTAATAATGATAAAGTGTGAGGAATAGTGCTTTTATTGTGTTGTGAAGAAATGTGTGTCAAGAAATCTTGACTGCCACCCTAGCTGTTCAGTACACTATTCTTTAAGTGACTCTTTGTTATTTATAAATGTGTTGAACTTGTATAAACTTGTTTTGGCCTCTGCTCTCAGTTGGCTGTATGTAACAGTAATCACTGTTTCTACAATCTCTTCCTGAACATGATGAAATGTGTCCTCTCTACCAGTTCAGCTCTAGTTTTCAGAAAATGTGTATTAAAACTGTGTGTTTTATAATGAGAAAAATTGCCAAATGATGTCATAATGGAGTATGCCACCTGGTGACTGTTTGGACCTCAGGTTACTCCAGTAAACAAACATCCAAGCACATATGTGTTTCACATTAGAGAACAGTGCTGGAAATCAGAAGCAACATCAACTTTTTTCAAGAGGCATGGTCAGACGCAGCTGATGAAGATTTACACTAAAACAGCCTATTTTTTTAACTATTAAAGCTTGTTAATGCTACTTACTTACTTCTTTAAAAAAAGAGTAAACTATGTCTCCTTTAACATGTGGATTCTGTCCACTATAACCTTAAAGTGGCCATCACCAGATGGTTGACTCCAATCCAACCCTGAAGCAGGGGTGTCTGGTGAGCTCAGGTTTTAAATCTTAGCAGGACTGAAGTTGGGATATTTTGTAAACCATAAATAAAACATATGGAACACGCCAAATGATAAGATAATAACATGGCAGAAAAAACATATTAACAAAGTAGTAACAAATTTGTATCTGGACAGCACAAACACATCACACACATACTTCCACAGCCATTATTGGATGGAGTCATGGCTGAGAACCCAAAAGACAAGATATTTAATGTTCAAACTGATAAACTTCATTGTTTTATTATTATTAATATACACTCATTTTGAATCTGATGTCTGCAACATATTCCCAAAAAGCTGGGACAGGGATTTGTTTACCATTGAGTTATAACACACAGGGATGTCCCTGAAGAAGATGTTGCTTTGATGGCTGTATTTGTTGCTCCAAAAGTTGTTTGTACCTTTCAACATTCACAGATGTGAAAGGTACCAGTGCCATGGGGACTGACACTCCTCCATAGCATCACAGATGTTGGCTTTTGAACCTTGCGCTGATAACAATCTGGGTGGTCCTTTTTCTCTTTATCCTGGAGGACAAGACATCTATGATCTCCAAAAAAAAATGAAATGTGGACTTCTCATATCACAGCGCATTTTCCCACTTTGTGTCAGTCCCTCTCAGATGAGATCAGGGGGTTTCTGGGTGTTGTTGATATGTGGATTTGAATTTGAATTTTATTTCGAACATGTATGCAAAGAAATTCACATGCAAAGAAAAAAAAAAGAAATGAAGTAATTATACACATTCCAAAAGGAGTAGGAGGAAGTAAATTTCACTTCGCATGGTAGAGTTTTAACTTGCACCTGTAGATGTAGCTATGAACCATGTTAACTGACAATGGTTTTCTCAGGTGTTCATGAGCCCACATAGGAATATCCTTTACAGAATGATGTTGGTTTTTAATTAAGGGGCACCTGAGGGATCAAAGGTCATGGACATTCAGTTTTTATTTTCCAGAGATTTCTCTGGATCTTCTTTTGATGATGTTATGGACTGTAGATGGTGAAATCAGTAAATTCCTTGCAATTGTACTTCAAAAAACAATCTTAAACTGTTGGACTACTTGCTCATGCAGTTGTAGTTGAGAACCACAAATGACTGAGCCTTTCGAGGATGTTCCTTTTGCCCCGAATCAAAACACTCACCTGTTTCGAAATAAAGTGTTCACCTGAAGAATGTTCCAAACAGGTGTTTTTTGAGCATTCCTCAACATTCTCAGTCTTTGTCGCTCCCGTCCCACCTTTATGTAACATGCAGGCATCAAATTTGAAATGAGTGAAAATTTGCAAAAAAACAAACAAACAGTAAAGTTTGTAAGTTTGAATGTTAAATATCTTTTCCTGTCAAAAAATATTTGAAAATCATTATATTAAGTTTTTTTTGTCAGTTGACACAAGGCAGGAATGCCTTCTCCTTCGTCGCATCCATGCATCTCCCTCCTTTGTTTTTCTTGATTTGTTCCTGCTGTTGGCACTAACCTTGCGAGAACTGCCACCCAGGCCACTGCAGGTGGCGGTTCTCGCGAGGCTTTTTCTTCTTCTTCAGTTTAACTGCGCTTGGCATCCATCACTTTGGTGCATTACCGCCCCATTCCTGTGAGGCTAGTGACAGAGTTCAGTTTGGAAAGGCAGAGGAATGATTTTTTTTATTATTATATGATAAAACAGGAAATTTACGGGAAAATACTAATACGGGAGGACGGCAGGAAAGAGGGGTAAAATACGGTAGTTTCCCGGCCAAAACGGGAGACTTGACAGCTATGCAATTACTTTCCCTGGTAACTAATTATGTTTATGAAGAAGTAATTCCAATAGTGATTCAATTACTTTTTTGGGGGGAAAAGCAACTAGTAACTACAACTAATTACTTCTGTAAAATAATTTGCCCAACACTGATAATCAGGCTTTCAGCAATATAAAATTCAATACCAATTGGTGTTAATAATCTACTGAAATACATATTTCCGAGATAGACACCATCTCAGGTCAAAATACAGACACGTTTAGTAAAAGTCAGAGAAGCCAGATCAGTTTTAACTTAAAATTCAGCAAAATGTAATGTAATTATGTGATGAAAAGAGCCATTTGACATCATGGCCCATCTAGTGTTAAGGTCCTCTTTTTCATGCATTCTCTGTAGTTTCAGGACCTTTAATGAAAATTTGAAAGTGAGCACAATAATACAGGAAACAGAGGCTTTCATTTCATCGAGCTTATCCATGATTGCCTTTTTGTTTGTTTGTTTGGTGACTTGCTAGTATCAGTATATTCCATGCAGAGCATTTGTCATCATATGAAAAGGCTTTCCTCTTATCCTGGGCTTAATATGAAAGACTATTCAGACGTGCCTGACACAAGAAAATGGATTTACGTCTTAGGTAAAAGACAGAGGAGTTTCAGAGAAAAAGACAACGACTGCAGTAGCAGCGCCACATGAAATGATTTTGTTTAGAGTAGTATTGCTTTAAAATGAACTGTTCTTTTTCATTGTGTCTCTCTGCAGACCCTCCAACAATAAAGAAAACTCTAAACTCAGAGACTCAAGTAGGCCGCCTGGGGACCCTGCAGTGCGATGCCACGGCTGTGCCCACACCAGAATTTGAATGGTACAGGGACGAAAAACGGTAAGATTTGGCAGACATTTGCCCAGCCATTTTTCACACCAGTGTTAAATTAACACACCACGATACACATTTACTGCTTATTCAGTTAAAAGTTCAATAACTCTGAGGCAGATTTTTTCAGACAAAAACGAATGCTCTCCAGATTTCCCTATATCACTTCAAACCTGTTTCATTTTTTTTGCTGTGAGTCTGTACATTTCTGAGAAAGAGAGAGCAACAAAGAACTGTCAATGAACATAAAAAATAAGATATTGTGATCTATCGTACTTCACTGTGTTGGATTGGTTGCTAGAGAGTTGAAACATATTGCATTCAAATGACAAAATGAAAATTTGCTCAGTTTTTCTGAATCTATTTTAGAATTTTTAACATTTGTGTTATGTTTTCTGGCAAAAAAAAATCTCTGCTATCATCTCAGCTGAAGAAAAACATTGCAATGTCAAGTAGACCATTATGTTTTTGTGTCCGAACAGTTGTTATATATTTTGTTTTATCTAGAAAGACAAACTTTTAACAACATCGTCCCTGTTTCTAAAAGACACACATCAGGAGCTTTCCACTGGATTTTGTGGGAATATAGAGCAGTTTTTTTCTATTTACTCATTTTGATATACTTTTGTAGTTTTGAGGCCATGGAAAAGTTTGGGGTATTTACTTGACCTTGAAAGCCAATTGTTTAATTGTTTAACAAGACTTTGTGATAATGCCCATGACACAGCACCACTGCATGAGCAGGCTGTTATCCTTCCTCCCATGGCGGCTATTGTACGAGGGAGTTAACTTTGAACATAAAAAGAATATTATCACAGCTGGACACAAACCTCTTTTCTCCAAATTGTTTCTTTTCAGAAAACAAAAAAACTCCCACTCTATTACTGAATGAATAAATATTGTATTGTCCTGATTAGAAATTACTTCTTGTACTTTTAATTTGTTAAAAATTTATAAAACCTGTTCACCAAAGATGATCAATAGCTCTGTTTTGTAAAAAAAAAAAAAAAAAAAAAAAAAGTGAGAATCTTATTTTTTTTTGCTTTAAGTATTTAATAATGTAATGCTGTTAAGATCCTCAGATGATGTCATTTAAACATTTGGAGCTGGAACATCAGGTTTATAGTGAATACGAGGCCATGATGCCACACCAACTGGTATCAAGTCAGTGAGCATACATGCATTCAGGTAATGATGAATATGAACCCTACTTCTCTCTGTGTCCTCTGATTTTAAGTTTTTTTGCTAGTTTTAAAAAAAAGAAAAATCAAACAATAGATTAAATGTATCAAAATATCATGTTTTCTTGCTTGTAGGTGACATAAAACTCAGAGAAGTCCAAATATAACTACTGGTTTGTCCTCAGACTTAACACAAATTGATGAAATAATGAAACGGATAAGATTACCATAAGGCCATTTATTGATGTTATTTTGAAATGAAATGAAAGAACCTGACTGTTTACAACCCAGTCGTGTGTCACATTGAAAGTAAAATGTAGGAAACAACGGTTAAACAGACTCTAAAACTGGCACTTAAGGTACATTCACACCAGACGCAACTGACGTGACCTGGGTGACTTGGGTGGGTGTGTGTGTCTTTTTTGCAGTGAATGTATGACAGAAAAGATGGAAGGGTTGGGGATGTACATATATATGAGAGAAAAGAAGGAGGGAGGAAGAAGCGAGTCAGCGTGAGGGCCAGTGACGAAGCGGCAGTTCTCTGCGATGCTGTCCTTCTTCGACCCGTTTATCAGCCCAAGGGAGACATAGCTCATGGGTCGAGGAAGATGGGACTGCAGAGAACTCCCTGTTCAAGGTGCAGCTGACAGACAATGCTGAGGCAGTGTCTTCAGCAGGACCAGCAGCAGAGACAGCGGGGCCATCAGCTGCAATGTTTTACAGTTAGTAGATGAATGGAAAAGGATACAGTTAGAATAATGTCAGTTAAACCTATACATTTTTTGGTCAGGTTCGCAGTGAAACTCGACATCACTGTGTGACGCAACGGTGACAAAATGAGCTATTTATGGACGTAAGTGATGTGAGCAACGAAATATCGGTCGTCAAATTGCGTTCACTGTGAATGCACCTTTAGAGAAAAAATAGATACATCGATCTCACTTTGGATAAACACAAAATAATTGTCTCTACAGGGCTTTATCCTTTAACTTAGGTTTCTAAATGCTGCATTTTAAACAAAGCTTGTTGTGTGCAAAAGTTTGATGTAGTCATTTTTACACCTAAATCACACAAGAATCTGCCTGTTTCATAATGAACATCATCAGAAATGGTTAGTCCTACTGAAAAAGACTTAAAACATGGCACTTTTCAGCTGAATTAAAGTGTTTTGCTGTTTCTCACGAACAAAATCAATTGTTTATCATTGTTCTCTGCCAATCAGTGAGTGGAACTGCACAAATTGTATATATAAATAGAAAGTTTGGTCGATATTGCTATGTTGATATTCAGAGTACTGTAGTCTGCTATCACCATGTAGTCAATGGTCCTTTTCTTAATGGCTAGATATCAAGGGGGTAGTTCATGACACTCTAGCAAAGATTAATTTAAAAATGTTAACTTGAAAATGGGACTTGAAGATCACCAAAGGAAAGTGGGGGCTTTCGGTGCTGTGTCTAGCAGATCAAAGAGGTCACCAGACAGCATGGTAACTTAGTACACTGTAGTGAGCTGAGACTACCTCTTTCAGGCAAACTTTCTGCTGTTGTTTGTACCAAAAAAGGGATTGACTGCTGTATTCATTTATATTCAACGAACCAAGCTGATTAAGGAACGCCCACTTGTATTAGTACAACTCTTCAAAATGATCCAGGTGTGAATACTACCCAAAACAAGTTTTTTAAGGTGGAAAAGTTACATATTGTTGACTGAAGTTCATAAGAGCTTATCTTGAGCTAGGGTTGGTTAAGCATTAACAACTATGTCAATTAAAATAGCTAAATGAACGTATTCTATTCTAAGGGGTAGCCTAAAAAAATTATTTAGAACCCCTACCTGAACTGATGTCATAAATAATTCACAGGAAAGCTGCCCATATCCAGGCTGAGACAACAGACATTTGAAATGAAATGATTTTTTTTTTTTGAACATGAGAATCAACAAGGAAGTGTTTTTCACATGACATTTCTCACAGAAAATAAATAAATTAAAGGTCTCTACATGTTCAAAAAAGGAGAAGGAAGAAGCTAACTTATGTTTACTTCCCCTTTTATACATCTTCATTTTCTAACACGGCTACTGTTTATTTTATCAAAGTACCTCCATTCGTCCAAATGAGAAACTCTTGATTCATCTGTTAGTTCTGGTAATAAAAAACAACATATACTGAAAATATAATGCAAGAAAATATTTTAAAAAAGGAAAAAAATGCAGACTTTATGGCTAAACAATTCAGTACAACCTCTTAAAGTGGAAATGTAACATTTGGCCCACCTTCACCTCAATTGTTATAGTTTTCTAATGTGAGAAATTTAAACTGTCTTTTGAATTCAGCAATGTGTTTACTTTGTTTGATCGTTACAGGTAAATTTTTCCACAACCTCACCCCATTGACAGATATGCACATGCTTTTGAGTGTGGTGCGCACTTTGGATTGTAAGAGATTCCCTCTCCTTCTTAAATTATAACCACTTTCTCTTTCTTTAAACCATTTTTGTATATTAAACCATTTTTCTATATATTTGCATGACTTATGCACTGTGCTTTCTCCATCTTACATGAACAACTCTTAACAGTTACTTAAAGATCAAAATTACAAATACAACCAACACATAATTCAAGATTCTCTCTCAATATTTTGTTGTCAGCTAAAGGATAATCAATGAGTGATGAGCGAGCTAAAATACAACAAAACAAACAAACCATTAACAACCATTAGCCACCTAATGACAAACAAGTACATCATTTTATCCTGCAAAGCTGACGCTCTGTAAAAGCCTGCTGTTACTTTAATGATCAGCTGTGATGTTTCCAGGTATTAACCCTGCCCTTTTATGTGTCTAATTACTGGAAATAACCCAGTAAAATGTGTACTTAGCGTGCATAACAACAGTCAGTGTTATTGTTTTCTGAAAATGGAGCTCACTTTCTTGTGGTTTATTTTGATGGATTCTGTGCCAAGGAAACTATCTAAAGACTTGTAATTAATTATAGCTCAGGAGTTCTGCTCTTGATACATATTATGAGGGGTTGCTGAATTTATTTAAATGTAACAAACTTACATGACCTGAAGGTTAAACCATAAAACGAGTTCATTATACCAAGGCTTTCTTTGAACAAGCTGACTGAACAAAGCCCGCAGTTACAGTGAGAGAAATCAGGTATGAAAATGATAATTATTAACTTTTACTATAACTCAGGTTTTATGCTTCTGCTGTGAGCACACTCATTTCACACCTCTGCACAAAAAGGAACAGTCAACAGCTGTTGGCTCCTGTCAGGCTGAAAAATTGAGAGAAGATGATGAAAACTCAGTCATCATGGAAAAAAAGGGAACAATAGATACTGTTCAGAAGGATGTCGATGCTGCAGAAAATAAGTGTAAAAACTGTTTCACTAATTTGTATATTTACTGCCATAAACTGTTTTGTGGCCCCCTTTTATCTCTGTTGTCATTGGCCAGATCTGAAAGCACTGAAATTCAAGGCTGTTCATCTTCTCATCTGTCTGCAAGTCCCTTCAAGCTGTTGTGTAGACCCCTGTCTTTAGCACACTGGGGGGTTTGGGGGCCCTCCCCCAGATTTTTTTTAACTAAGTTAGATGTGACTTTTATGCATTTTCTCTTTTTTTTTTACATTTTAAAACATTTTTTAACAGACCATTGAATAAATACATTTTTAGATGATTAAGGAGAGGACAGAGCAGTCCATATGTTAAGCATTATTATAATCTTTATCATTTCTATTAACAGTAATTATGATAAAACTTTTTTTAGTGTTAATTAGTCATTGTGTCTTTTAAATGATATTTGCCTACCATTTTGTATCATTATTATACGTACCATTTTTTTTAACTATATACTTTTCCTATTTGACTTTGACACCAGTGGCATGCTGTAAGAAGTCCTTTTTATTTTCTTTTTTTTTTAATAAAAGCAAAATAGTATGTTTGGAGTGGAAAGACTTAGAGCCAAATCCACAGAGAATGGATTGCATCTGCAATTAGCTACTTCACTTTTGTCCTAACAGCGCGTGCTCATTGCATTATTTTAGTATGTTATCCTCAGAACTATTTGCTCTAATTACAAACCGACACAAACACGCCCACGAGGTGCAGCAGCTGAATGCTATTTGCTCCCATTTTGCCACGTTACATATGGCAAGTTAGTGGCTCTGCCCAGAAATCACTGTGGACACAAGAAGGTCAGATTTAGACAGTTTGGAGAGAGAAAAACCGCTGTAGAGATGCATACATGTATCCAAACTCCAGAACACACAATAATATTAAAATGGGACAGGTGATTTTATTATAGCTTGTGCTCCAATCATACATTAACATGACCTTTTTCTAATTTGTTGAGGCAATGAAACACGTTTCCAAGGCCGACTTGATCACACTCACAGATCAAGAGAGAGAGAGAGAGCAATAATATCTACCAGTAATTAATATGAAAGACTGAAGTGAACAAATTACATCTACCTCATTACAAAGACTAAATAAAATCCAAAAGGGGAAATAAAGAAATTGGAGTGGCTGTAATGTTGCTGTCCTGACAAATGCATGAAATTGGTCAATATTGTCTTCCAGCTGCACTGTTCTAAATTTGAGCTTTTTCAGCCAAGAGCATTGAACTTGAACAAAAATCAGCTTTTGCCAGGGGGTTTGCACTTAGGACTGAGCATTGTAAACACTGGATTACATTGGTTCATGTTAGAAGTTAACACTGCCAGCACAAAATAACAGTGGACAAAATCACATTCCCTATGGAAATTTATTTTGATTAATTTGCAGTTTCTTGGGTGAGACCTGGCCAGTCTCATCATACTTAATGTTTTCTGTTGTTATTTGGTAAGGAGTTGATAAAATGGTAAATGGACTTGACTGTTGTGGTGTTTGTCTGATATTTTATGTAATAAGACAAAATTATGCTGAGTGTGACAGTTTAATAAGTATGTATAATCTGCTGACTCTCTAGTATTAATACAGCCATAAATGTTTGTATTTTGCTCACAAGAGTGGGGTCATTAAAGATAATTTACAGAAATGTATATTTTACACCGCCACACTGACATCTTCTAGCACATTAATAACTTGTTCCCCTTTTACCTGTCTTCTAAATTTCACATTCCTATTAATCTCAATCAATCTCCATGTAATTATACAAGTTCTTTCCACTAGTATACATGCGCATCTGCTGTGATGTAACTGTGACGTCGACTCAAAAATGGTCTATGTAGAGCCTGCGTTATGTCTCTGACTACTCAAAGGGCTCTTACACTGCAGGTCACACATACCCATTTATACCAATTCATAAGCACATATTTTTAAAGTATCTGTCAGTTTTAGCTAACATATCCACAGCCTTTCATACCCAATTACACACCACTTACACTGCAAAGAGCAACTTGGGGTTAAGCGTTTCGCCCAAGGACACATCAAACGTGAGCTTTACTTTCAGTAAGCTAATAGTTGCTCTTGCTTTGATCAGTTTCTCCTCATTAGGTTATCATTTCTTTACAGTTCCTTAAAGAGTTTCTATATTCAATTATTTGACATTAGCGTTAAATATAGCCAAAGACTGTAGTTTAAAGCAAACCCAGCTGAATACCATTGACATTACAAAGGTAGGTAGAGCTGGTCTACTCTAACACAAACACTTTTTATTCAGAGCAAGTGTATCTTTCAGAGGTCAAACATTGAAAAGTTTTGCTAGCACAAAAATGTAACATCTGAGGGGTTTTACTTTTTTCTGTGTTTAAGCATTCTGTCAGTGGAGGGCCCAGCAAGGAGTTCCCCCACCCTCTGCATGCTACACTGACTGGCGTTACAGTAATTTGGAAAGGTTTATTGAAGAAAAAAATATGCAACTATATTTTACCTTGCTGTGCATGAACAATGCTGATCTTTGATGTTGTCTGAAAAGGTGATGACAGCAAGATTAGGTTTCTCCCTCTAGCACTAAGTTGTGTAAACTCTTGCCTCTATCTTGGTCTTATGACCCTTCATTGCTGCCTCCAGATTCTGATTATATCCTTCCAAAGCAGAGTGAAGAACCTTTTGATGGCTTCTGTGGGAAAAGAGGCCCTTCCATCCTGAAAAACCCATATATAGCATCCTTTAATATGTTATTCAGTGCAGTGAGCTGTCTGTGTGTCCAAGTGTGTAAGGGGAAGGACTTAGCAGTAGGTTGATTAATGGTGGAAAACATGTCCAAACTAAGCCACCAACGCCCAAATTAAAGTAAATTAACATTTTTCTTTTTTTTTTTTTTTTTTACCTGTGCAAGCATTCTGTGCCAATAAATGAGCATTAACTTCTAAGCTGTCCTTTTAAAACAGAGCCAAACTCCACACAGAAGGCTTTCTCTTGAGGAGCTCCATCTTTGTCTGCCAAATGCAGCAGCAGTTTCCTCACTCTTTTCCCCATGGCAGTCTTGCTCCCCATCTTTTTACCCACAGTTTTAATGAATCCCTTCGATCCCTTTGTCAGATCTGGTCTCACAGTGGTCCCATTGTCATATGATAATGTTCATTTGATGACATCATCCATGTAGTTTGATAATAACTAATCACCCACTTCATCACCCTCTAAGCTGTTATGCCATTATTAATTGAGCAAGGAGTCAGTGTTACCCTGGTGTGAAGTGAATAAAAGAGAACAGATCGGGTGTTCTGCGGTGCGCCATTTATAAACTGTACTCATTTGAAATCCCACTAACCCTTCTCTCGTTCCCTAAGTTATTCCACTGAAATGGAAATCAAGCCTCCCTTGCCACACTGTCCCCTGTGAAATTGCAAAAATGTGTGACGAGACACATCTGTTCATTCAAATGCTATCAATTTAAGTGGCATACATGAATCTGGAAAAACACTTTAAGGGGATCAAGTGTAATGACATTCAGAAGCAATAACAACCTGGTTCTACCAATGCAACACTTGTCTTTTAATAACGAGAGATTTTTGTTCTGTGTCGCAAGCTCTACTTCTGAGTTAGTCTGGGAGCAAAAGTGGAAATGGGTAAAGATAAGAAAAATGCATGTGCAGGGCATCATTATCTGCAAAATCATTCCAAACTTGAGTGGCAAAAACTCCCTTTAGATTGGGAGAAAATATCAGAATAATGCCACAATTTCGATCACAGATATGGTCTCTTAAGTAATAGGCCTATCGCTGCAGTTCTTGAGAAAGATTTATGGCTGTTGAAATATTTTTGCATTATCGGTTGTTTCCAACCTTCATCTATCTGGGTTGTTTTGTCCCCTGGAGGTTGTTGGCTATATGCCTGTTAGGAGTTTGCTTCTCCCTCGGAGCCAGAGCAAAGTGTTATTGTCCTTTCCCCTTGGATGATAATGTTAATGCACCATAATAATATCATTTATCATCACTTGGCTGGTTAATTCAAAGTCCCCTCTGGAAATATCAAAGCTAATGCACTGTGGCCTGCTGTGTCTTATTTAGCTGATTGTTGAGGTGTCTCATTCCTCTGTTAGATTATATTTTAAGCAGGATAACCTTATTAACACCTGGGACAAAGATATAAAAAGTAGTTGAGAAGATTATTAGTTTGAATGGCTCCTGGGAAAGTGAAGGAAAAACTGTTTGATGAGGAATTCATCTGACATTTCAAAGCATAATTGAGCCGGTGGTGGTTCTTAGAACTAATCAGCATCAATTGCCTATCATTCTCTAATTGATGATATGTTCTCCCCGGCCACTTTAAAAGGTACACTGCTTCAACTGCTCGCTTAAAAGCAACTCCAGTATTTAGGAATGTGGTCAAGTTCAACACAAGACAATCAGAATGGGGAAGAGAGGAGATCTGAGTGAATTTGTACATGGCATGTCAGTGCCAGTGGCAGCAGGGTGGTGCAGCAGGTTTGTGCACTGCAAGAAGATCGCTGGTTCAACTACCTGTGTCCACCACAGTGTAAATTTTGTCGACTAATTAATTTCGTCATAGTTTTCGTCAACAGCCTTTTTTCCCCTAAAGAAAAGAAGGCTATAACAAAAAAAAAAAAACAAGTGTACATTGACAAAAACTAAAACAAAATTAGCTTACATTTTCATCAATGGATATAAACTAGACTAAAATGTTTGTCAAAAACTAAATCCAATCAGACCTAATTTCATCATGTAGAAAGTAGAGACAAGTTAGGAATCACAGCTACTTTGGTTGTGTGGAAAGGTTGGATGAGTTAAGAGGGACATCCAATCACAACTGCCTTAGCTTCATGGTGGCGGGATCCAAGTGTAAACATGACTTCACAAATTCAAGGAAACATAAAAAATGCCTTGCACTAAATTTACAGTAGATTTCATCGACTAAAATGTTGTTACATTTCATCAACTAAAACTAGACTAAAATTAAAACAATTCAGATGACTAAATTATGAATAAAACTAAAAGATATTTTAGGCAAAAGACTAAAACTAAATCTAAATTGAAAAGTGCTGTCAAAATTAGCACTGGTCCACCAGGGTCTTTCTGTGTGGAGTTTGCATGGTTTCTCCGTGCCTGCGTGGGTTTTCTCTGGGCACTCCGGTTTCCTGTCACAGACCAAAAACATGCTTACTAGGTTAATTAATGATTCTAAATTACCCGTGGGCATGAGTGTGAGCATTAGCTATGTGGTCCTGTGATCAGCTGGCAACCGGCTCAGAGTGTACTCCACCTCTCACACAGTGACAGAAGGGATAGGCTACAGCCCCCCACAACACTGAAAGGAATAAGCAGTACAGATAATGGATGGATGGATGTTAGTGCCAGGGTGGCACAGCAGGTTAGGGACCATGCCTCACAACAAGATTGCTGGTTGAACCCCCTGTGTTGTCCACAGTCTTTCTGTATGGAGTTTGCATTGTCCCTCCCTGCCCGCATGGGTTTTCTCCTCCATGAGACCAAAAACATGCTCATTAGGTTAATAAGTGACTCTTCATTGCCCCTTGGTATGAGTGGTAGTGCCAAGGTGTACCCCACCTCTTGCCCAGTGACAGCTAGGTGGGTGCTACTGCCAAGTGTGATGGTCTCAGTATTTCAGAAACTGCTGATCTACTGGATTTGCTGTTTTGTTTTTGTCGTTGTTGTTGTTGTTGTTTTTGTGCAGAATTATCACTAGGGTTCACAGGAAATCATCCAAAAAAGGAAAAATATCCAATGAGTGACAGTTTCCTAGGCAAAAATCCCTTTTAGATGCAAGAGGTCAGAGAAGAATGGCCTCAGTGGCTGGAGATGATATAAAGTAAAACTTGTTTAAATATAATATTGTCATAGACTGTATAATGACTCAAATAAAAAAGTAGTGGTATGCAAGGTTTTAAAAATTTTGTGTGAGTTTTAGATCATGATGTACTGATGACTTAACTAAAAATAAAATAAATTGCACATTTTAGATGCCTTGAATGCCCTGAAAGGTGCTGATATGAAGTGAATCCAACATTTATATCTGGGGTGTCAGACTCTGTCACATAATTGGGCTGAAATTAAAAGCACAGTCTAAGAGGCCAAAATTTCTGGACTTCAAATTTGGGAAAGCGCTGTGTGAACTCGATGCATAGTGGGCTCAGTTTATCTTTATTCCATATAAGTCGTGGAAATTGACTTATGTCCCTGTTTTGCATCTGCTTCTCCCATAAGTGTAGCTTGACCTGAAAAGCTTTGACTGTCCATAATTACATGCCTGTGTCCCTGAAGCTGGAGGTTTGAAGCACTGAGATGCTTCTTAAGACACACAGAAAGGCCAACTCATACAGCCACTTTTTCCTCTCAGAGCACTGTGATGTCTTTCTGTTTTACTTTCCATGAACTGATAGATTTCACGCAGCTCGAACAATCTGTTGAGCACTCAGCCATTGCACCACACTTGACAGTTGACTGTCTGTTACTGTGGTCATGACATGTTTCATCTTAAGGGCTTTGCTGCAAAGTGTTTCCTGGTGTATGACGCAGTGATACTATGTCAGCTCACCTGTGCAATTCTCCCTCTCCAGCATCTTTCCCACCAATCTGCTCTTTTCGCCGCACATTGCTAGCCCTCCATCTGATGTCAGTCCCGTAACTTTGTCTAACTTTGTCTCATGGCAGTTTCATGTCATTTACACATTTAGACATTTCTCAAAAATATGTATTTTCCTATGGTTGTGCCATGCATTGGATAAATATCCAAAAGTTCCTCTGTAACGCATAAACTGGGGTCCATTCCACGGATGAAGATTGCCAGCTGTGCAGTGTCAGTAGTGTCGGTATTCTCATCCACAGCAAGGAAAGAGGCAGCAAAATCTTTTCGCTTGTCCATCAACTGTGCTTGTAAATCAGTGGCAAGCTCACATATCTGATCAGCAACAGTATTTCTGCTGAGGCTTATTTTTGAAAATGCTTGCTTTTTGTCCAGGCACACAATGTTGCACAGTTTAATCATGTAGTGCTTCAAAAGCTCTCCCTCTGTAAGCCGGGCTGATTTGGCGATCTCTTCTGTCACTATAAAACTGGCTTTAAAGGCAGCTTCACTTTGTGTTTTTGCTTTAGTGAACATAGCCTGCTGTGACACTGGACTTTATTTAAACTAGTTCACCTTCTGCTTCTGCTGTATGTCCAGGTTTTTGTTCTTGTCATGATGTTTTACCTCATAGAGCCATCTTATGTTAGATTATTTTATCACAGCCATATTAGCTCCACAAACGAGGCACACAGATGTGAACAAACAGGTACTCTGCCTCCCAACTGTCAATAAAATCTGTTTTCATGGTCCACTTTTCATTTTGCCATTTTCTTTTGGGTGTTAACTTAAGTGTTACTTTAGGAGCGTGGACAGATGATTTCATCCACTGACCTTTGATCAATGTGTCAGCAGCAGGAGGAGGAGAGGTTGGTGCACAGGTCATGACCTGCGCAGTCGCTGTTGCAGTGCATTGCTGGACTTTTTCAACTTTGTTATTCAATTGCTTTTTCGAAACCTCCTCTTTTTAATGATTTGTCCTCGGTGGTGCATTATGCTGTTATTTTGTGACTTGATGTCACCAGAAACTGTGTTTTTGTGCTTTTCAGACAATTACTGTCACTCAAATTCCACTGAAGAGCTCCACACAGTCATCTGCTTTCCTTTTTGTAGTATTATAAATAAATAAATAAATAAATAAAGCTAGATGTGACTCAGCAAGACGGTGTCAGTCATGGATGAGGGAAAAAGTGATCACATCCTTGAATAATCGTCTCCTATTTAGCTTTTTGTTTTCCCTTGTTCTTCACCTGCAGCTTTCCATCTTTCTGTTTCTAATAGATCCTTTAGCTCCACAGCAGAGTGACATAATGTCACGCTCTCTCCCTCTCTAGTTTTTTAAACCCTTGCAGCCTAACTCAACAGATTTGATTAGTTAAAACCTATACATGACAACAATATAATGTCTTGGCATATTTTCTTAGACAATTCTGTTTTTCAGTTGTTGAGTATTATTCGGAGACCAAATATGAATTATGTCCCAGTCTTCAGGCCCTTAAGGCCCAAATCCAATGCCATGCCTGCTCCAAATAACATGTAATATGGCATTTAGTGTTTTATTTTGTTATCATTATCTTAACCCCTAATTTATGCTCTACTTATTTATGTTCCTGAAAACAAAACCAATGATATGCTACTGATCCCCCACAAATCAAATAATATCTGTTGAAAACTAATATATGGACAGACATTTCACATGTCACATATTTGGCCACCCAGGATGGCCCACAGACTAATGAGTAGAGAAAAAAATGCATAAATTGAGCCACCACACATGTGATGAAGCCATGCACGCTAATAGGGAGGGTTGAGCCTGATCCACAGATTGAAAATGAAACCTCTCCTGTCCTGACCTCTTTTTTCCACACTCATTTTCCTCTTAGTGGTTGATGTAACCCCAAACAAATCTGCAGCTCTCTAGGAACGGTCCCATTCAGACCAACTTTCCCGTGCCAACTTAGGAAATCTCTTACCTGCTCAAACCAACCAAACAGGGAAAGTAAACACTCCACAGTTTGAACAAAACTGTTTGGCACAAAGTGGGGAACACAAACTGGGCTTACTGCTCCCCCTTCCAGCTGATCTGACAAGAGGCTTTAACTCTTTACTTTGTGCATATAGACCATCTGTCTGTTTGTCTGTCTACATGAAACCACGGACTTCAGCAGCGGATGACTCATCTGCTCAAACAAAACTTTATACAGCCCTGACTTTTTAGAAAGTCTGAGCCTTAGTGACACCAAGAGACCCAATTAGCCAGAATAAAAACACGATGTTAAGTATCCGCTGCTCTTTTTGTCCCTCATCTCTAACTCTCCATGTTGACATTTGGAAGAAACTGTACTTTGGTTAGACCCTCTGCTATCTGTTTTCAAAGGATTCACAAATTTTGTCTACTGCCACAATATTGCATTAATTAAAGGGGGGAAATAAAATACTATCCTAATCCCTTTTCTCCATTTTCTCTGACAAGCTCTAGTCCTTTTCAGATTTTGCATCATTTGCATATGAAAAGATTTTTTTTTTTTTAATTTTGAACTGTGTTTGATAGGGTTGCAACCATTCCCAATAAAATACTGTAGCATTCAGTACATTAGCAGTTCAACAGACACATGTAAGTTGCAGTATGATAAGTTATGAGCACCAACTGCTGTCATTCATTGATGCCTTTTTCTCTACATTTTTGCTCTGCTGTGTTGGAGCCCATGAGTCAGAGTGCAGAGGCAAGTAAACTCCTGCCGTGAGAGGCAGTCGGCTTAAGTTGAGCCTAGGAACCACACGACTTCTTTGAGAAGAGAGGCAGCAATATGCATCCACACATAATATAAGCACCCCTTATTCTTCTAGTCTGTGGTCAAAATAGGAGGAAAGATAGTATGCGTAAAACCTAAAAATCAGTAACGGTTTATCTTATCAATACAGCTATGGAGTCCTGTGGGCCCCGTTCAGATTCTTGAAGGCTTCTTGGCGTTTTGGAGAAGAGGCAAGATGTCTTCAAGGATGTGAACCAGTCCAGTTGCCACTTTGATCAGCATTGGATAATCATGACCTGGGTAACTGAGGACCTACACAGATGTCAAATTATTTTTTTTTAGGATTATAAATACATTTAACATTCCTTAGGGATGAAAAGCACTTAAAAAAAAATTTCCAATGTGTTAATTTATTTCTAATTTTATATCTTAAATTGCACCAAAGAGTCAAAGGAAATGTCTTTTTGCATAAAAAATATGGAAGAATTGTCAGGAAAAATGGGCCCTAACACCCTGAAATGAAAAAAAATAACAATTTTTAAAAAACGGACTTTGATGGCCAAGTTGTCAAAAGTGAAGGCAACTGAAAATCATGAGCAAACAAACAAAACAGGTACATTACGAACCCCGGGCTATGTGTATCTTCGTGCATCTCTTGTGTCAGACAAATAAAATAATGTAAGTACATCATTTTTGGCTTTAAGAAGATCTGATAAGATCCCTAACATTTAAGCTGTCATGCCAAACAAATAATTATTGCATGCATTTTAAAGAGTGTTCTACTTTAGGCTAAGTGCTTACTACAGCAGTAGGGATGGTTCTGATGGATCTGCACATGTTGCAGCATCAAGTTGAAACTATTGTTATAGGTTAGAAAATGCTGAGATGTGCTGAAACTGAGAAGTACCTGCAAGCCTGTTACTGTCCTGTAATGAATGTAACAGATTGAACATTCAGACAACCACCTTCCGGTTTTTCCTGAAAGGGTCTGTCCTTCCAAATCACTTTGTATGACATGTTGACTTAAAATATACTCCATTGGCATGAGAAACAGTCCATTTCATGATAACTGGCAAATTCTTGTTTTGAAAGATTCAAGTTTAGTGTGTGAAGAAAACATTTCCATCAGACATGAGACATTTAAACTGTAGGGGTGTAATGTAGAGTTTATTTATACTGAACTGTTTTGCTACGGGCTTTTCTTTTTAGTTAAGCAGTGTACCAAACAAATACATGCATACTTGTGGGACGATACTTCAGTTTGCCCCTTGCTGGTCACAAGCTATATTTACTCTGTATGATTGATGATCATATCACCTTTTTATCTAATGCCTCACATAATCTGGGTCTTTAGTATTTTGTTAGAGGAATGATTACTTGTCCATATGCTCCATTCATCCATGCTCAAGTAGTTGCTGAATCCAAAGTGAGCTGTTTCCCCAACATGACAGAGCTTTCTGTTTGTTCTGCCTGCTGATACCCACCTGTCACAACCACTGGACCCGTTTCAATCATCTCTGAGTTATGAGTCTCAGCAGGACTCTGCACTTGATTTCATTTATCAGCAGCCTTGAATCATAACCAGCCTGTCACTTTCCCTGCACTGATAACCTACTTTAGATGCCCCTGCACGCTACAGCATCAAATCTGTCCGTCTGATGATTTGCGCCGGCCTTTCATCTCTATCAGCCACTGAGTGCCCTCAACCAAATGCAGGGGTCAAATCATTTCAGCCTGGGGTTTAATGTGGCAGAGTGGGTTTTTGTTTGAAGAGAGCCTCCCTGGTGATGTAAAGTAGAGCTCTGCTGCCCTCTATCTGTGAGGGAGTTCAGTGCATGTGATAAAGTAATGAGCCCTTTGATAACCTCCCTCTGGAAAAGGTTGCCATGCATGATTTCTGCCAACTTCCTTTTAAATGTATATCAGTATTCTATGTCAGAAGAAGTCGAGTGCATATTTGAGGATGAATTTAAGATCAAAAGTGATAACGTTCAGATCTTGGTTTGCCAACATTTTAAAAGTTAAAATCGGCTGCAGATACAGTATGTGAAGCTTGATAAATCCTCTTTGAAGAGGTGATGCACTGATACAGGCCTGTGAATTTATTTTATTCTCTTTGTTTTTGTGCTCCAGAAAGCAGCTTTTTCATCCTTTCCCTTCAGTCTTCAGACACAGTGCAAATAAATCAAATGCCACCATCTCCATGAAACAGAAACTGGCACATCACACATTGTAAGTAAAGGTCAAGTCTCATATGGGAGCCGCAGGTCCATGTCAAGACTTTTATAGTTTAATGAGTGATAAATAATGGAACGTGATTAAAATAGATATACAATAATATTACTCAGAAGACTGATAAATTATTACTTGACAGGTTTTTCTGTTGATTGCTTGGTTTAAAAAAATAAAATAAAATAGGCACTGCCTCCAGCACTACATGGCAGCCCCCTTGTACAAACTGACTTGTAGCAGTCTGTTGCACTTAATAATGTTGTTCACTCACGGTGTTACTTATTTTCTGATGTATGTCGCTTTGGACAAAGCGTCTGCCAAATTAAATTGTAACATTGTAACAATTTCTTGTCAGTCTGTTGACAAATCAAATATAGCTTGTATTCTATTAGGGGCAGCCTATAGTTCAAAAGAGACATGATAGTTATCTGTCAATTTCCAAAATAATAAAAGTGGGAGTGGTAGCAAAATTATGTGGCACAAATAACTAGATAAAAAAAAAATCTAAAGGAATATTTGAAAATATGGAAAAAGTTTTTGTTGTGACAGGGTGTTAGTACCTAAGTAGGCAATTATGTAGCCATTTTGAGGGTGCTAACTATTGGGATATACAGGTAGAAGCTGGTTGTTCACAGGAGAAAGTTCACACAAAAAAAAGACCAGACATAGGGCTCTAATTTCGTAGACCAGGCGCTGGCAGGGTGCACCTGCCCTGCGCCGCGCCTGCGCCGCGCCAACAGGGTGTGTCCAGGGCATTTTGCAAGTTTTGTTTACGGCGCAGGTAGGCGCAGGCAGGCGCACCCACGCCAAGTAGCAGAGAGGGAGGAGAGAAGGCGTGAGTGGGTTTAACACAGCCGAGCGTAATCTTCACCAACCAATCCTTGCCTTTAAATGCGCCGCGGGCGAGGCGCAGTGACAATTTTAACCTCAGTGGCGAAGAAGGTCAGAGCCGCTGTCACTTTTACAGCAACTGGGAGAGCGCAGGGGCCACCGGGCCGCGCATCGGAGGCCACGATGCGCATCACCATGTGGACCACCTCGTGGGACAGCTGTAATCTGTTCCTGTGTCATGAATCGGAGTACAAAATTAAGTGATAATTACATTTAAACACAGCAGCAGGCTGATCCATTCATCATGCTTGTGATCCACCTGCATTCCTGGTCTGTCATTGTCAAATAGCAGAACCTTTGGCGAAATATTCCCCCGATATCTCCTCCTCATCCTCCTTGCAATAATGTTCTCCATCTTTTTAGATCACATTAAGAATAAAGATTAAAACAGAGAAATATGGGCAATCACAGGTAAATCCTTAAGACACCGAGTTATTTATTCAGCAAGTGTCTCTCTCTCTTTTTTCTTTTCTTTTGAATTTCATGAGATAAGAGGAGCCGGTTACTCCGTATCGGATTATGTGGTTGGCTGAGAGATGTGGACTCGTTAGTTTGTGTCACTCTTCCAGCTGCCGTCAGGTTGAGTTTCCATTATGACAAATGTCTCTGATCTGACATCAGATGTGACTGGACAATTAATATAGATACAAATGTACATGCTGGATAAGACGGTTACATTAAATAGTGGTTGCTGTGATTGTTTAATGCATTGAAATGTGCCTGACACTCTGGATACCTGCCTGTGAGGTTTTGGTGACATGTGCGCGCTGTGCACCTGTCAGCCAAATTACCACTGCATGGGGTGCACCTCGCCAGCGCCGAGAATAGACCAGGTTGGAGCTGGCGAGCTTTCAGCGCACCTTCTTCGCGTTTTTTTGGCACGAAATTGTCACTGCGCCAAGCTGAATCTGTCGACACCTCCCCCTGGTGTGCCGACACAGCTGGTCTACCAAATTGCCAAATTGGCTGTGCACGGCGGTGCGCCGGACGAAATTACCACTGCGCGGGGTGCGCCAGGCTGCGCCACCCTGAGTTGCGCCAGGAAATTAGAGCCCATAGTGTTATGGTCTCAAAGTCAGCAGACAGTTTAATTTATATAACTGACAGTTCCCTGGAAAGACTCAGTTAAGGAAGCTTATGTAAGGAAAAAGCTCAGATATGCAGATCTGGGGGCAGAAGCTTAACAGTGAGGGTGGAAATTTAGGGTTTGCAGAGTAGAGGTGGGTGCAAAGGTCAGCAGTTTGTTACTTAAAGAGTTGGGTGTATGCAAAATATATTAAAGGAAATGGCAAATGAAGCATTTAAAATTAGTCTGCAGATCTGGATGAGGAGAAATAATGCAGATTGGGAGCCAAGATAAAAATAGATGAAGGCACCAATTTCATGAATATGTGATTGTACATTTTTAATGGGTACTTCTCATGGGTGTTGGGTGTCAGTAATTGCTGATAAGTGGGGTTATTATGGACTAAGGACGGTAGTATCAGCATGTCACGACCTGGAGCTTGCATGTACAGAGCCTGGATCCATTGAAAGCGACGATGCTGTTTGGGCTCTAATGGCTGTGTGGCGGGGTGGGCAAGATAAAGTAGTTGGTAAAAATGAGTAGGGCCAAACCGATTTGGATTTTTTGAGACCGATGCCAATATTTGGCAGAAAAAAATACTGATTACTGATTAATTGGCCAATTCATTAAAAAAATATATAAAATTAATAAAAAAAAAACATTTTGGTCCCTTAACACTTCCAACAATGAACATATGAATTACAGGCAGAACGTGTTGCTGTTTGACAATACTTTGTCCTTAAGTCTGTTTAACTTTACAACAGAGAGGAATTTTCAAGTAGAAAAACATACAGTAAAGCATCTAACCTCTGGGAAATTAATTATATTACCTTAAAAAAGAGTCAGTCTATAATTGAGTTATGAAAAAAATCTTGTCTTGTACTTCTTGTTAATGAAAATTAGAGGTAGGTTATAGTACGGGAAGAACAACTTCTTAAAAGTTGTAAACAGGTAATTGTGAGAGGAACGCAACAAAAACACTAAGGTAACATTCTTTTCACAAGCCTCTTATTTTTCTTATCTGTCACTTTCAGGAACAAAGAACTAGACAAAAAAATAGTGTGCACAACTGCAGTAAATTCCTGCAAAATAAAATAAATAACCTAATTTAAAATGTAAATATTGAGATGAATTATGAACTCTGTCTTGTCACATCTGCCTTTCAGTCTGGGAGTCCTCATTAGTGCAGTCAGAAGTAGGTTTTAGTGCAGGTAGAACCACTTTTTCTTTGTTGTAAACATGAGGTAATATGTGAGCGTAAATCACTCCTCATTAAATGCGCTTCAACACACAGCTGATGGAGTGATGAACGGTCGTTCTCTGCACTCTCAACTATTTGTGCACTTATGTTATTTCTGCGGTTACTTGATGGTTTTTAAGCTGTTAGCTAACACTATGCTAGGTTGACATAACTACAGCAATGTCATTGTTAACGTAAATAGACAGGGAGTAACTTAAGCTAGGTTAGCACAACTTTACCAATGTAACGTAATTGAAAAGCATGACTGACGCAACAGAGCACGTGTCACTTGACATGACACATGGCAAAGAGAGTTAAATTGAACAGGAGACATTTGAGTCACTGTTAATTTCACAACGTCGTTATAAATTAGGGATGTCACGATATGAAATTTTCAAAATGATACAATACAATATGATATTGCAATTTATATCACGATATCACAATACGAAATTAAACCCAGAAATCTCACAATTCTTCTAATAAAATGTATAAATTCTGATTGAAAAAAAAAAAAAACATACAAACAAGTATTGTAAAGAAAATACTTTAATGAAACAAAACCCAAACAATATTTTTACCATTCCCTTTAAATCCTTTAATTGGGATTGTTGAAACTCACTGTATTCACTATTAATCTAAATTTCAATGTTTTTGCAGCCTCCACCCCTCCCTCTGTCCCTCCCTCTCTCCTACTCTCACATGTATGCAGCAACACAACGTCAAATTCAGTGCTGTGGGAAATTATACATACAGCACAGAGAAAAGGCAACGAAGTGGAACATAGCCAGTCTATATTTCAATAAACTGTCTAAATAGCTTCTCACTTGATTTTCTCTTCAATATGATTCATTTGATAAAATATTTTGCATCACTGATGTAGAAATGTATTGATGTCGTATATGTAACCCTGCGTTCACATTAAAATTTACGACCCGATCGTGAACACATCTCATGCACTACAGGTGTTGCAGACACCACTGGTAGTGGCTACAGACCAGGCTACCTATATTTAAACATTTGCTCTGTTTCTCCACGTGTACGATAATTTCCCACTTAATATAATAATTTTGAGGCTCTGGTACGCTGCCTCACATTTACAATAAAACCTCCAGTGACTGTCCTCACTTTACCCGAACGTGACTTTTTACTCTCCGCTGCTGTGTGAGTTTGGGTTTTGTTACAAACATACAGTGTAGTCTGCCACGCACACATACATCCACACACAAAGCCTGCCTCCGAAACATCATATGACTATCACAATAGAACATGGAAATACTTAAGAACAATAACCGTGGCTGTTCTCTATCGTGATATATCGTGTTACGATAGATAGTGACATCCCTATTATAAATATACTTGTCAGCAAGCTCCATTCAGCCCACTCTTATATTGTTGCCTGGCTGTGGCTCACTTCTGTAGGTGACTGATGAGACAGCGGTGGGGAGGGGACTGAGGATCAAATGGAGTCAGAGCTCCATCTATTTGACTAATGGCGCAGTAACATTATCCTGCGCAGCTTGGACACTGAACAGCATTTACTGTTTTATGAGAAAGTAAGAATGTATTTGCATTATATCGGCAAAACTCCGACTGATGTTGAATATTTTGAAAAGGGCCAATTAAATCGGCTGGGCCCTTCTAATAAGTGACATGTAAAACTGTGGAGTGTGTGCTGCTGTGCATCCTGTGTGAGTGAAAGAAGCTTCAGTGACTGTTTTGATCTTGCAGATGTGGGTCCATCTCCCTTATGCATCCTCTAAAGTGCAGGATCCCTATGCGCCACAAACTTTAGACCTGGTTTTAGGAGATTAAAGGTGCAGTCATTTGCTGTGTCCTTCAAACTGTATACACACACTGTCGTTCTGGACAGCTTTTAGGGACATCAAGTTGCATCGAGCTAAGTCAGGCCATACAGAGCAAAGCTAACATAAGTTAAGCAAGGCTGGGCCCATCAAAAATTTTTACACATGCTTAAAATTTCCAGTGTTAAGCACCAGCAAGTGTCAGCCTCTGTTTATCTTCATTACCCTCAGTTACACCCGTGTTTATCCCTGTCAGCTCCATCTTCTTCCCCTTGAGGCACCCTTCAGGGACAACCATAAAGGCATGGTGTTGAAACACTGAAACAAACTGCAGCTGCATGTGGTGAAATGATATATGCGTCTGCTTTATATGAGGTTCCTCGACTATCACCACAATATGTTTGTACATATGTTGAGCGCGAAACCGATCTGTTTACAAAAAGTCAGGGGGCTGTCAGAAAACGTCAAACTCCACCAGCACAATGTTTCTCTCCACTTATATATGTAGACCTGCGTTGAACACAACAAAATTGACACTATAGGAATCTGATTTTACTGAAATTTTGGTGTGTTCACAACATTGGTCAATGTCAGCTAATATACATCAATGTGTGAATGGGCCTTAGGAACACCAGCTTTGCGCCTGACCACTACTCATTTTTTGACAAACAGCCCTGGTCACAAATGGAAGCGCATGATTTTGCTATTGGAACAGCATGAGCGCTGAGTGTAGAAATGACACCTGCCTCAGGTGGGAAAAAGAAACATCATCAGCACTGCATGCCAAAACATTTTGCGGCAGGCATACAATAGGGCCCCTAAACTTTGAATTTGCATACCCATCTCATGAAAACAAAAGGGAGGTACTTCAGTTGATTTCCTCTACACTGACTGCACTGCAATCATGCACTGTAATCTGTTGTAAAAATAGCTGTTCCTTTTGAGCTCCCTGTGGTGCTGTATATTATCTGGGTTTCTGAGCATGCTCTGTAGGCTGGAAGGACCATTTTTAACAGTGCAGTCACTTCTTATGAAGACATACAGGAGAAAAGTATCTGCATGGGGGGAGGGGTTTGCTTTAAGAAGATTATTTGGACACTGCTGGTCCACTTTCCCTCCCTCTGGTCCCTTACTCTCTCATTTTTAAACACGTACAAACGCTCACTGCACACACACACACTCTGCCTGAGCTCCCAAGGTGTCCCGGTGGAAGGACCTCAGCACTTTATCAAGTCCCCACTTCCCGCTGAGCCAAATTATGCTGTGCCAAGATGTGCATTTTCCTTTTTATGTTAATACTCCCTATCAGGCAAGCATGTGTCAGCACAAACTTCTCGTTCCCCTGCTCAAATTCAGATTACCACATTACCCGGACTTAAGCAGGATTAGGCTTAGGCGCCTTAAATGAACTTCACCTCATTCATGATACGAAAAGACTCAATCAGCGGCGAACAAGCACAACCCATTATATGCGGCGTGTTATTAAAAGAGTCTTATTTGGTTTTGATTGTGTGAGGAAGAGTTCATCAGCCAGCTGTACAGTCTGACTCAGCATGTTTTATTGATTAATTTGTGCTGAGGGAAGTTGAAGGTTGACATAATTGATTGTTAGAAGTTTGGTGGTCATTAAGACTCCCAGAAGTGCAGAATAGATTGCAGCTGCATGCTAATGTTTCATTCATTCAAAATTAAAGAGAGAGATGATGAGAGAGTGATTGTATGGTGTTAGAGCTACATTTTTGTACAAAGCATCCAGGCTGTAGAGGTTATCTTTCAGCTGGCAACAACTTATTTAACCCCAGCTGATGCAACGAGTAGCTTCTCATTTCTTAAACAACCATGTCGAAAGACACATCCTGTGGTCATGGAAAAGATGTTAGTCTGTTTAAGAAGGGTCAAATCATTGGCATGCATCAAGCAGAAAAAAACATCTAAGGAGATTGCAGAAACTACTAAACTTGGGTTAAGAACTGTCCAACGCATTATTAAAAATTGGAAGGATAGTGGGGAAGCATCGTCTTCAAGAAAAAAAATCCTGCATGATCGTGATCGGTGATCACTTAAACGTTTGACCAAATCAAATAGAAGAAAAACAACAGTAGAACTCAGGGGTCTGTTTACTTGTGAAAGTAAGAGCATTTCCACACAGACAATGTGAAGGGAACTCAAGGGATTGGGACTGAACAGCTGTGTAGCCTTAAGAAAACCACTTGACAGTAAGGCTTACTGGAAAAAAAAAGGCTTCAGTTTGCTAGGGAGCATAAAGATTGGACTCTGGAGGACTGGAAGAAGGTCATGTGGTCTGATGAGTCCAGATTTACCCTGTTCCAGAGTGATGGGAGCATCAGGGTAAGAAGAGAGGCAGGTGAAGTGATGCACCCATCATGCCTAGTGCCTACTGTACAAGCCTGTGGGGGCAGTGTTATGATCTGTGACAAATCTTGTGACATTGCAGAAGCTTATTGAAACAATGCCACAGCAAATTTGTGCTGTAATCAAAGCTAAAGGCAGTTCAATGAAATATTAGAGTGTGTGACCCTGTTTTTTGGTGGCAACTTTTTTTTTGGCCGGGCAGTGTGTATACATATATATATATATATATATATATATATATATATATATATATATATATATATATATATATATATATATATATATATATATATATATATATATATACACATACATATATGTACATATATATATATATATATATATATATATATATATATATATATATATATATATATATATATATATATATATATATATATATATATATATATATATATATATATACATATATATATATATATATATATATATATGTATATACATATACGCTTTCCAGCATGTAGACTGCACAGTAGACTAGCAGGAAGTTCTGTCACCTCACAACAAGAAGGTTCACTTGATTTACTCCTTCTGTGAATTTCTTTTTCTTGGATAATACACCTTCACTGTTACTTCTCACATACTGTAAATAATTTATTTACCAAGTGTTCACAACTGTTTACAAAATATGTATCTATTCACAAATTATGTATTTGCTCAGCATGCATAACTGTTTACTATTTACTCATTCACTACTGCAGTGTATTTGATTCTCTCTCAACACTGTTTATATGGTATTTGTCTATTCTTCAGCTTTGCCCCTTCAGCATGTTCTTTTTAAATTAGATTAGATTAGATAATACTTTGTTAATCCCCTTGGAAAACCTTCCTCAGGGAAATTCAGAAATGTACTCATTATGTACTCATTCATGTTATAACTGTTCAAGTCATAAATGTAGCATAAGTATTCTTTATGCTTGTAGGCAAATTTGAATATCTACATGTAAGGTTATGGATAATAAGGTAATTTAATAATGTATTTTTTATACTGACAACTCAACCCAGCTATATTTACAGAGCACTTTAAATACAGAGTTTGAGACAAAGTGCTGTACAGCAGGCAAATTCAGAATAGAGAAAACAGGAATTTAAAAACATGTAGAGCACACCAAATAATAAGATAATTACATGGCAGAAAAACCTGAGGACAGATTAACACACTCGTCCACAGCCATTATTTGATTGAATCATGGCTGAGAACCACAACTACCACAGACAGCAGCATGCCAGCAACTGCAACACCAACAACATTTACTTATAAACAGACACACATACTGTATATGCATTTCTTACTCAGATGACAGGTTTGCAAAACAGGTTAAAATGTAATTCAGATAAGAAATCACCTTTAGAGAAGGCAAAAGAATAAACAGAGTCTTTAGGTATTCTTTAAACAGAGCCGGCAGTTCTGGTACGTGATGGGAAGTTGTTCCACAGCCTCGGTGCAGCGACTGAAAAGGCCCTGTCTCCAAAAGCTTTTCTGTGGGACCTTGATACAGTAAGGAGTCCCTGATCTGATGATCTGAGAAGCTGTGCTGTGTTGTACGGTGATATGAGTTCAGTGATGCAGCTTGGAGCAGTGCTGTGAAGAGCTTTAAATACAAACAGAATCATTTTGTAAGGTATTCTTAACTGAACAGGAAGCCAGTGTAATGAAGCTTGTACAGGTGTTATATGATCCCTTTTTATGCCAGAAGAACTGTTGTGCTGCAGTGTTTTGGACTGGTTGTAACCACTGTATGGATGGCTGGTTGGTACCAAAATTCAAGGAATTACAGTAGTTGAGCCTGGACAAGGTTATAAAATGCTGCTTACTGGGATTTTTACAGATAGATTTTGTATTTGTTTTTTTTCCAGTAACAATTAAGGATACATTCTATTCTAAAAAGGAAAGAAATTAAATGTTCCAACCAGAGTGCAGACCAAATAATTAAATCTTCTGTGTTAATAAAAAAATGCAAGTGAACACGTTTGATAGGGAATGAGAGTCAACACTGATTGGTTTGATCCATGTGAAAATAAAGCAGTGTATGAACAAAGCACAAATCATTATTGCTCCCTGTGGCTGCTTTGCACTGGAATATACCTACTCATACCAAACTACTATGCACCACAAACCTTTTTACAAAGCTTTTCCCAATGTCACAACAGGGCCCTTACGCTCAGAGAAAAATAAACATATATATGTATTTTTGAGACTTTTCATATGATCAATAAAAGCTGATGCTCTAAGGAATATTACAGTGCTTTAGCAAACCCTTGTAAACATCACACTAAAATAAGAATGAAGATGTCTTGATTTTGCAAATCCATTTTCTACTCTTTGATACTCTCTAGATGTATTGTGTTTAATAATAAACACTTTACATCCCTTCAGTATGTCAGCTGTTTAACTCCTGACTTAGCACTTTAAGCTTTAAACAGCACCCGTGTGACAGAATCTCTTCGTAACTGAGCAAATGAATCTTAAATTATGTAGGAAGAGGGCATACAGCAGGGGTCTCAAACTCAAATTACCAGGGGGCCACTGGAACTACAGTCTGGGGGAGGCTGGGTACAAATACAAAGTATCCGCAAAAAAGGGTCCCAAGTATTCAAAAAAAGAAAAAGAAAGATCCATTTTACTAACATCCATATTATTAACTCTTTCCCCGCCAGCATTTGTCAAAAAAGTTGCCAGCCAGCACCAGCATTTTCACTGAAATTTTGTAGATTTGAAACGCCTACTTTTCTGTTTTGTTTCCAACCCAGCCCACCCCTATCAGCCAATGTTTAGCTTTTGTTTAGCTTTGCTGTTTAAGCAAAGTTGTCTGAAATTAGAAAGAAAGAAATGCATTACATTTGCCTGAGAGAGAACAGTTTCAGTCACAATAAGTCTTAGAACTAAGCAAAATGTAGTATATTTCTTGTTTAACATTATTTTTCTTTGTAAAGTCCACACGCAACAGTTTCTAGCCTTGACAGCCCCTTTGTATGATCAGGGAGGAAAAAAATGAAATCATCATGTGACCCCTGTCTTATACCTGACAGGAGAAAACTGTGGTGTTTAAACTCTTCTAGTGTTTCAACCATCCCCGGTCTCCCCTAAATCATTATAAATAAATCAGTAGTGGGCCTCTTTGAATAACTAGTGTTTGATTCTTTTCTTGCATAAAAACTGGAGGGAAACACTTTTATCTGTGTAGTTATGGACAGAGTCAGACCTGTCCACACAGACCTGAAGGTGTGTGCGCGTTAGGACACCCGTATGGAGCGCACCGCGGTGTCTGCTGGTTCGTTTATGAATCATATTGAACTCCATTAGTTCTCCCGTCCGTCTCTGTCTGCTTTATCCCAGCCCTGTTTAACTTTTCTCTAGTTTTGGGAGCTCGCAGTGACGTATGTGCGTTTTCTCCATAGGTGCGTAATATGTGTGCCTGTCATCTTGATCAGACGGGAGAGACTAAAAAATGAGATCTTACCACTGAATCCTAAGCGGGTGGCCTTCTCCTCATAGGTTGTAATCTCTCAGATGGACACAGAAAGGCTTTTACAGTAAATCCACAATTATTTAGATAATATTCTGAGAAATCATCCTCCCGATGAGCAGACAAGGGATCGAACGTCACAAATAAGTACTTTATACGAACAGGATCGTCCGTTTTAATTTTTGCGCAGCGTCAGCGCCTTTTTCTCTCTTTCATCTCTACGTACGCCTCGGCTCTTTGGTTCCCTCAGTGAGGTGTCTTGTTTACGGTCAAGGGAGAGCAGAACTTCTTCACGAAAGAGTGCGAACTACCAGAGTTCAATAAAAACATGGAATGAGTTAAAGACTCGTCAATGGCGAGGAAGCATTCTGTCCGATAAGACGAAATAAGTTGTGCATGAATGGGTTCTTCAGAACATGAATGGCAAATGGCTCTGTTGATTAAAAAGGTTGCAGACCCCTGCCATAAGTGATAAAAAAGATTATATAAAAGTCCAGGGCAAGCGTGGCATGTGCAACGACTCAGCAAAAATGTGCATTTGACAAACATGCAGGGGCCGCACTTACACTAAGGTTTGATGTCAAGTAGTGGGCCACAAAATATCGTCCTGTGGGCCGCAATTGGGCCGCGAGCCGCAAGTTTGAGACCCCTGGCATATAGAGATTAGTTTGAGGCACAGTTTCAGAAACCTGTCTCAGTATTTTCACTTTCACAACAAATAAATCAACCCAAAAACTAAAACATATCTTAAGTCCTCCTCTTCATGAAGATTATGTAATACTTTATAGCTTCAGCTTAAAGTTGTTGTAAATAAATTCCTCTTTCCTTCAGTCACAAAAAGAAAAAAATCTGTATATTCTGTTGGTTAATTAAACTCTGTTGAAGTGTCTCTTTTCATTTACCGGTTCACATGCTGCAGACTTTATTCTTTTGTCTAAAATGTCATTAACTCCCTCCTGGCTTCCACTCAAATTTTCATTACTTAGCAGTTAACTCAAAACGACCTCACATCTGTGTCTGTTTTTCTCTCCAGGCTGTCCAACGCCCAAGGCATCAATATCCAAATTCTTGGCACGACCACCATTCTCATGATTGCCAACGTAACCGAAGAGGATTATGGGAACTATACCTGTGTGGCCTCCAACCGACTGGGTGTCCAAAATGCCAGTCTTTTCCTCTTTAGTGAGTATTCACACTCCTGTTACATGATACAGCCTCATATCTGGAAACACTGAGCATGAAATAAAAGAGGATGGTTCTTGTCCCATCTGCAGTGTGTCCAAAAAACAAAAGTTTGATGTTGTTTGGTGTGGAAATGGGAGTTAAAAATTCAGATTGGAGTAATTATTTTATAATATCATCACTGTCATACACAAACCTCCTCTATAATTGCTACTTTTCAGGAAATTTAAAAAAAGGCTATCGTAATGAATGAATGTTTATCATCCTGATTACATTTTTTTTTTTTTTTGCACTTTGATTGGGTTTAAAGTTTATGAAACCCATCCACCAACTGTGAGGTGACCAATAGCTCTGTTTAGTGAATAAACAATAAGTTGAGATTTGAGGTTTCTGTCTGACAGCAGCGATCGGTGACGAGCAGAAATTGTAATTTCCTTTGTCAAAATGATTGATTTCAATATTTTATGCACTTTATTCAGCTCTCTTTGATTTGTTTAAAAAAACATATGAAAGCTATATCCATAAAGTTTCATTTTATTTTTTTCTGACATTGCTTTACATGCTTTCCTTTTAATGGGATTAATTCCATTTAGATTTAAATTACTGCAAAATATGGCCACTAGATGTCCCCATAAACCTCACAAAGTCTCAGTGGTCTATATTACAACTAACGCATGCCCAATCCACAAGTGCATTTTTCATGAAAGAAATATGTCAATCAAAATAAATCAGGTTGTTATATATTCATTAGTGCTGCTGGCACCACAAATATGGAGAGAAGAGGAGGTCCTAATGCTGCCAACATTTTGTCTTGTTCAAAGAGGTGCTCTGTCACCTGAGGTAGACATGCTAGACACATTAGAGAACATATATTAAAAAAAGGTATCACGGGCTATTTAGAAAAGAAGAAGAATTTTTGCTTTAAGATGGCAAAACATTAAATCTCTCTGCTCGCTCCTTTTCTTTCCTCCCCTCTTTCTCTTTTCTTTGTTCAGGACCTGGGACAGGTCGAGATATCAACGGATCTGCCTCTCTATCTCAATCACTGTGGCTCCTGCTGGGCTGCCTCGCCTTCCTTTTCTTCAAGTGTTAATACTGCTGTCATACTCTTCCTCCTCTCCAGCCTCCTGGGCCTTCCTCCCTCCCTTCTCCTCTCCAATTTACCAACATCCTTATTGTTACCTTATTACCACTTCTCCCACCCTGCAGACTGTTTGCAAACAAAAAACCTGATAGTGCTCTCCGGCACTGCTTAGAGGTATTACAAAAAGTGTTGGTTTATTACAAGAGGTTTGAAGAACAACATTAAGTGTGAAATGAAGGACAGATCAAGCAAACAGCGCTCTCTTTTTTGTTTTATATGCACTCATTACTGTTTTATCTTGACTTCTGAGTCAGGATTGAGATTAGGTTTTGTTGTGTTTTGTCTTCATGGGAATGAAAGCAGATAATCATTTGTCTGTCGAAGTACTGAAGACCTTTTTACACACATAGCTACATTATTTTAACTTATATATTAGATTTAACCGAGTGTTTAACCAGTGCATTAATGGACAACATGCAAAGTATCTGCCAAATATCCTTGACATGTATAGGTCTGAAACTAACACATACAGAGACTAAAGGGAAAATACTGCAAGTGATTTGCTTCTGAGATCAGAGCCTGAAATTCAAGTCTGTATTGATCGAATATTAAGCAATTAAAGAGGCAACGACCTAGAGCATCAGCCGGATAACTTTCCAATCAATTATTTTGTTTGCTGCAGCAGCATCTGTTTATTTGCTGCAAAATTCAAGTATGCAGTAAAAAGAATGACTTGATCCAACTGAGCAAAGTCATGCGAAGTCAGATTCTACATTTCATGTAGTTAGTTTGCAGGCAAATCGCCTTACCCTGAATTCCTCATCACTTTTGCAGCAGAAGAAGACAACAGAAAGCTCAAAAATGCGTACTGTACATAGTAAAATTTTGTATTTCTCTACAATAGGACAGGTCCACTGTAACAACAGGAAATAGAGAAAATTCTTGCAGCTGCACCCCATAAACTTTACAACATCCAGTGTTTGCTTTTCAGTTTAAGGATCATTCTTCTATACTGCTGGAATTTGGATAAAAAAAAAAAATGTATGACACCAATGAATGACTTACTTTTTCTCTTTCAAAGAAGTGTGCGTGTTTTACTATGAAATGGTATGGAAAAAGTCATAATATATTGATATTGAGGTTATTTTTTTCTGTCTTTACCTCATTCATTTTAGTTGTATGTATATATACTTGAATCCAATGTCCTTATATTATATGAAAAGACAAATTTTATGTGTTCATGTCCCTGAGTAGGGGTAGCAATTTGTTAAAGGAGGAATAACGTGTAGACCCTGCTCTGTCATTTGAACTGAAGCCCATTAGACAAACATGTTTTAAAAAAAAAGTTAGCTTAAAAAGAAGATAGTTTTGTGTTGTGAGTTTTTATTGTACCTATCCTTGGGATGATACAAGTGCCGGTTTACATGAACATTACAGGGAATGGATGATCCTGTCTAGCTCTCTCTTTCATATACAGGAGCTCCATATGAGAACAGAAAACAAAAGAGTTCTAAATGCTAATTTTCCAGTCTAATGATGGACCAGATGATTTCTTTCAATGTTTCTTCACAACTTGGGTTGTAAGAGGTACTTGTCAAAGTGAGTGTGCTGTTGTCTTCATAAGAATTGTGTTATAATTTTGACTTTAAATTTCATATATAAATTATGTGTTTTAATATCAATCTATCTATCTATCTATCTATCTATCTATCTATCTATCTATCTATCTATCTATCTATCTATCTAAGATGCCTCTCAGCTTTGCTCCTTCAAGGAGAGACTGGTCAGAGTGCTGTCACAAAAGCTTGGCTTTGTACAGCTGTAGATGGTGTTACTTGTGCCACACAATTTGAACTAACTGAAAGACAGAGCAGACCTAAAAAATCAATGATAATGTAAGTGTATGCATTCTTCAGGAACTTTTCTAAGGTTGACTCTGTTGTCAGCAAGCCACATTGTTTTGATTGAGCTCACCAAGTGCGTCCTCCTCAGGAGCACACTGAGAAGCATTTTTGACAGAGACAATGACAGGAAAATTTTCTGCAGATTGAAAATCAAAAGGTCCAAATAAGTGATGGAACAAACTTATCCCGACTGTGAAGAAAAATAGTCATAAATATGCTTTAATGTTTATCGAATACTACAATGTGTTGTTAAAAAAGCATGAAGAATTTTTATTTCTTTAAAAATCGCAATTTTTCTAACCTACGGACACAGCCATTGTTTCACGAGGTGGATGACGTGTAAGGGTTGCATTGAGACACTTGGTGTTCTTCTGCAAGGATGTCAACAACTCGCTCCTGCAGATGTATCTGATGGCGAATCATCGAGCATGACCACGATCACAGAGGAAGCTGACGACGAGTCTGTAGACTTACGGACTACTGTGTCGGCTGATTCATCTGCAGGAGTGAGTTGTTGACATCCTCGCAGGAGAACATCCAGCGTCTCCTGCCTATGGCGTTTCCTATAGCAGACTTCCCTCATTTCCCGAGGGCGTTTTGTCTGTTCGTGTGAGAAAACTGTAGGCAAGGCATTTGGCTTTAGTCTATGTTACTAGCAGCGCCTGTGAGCTCTTTCAGCAGCTTGGCTCGGCAAACGCATCAAATGCATCTGGAGAAAAGTGGTGAGAACATAGCCACAGGTCCTTTAGAAGTTGTGTACGCCCACAAGCGATTTCCCACTCCTTTCTTCACTTCTTGTCACTTGTGAAGCTATGTAGACTCACACCACTCCCCTTGTTTCGCTTTGACTGAAAATTGCACCCAAAAGTAGCACAATGTGGCATATTATGGTATTCTCGCTCCTGATAGCCAGTGAGTAAACATAGCGGCTCGGCACAGTGCAACCCATACACGTCATCAAACCAGCATGCATTGCGCTAGTAAAACAATGGCTGTGTCCATAGGTTAGAATTTGTGTTATAAATTGCGATTTTTAAAGAAATAACAATTCTTGGTGCTTTTTTAACAACACATTCCAGTATTAGATAAACATTAAAGCATATTTATGACTATTTGTCTTCACAGTTGGGGTTCCTTTTAAGCCCTATCCACATGGAGACGAAAACGTTTTCATTTTTAAAAAGTTTCTGTACACACAGCATCATTCTAAGAAACTTGTCCATCCACATAAAAACATTGAAAACACTGTAGTTTAAATGCCAGGCCTACAAGTGGCGCTGTGATGCTGCTGAAGACATACACCAAAATAAGAGAAGACATGGAGCATGCGCATAAAATATGTGCTATGTAAACAAATAAAGATGTGGAGTATGCTGTTCTCAATATCCACTTGTTTCTCACAGTGGTCGTAGAGGAGCAGAAGTCATAACAAGCTCAGTAGCTTCTGCAGCACAGACACAACACTGTTTTCTGCCATTGTTTCTATTGTTGTTTGGGTTAGTGCATGCAGTTTACAGGTGAGGTTGGGCTATGACATCACCTTATCTAAGGCCCCGTTTACATGGAGACGGAAGAAGGACTTAAAATGCTGTAGCGTGCATGCCAGTCCAGTAGATGGTGATGTAGGTTTGTAGAGAAATAGTGGTGTTACAACACACATACGAAGAAGAAAATGTTTTCACAAACAACAATGGCGAGTGGACGCACGAAGACGCAGGAGTTTCTTGTCGGGACAACAAATCTGTCTGCCTAGTTTTGTCTGGATAACAAACCGAGCACGGTAAGCAGCACACATGTTACTCGGAAAAATGCAGGATCCATGTTGACAAAATGCCTATGTGATTTAAAAAAACATCGGAAAAAAAACTTTTGCAGTAATTCCTAAACTCGTCTCTGTGTGGATGGCCCCTAAGTCTGCAGTCATTTATAATCTTATGCTCCAGTGTGGTTGTTACAGCACAGAACATACCCCCTTTCCAGGCTATAACAAGGGTATACTGTGGGCAAGTCTTTTTTTATCCCAATGGGTTTAAACCATAAGAGTGCTGAGAGTTCTCTTTGTAGCTTAGTGGTCTGGGTAAACTTTATAAATTGATTATTAAAAAAAGTACACTCAGATTTTTATCTTGGATTATAATTCTCATGTTGGCAACACAACCTTATAAACTACAATAACTAACCCTTACTCAGAGACCTCATGCTGAAGCCTATCTGTTAACTTGGAAAGCCCAAATTATAGTCTGGGGTATACAGTGGACTTGCCAAAACTATACATTGGGGTGCAAACTGGACTAGCCTAAAATATACCACAGTGGTATGGTTTTAAGGGATGTAAGCTGCAACTGTTGGACTCGAACAGGTTTCTCAATAAAAGGGCCACAATGACCATCATCTGCTGCAGCTGACACATTTACTATGACAAGTACCTCGTACAGTTTTACGTCAAAAAAAAAAAGCAGAGCTATCCTTATTACACTTTTTGAAATGATAAATTCTGTCATTATTCCTTACTAACACTTCACTGAATTTATTTCATAATGAAGGAAATGGTTAAATGAATACTTTGTGTGGATATTTTGTACAAACTCAATATTTCAAACAGGGCAGTTCTTTTAGAAACAGCTCTGAGGTGGTAGCTGTTGTGATGAGAATGACTGAAACTGGTGCACTATTAGCTGCCTTTTTGCCATTCATTTGACCTTCTGTCAGGTAACTAATAGCATATTGACTTTTGGCACCTAGATCAGACATGCATTCTCGTCTCTGCTCTTCTAACAATCAAGCTGAGATAGTACAAGTACTGTAAAACACACGTGTAATTTATGTCACCCATGTCATGCACTAAAGGCATTGTTGGCTGTGTTTTCATTGTAAAATGCTTCTGAGGCCATGGTTGTGTGACTTTATAGTGTCGTTATGCCATCTGATCAAGTCTTATATTCATGTGAGGTGGCAAAGAGCTGTACAGAGACTTAAACTTCAATCAAGACCAGAGAGTTCAACACAAACTCTCTCCATCAGTCACAGCATAAAAAAAGTTTACAATCTAATTTTCACTCTTATAAAGTAAAAGGCCACAGCTTGTGTTTTGCTTTCATAAGCTTCCATTGCTTTATTAATATACTTTCTACAAGCTGCCACTTTAATGTCTCCTAATGTTTACTATATTGGTATGGACTCTATCGACACTTTTTAGCCTCTTGCTATCTAGAATGCTAACTAGTCAGCAGTTTTCTTCCTGTCCTGCTTTACTAAGGAGTGAATGATCTGGACCCTGTGATGAAACAGTTCCTCATGATCAGTTTGCATGAGAGTGGCCTGTGCTACAGTCTGTCTGTCTCAAATGTGTTGCATAAGAAGAACAAACCTCAGGGCAGAGCGAGGCTGGCCTAGGGCAGAGTCACAGACAATTTTTGTTTGTTTTTTTCTTTTTGCTATAGGGGGGCCCAGCAGTCTTAACCAGAGGGGGGTCTCCAAACTGTGCCCAGTATTTGTTTTTAACCTGCTTGGAATGCACAAAGAAAGTAGTAATCATAACCTTTTTTTCTTAGGGATGCTTTATTAAATTGAACACTCAGTATGTTTACATGCATACTCAAGTCTGCAATGTGATTGTATTACTGTCTTTGTCACAGTGGGCTGCACATGCCCAAAGAAAAATCATTCATTGACAACAGCTTGTCTGCCTTCAATATAATTTGATCCCAGGTCCTGCAGTCACATAATGATGTGCCCTTGGGCAAAACATTTACCTCCAAATGACTCCCACTGCTGTGTTATCCATCCATCCACTTTCTTCACTGCTTATCCCTTTCAGGGTTGTAGAGGCTGGTGCCTATCCCAGCTAGCATTGGGCTGGAGGTGAGGTCACCAGCCAATCACATGGCCAACGTAGAGAGACAGACAACCAGTCATCCACACACACTCGCACCTACAGGCAATTTTGGGGCACCAATTAACCAGTCAATCAGACAACCAGGGGGAAACTTATGCATGCACAAGGAGAACCTGCAAAGTCCACACAAAAAGCCCTGACCAACTTAGGGAGATGAACCAGCATCCTTTTGCTGTGAAGCAGGAGCACTTATCTGCTGTACCACCATGCAGCCCACTGCTGTGTAAAAATTATGCAAACATAAGTAGCTAATTTAAATTTTACAAGCTATGTTTGAATGTGGTGTGACTGGGTTAGTGTGACCTGTAGTGAAAAAGCAGTTTGATAGTCTCATGACCAGAATGGGCAATTCAAGCTCAAGTCTATTTACCATCTTGGTAGATGGTGATAAGCCTCATTTTACTGTGTTACTATGGACCCACTTCCTGTTGACCTTGCTAACAACTTAGCAAGCTGTTAACTGTTTGAATGTTTGCATAAAAATATGAACAACTTCACTGCTTTTACATCCTTAACACACTTCATTCTTTATTTTTGGTACTAATGACATGAAGTAGTCCTTTAGTTTAGTAGTTCCAATAGTGGGGGTCAAAAGCTCCAAAATGGGTCCAGAGAGATCGAGAGTAGCATTAGAAAAAAACTTACCAAGCAGTTTTAAAGATGCTTTACTTGACCAATTATATAAAAATGTATGGACTAAATGGATTAGATTTAAAATAAAACTATTATCACAAGGTGAGATTCATGTTGAAATGAAGAAAATGGCCTACAATAAATTACCAACATCAATATTTTGTTTTTTTAGGCTGTTATGTTCCAGTTGCACTTATACTGATGTTGGGAAAGGCTTGCAAGGGAGTGAATGGCACGTTAGATATATGCTTTAACCACCTTCAAGAACAGTGGCTGTCCCTGTGATCTGTTATTTGGGGGAACAACTTCTCTCCTTATGGTGACATCCAAAGGGAGACAACAGTGCACCTTCTGCTGAGCATAGCACTTGTGCTGTTTTACATCTTAGTCAACATCCAGCACGGAGATGGTGGAACATGTACAGTTTTCCCTGGTCAGTCTTGTCAGATTTAAGGTATGTACATGCCAAAGAGAATGAACCTCATACTGTGTTATGAAGATGTGATAATCTGACAGGCCATTTTTACCTTTAAAACTGTTTTTTGGGTGTCCCTGTGTGGACAGGGAAAACTGCATTTTTTTGCCACTGATGGTGCTGATGCAAAACATCCATTAGAATTAGCTACTGTGTGCTTTGAAATACCTTTACCTGCCAATGGCGCAGCAGTGGGAGCTATTTAGGGTGTGGTACCTCACCCGAGGACACACTGACATGTGATTGCAAAGTTGGGGATGCAGCCCCCTCCCTTATGTGGAAAAATGACCAACTCTACCATTATTAGACACAAGCCTGGATCACACTTCACAATTCTCACCTGTTAGAAATTCTTGTGCGACTTTAGTCTAGCTCACACCCTGACCTGGCATCAAATACAACTTTCTCCCTTTGAGGAGCCATCTGTTTTAATTTTCTTGAAGCTGATGTTGCCTACATAAATAACAGTATTTAGCTTGGCTAGTTTGGCTAATTATCTTCCTCTTCTTGAGCTATAGGGAAAAGGTAACAAACACTTTTTCTTTGATGTTTTCTTCTTTTCCAAGCAAAAGACTACATCTTATAACCTGACACGCCAGACGGACAGTTCCATATGTCCGCTACAGAAATATTTCACTAGTCCATCTGGAGAAGAGCCCATAGAAAATGTTTTCAGAGGGCAGAACCTTCAAAAACAACTGAAGCTGGTGATTGGACTATCGGTCTGCCAGTCACACTCACCACATACAAGTCCATATCAAGCCACAGTATGACGTACTGTATCAGCTAGACCCTGTTGGTAGCCATAAGCTTAAACTACGTTTCAGTCCTTGCTATCATCTTACATTAAATTATACAACACAGATGTATCACTTACCACCTATACGTGACATGAACCTTGTCAACGACAATCCCCACCAAGTTCTCCCTGTAAACTTCGGAAGAGAGCATATTTCGTCAGGTATTGTTGAGTAACCATGACCCTGGGCTACCACAGACTAACTGGCATCATTCACAAAGGATTTCCACATCTCTCATAGTTTCCCAGCAGTGATCCCCAGCTTCCCGGCTTCTGTGATTTGATCGTCCAAAACAACAAAATATCATTTCCCATAAGAAAAGCTTTAAGTGACATTCTTTGCTCCTATTTCAAAAAAGAAATAAATTCAATTTCTGTTTTAACCACTGATATTGCCGCATCCATGAAGACCGCTTATTTCCCGCTGTCATCACGTCTGCAGTGTCCGCCTCTCTTCCCGGTTTGGGTGGTCCAGCTTTTGGTCGTGAAGATATAAGAGACTGGAGATTGGCAAGATGGATCTGTGTGATTTCTTACAATGAATCAGGCAGGTCCATCTGCACTGCAAAGTTACACAGCCCTCCTTTTATTACATGGTAACTCTCTTGACCTGCCTCCCCAACAACCTATGAGCTCACGCACAGTAGCAAAAACAGCAGATAAGCTGTTGCGACAGCACACAATGATGGGTCAAGATCACACTTTGTTGGCCACAACAGAAAAGATTTGTATTGCATACCTGACATTGTGTCATTTTGAAAGAAAAAGTAAAAATATGTAGTCTGATCAGGCCATACCAAGATAATTCTACTTTAATTATCTGCATGTAAACATACTGTGACTCAAAACTCCCAGGTGAGAGCTTAATGGGTAAAAGCTCTTCAGACCAGATGTCTACGTGCATCCTTGCAGTTTAAAAATGACCAGAAAGCACAGCCTGAGAACACTCCTGTAAAAGCCATGAAGCTCTGTCTTATCCACACACAGAATGAAATAGGAAATCCTGTCCTTCCAATGCTTATTAAACCAACAGCCAGCCTTTGAACACACCATCAACTCCCTGTAGACAGACTGAACATCTGCTGAAGACTGTAGACACAGCTTCCTCGTTTACTATTGAGCGTTGCCTCAAAACATCACCATCACTGTTGGCTTATGTGTGTGCTGATACTGAGTCTGTTCATTTGTATTAACCTACCTGAGGAGTTAACACGAGGCATGGGATACACAATGAGTTTCTTTTGAAATACAGTTACCAAGGTAATCCTTGATTTAATTTAAGTTTCTTTATTTCCTCAGTGTGTAAATACAGTATGATGTTTCTAAAGTAGAATCTTGTAAAGTCAGCAGCTCCATGCGATCATGTTTGTACAACTCGACATTTAATGATTCAAACAGCAAATGTTACTGTCATGTTTGTACTTCCCTTCCCTTTGTCACAGGGAATCAAGATTCAGTCATGAAAAATGACACAACAATGTCCCGTGTCTCTTTTTTTTTTTTTTTTTCTTATTTTACTTTTCTTTGTTATGGCAAAAGGTGATTGCAGTCTGTTTCTAAAAAGTGAAATGTAATAAAGGTATATGAGAAAATGTTCATAACACAAAATAAAGTTGTTTGAATTCAGTTTTCTGTATTTGAATGTGACTTGGGAGACAAAACCTCTTTTATTGAGAAATCTTGGAACACACGGGATCTCAATAGTGCTGATGTGTTAATCACTGTGTAACATGCAAATAAAATAAGATGTGTATTGTTATATTCCCTATGGAAGATTTTGTCCTCAAAAAGTGTAAGAAAAAGAACAAAGATCCATCATCCTGTGATTGCCAAACATTCACTTCTCAGTGCCTGAGGGTGTATTTGAACATGAATTGTTTGGAAAAGCACCCCCCCCACCAAAACAAGGGCTTTTTCCCTCCTGTTGTGATTGGATTCTATGAACACCATAATCAAACACTAATAAGAAGAACTGGAGTCCATTTCATTTGTAGAGGCTAAAAAAACTCTTTGAGACTGATCCTGAGTTCAAGTTGATTTACGTCAGATGAGATACTCTTTTCCAAAATAAGTTGATTTGAAGTTGTTCAGTCAACTCGGAGTAAGTTCACTCTGGAGTTCAGCGCATGCACCACAACAAAACAAAGAAAGGGATTGGAAATTTGGACCAACCACTAGCCAAGTGGTAGGTGAATTTGGTCATCCTACCGTCCAAAGTGGCATGTAATAAATAAGCAGGAAACAAAGTGATTTGTGACAGAAAATAACATGAGATGAGCAAAGGATAATGCCTACTCTCCATCATTACATTCTTTGACTGGTATTACCGTCTTCATGCAATACAAAACAGTATGCTATTGAAAATCTTATTTTGGCATAAGTCATGATCAAGCAATTGAGCCGGCAACCCATACCGCACTCCAGCCAGTGGTTCCCACTGTGAGGTCAGTCAGGACTCTGTGGTGGGTTGCAACCAATCCAAATCCTGGATACATAGATAGATAGATAGATAGATAGATAGATAGATAGATAGATAGATAGATAGATAGATAGATAAGCCTAATATATCAAGGAAATTTAAAGTCAAATTATAAAACACAAAGTCATAATTATGAAAAGCCTAAGTTAAAAAGAAAGCAATAATGAGATAAACAAAATTACATACTTCAGTCATTCCTTATCTTTGTTTTTTTTCAATCTTAATTATAACTTACACTAAAAGTGACTTACTGGCAAATTGCCAGTAGATTAATATGAACAGTTTTACAGTAGCTTAATTTGTAGTTTAAATACAGCACTATTACTGTTTTTTTCATACCAGTTTAACTACTGTATTTTCATTCACAGTATCATTGTTTTCGAGTAACAGCATAATTACTGTATTTTAAAAAAAAAATACCTTGCTGTATTTTAATTTATAATATCATTCTGTATTCAATTCCACAACTTCATTACTGCATATAAAATTACAATAAACATTCATCAATTTTCTTTTCAATAAAAGACTAAAAGTTAAACATTTGCCTCATCCAAAAATTTGAAACTTTATAAACCTGAAGTGCTCTGAGAGCACAAACTTCTGCCAAGGCATTTACAACATTGTCAGCTGAGTTATTGTCCAAACTATGGAAAACTCCCCCATCTCAAAATGTTAACTAATCTTGAAAAATTCCAGAATCACCCCCTAAATCATCTTCCTTTTGCCATAACCAACACTCCCTGAAATGACATCATAATCTGTTCATAACTTTGTGAGTAATCCTTTTCACAAACTAACAAACACCGGCAGAAACATAGGCTTTTTGGCGGAGGTAAAAAATGACAGAACATTTTCCCATGATTCATTGCCATTTACAGTAATTCAATGTATAGACCTTTCACAGTAGGTAACTGTAAATTTTATGGTAACATAAAATAATCAGTTACAGTGTAAGTATTACTTTATCCGCAGTGTCCTGTTGGTATCTCAAAATTTGTACTTTTCATTTATTTATGACCTAAGTTGTCATAATTATGACTTTTTATCTCAAATGTCTATTTATTATGATTTTCCTTTACATTTTGAAAAAGTGCTCAGCTTTCTTTCTTTTTCCCTTTTTCAGTGGTGGACATGGGCTTTCACTCACAACATGAGCACAGCAATAAAATGTTTCTCCACTAGGTGTCATAACAGGCTAAGTTATTGGTAAGAAGAAGCCCCCAAAGAAGAAGCCTATACAACCATTCTCTTCTAATGATGAAAAATATCAGAGTAAAGGTCAGAATATAAACCTGAAGCTACAGTATTTACATCCATCGCCCACATGCACCGGCCTACAAAATGTAGGTGATGGATGTGGGTGCTTACTTGCATGTACTAATTTAAATTGATCCTAAAGCAAATGAGCAAATGCAACAGTGAGAAGCAGCTTTCTGTTGATCTTATTCCCAAAAAAGTCAAGACCACATGCTACTCAAACTCCTTGAAGACTTTGAAATCACAAAAAATGTCTTCAAAGAGCACAACGGGAGATGGATGTATGACTCAGACAGGAGAGAGTGATAAAAGAAACTTTTGAAGCATGTTGTCCTCATTCCAGATCCAGCTTTATTCACTTGAAGGTCATGTTGTTTTTTATAAAGCAGAGATTGGCATTTATGTAAAACTTGTATTTATTATTAATTCATTTCAGCAAATGTAATGTTCAGCATCTTTCAGTGGGATCTTTGATTAATTCATTTTATTTCTAGCACTGAATTTAAATGACAGATACCCTTATCTTTGAGTACTTAGACTTACCCCCGCATTTGATCACTCCCTGGTCTTATACGGTGGAGACAGAAGACTAACCTGAATGCTGATGATTAGAGGCTGGGATCAAATTGAGGTTTTAACCAAGTTTTTTATGTTTCATGTGGAATTGGGCAGTAGCTGAGGAAAAATGCAGCAGACTTTTGAAGAGGGTGAGAGATCAAAGTCAGCAGTGGACAGTTTGCTGTCTTTGATCAGTTTTTGGGGGCGGCAGGCGCTTAGTCTGCAATGGCCTGGGTTAGAGACTTGTTCATTTTTCTGGCTAGACTGTGTAAATTGGTCTTGTAGCAAAAGGGTGCTGGTTAACTTCTTGAGTTCTACTAAGGTGACCTTTCATGTCTGTAGGATCTGTTTGTGTATCCTAGGTTTTATACGCAGCAATAATGGAGAGTTCAAATAGAAAGTTGCTTTACGCAGGGCTTTCCAGACTCATAGAGAAGTCAGGGGCCAAAAGTAGCCAGCGAGGGGTCCAGCGGTCTCTCCATGAATCCAAACAGTAACTTGAGTAAATTATTTTACACTCCTGATGGATGGAGCCCTGTCATCACTCAGAAGGGCAAACTGTTACTTTGCACTACGATTAGTCAGAATAACAGCAAAATGTTAGTAAAGGGTCAAGGTTAAAAACAAGAATATTTGTATGTTTTTTAATCATTGATGAGTTGATTTTTATTCCAATTTAAAATGTGTATTGTGTTTCAAGCATATTTAATTAAGTATTGTTTGGTCATTTCTATTTTTAAACAATCTATGAGAAATCTGAGTGACAGAAGCCTCAAAATTATCAAAAGGTGGATTTATACCTTAAATAGGCAACATGTCCTGAGAGGTAAGGACTATGAAATTCAAAAGTCATACTTAGAAAAAGAAAATACAAAAAATTAGTTTGTCTGGCCTCAGATGCATTAGATCCTTGTTTTCCCAGTGTGGGTGCCTGGAGGTTTCAGAGGGGGCAGAAGTCACTGTCTCTTCTGAGGTAAAAATTGGGCGGGGCTCTGAAGAAATAAGGTTGGGAACCATTGCATTAGATTATAGCACTTAATTATAACCATAAATAGTTTTGCATGTTTGCCCATTAAACAGTTAAGTCAACAACAGTACTAATTATCTAGATGTAACTTAGTGAGTATTTGGCCATTTGACTGGCAGCTGGTGCTTGTGGAAAGCCCTGCATTAGAGAATCAATAAATCATACCTTTTACTTCTCATGTAATTTAATCAAGCCCCAAGCCAGAATTCTCATATGGGTTTATGATGTACTATAAGTTTACAATTTGTTGTCTTGCCAAATAAAATTTGTATTAAAAAACACTTTGTAAACATTTTGCATGTATGCCTTTGCTTACAAAATACTATCTTTTATAATTTATCTTTATTTCAGAGAGTACACAACAGAACAGTTAAAAGCAATACTTAAACACGACACTTCCAAGAATCTGAGATATAGCATAAGCAAATATGAAATAATAAGCAAGATATGGCTCCTTTATTTTCTTGTCCTTTATCCATTTTCCTATTAGTAGTTATATCATCTCTACTTACAAGTTCGCCTGAGGTTAACCAGTAATTCCTCTCACAAAATTTGTCAATGCTCACTGGTTGTGCAAAACTGCATGAAATGTTTTTATCTTGCCTTTTAAGGTCCTCCCCAACATAGTTGTGGGAACCCCTGGGGACCAGGGCCCCATTTTGGGGACCACTGCTGTATGCAAAAGATAACAAAGTACATGGCTCCAGGACTTCTCCCTCCTCTCTACTTAAATGAACAGCACAAGTACGTGCCTGAAACAGCTGATTCCCTTGCACCCCATTCACTCATCCATGGATAGAACTACTCACCTGACTCGCCTTATGTCTTTCCACTGTTTTTGTCTGCAGTTAAAGCCCACTGACACAGGAGGGAGGTGGTGCAGAGCATAGACTTTAGAAAATACAAAAATACATAGAGCCATTGAAAACAGCGCTGAACAGCACTTAACTGACTAATTGCCACAAAGTTGACCAGTCAAACAATCAGAACAGACTGGGTCCTTGTGGTAAGCGGACCTCAAAGTGACAGGAGCACACAGTGTCTCAGACAGAGTGAGGATAGAGGTAGGTCAGGGGTACTCAGTGTATGAAGACCAACAGGATGTTTGAATGTCAGTGATTATGAATATACTGTAGCCATTATAGAAATCCAATATATCAGCTGGAGTGAAGGCAAGAAATGGGCTTTTTAATTAATATATACCATCATATCTATTATGATGCAGTGCCACCAAACTTTAACTCTGCACAGTTTGGGGCAGTTTGAAATGATAAACCCCGATTTTGTTTGTGCTTTCACAGCCAACCATACCGTAACTCAGTAGGACTGCAGTGTGTTTAGCTCCATCCTTGGGGTCAGATAGGTACACTTGGTACACCAACTGAAGGTTAATGAAAAGGTGGGACAGTAGAAATCTCTGCAGTTGCAGTCTTCTATGGAGTGGTCTGCCGGGGGAGCAGCATCACAGCAGCTGACAGGAAGAGGCTGGACAAACTGATAAAGAAGGCCAGCTCAGTCCTGGGATGCCCTTTGAAACAGTGGAGAAGGTGGTGGAGAGGAGGACTGCAGCCAAGCTGTCCTCCATGATGGACAAAGACTCCCACCCCCTCCAACACAAACTAACTGCAATAAGGAGCTCTGTGAGTGACAGGATGCTCCACCCGAAGTGTGTGACGGAGAGGTATCGCAGGTCCTTCCTTCCTGCAGCTGTCAGACTTTACAACAAAAACCTCTCCAGTCTGCAATAAACCATATTTATATTTGTAATATTTCAGATGTTTCACTTGTAAAATACCAAACATGTACATAACCACCGTATTTATATTTATAATACCTCAAATCTCCACCTGTAAAATATCAACATGCACATAACTATCTGTAAAATAGCAAACATGTACATAAGGACTGTAAATATACCACTTACTATATACTGTATACTTTTTGATTTTTTTATTTCTATTTTATTTTACTGTATTTGATTTGTAATTATCTTATTTTTCATTTGCAATGCTTCTTTCTTATACTTCTCTTGTATCCTGCAGCTGCTGTATATTTGGAATTTCCCCCCTGTGGGACTCATAAAGGAATATCCAATCTAATCTAATCTAATCCATATTGAACTGAACCCCCTAGTGGAAACATACCATAATAGCACATCCACAATTTACGTCTAAATCCTAAACTTGGTTTTATAAAGACTGACCCAGGTTTTCTCCCTTTTATCTTCCCTATCCCTTCTTTTATCCCTTTTTGTCTGTTCACTTCACACTGCTAATGTGACCCATATCAGATTCCCATGTGACTGGCCATGATCCTGTACTAACCCACATGCACCAGGGAACAACTATTATGGCTTAAAAGGCTTTTAAAGGTTTGTTCAACACAGCCACTGAGGTTTTGCTTGAGCTGAAGTACTGTAAGGTCGAATAGCTCACTCTCCCTTCGTTGACCACCTCCATCACAGCTGTCCTCTTTGTTTGTTTTCATTTAGAGGGACTTCTTCATCCAATTATCCCCCCAGTGCAGAGCTGTGACAAATGACACTCAAGATTGTTGTCAAAAGCTGTGTTGAATCTGCAGGAAATAGTGAACTTTACTGCTCTATCACATAGAGGAGACATACTAAGCACGATTATGGGCATACAAAACTCAAAAAAGAATTATATGGGCTCTTTGAAGTTTCTTTCAAATTTATTCTATTCTATTTCATTTTCTTCTTTGTTGTTTTTTGTTGTTTTTTTTTATCTTTTTGGGCGATCTTTTGAGCGAAGTCTTCAGTGAGCTTTTATTACACCTGTACAAGTTGGCCTTATTTACTACATTTTTTCTGTCTGATTTTTGTATCCACACTGTGCAAATGAACTAGATGCTTTTGATGGAGAGTTTTATACACCAAGGGCATTGCATGTATATTGGAAGCAATTTTTGACACATCTTTCTATGCACAGTAAAAGCGATATGTATTTGCATAAAATGTTATGTGAATTAGGGCGGCACGGTGGCGCAGCAGGTAGTGCACGTGCCTCACAGCAAGGAGGTTGTCGGTTCAATTCCCGGGTCGGGCAGGGCCTTTCTGTGTGAAGTTTGCATGTTCTTCCCGTGCATGCGTGGGTTCTCTCCGGGCACTCCGGCTTCCTCCCACAGACCAAAAACATGCTCATTAGGTCAATTGGTCACTCTAAATTCCCCTTAGGTATGAGTGTGAGCATGAGTGATTGTCTGTCTCTATATGTTGCCCTGCAATCGACTGGCGACCGGTTCAGGGTGTATCCTGCCTCTCGCCCAATGACAGCTGGGATAGGCTCCAGCCCCCCCCGCAACCCCGAAAGGGATAGTCGGTATAGAAAATGAATGAATGAATTGATGTTATGTGAATTAGAAAAAATTGATGCACTATCCAAAATGGACTAAACATGTCAAGTTTCAGTGACCTGGGATTGGTTTTAACAAAACAGCAATTGGATGGGCACATCTGTTTCTTTAAAGGAGAGGAGAACTTTAATTCAGGAGCTGAAACTGTAAAACTGTGTCTTTAGAACCAGCCGTTCACAACGGTAAAAGCTTGAGAATACACTCAAAGTCGAAACACTGAAGCTCCAACATCCATCCATTGTCTTTAAGTCATAATCTTTATTATTTTTATAACTTCGGTCAAATCAAATGGGCTGCTGTTGAATTTTTTGACTGACTGTGACTTACATACCAACAATGAGTGCTCTAATTGGTCAGATGTTGGCTTAGGCCTGGTACACACATCAAGATTTTTGAAAGGGCCTCTGCTTTCACAGCTCGTAATCTTGCAACTTCAATGTAGGCAAGCATGGAGGACAACATCGAAAGGGTGATCAACTAAGCTTCACGCGGCTTGTGGTTAGCCTCCTATTACATCCCTGAGGGTAGGGATGGGACCACTGATATTGAGCACTGAAGTATTGATACTTTTAGCAAATTCAGGGTTTTTTTCACTCTCATATCAGCTGCCTTCCTAATATAGTATTAAAAGTGCTATGGAGCTCAAAATAATCAATAAAGAAAAAATAAAATGTTGCTCAAACAGCCAATGTGCTTGATTTCAGATTTCATACACACCAAAAAAAAAAGGCTTGAGTGCTTTCTTTAGTCCAAGATATGGAACAATTGGTCTTTGACAATATTTTCTAGTTTCATTTTCTCAAATGGAAATGTATAACTCGTTAAACAAACTGATCTTCTCTCAGACCACTGTGATCAAGAGATCTGATCTTTCTGTAGACAGAGTTTCATACAGGTTATGTCTTAATTTGAAGACAATCCTGAACATAACCTGCTGCAATGAAGATCAAATGTTTAGTACATGTAACCATGGTGATCTGCTGTAGTGAGAAGTGAACTGGTTACTTCTGAAAAATGAAAGTAACTCAAAAGACACCTCAAATATGTTATGGCTTGCATTTTGATGTAAGCTCAACAAGTGACATGGTCTATACTAAATTTCATTAATGCTTACCTTTAATTTTAAACCTTTACACCAGCCCTTTTCAAATACCAGGCCAAGGACCACATGTGGCTGAGAAGCAATACCTGAGTGGCCCAGCTAAGGTTAATGTTTTGATTTTCCTACCTCAGATATAATTATTTTATTTTAAAAGGAAATTTTTTAATCACCGTTAATGTGCACTTTATGTTTAAATGCCAGAGTTTCATGAGGCAAAATTGTTTAAACAAGTCACTTGTTGTTGGTGCTGACACAAAAAATGCATTTCATCCAAATGACAAAAGCATCAGCACTTGCAATGAAGTCTTCAACTTTAATTACAGTTTATGCAGCAGCAACAGAACGGATGCATTTCAGCCTGAGGCCTTCATCAGCGTTTCAAACACTTGTGTGCGTGATCTTCTAATATAATTACCAGCAGGTGACTGGCCAGGTAGACAATCAACAATAAAAAACAGAGAAGATACTGATCCACAACAAAGAAAGATAGTGCAAATCAAAAATAAAATGTTAAATTAAAATAAACACAAACACACAATAGTAAATAAGTACATAACAGGTTGTAATTAAACTTAAAACTCAAAAATCGACAAGGTGAAATGTAATATCTCATATTGTAAATGCTCTCTTGGATAAAAAATGGTAACAAATAGAAAAGCAGCGGCATCACAGAATTCCAACCAACACTGAAAAATGGAAACATAAAAACAGCTATGATTTAAGGTTCTTAAGAAACCTTAAATTGTTTTGACTATGTAGAGTTCTTGAGTGGACCTGTCTTCATTTTGTTCATGAACACTAATAAGGATGTTGTGGTTTGAATGGTTTGAAGGTTTTCATAACTGAGCAGGGGTTAATTATCATTCTAACTCCTGAATCGATCAGTTGGTTATGTTTTGATTAATTACTGAAAAGATTTTATTAGTATGTATTTATTCTGTTTTTTTTTTTTCATTTATTTATTTTTCAAATGTCTTTATTATTCCCATTGTCTCATCATCACTATTATTTTATTTAATTATATAGTATATTATCACTATCAATTATTATTCAATTATTGTTGTTTTTATTATTATTCTATGTTTTTTTTCATAATTATCACTTTTTTAGTATTGTTTTTATCATCATTGGTATTTTCATCTGTCTCTGCATGAACTAATTTATCTGTGATGATCTTGACTTAGATGTGTTTTGCTAACTTAGTGGCAGAATGTCTTATTGAATTTTAAGTTGTTAAAGAAGTATGTAAAGAAGTTATGTGACCATTTTGTTATGAGTTTGATTTAATCAGAGGCTTCAGCCAGATGAGAATGTGATCTGTAAAGAGAGAGTATCCAGATGTCTGATGAAAATATAATCTTGGGATGATCATTTAATTAACATCAGATTTCTTCAAATAATTTTATTTCTAGTTTATTTTAACTGTTTCCATATTTCAGTGGGGGCTGGAATTCAGTAATGGTGCTGCTTTTGTATTTGTTAGAATTTTTTTTTTATCCAAGAGAGCAATCACAATATGAGATGCATTACTTTCTTTCATCTTTTTATTTATGTGAATTAACAAAGTTATTGACGGTCTGAAAAAGTGTTCATTCTATACAACAGGCTAAACTGTGAAAATGATCTAATAAATAAAAGGCATGTGTTTATGAGCACTGATTTAATTACATTGTGTAGCTTATGTAAGTATTCTATGTTAATTAGAAAAATAAAATCACCCCCATGTGAAAACATCATGTACTTACCTTTGTCGAATAGTCATGTTACTGAGCCATCTAAGTATCATTATGTCACCAACTGGAACACATAATAAAACACAATGTGCAGATGCAAGGTGTAGCTTGTCCAGCTCATATAGTAAGCTTTTAGCCCTTTGCCTTTGGTGCTAACTTTGACACAGACTTCAAAACTGGGTTAATATTTTTAATTCTGAAAACAAGGTTTTGGGTTTTTTACCTCCGTTTCTTTGGAAGGTTGATAGGGGTGCAGGAGCAGCAGACAATTGGACAAGTGGGTTGGTGGGTGGGTTGTCGACATTCAAAATGGATAGGCGTTAAACCACATGTGATCGGATCATTGACCACAGCCAATCATTTTAAGCAGCTGATAAGGTATTTTAAGTAAGTATTAGCTTATGGTGATTATCTTTTGATTGATCGGGGCACCCCATTTACACCTTCAAGCTAAAAAATATACTCTCATCAATTGTTACCTATTTCAAAAAATACATTTCTTCTTCCTTAAATGTTGTGCCATTATGTATTTATTTTTCTATGTTGTGAGTAGACCAACTGTACTAAACTGTAAGGACAGCAATGTTTGTGTGTATAGCCATGCTAAGATCCACAATTAATTATTTTCCAGTCAGCTCCAAGGTTATTGGGTCTTGATGGCACGTGCCATTTATCCAGTTAGCATGATTTGATATTCCTGAATGGAATCTGTGGAGGGCCTATTTTCTTAGCCTATCAGAGTCTTAGCTGTGGGCAGGCTTTTATCAGCGAATGCAGAAAATGTGAAATAAACCAACCCACTTCTTGGTCCATTTATGCATAAAAACTTGAAATATGACAGACTGTTCAGAATCTCTGCTCTTTGTTACATCACAGTGAGTCATTTTAATAACACCTGCCCCTCTCTTGGCATCTCCATCCATAGATCCTTACCCACAGCCACTGAAGCACAAAGCTATGTGTGTATCCACACCCATTGAGAGGAGTGGGATCTGGGGCTCATTTACCATAAAAAGACAAACATTGAAGTGGAGTATTCTGAGACAAAGAGCGGATTTGTACAGAGCCAAAAGTCTCCTTTGGTTAATTGATCCAAATTACATTTTGACCAAACCACAGCAACATTTCATTGATACCACAGCAAACTTTGTCAAAGGTGAACAACAGGATGACGTGTTCCTTAAAGCTCAAAGCCTTTGCCCCGGACACTTAATAAAGATGCATTGAATTATGATGGCAAACAAACTTCACAACGTATGATGGTAATTGGCACATTTGCTTTATTTTGAAAACAGACATTGAAACCATTTTTATTTTTTCATATTTTTTTCTCACAAGTTTGAACTCCTTGATAAGGTTGAAACTGGACATTGCACTCACTGGAACATGGGAAAAGTATTTTTTTGTTTGCTCATTAGTTTGTTTTTCCTTTTTTAAGATTTTTTGTAACATCAGTGCAAGAGTATTTTTTTCTTCCAATTCATATAAACTGTCATAACAACACCAAAGACATCAAAAAGAAGCCGCCACACCTCCTAAGTTTTTGTGACTGCGAAAAAGTTCCTCTCAGAGGGAGAGTTCCCATCATGCATCTGGTTCGATGGTTCATGCTACTGTTCTCACTTTGGGCTGGCTGAACATCATGTAAGAGCCAGTTATATCAACACTATAGAAGATTCCTATAGTTAATATTATATGATCATGTCATTTAAATGTCAACAGGTCCATTACTGTATATGTGAGTAAACAGTTTGTAAAAGGGTGTAAACCAAGCTTGAGCGAGTCAAGCAGAAAAGAGAGAGTAGTAGTAATAGTCTTGTAATATATGTGATAATGGGATTCAAGATAAAGCTGCCCAACTGGAAATTTGACACATTTAATGATACATTCTATTCTCCATACAATAGGTCAGTACTTAACTATTTGCTGTGTCTTCAATACACTTGTATGGTGTTGAAAACTAGGGTTGCATTTAAAAACCAGCTTGTTTTTGTGCGTGCATGTGCAGAAAGACGGATTTGATTTGCAAAATGGGTTTAAAGAGGGTACATTGCAATGCAAATAAAGTATGGTGCATTCACAATGCATTTTATAAATGTGCAAAAATCCAGTTGGGAGCGTTCACGCCAACACTGATCCACTTACAATAGATAGTGAAGATGCAGCAAATGAAACCCTCCTCCACATCCACTTCAACATCATCATCATTGTCAAGGTCACAATCATTTTTCATATTCAACAACATCATCATCACCATCACTTCCTCAAAGTATTAGCTTGAGCCAAAAAACTTCACGCTGGAAACTCCCCCCAACATGAGAAAAAAATCATTGCCACACAAAAAATGACAAACAAATAGAAACGGACTGCCTTCACATCGGGAAGGCAAAGAGCAACCATTTTAGATTTTTGTTTTTGTGTTATTCTTCATACTCTTAATTTCTGCTTTCGGTGGGTGAGATGTAGCTCTAGTCGTCCTTGGACTCGGTGGCCTCCGGCGCTGCGACTTCAGGGGTGGCCTCCTCTGCTTTAGACTCTTCTACAGCATCTAAGTGGGGGGGAAGAGAGTGAGGAGTTGAGGAAAATGAGGTGCATGGGTGAGAAGAAGGAGGAATGGAGAGAAAAAAAGAGGGAAAAAGAGAGGGAGGAAGAAAATTAGACTTGGATAACATAAGAAACTGGTTCATCCAAGAGACTGTTCTTCAAAGATCTCACATGCCAGCCTCCACATTTAATGTCTTAAATATTTCACTTCAGATGGTTATCAGTGTAGAAAAATGAGGATACAGTAACACTGAGTTATCATAATCATGTTGGGTAAGACTGGGAAAACCCCGCAGAAGGAACTTAAGTAAATCCATGATGTTCACAAGCTGTCAACCCTACTAAAACTGAGGGCATGTCAGTCAGTCTGGATGCACTATCTTCAGTCTGAAACCAAGCACCGGCCGTGTGAATAATAAAAAAGAGAGAGTGCTCCTAATGGACGCATGAAGCATTTGAACTGACATTTTGATGCTCACAGCGCCATATCAGCTTGTCACATCTGATTCTGTGTGATGATCTCAGTGTACTGTGCTGTAATAACATCTGGTATTGGCTTACTTAGAGGTGAATACTGCTGAATAATGATCCATGTTTCAACAAGGAGCTAATACACAAGCTTAAGGGGTAACTCTTAGCCTCATTTAACAATATCTTAGTTAAATTTTTACTTAAATTTGTGAAGAAGCCATCAGATTTATAATGTGTTCATTAAGTGCTGAGCTTTTTTATCTGTTCTGTTGTTTTAAAGAATACCATGGTTTTGTCAAAAGGAAGGCTGAGCATATTTCCCTGGGGAATATGCTTCTTTAATGCCCATATAGACCAAAGGACTGCAAGCACCAAATGCACAGGAGTTGCACAGGATCAAAAAGTGACATAGCAAGAGACGCCAAATCAAAATGTTATGCTCTGGACATTTAGTCAGAAATACTACTGTGCTTCAAAAGTGGTTTTAAAGCTGCTTGAAATTAACTCTTAAACAGGCTTATTACCTCTGCCAAGGAGAAAACACATTTGTAGGCCTTTGTTAGGTTGATAGATTGCAAACAGGATCGTTCAAAAGTTTTGAGACTTTTTATGAATTTTTTGAGAATGTTTGTCATGGCACAAGGAAGACGTTACTTGATTTTGGTGATTCAAACCTGAATGTGGAGCCAGGATTTAAAAAAAAAAAAATTAACATTGTGAAATGGGGCAAATTTTCCACATTCATACTAATAACTGAATAACCTCTCAACAGAATTTTACTACATTTTCAGGGCATGTTGGTTATGGCACAGCAAAGACCTGATAGGATTCTGGTGGTGGTACCCTGATGCAGATCCAGGATCCTTTTTCAAGGTTTTATTAACAGTACAAGATAGGGCAGTTTTCCACTTTTTTGACAAAAGCCAATAATAATAACCTACAGGAAATACCTTGGCGGAGGTTTGTGCTCTCTGAGAACTTCTAGTTTTAGCTATATGATACAGAGGAAAATCAGTTGTTATTTGAAGTAATTTACAATACTATGAAAGTGCTTCATAAATATATGCTGTGGCTCTTGTTGAGATTCAGAGGTTCTGCAGGTAGGCAGCAAGACATTATCTATAATAAAGGCCAAAAATAAGATTAAAAAAATGCATCTTAAAAGCATTCAAGTGATGACACTTGATTGCATTTTTTAGTCTTAGGAGTTGCAAAGAAAACATCCAGAAAATTTAAAGTACATGTCAGCTTCTTAACTAATACCTTCTGGTTAGATCGTGTGGTGCATTCCATTTGATCTCAGAGGTTTGATTGTCAGAGTTGAAAATGATGCATGTCATGGCAAACACCCCTTTTGGTCAGAATTTTTACTGTGGAAGTTGGACCATATTCAGGTAACCTGACTTTACCACGTCGTAACTGGAATGTGTTTAACTAGGATGTGACAATGTTCCACAGTTCTCACCCTGTCACACTACATTCACTCAATGATGGCAGAAGCTGCTATGCAAAGTGACAGTATTTGTTAATCCAATTTGTGGGCAGTCATTCACATTTACTCACCAACCCAACAGTGGATGGAATTTTGGGGTCAAATACCTTGCCTAAATAATGATGTACATGTAACTACAACAGAAGGTGGGGATCAAACCCTCAGTCATCCAGTTTAGAGGAGAGGTCAAACCCACTAATCCAATTCCACACTAAAACTACAAAGAAAAAACTCTCAATAGAAAAGTAAAGGATGACTAAACTGGAAAAAATTACAGGGTAAAAAGAGAAATGTTACTCATAACAGTGTTATCTTTCAATATGAATATGATCTGATGAAAACCTATTTTTATTTCAAAATGACATAAGCTGCTTGATAATTATAGTTAATTCAAAACTCAAATGCCTGTGTGTTAAAGTGGGTGTTTACAGTTAATGTGAAAATTCTGATTGGAGCATTCGGTCTGTGCTTAAAACTTCACATTTTTTAGTTTCGTAAAACATAAAAAATTAATTGCTAAAAAAAAGTCCAAAATTCTCATGTCTTTCATATGATTTCTTTTTTCTAAAAAGAGAAAAAACAAGAGTATGGCATTGAAATATTTTTATGGTTTGGCTTTTACAAAAAAAAACAGATTGATTATTTGATTTATTATCTCCGCCAAGGGGGTTATGTTTTCGGGTCTGTTTTTGTGTTTGTTTGTTTGTTTGTTTTATATTTGTCTGGATGCAAAAAAATCCCAAAGTTTTCTAAAAATCCCAAAAGTTAACATTGGGCTGTATTTTAAAAAGTCATATCTCTGACATCACTTGATGGATTTGCTTCAAAATTTACACAATAATATAAATAATATAACTCTATCATTATGGTCAATTTCATCTGGATCCGATGCAGATTGACGTCACAAAAAACACTGAAGTTTATAATGGCAAATCCCATTAATTTCTCTTGGGCTGCTGTGAGAGTTCTGCCCCCTTTACGTCATTGTTGGAATTGTAGTTTATTTGAAAACTCACATCAACGTTTTTCAAGCCTATGTCACTGCATTACCCAGCTACCCTTGCAATGCCAGCGGAGGACTTCTCCACATGGACAGACATAAGCAGAGACTCGGCCATCATATCAGAGCGCATAGTGATCCAGAATTGTATCTTGGTGGAGGTCTGCACTCCCCGAGTGCTTTTCTAGTTTTATATATGTAATTGGATAATATAAAAGTTTTACTTGGAAAATACAACTCAATATATCCTAAAGAACACTTTTTTATTTTTGTTTTTGTTTTTAATCTAGCATATTTGAGAGCTGAAAAGTACAAAATCATTTATTTTAATTCGCCATATTAGGGCTGAAGTGGAGCTTCCCAACCACTCCACCCTTGGACTTGTGCTGGACTATGGAACATTTGGTGCTGGGCCATAAAAAAAAACAATCTTTTTCATTACACTTTTATCACCTAACGGAAATCAAAGTGTGCTTTCTTTTGAAATAATGATCCTTGCATATCTGTCTGTATGGCTTGACTGTACAGACTTTGTGCACAGCTCTTTGTCCTGCCACCATTGTGATGAACACAGAAGTAAAACCTGAAATAAACTTGCTGTTAAACCTCGTACAAGAAGGCTCAGCCTCTTGACGTGGAGGAATTCAATTCAGAGGGCAGAGCTAATTGTTCATTCCATCGGTAATCAATAGCGACTTCAGATCAGCTCAAACCGATGGCTGATGGATGAAATATACACTGTCAGTACTGTAAGTGCACCATTTTTACAGTATGTTCCTCTGTGCTTGGATGGTGTAGTTTGATAAGTTACAATGTCAACTGATGACTTTCTGACAAATGCATTCCTACGTTAGTGTCATTGTTGAGCAGCTGACAAAAACCTGATGAATGTGTCTTTGTTTTGGTTAAGAAATAAGCCCATAGCTCTTGGTGGTTCTATATTACAATCAATTATGCTATACACAGCATGTATGGGGTGGTATGGTGGCACAGCAGCTTAGTGCTAGTGCCCCAAAGCAAGAAGGTTGCTGGTTACATACCCCTTGTCAGTCAGGGTCTTTCTGTATGGGGTTGCTTGCTCCTCCTTTTCATGGGAGGGCTTTCCCCAAGCACTCCAGTTCCATCAAACAAATGGAAAACATGCTTGTACGTTAATTGGTGAGAGTATGCAAGTGAATAGTTATCTGTCTTCACAATTCATCCCTGTGATGCGCTGGGGAACGGTCCTGAGCGTACCTCACCTCTTGCCCAATGTCAAGGCAAAAAAGTACAGCTGGGATAGACTCCAGCCCCCCTGCATTCTGCATGGCTGAGCTATATTGCCTAACATGAAACCAGGCCATGGTACAAAAAAGGTCTGGGACTACTGAGTGAAGGGAGTGTAAGAGTTCTATCAAGCTTTGTTATATTTTGTTCTGTGCCAAGATCAAATAACCCTACAACCAAAACAACTGTTTCCCATGCAAATGGGATATACAGTTTTTGTATTTTACAAAGAAAAACTCAGAGGGTATTTAGACAAATGCTCTGTTGTCACATTTGTTTCTAGCTAGTCAGACAAGGATTCAAGTATGTAGCTTGAGTTTGACAGTCAGTTGCTGTCATGTCAGTTAGTGATCTTTGTCATCTTTTTTTATTGAAGAATTTTTCCATAAAAGGCACCAATAAATACCAATAAACAAAAATGCACATTGTTGGTCTTTACTCTTCTTTTTAGAAAGAAATGTTAAGCTCTAAAAAAAAACCCTACTGTCATAGATGTTCCAACAACCTATATCACAGTGACAAAGCATTACCTGGAGGAAAAACAAAGCAAAACTAGAGGCCAATACAAATCACCAGCACAGTCTAGCAGGCAGCACAGGGATCTGAAAGATGTTGGCTTGTTGTGCTGTTGGAGGCCAAGGTAGAAGTGGCATTAGTAATGGCTCAACTCAGAAATTCATTCAATCTCATCAGTTTTGTTTTTTCAATTAGCACTCTTGTTCCTGGAGGGAACGTACTCACAATGACCAGCACTATATTTAACACATGCCAAAAATAAGCCCAGAACAACTTGCTAACTAGTGCTGGCTAAAATGTCCTGAGGGCTGCTTTGCCTCCAGCCCACATATAAACATCAGACTCCCAGATCCCACTGTGACACCTATGGGTCTGGTTTACTGATACATCATTTTTACACTTGTTGTTAACACCAACCCCTTTTTCAACTCATATAACAACACAAACATTTTAACTCTTCTCAATTTGCTGTGTAGTGACATCCTCGCTGATGTCTTCATAGGCTGCCATCCTTAACACACTTGCTGCTGCATCTTGCTTATGGCACAACTTAAACCACGTCCTTTTCTCCTGCATGTTTCTCACTACAGGATACTGACAGGTCAAGCCCTTCTCTGATTGGCAACAAGGGAATCTTTAAACTTTGCAGAACTGGTTGGAGATTGTGGTCCATCACTCAGTCTTTTTTTATTCAGTTTCCCTCTTTAGTGAGTTTAAAAATCTTCAGTTCTGTAATTTAGTTTTATTGATTCTTCATTTTCTGTTTTGTTCTATAATGATTCCATGAACTTCATTGCTTCTGACCAAACTGTTTATTAAAGTAGCCAGCCGGGGAGCAGTGATGTCATACCACAATGATCTCATACTCCTGTAATAGAAACAGGAGACATCATGGCATGACATCATTGCATTGAAGACTGAGGTGATGGAGTGCACTCGAGTGTGGGTGAGTGTCTGCTGGGGCGAGAGAGAGAGGAGAGAGAGGTGGTGGTCTGTGCTTGTACTAATGTGTGAGTGTGCGTGACTCACAACTGCAGGATCTGCCAGGTAAGAGGCAATTAGCTTGTTAGCCACTATGACAGACTGAGGCCACTGAACAGTGTGATGCAAATGCAATTCCACCCAATTGAAAGTGCCAAAGCTTGTTGTTACTGGAATTCTGACACATGTTCTGGCTCAATTATCTTCACCAGTACAATAATGGCTAAAGTGCTGGTTTAGTTCTGCTTGGTCATTTTCAAATAAGCGCTCAAGAGGGGAAACAAATATCAAAGTAAAGTAATGTCTGCCATTGTTTAAAAAAATCTGCCCATGGATAAATGCCCATGTGTCCATAAAGATTTCTGTTGTTGATGTTGTTCCAGAGAGAAAGAACTTTAAAAATGTATGAGTGTTTTCATCCACCACTGTTAGTGAGTATTTGGAGTCAACAGTAGGGGAAAAGACTACTAATGAAAAAAAAAAGAAATAAACACTGAAGAGGAAGGGGTCTTGATCCAATCCTTTTCTTTGTTCTTAGCAGCTTTTTACAAACACATGTGCACTTGAAAGATGCTCGTAACACCCCTGGGTGCTAAGCCTGTAATTATAGAAACTACAAGATAGTTTGCAGTAATTTCCTGTACATCATCATCTGTTCTCTGTTGGTTTACACTGAAAGAAATTAAATTTTCCTTTAATTAATGTAAGCTAACTTTTCAACCTACTCCGGAACATTTTTTTTCTGGTACCCTGTGAGAATGGTGAAGTCAGACTGAGAAGTGTGTGTCCCTAATCAGGCTTTCCAACAAAGTTAAATACTATACCAGGTATTGTTTTTTATAATGCTGATATTATTAAAGGTAGACAAAACGTTGAAACAGCCAACTGAAATAAGGTTTCCAATCTTTTCTTTCAGAGTTTCGATTAAATAAAAGAAATGAGATCAACAGTTTTTGAAATTCTGCTGTGGATCTGTAAAAATTTAGGTTAAACTTAATTGGCTGGCTAACCATCCAATCAGAGAGGCCAAAAGGATCTCAGTCATTTAGGAGCCACTTCTGGTAAAACAATTTTTTGCCAGGCCCAAGTCACCGGGATGTCTTGAACTATGGCTATTTTTTTGTTAGACTGTGAAGCACACAATTGGCAATTCAACCCACTGAATATCACAAAAAATATTCAAAGTTCAGATGTGAGGTCGCCACTTAGGTGCATGACAAAACAGATAGAGGCTATTTGGCTGTCTAAACTGATTTTCGTTTTGAAAGCATTCTTGCCTTTGTCACCTTTTGAAAAGTCTTTTGGATTGGTCTGTTAACAGTTTCTAGTTCTTACATTTAATTATGTATTTTTGTGTTTATGCCATGCTGTGGCATTTAACATGCTTGGATAATGAAATCAAGTGTCACCCACCATGCTTGGTGAGGAATCTGGATCATACCCAGACTGCCTCATACATAATTCAGTCAGATCACAGTACCTGGCGGCCTTGTGCATGTGGCTCCAGTCTATGCACTGACAACCATTAACAAAGTAACTTTGTAATAAATATTAATTTGCTCTCTGATCCAGTTCAGTTAGTAAAGCAGATTGTGACCAGCCAAGGATTGTTAATTAACAGTTCTTCGTCAAGTTGTGTTTGTTTGTGACAGACTTCCCTGGTGCAGATCGTGACCAGTACGGATCATTAATCATTCATTGAAATCAGAGCACCTGTTATCCCTGCTCTGCTCCATGCAGGCCAGCTATCCCATCGAGGTGGTAACTATGACAACAGGGAGACAGTGCTGCCTAGGTGACCTAGTTTCAGCATAGTTCTCCAGTTGGTGTGTGTGTGTGTTTCCCACCTCACACCCCCACCTACTCGAGACTGAACATGCTCCATTAACTACCTGTCTGACCCAGTCTGAGAGTCCTTGGACCAGAAATATGGGTTCATGTCAAGAATGTGTTGTGGGTATGCTGCATCAATGTTTAAATGTCATTTCATGGCCTTCCAGTTCCATCTCAGATAAATGTTTCCACTTTTTATTGGACATGAAATGGTGCTCTGCTTTGAAATGTATTAGCTGACATTGATGGGAAGAGAAAAATATTTCATTTTAGTTCCTGTGTAAAATTAATTCAGTAAGTTTATCCATGTTTGTGACTGTCCGCAGCCATAAAATGACAAGAGCAGCCACAATAAAATGCTTGATTGTAAACAACGCTAAAGAGGTACCTGTCAGCAAAGTTACTGTACCGGCATTGACAACAACTGCTTACACAGCTTAACGACCACAGAAAAGTAAGACTCAACTGTCCTCAAAGAAAGCAAGTTAATGCAAGAGAAATAAGATGAGGGTAAACATCAGTAAGGATTTGAAAGGTGAAGATAACTGGGCAATGGCTCTGGTGCTGCCTATGATGGGTAAGCTAAAACATATTTTCCTTTTTACATCTTAATATGCTTCAGTTGTTGACCCTGGAATGGCAGTTTCATGTGAGGACCCCTTTTGTGGCTGTTTTGAGGCTGCAAATGCATTGCATAATGCTAAAGGTAGCTATGGGCTTACTGCCACAGCCTGTCATTGAAGTTGTTTACAGGTATCTTTGCAGGCTGTCATTTTGTTTATCCCATTTAGCCAGGTTGCGTGGATTGTTTTGTTAGTCAACCAAACTTGTTGTATCATGAAAGCAGATGTGTGGATATACTGAATGTAATAATGTAGCCCATGCTTCCGTTTCACTTGTGTGAACAAGTGTGAACACAAGGGGAACTAAGGGGTGGGCTGTTGCCAGGAACACAAACAAGGAAGTAGATTTGCTTCCATATTTGATGCTCCTGCAAATCTCTCTCTTTCAAAGTATTTTGTCTGCCTACAACATGCTACTTTTTTAAGAAATGAGGTTCTGCTACAGATTTTAGGGAACATGTATAATAGTGTGGTAGTTTAGATAGCAGGCTGCAAACTAGCTAACAGGCTGTAAAATGGTGCAGGGGTGTTGAATAAAGACATTCCTCATTGACTCACTTGATCAAGTTAGTGCTCATGGATGTGTAAATTATAAGTGTAACATATTTTATCATAGACATTCCAAAAATGATGATGTACAGACAGATTCTGTCATCAGCAAGACATAACACTTCAAAATTCACAGATGTATTTTATCTTGTAAAAAACGTTAATATGAGCTTGTGTTTATTTAAGACATTAGACCACATTCTTACTCAAAAATCCCATAGACTTTGAAATGTGCTAAAATACTCACTTACTTCTGTGTTCAAGACTAATTTACTGCACCATACTATATCTTCTTTCTGTCACCAGTGTTGATTATCAAATGATTATCTAATCTTATTTTAAGTTGCTTTATATTTGAATATGCCAAAGTCAGACAACATGTTTTAAGCTTGGCTATTGCCTGATATGATGGTCAAAGGTTTTCAGACTCAAAAGTCAGTTGTTTTATATGAGTAATGCATCATAATGAGCAAGGATCAAGACTGCATCTGTGACATCTCACAGCCTCCTGACAGAGTCTGTCATGTTTCATTTTTCTTCCAGCCACCTAATCGGAAATTTACAAACTCTAATGAGAGCAGCAATTGCTTTACTTGATCAGGTGTCACAAGTGTAAACAAATTAGGGGCGAAGTGAAAGACAAATGAAGTTGGTGCTGCACGATGGAACTTTGAGACAGAGGAAACATTGTGGAGTTTGAGCTACAGCATATTTTCCTTCGAGATTTATTGTGAAGGGACTGTCATAAGGGCCCTATTGTGATGCTAGACAGCAAGTTGGCCAAAAATTCATGGCACACAGCTGTTTGGGGCGTATTCTTTCACATTTTGCTATGTAGACACAGAATCACAGTGCAAAGGCAGGCACAGGGCACAGAGAGTATGGATTTTTTGCCTTGATTATATATAGTTGTTCTTTGGGCATAACATGAATTAAACTAATCAAAGTGTCAGCTTTGTTCCCTCTTAAAGCAATGCAGTAGCCAGCAAGTATTTTTTTTTCTTTACTTACATGGCAGATTTCAATGTTTGGTCCAAACTATAGCAGGCTCATTTGAGTTCCTCCTTTTACTGTCCCTCTAATCAAACAGAACACACATTCATGAAATATGTTGACCCTCGTATTCAAGTTATATTTCACAAAAGCATGCCCACACTGTCACTTATTGTGAAAAAAAAAAACCCTCCCTGAACACTTTTGAATCACACGCATTAAAAAATGTAACCTTATTTATATTTGACAGCAAGAAAATGCTGACAGGATCAGACGGGTTGATGTTTTTGAATGTTCAGAACATCAAATAATAATAGTTTTTAAATATTTATCTTTTTTTTCCCTCTGGAATAATTGGCCTATGCTTGTGGGAGTACATGTTAATTTGCCATCTGAAACAACACTGTGTACAGTGCAATGAAAACTGTGCCAGGTGAAAAAAGGAGAGACAACTGCACTGTGTGCCTGTGCTTGCATCAGGTATACAATGGGGCCCTGAGACGCTAATGTAAATTTGTGCCTGAATTTGTTTATGCATTGTACTGTATTATATATTGTACAGTAACGCAATATGTAAAACAGTTGGTTAATCAGTATGATATGAGGTACAGTCAGCTCATCTTGAATTTAATATAGATTTTAATCCAGTTAGGTCAAATGTTAGGGGGCATTAGTAGCTAAAAAAGAAACAGGTTAGCTAACGTAGGATGAAAGAATGCAGGGAGATGCAGCATCCATTGAGAATTGCAATTCATTCTGTTATACACTAGGAGGCATCTTCTGTATGATTACATCTGTGGACACCAGTCATATATACATAATTGGAAACAAGGTGTAAACTATTAAAATTTAATTGTGGCAGCACACACCAATTACACAACATCATACTTGACCAGAACTAAATACTTCACATTTCTACACCATTCCCTGCTCATCTGTATGGATTTTCCATCTTGCAGCGGCTGCAATACACGGCTGTCTAATCTAATATTGAGCCGTGTCTCTGTGTTAACCGGTGAATGGTGGATCCCTGCCAAGTATCCTTAAATACCCAAGACTCCACAAGCAGTGGTTTCCTGTTGTGCCTGCCAAGCAGGCAACTGGAACATTTACCTTTCCCCTGCATCTGTTTTTTGACTGTAAGTAATGGCTTCTTGATCAGTAATTGAACTCATTGCCCTCACAAACTTGTCCAAATCATATTTTGATTCAGAGGTTTTAAGTAACCTTGCAGAAACCTTTCTGGGATTATTTTATCTAGTTTGACCTTGTGTGCATGTGGTGGGTGCTGAATGAGTCCTTCTTGGATGAGAGGGTGCTAGGAAACGTTTTTGTGATCTGCATACCTTGTTTGTCTTTTGTTTGGTTAGGGTCTTCCTTCTCAGCTGTCGGGCTGACAGCAGCAGGCACATCGGCTTGTCTGGCCTCCTCCTTCTCTTCACTATCCCCCTCCTCTTTTTTCTCCTCAGCTGTAGCTGTGGTGGGACTCTTGGCCACCGCCGCTGGGGCCTCCACCTCTTTGGGCTTCTCCTCGGCTTTCTCCTCCGCCTTTGGCTCCTCTTTCTGGGACTCAGAGGGCACTGTGGCAGCCGCAGGGGAGGTAGCAGCAGGCGCCGGCGCTACAGGAGACGTCGCCACGCCTGCAGGAGAGGAAGCAGCAGCTGCCGGAGAGTTAGCTGGCTTGTCTGCCACTGGGCTTTTGGCTTGGCTCGTCTCCTCCTCCTTTTTGGCCTCCTCTCCTGCTGCTTCTTCCTCCTTTGCAGGTGCCTCCTCTCCCTCAGCTTTCTTTTCCTCTTCACCTCCCTCTGTTGCCTCTTCAGCAGCAGGACTCTCTTCCTTCTCTTCCTCTCCATCTTTCATCTTTTTCCGGGTTATGTGTCCACGGAAGCTGGCCTGTATTTTGGTGGCAGCCTTGTGGGCCTTGTCCTCGGGTTTGTTGGTGGTCCCATCCTGTTCAATCTTCTGGTCTGCATCCTCATTCTTCTCCACCTAGTAGCAAAGAAAGTATTCAGTGAGGTAACATCAGCTGTAGCCATCATCAGGTGAGAGTTTTTCTAAAAGCTAGAAGATAGCCCTTTACTTTAGAATAAAATATTTTGAGGACTCCAGATATCATGCTGGCGTACTCTTGTTTGTAACTGGCATCCAAGTAAGAATAGATACAGTATGCCATGAGTGGAAATGTTTGAAAATGACAGATCTTTATGTTATGGGGGAGGGTTATAGCTTATGAATCTCTGACTAGTACTGAAAAGTCAAAACCTGGAGACATAGGGTTAGTTGGGTTTGAAGTTTGGTTGAGAAGTTAAAGTGTAGGAGTGGATGAGGAACAAAGTTAGGAATGGGACAGTACACAATGTAGAATTTAAAGTGGTTCCATGACATTACCTTAAGTGACTGGATCCAAACAGTAGGTGTCCATCAATATGTGGGTTGTGCTATGAGTCATATAAATCTAATGAAAAGAAATCAAATCAAATAAAAGAATGAATGATGAGCAAACAAAATGAATCATCACATTCAAAATGAATAGGCAACCAAATCAAGGTAAAACTTTGTCAAGCAAAGAGTCGACCAATCAGAAGCTTTTAATTTACACTTTGAATGAATGTGAATAAGCAATATGAAGCAAACATAAATTGATAAAAACATGCATGCAGTGCAGCATCAGTAAGCCAAATGATAAAAGTGTGGAAAAACTGAAGAATTTAGATGGTTGTGGGGGTTTCAGTCCTTGTAGCCTTTTTTTTTAAACAGCAGAATGGATTAACAGCATTTTTCATCCAGGCCCTTTGTCCACAGGTGGTCTTTTTTGCACTGGAAACATGTATTTTCACTTCAAACTAATGTAGCCCAGTGTTCTCAGTGCTCACACTCAGTATCTGCTGTTTTTTGTTGCTACGCTCCCAAGCACTCTCAGCTGACATTTCAACATCTGAGTGCTCCACTCATTGATGTCTTTCATTGATCAATTAAAATTGAGAAGGGGAAGGACTTCTGATGTACACTTTGTAAACTATAATGACAGGGGTGAAGTGGAACAGCTTCAGTTTTACAAGGTATATGTTTCTTGGTCATGTGGTAGGACATGATTTCTTGACAATGTTTTCATGTCTTCAGGATTACATTTCCAAATCAGACACACCAGATATACAGTGTAATATACTAATATTACATTACATTATTACTAATGTAATATTCCATGGGCAATAGCCCATGGAAAGTGTTTGGGTAGGGCTGAACTTTTCAAAAACACATCCGGTAGGTGATTGGATGATTGTTCTGTCAATCATATGCAGAACAGACCAAAAAGACATTGTAGGTGCTGGGCCTTACTTCTGTTTTGTAAAGTACAAAATGTGAGGCAATTCAGCAGACAGCCAGAAAAACATGTTCAAAGTGGAGTGAAAATATCCTGTCTATCAAGAAATGCTTTCAACTTTTTTTTTTTTTATTTATTGAGGAAATACTGTCCAGATCTGACAAAACCTCTACTGAAGCTGTTAGCATCTATGCTAATCCCAGTAAAAGCTCACTGCAATCATGCTCGTTTCTCCTGCCCTTCCTTTCTTAAAGAACATTGATTGTGCAATGCCTCTGCAGACCGAGCTTAATTGTTTAGCCTAAAACTCCATTGTATTTGAGGAATATTCTTCAAGCCATGCACAAATGTCCACTCTTACTCAATAATGAAGTGACTTGATTTTAGAGGTCATTGCTTAAATGTTAAACTTTAAATAGACTTGAGCTTGTATAGCACTTTTCTATTCTGTGTGACAACTCAAAGAGCTATCACACTGCAGGTCACAGCAACCCATTCATACCCATTCACTCTCACATTCACTCACTGATTTTTAAAGTGTCTGTATAAAACTTTAAATCATTATCAGCTACGTACTTTTTCATTTACACACCACTGACATAGTAAGAGTCTAGGCTGATTTGATCTTGAGGTTCACAGGTCAAAGAACATTTTCATTATGATCAACCCTTGCTTGTGAATGTGATAATCTAAGAATACTTTGAAATACCTTGAATTTGACCCTTTCATAGATGTGAGGAACCCTGTGTGTTGCATTTCTAACTATTTGAGTCATGTGACATTACTGTCAATGCTTAACTGACACATAAGTGAAACGTTAGGAAAGGGTTAGAAAAAAGCTGAACCATTCAGGTCAATGATGCCCAAACTTACCCTCAAGTGATCAGATGAAACACGAACAGGTCCACAAGTTACTGCTGTCAATACTGCACAAATACCCCCAATGACTCAAGGAAGAAGCGGGGGGGGGGGGGGGGTAGTCAAGGGTCATTTTGCCACAGACTTGTCACCTGCTTGCATATGTTAGTTTTTATGAATTTTATGATTTCCATCAAAACTCGCACACATGTCTACTCTGCCTCAGAAACTTGGAGTTCATAAGCTGAAGGTTAAGAGCTTCATGATCATACCTTGCTTACAAATATCACTTTTAAGAATGCTTTTTAGATATTTCTGACAAATTTTGCCCAAATATCCTCTATGATGCAAAAATAGACTGGTTTGATTTTGGAGACCTTATGATCATTCCTTGCCTGTGAACACTACGAGGGATTTGTGTCAAAGTTTGCATCCATGTGAAAGAATTATTTCCAGTTTATTGCCTTTATTGAGACTCATAGATGTGCGTGTGGGATGATTGTCTACACTTATAATAGATTTGCAGGGATTTTGAAATAATATTTATGCAGTAATTCAATCCAGGCTCTGTTTATGTTGTTGCTTTGATAATGAAGCTACAATAGATCTATTAAATAATCCTTTAAATGTTGAACCTCTCAATGACATTCAGTTCTAATGCCTTCAACAAGCAGAGAAATGTAAGCATTCAAATTCATGTCTCTCTCTCTCCAAAATAATGAGGCTCTTTCTTTATTCTCTAGGTACAGTAGCTTTCTGCTGTTCCATCTCTGGCTGCCAGGGAAACGAGCTGCTGCCTGCGAGAGTCTCCTCAGCATTCACCGCCATACCCCTCCCAACCATCAAAGGTTACCTTGACAACCAGAGTGCTAACTCATCACGGCGCTGTCTGCTGGTTGGTGCTATGAAAGACTGTATGTCAGCCTGATTGGCAGCATATCTGACCCCTCAGGGAAGCAGGCCAATGGGGAAATCGTAAATCAGGCGGAGCAATCAGCATGGTTTTAAGGAGGGGTTCTGTGTGATGTAGCAGCAGGGTGCGGCACGGGGCTGGTGGGGGTTACATATTCGTGTATATGTCAATGGTGGAGGTTCGTGTCACTGAGCGGGAGTGTCTTGTTTAAGGTCAGTGAAATTCAGTGGAAATGGTTTTCATAGCTGCTTGTTTTCGAGCTGCATCCATCAATCTAATCTCTGGTAGCTTCTGTCTCTAATAGTGTCGTTTTATTGGATATGAGGTTGACTTAGACGTCCGTTCCTGTGAGGAATCACATCTGCGTGACATGATTTAAGAGCAAGAGGCCCTAAAACCAACATGTCTTCTTCAGGGTCAGTGTGTCAGTCCAATATTGGAGCAGAGAAGGCCAAGGCGCAGCTGTGTTGGTGTATTCACCTCCTCCACCTTCATACACATGCCATCCCCAGGGTTTAGGGTGTAAATCCTGCCCCAGGCCTTCATGAAATTCTAAATCTGCACCAAATTGTATGAAGTAGTACTCTGCAATTGGATATCAAAAGCTAACGCTCTATAATAGCTACACACAAACTCATCCATAAACAGGGTTAATGTAAGCGATTGAAATTCATAAAAATGCCTGATTCTTAATTTTGTGTTTCCAAGGTTTGTAATCACTTGAAAAAGCTTTTAATTTGACCTCTCTCTTGAGGAAACTGATTCGATTGAGCAGTTTATATTTCAGAGAGAGGGACATTTGAGTCCTTTGTTTAACATATTTCATCATAAGCATCATACTCATACTACTGCTGCCACTGCCACTAAAGTGATGATAACAAACACCACAGAAAAATCTCGGCTTCTCCTTAGAATTTTAACAGGCAGTAACTCTGTAAACCTTAGATATCTGAAATAATAAGTCATCTTTAATCAGAATTATTGAAAGAGATGTTTATTTTTGTTTGTTTTTTTTTTTATTCTAAATTACCTTAGTTGTGTTCTCCTACAATTGTCTGCTATAATGAATCATAATTCTGGTCATTTAATATAAAATATCTGGTTTTAATCTTTGGCAAGGAAGTGAATTTTCATGAATTAGTAAAAAGGCATCACCCATCACGGCGTAGAATGCTGGAAACCTTTCTCCTGGAATTGCTTGAAAAACCTTGAATTTGACCTTTTGTAGATGGAAGGAACTCTGTGTATTGCATTTCTAACTATTTAATCATGTAACAGCAGAGCATTGTCGCATTACTGTCGGTGCTTTTCAGACGTGTAAGTGTAACATAGATAAGTGTTAGAAAAAGGTTAAAAGTCTCCTCCATGTGATAGAGTACTCCTATGCTAAAGTCGAAAATACCACAGCATAAGGACTACTCCTTCTCCCCTTGTTTACAGCACCAGCAGCTGCTTGAAACATCTCATTCCCCTGGCCCCCTAAATAGACCTACCAGTGTGACATCATGCCACTCTTCTGTTAGCAGTTACAGCCCATTGGTTTGGGGTTTAAAGCCCGGTGTAGAGCACAGACTGTAGAATGAATGAAGAGTTGATGCAAACATGGCATTAAGCAGCACCAAACTGACCAGTTATCACAGAATAGTCCAGTCAGAGTAGACTGGGCCCACATGGGCCCTTAAAGAGGCAGGAGTGCTCAGACAGGTGGATCAGGGTCATGTGCTCTGTCCAAACTGTAATGTTGCCACCCATCACTGGACATCAAACCATTAACCCAATGATGCTTTACCAAATGTATTCATTGAATGAACGCTATGAAACAAATGGATAACGTCAGTAGTGTCTCATAACTTCACATCATGTACCACCTGATGCTGTAATCCAGTGCTGAAACAAGACGGCTAATTTTTTACCAGTTTCTAAATGTTTCATTGTCATTAGGCTAGTTAGCTAAACATGATTTGATTTCAGGATTTGGCCAGATTTGAAATTATCTAGCAAAAAAACATCCTAAGGTGACAATAACAAACACGACAGACCAACCATAACCTTAAGTATGTGAATGGGGGCAAAGGGTAAGAGTTGCCTGTGAAGTAAAGGTTATTTTGTGAATGGAAAAAAAAACTACAGTTGTTTGCTTTGTCTGGTGAGCTGATCCACTATCAGCCAGGAGGTTGAGCGTTGAGCCCAGTCCCAGCTGTCACATGTTACATGTCCTTGGACAAAGCACACAAAGTTGCTCCCACAGTTGTGTCAGTGGTGTGTAAATGGGTATGAAGATGTGTGGATGTGTCAGATGGTTCTGATGGATAACTCGCTGAGAAACTTCAGTCATCAGTGAGTGAATATGAGAATGAATTGGCCTGAATGGGTTAGTGTGGCCTGCAGCATTAAGACTTTGTTGTCAGAAAGACCAGAAAAGCATTAGATGAGCTCCAGTCCATTTAACATTTTTAACTTTAATATCCATGAATGAAGTTGTCACTATACAAAAAATTGTAGATTCAATATCAATTGATAGTGAGATTGATATGAACCCATCCTTAAAAGTGTGTGACTGCTATTTAAGGATACAAAAAACATGTGGAAAGAAAATCATCTGCTCCACACAAAAGTAAGAAATTAGCTTTACAAGTGTCCGACTATCACAGCAAATAGCCAGCCAGAAGACAGACAGAGCACAGCCACCACACCCTGTGCCCTTAATAATATGCATGTCCAGAGTGACTTATTGAGCTTTTATTGTGTCTGATCTCATGGGTGCTTGCAATTGCCAAAAATTTGACCCAAGCACTTAACTCTAAATAGAATTACTTACTGGCTGCAAACAATGAGTCAGACAGAGAGGGAGAGACGGAGGGATGAGGGTATTTGGGAATATGAGGGTATGACATCATTATTGGAACAAAGGGGATGTCATTTACTTTGGAGATCTCTGCCTGTGTGTGTCCAAATGAAGTAAAATACCAGCAGAGCACCAAGTGATCTCATATCAGCATGAGAAGACAGGGAAGAAAGATCGCCATCGTGTTTGCTTTGACCACAGTTGTAGCATCATCGTTTGAAGTATTGATATTAGTCTGTGTATCACCCTGAGAAGTGCTGTGCTGTGATTTCCTCAGCGCTGTGGTCTTTGTCAATGGACTAAAAGGAATTAGTGGGAGCTACTTTGATCTGTCATATCAAACTGTAGCTTTTGTTAATGCCTGAGATAGTTGCTACAATCACATTTTAGATTATTTAAGCAGAATTGTTGCTCCAAATCATGAAAGAATTGCTTCTTGGGGTTCTGACTGTTGAATGAACCCTGGTCACGTACCCTCCTGTAGGCACTATCCTGCTCTGTGGCTGTGCGGCACACATTTTCATTCATAAATACAGCAGGTACCTCTCTACGGTAAAAGGTAATACTCCCTGCAAATCTTCGCAGAGAATCCACCACTGGCCCAACTCTTCTTTAATTTGCTATGAGACAACATATTTGCATTATTAGGTTAATTAAATTACATATTACAACAAGCCTGCAGTGTTTCCTCTTGGAGAATGGTTGCCATGGAGACACTTGATTCACTGAAAAGTGTTTATTATCCAGCAAAAAAGTGGAACGGTTGTTACAGAAAAGTGCTTTTCAGGCATTGTCATGGTAGAGATTATGCAATCCTACTGCAATTATGAAGCTAAATTAAATCTGTGAAGCAGCATGCAAAGACTGCAGTGCACTGAAATACTGGGGTGGGCAATTGGGGGCCTCTGGCCTCAGTAAGGCTCATAAATCAGTATCAAATATCAATACAATATGAAAAAAAACATGACATAGAAATGCCCTGGACCAGTTCAAACTATGTTACAGGTACAAAGCTTTGCATATAAAACAAACGCTTCGAATAGGGATGGGCAATTGAGATTCTTAAGGACCAAATTAAATCTTACTGCTGCAGGCCCAATGCAGCAAAATGTTGGATTCTCTAATTCTGACATCTGTGGTTGGTTATAATTCGACTAAGTGAGCAAAAGTTTTACTTCAACCAGGATTCATAATCCGAAAAATCATATTTTAGTACCAAGTTCAAATAGTTAACACAAAAGTAGGACTAATTTAGGCTTCATGTGTAGGTTTTCATCCACCTAGTTCATGGTTCTCCAGTGCTTGATCCAAGTGGCAACTGGACTGGTTTGGGTAAACCAGGCTTAAACCAGTCCAGTTGCTACTTGGATCAAGCTTTATATAATAATTGAGATACAATTTCAGCCCTTTGAACAGAACATTTCTATCTTATTTATTTATTGTATATTTAGCTTTCATTTCTTTTTAGTTTACAAATGCAAATAGAAATGCTTTATAGTGGTGTTTTATGTAAAAAGGTATGGCTATTGACACCATGAAGTTTCTTGCAAAGAATATAACACTTATTTACAAAAGAAATGTACAGTCTCTAAGCTTTCTATTTAAAAAGTCAAAATGCCCATTTTTAAAAAAGGAAGAAGTAAATGAAGTCTTCAACCAAGAGCATGAGCGTTGCAAACGTAACTCCAGATTTCCATTGTTGTTGTGGTGAAGCCTAAAGTGTGGTGGGATTTTGCAATAAACGTTCATAACCATGGTTATAGCTCCAACAGCAGTGCACGTGTGTGAGTGGTCTTGGTTTCAAGAGGCACTTTGCTAGTATACACGTAAGGTTTGCTATTGTTGGTTTTCCTGATCCTGGTGATAAATCAGACATTTAAAACAGTGACAGAGCCCAAACAGTTCCTTAATTGAAACTGTAATCAGGGCATTTTCACTGCATGATATTGGCTTGGTTCAGATGAACTCAACCAGGTGCCATAAGAGATTAATCCGAATGGATTGCAATTTTCTATATCACATCTAGCAAGGTTCCATATGGGCCCAGCAAAGACTAAAATGTGACGTGGGGACACTGCTGATCTCTGAGTGGTCACTTCCCATTGTTGTTTCTATAATGCTGCACGACATTCTAAAATCTTTCCTGTTTTTCAAAGTGTGTTGTTTTGCCGCTCGCTACTGTATCTCGAAGAAGACTTGTCTTCTTACTAGGATGTCTCCGTACTTTTGTGCAGCCACTTTGACAACACCCACCATTGTTAAATAGGTAGTATCAAAGCATGTGCTGTAACAGAAAAAGTAGCTGCCATACTGTGTAATGAAGGCATGTTGAGTGAACATCATACTTGAAAAGGTGCAAAGAATGAGAGCATTAACAATGTTTGGCCTTGTTGCAAGCCATGTAATAAGTTATCGGTTATGTCTTTTTCTTTAATTGGAGGACAGTATTGGACAACTTTCTGAGCAGAAAAAGTTAAAAAGTTTTGGCCCTCTCATTCATTGAATTCTACCAATATGATGCACTAGAATCCGTGTTGTGATTTGGTTTGGTAGGCATCAAATGTTTGTTTGTGGTATTGGAACCACAACACAGTATAAATGGGATGGGACTGATCCCAGACTTTGTCATGTTCTTTCATATTTATGACATATTGGTATCTTAAAATTGTCTCATGGGCCATATGAGGTCGCCTTCACACTTAAGAGGGAAGCATTCTTATTTAAATGTTTTAACAACCATCAAATTATATTTGATTACTGAAGCATTTTGCTGTTTTTAGGAAACAATTAGATATAATTTGCTGTAACTGTGTCACCAAACCTCTTGTATAGCATTACTGCAATTTTCAAATAAGGAAACAGTAAGTGGCCTGTACAGTTGTGTAACACGTAGTGCTCATGCCTCAGAGCAAGGAGGTTGCTGGTTTGACTCCCTTAGTTACTTGGTACCTTTCTGTGAAGAGTTTGCATGTTGTCCTAGAGCATGTATGGGTTCTCTCCCATTATTCCAGTTTCCTCCCATAGCCCACAGCTCAATAGGTGAAATGAAGATTTTAGATTGCGCTTAGTTGTGAGTGTGTGTCGAAATGGTTGTCCATCTCTAAATGGCAATTTAATTGGCTGGAGGGATGGATAATGGATGGATGGCTGGGAATAGTAAGTAAATTCTACTGCAGGAACTGGTAATCAATCAAGACTACTTTAATCTGACTTTTATCAAAGTTGGTGTAATCAGCATATTTAGAGATAGCACACCGGAAGTGTCAGAAACTGGGGAGAGAAAGAGAGGGAAAAACATGCTGTAAAGAAGCCAAAGGCCAGATTAGAGTCCTGTGGTCTGCAGACACAACAACTTGGCCAATTGTGCCTCTTTTATTCCTTTAAAAAAACTGAAACTATTGTGAATGTTTCATTGAGACTAGCCTCATATTTGTAATGAATTGCCTCCTCTGGTAGTTATAATACAGTAATGTGGCCCCGCTTGGCACCTTAAAGGGCCCATCCCCACCTTAATTTATGTAAGTGACTTAAAATCATTGCCATGAGCATAAACAGAAACTCAATGTCTAACAGCTCTCAGGTTCCTTTTCTCTGAATACAAAAGATCATGCACAGTAGGACTCATTTCTTTGTCTTTATGCAGAGGCGATAAACGTCAGAACTGAAATATGTTCGGTACATTATCTGACAGCCTGATGTGTCTATTACAGCTTTGTCTATCAGCTACAGTCTGTGCTCGCTCCCTGTCTCACTCTGTCCTTGGGTGGGCTAGGGCTGTCGTGAGAACCACACCCGAGAGTCAATGGCTTCACCGACCGATCCATAACCACACAAGCGCACCATCCCCCAATGGTGACACACACACACACTTACAATCCACCACCTTCCCACTGCTTTATTGTGAGGGCCATCAGGGACTTGTTTGGGAGGAGGGGGGGAAATAAGGGAAGACATGGTGAAGCAGTCAGGTTTGTAGTGGCTGGATTATCACAAGCTAATACACTCACAGGATGTGCAGACAGTCATGTTTTTTGTGTTTTATTCTGATCTATTAAAGTAAGAGGGTCCTTTTTTCACCTTGCTGCTCCGCCCAGCCGTGGATTGCTGATGCTAACAACAGGGAAGAGAAATATTGACGATAATGTTGTCATTTACTAGAGAAGAGTTTTACCTTGTTTTGCAAAAGCACTTTTATCAAACATCCAACAGGTGCATTTGCTTGGTTCAAGCCATTGTAGAGTGTAATTATTCAAATTTGTGCATATTAAATCAAACATGCAGCCTGATTAAATGACAGAGAAACTCTCTAAACATTTGTCAGATTATAACAGTTCCCCAAGCATTCACAGAGATGCTTTCAGCCACCCTGTTTGTGGCAAACACACATCCTCCCTCCTGAAAATCCCGGCTTTATTCCAATGTCTGTCTGCTTTTTTCTGCAGAAATCATCCAGACACCAAGACAGTCTGCTGTCTGCTTCTGCTAAATCTCTCTCTATTTTGCGCTCTTCCTTCCTGCTGTCTTTCACTCCTTACCTCACTGAGCAAACTGCTACCCACTCACTCTCTCTCCCTCACACACACACACAAGCACACGTATATAGACATAGCAGAGCACCACACCCTTTTAGCCGGCTATCTCCTGCAGGAGAGGAGTGAGGAGAGCAGAGGAGAGAGGGGCTCAGGTGGTGACTGCCCCCGCTTCACCACCTCTCTCTCGCCCTCTGTCCATCCATCTCTATCTTCCTTGACGGCGAATTGATGAGCGATGTTAGAAGATGTACTGTGTCTTTTACGACACAGCCCACGAAAGCGCAAGAGAGATGCTCCGCAGCAACTAAGAAGCGGCCATATGCCGGCGTCATTACATCCTCTGGAGCTGCCTTTAATTCAATTATACCGACTCTCTGCCTGAACAAAGGCTCCGCTATCGCCACTGATCTCATAAGGGGGCTGATCTGGGGATGAGGCTGGGGAGTAATGGGGGCATATGGAAGTGCTAAGAAGCTGGAGGGAGATGGACACAGAAAAAGGATAGATTCTGGAGGGGGTTAGGTGGATCTAAAAGCTGCAAATGTTGACTAGGGTTGGTGCTCCAGTTGGATCCAAGATCTAGCGAAATAAAAAGCCACATTTCTAGATAGTCAGTGGTCTTTAAGGGATCAAACTTGGTCTTGATTTAGAGTTAGTCAAGAATGTTATAGGTGAATGCTAGAGAGAGAGGCAGGGCAAACAGAAATGGACTTACAGCAGCAGGGTGGAGTTTTAGCCTGTCATTTAGGTTGGAATTAAAGGGATGCTGATAGCCAAGTTGTAAGGACATATTCCATGTTTGGAGGCTAAGGTCTTCCAAAGGGGCAACCTAGGTTTGCATCCTGCCTCCTTCCTGTAATTCCACTTTTTCTCTACAATGTCCAACTCCACCCTCTGTCCTAGCCCTCTAAAAAAGGTAAAAAAAAATTTTAAAAAAAAATCTTATTATAGGGGCGCACAGGCTCATGCCAAGTTGATCCAGAAAATGCTTGTGTGGTTCTCCATCCTGCAGTGAACTTGTGAGAGTTCAGATGGAGTTTTAGTCTAAGATGTTCTGATCTAATGGTCTGAGATGTTGCAACCTTGCAATGCAGCTAAACTCAGATTATTGTCTGTCTGTCATTGGTCAGATCCATCTTGCAAGGCCTTAAGCAGAACAACTATTACCAGTCAGAAAATTGCCTGACTTGGCAGCGTTCCTTTGAGGACAACCAGACGGTAGGTACAAGTCAGGTTAGTTGGGATGAAAGCATGGAGCCCAAGCCTCTGACTGGCCCATCATAAATGTGACTGACAGAGCATTCCTTCAGTTACCTTCTGGTGTTTCTTGAGAGGTTCAACCTTACCCAGTTACTCTCTATGGGATGATGCCTAAATTGAATTGAAATACATCCCTTGAAAAAAAAATCCATCTACTCTGTAAGGTTAGGGAGTCAAAGTCCTGTTTCAAGAGGTAAATGGTTACCCTGGGGGGCTTGAGTTAAACTTGATTTTGGATGAGTCCCCAAACCCTAACAAGAATAAGAGGTGTCATCTATGATTAAGATTTTGCTCCACAACTCTAAAGACTACAGCAATGGCCTTGGAATAAGAGGAGACTTTAATGAAGTGCTTGCAGCCACTCCCCAAAGTGAAGATGTTGCAACAGCACTTAGCACACCACACTAGCCAGACAACCTACACCAATATTATCTTGGAAAAAGCTTCCTCTTAGCTCAACCATCCCTGGCAAAAGACTCTTCGATATATATTCGATGCGTCTGTTTCTCAAAGAAGTGAGAGCATGTAGGTCTTGAGGAACATTTTTCCCAAAGGTGGAAGGCAGTGCCAGCACGCTATAGGAAAAAGCCGGCATGCCTCACCCACATGGCTGCAGTGTGAGCCACGCCACACCGGCTTCCTTTCCCTTTGATTCCCAACCTTTGCGCTTGCTCAGCCTCTCCCACACCAGCATCCCTTACTCTTTCACCATAGATCCTTCCACTTGCACCTGCCATCTCTCTTTTTCTTTCTGCTTTGCATCATGCCTGTGTCTCCTTACCTTCCCCCAACCTCTCCCTTTTTCCTCTATGCTTGCTGGTTCTCCTCACTCTTGGATCTACCCACCCTACATGTGCATCAGCTCCTCATGCTATCTCAACTGGCATGCCTTGCCTCCTTTTCTCTCTCCCGCCGGCATGCCACAGCTGATATGACTCATGTAAGCCAGCAGTAAAGAAGCAATCAAATGCCATCAGAATCCAGAGCGATTGGCATGTGATAAAAGTCACACTCAGCTAAAGATAAAAGCAGAAACTTAACCCTGATTATCCACCATGTTAGCAGCTGAAATCCAGCATGCCAACCATCTCCAATGTCCAAACCCATCCGATTCCATGCAACACCTTCTTTTCTTTTTTCTCCTCTTTTTTTTATGATCCTCTGCCACTGACACCACCCTTTCACACCCTTTAAATGAGTGCACACTTCATAGTACCCTCCATTGACAGCATCCACTTACAAAAGCTGGAGGGGCTATGATAATCCATTTAGACTCATTTATTCCCATTGTACTCCCCAGAGGCCACTGACATGATGGTGCTACTCGCACAATCCGTACCCCGCCCTTTTTTCCCCCTCCTCTCGGTGGAAATTTACTTTCCTATGTCACCCAATTCAGCTCGATTGAGGAGTTGGAGACCTCAATTTAAAAAAAATAAACACATAGGTTTCAACATAAATCATTCTTAAGAGTCATTCTGAGATAATTTTGAGGAGCTAATGAATTAATTAGATAGTAGTTTAGGTTCAAAATTCCCCTAAAATCCAGAGTGCCTTCCAATAATCTGTCACTTTTCATAATTGCATGATCAATAGGAGGGACTGCCCGGCGCCCCAAGATCAAGTTACAGCTGTTTCAGTCTTGCAAGTACAGTGTGAGGTCTGAGAGGCATTGTAGCAACATCCATTCATGCGGGATAATCACATTAACTAGGCGTGTCTGGGCTCTGTTAGAGAGACTTGTATTAAGAAAAGCACAGACCCAGAGTCAAAGCAAATTACACTAACATCTTCTCTAATCCCTCCTTGAATTGGCTTAATCCACCCAGGCACAAAGTTCAAAGTTGAGGTGCATTATGAAAATATTGATGAAGCAAAAATAAGAGTTACCGGTTTGGTTCTTCTTATGCAGCACAGCATAGTTGTAGATGTTGTATCCTCCCTTTCTCTTCTCTGGCTTCTTTCTTCCTTTTTTCCTCCCTTTCACTTCTTCTTCTCTCTCACCCTCCCTCTCTCTCGCTCACTCTCGCTTACAGCACACACACACACTCGCTCTCTCTCTCACTCTCTTTCTCTTTCTCTCAGGCTGTATCAACAGCTAAGTCGCCGGGTGCATTTACTCATCCCAGTTTGCACACACTCGCTCTTCAGTCGCTCTGCCTGCCTGGGCACACCTTCTCTCTCGCTCCCTCTTTTTCTCTTTCTCTCGCTCTCTCTCTCTCCCTAATACTCCCAGCCTGACAATGACTAGAAGCCCACCCTTTAAACCCCTCCCTTCCCCTCTCCTCCTCCCCCATTCTCCTCCTCCTCTTCTTCTTCTTCTTGCTCATAGTGATGAACCCCCCCACCTCTTTCAGATCAGCTCTTCTACATCTTCTCAGCCTCCCCACCCACCCACCCAATCCTCCTCCTCCTCCTCTGCCCTCACAGCTAGTAAAAGCTGCGGCCCCACCCTAAAAAAGCTCTCACTTAATGACTGACTCCAAATTTTCACTCATTTTTTGTGCTTTATTTCTCTCTCTCTGTTTTCCCCTCCCCTTCCACTTAAAAAAAGGAGGCGTCTTTTTCTTTAAATAACAAAAGAGTCTCCAAAATTTGCCTCCTCCAAATGCTCAGTATCCCTCCCTGTTCCACACTCTCCGGATCTCTGATTAGTGTTGTGAGCCTGAGAGCTCTGTGTCCAAATTGCCACTGCGATGCCAAAAGCATGTTTTCTGGCACAGCCGGGAGCAGCTCCTGCCAGCAGAGACGTGTGAAAGAGAGCAGTGATGATCGCACGCACGCATGCATGTATTTGTGCACGACACACACACACACACACACACACAAGCACAGTTCTGCTCTTAGGACACGTCACCCACACCACCACAACCCCCCTCATACCCAGCGCTCTCTGTTCTCATGGAAACACCAGCAGATAGACTAGAAGAGCAGAGGAGGAGGAGTGTGTGAGAGAAAGGGAGAGAAAAAGGGATGGATGGAGAGAAAAGGATGGAGGTAGGAGGAGGAAGCAAGAGGGCCGGGTGTGGCAGACAGCTCTTTCTCCCTCCCCCCATTTTTTTTTCTCCCTGTGTGCCCACATTTGCACACAGTCTGGTTTAATGAGCGGGCACTGCTCATGCATTATCCCCAGCACTACATTTATAACTCTTACAGTACAGTGAGGCTCGCAGGCGCATGCAAACACCCACACTCTCTATTTGTCTTTTATAACACACATTCATAAACAAACACACACACACTGTGGTGTCAGAAGAGTCCCCACCCCCGCTCTGACACCGGCATGCACCAGCAGATGCTACAGACACAATTCAGTACTGCAGTAAGTTTGAAAACCTGGAAATGAATTAGCATTTTAGCACCCTAGGATTCATCGTCTTAAAGTGTGGGGGAATTCTCAATAGGGGTGTGTCTGAAGTACAAACCACATGATACCACTACAGTCTACTCAAAGGGTTTACACAGCATACTGCTTACTGAGTTAACAGTTATCCCACGCCATAATGCTTAATAACCTGTTTTCTTCATATTGCATAATATATATATATTTTTTTTTTTGCTTGAAGTTGTAGTTAAAGCTTTTATGGTGAAAGAAGCTGACACTACAAGATAATCAGCCTGATTTTTGGCATGAATCCCCCCTTCTGACCAAAGCCAGCAATGGCTCAATTATCTAGTGCAGAGGTCCCAGCAGACCTGTACCGGGCCGTAGACCATTTGTTGAGAAGCCAAAATGATCAATTTTTTCACTCTTTTGAATAACTGGCCCAATTCACACTGACATTTAGAGGAGTAATATTTTCACCCCTGTGACATTTCGCCTCCGCTATGAATGTTGTGGAGACAGAATGGTTGAAATGAGAGATCCCCCCATTTGTTTGTTCTCCAGCCGAAGTAACAGAGAAGTGATTTTGGAGAGACGTAGGAACATGGACTCAGCGGAAGACAGGTGAGCTGCAAGTGAGTGTCTCTGCCTTTGTGTGCATGGGGGGTGCTGTATTGTGATGTGAATTAATGTTTCGGCCTTATAGAATTAATCTGAATGTAAATTTAACAGAGCCTTGTTGTGGTGCTCTTGTGTAAAAATGCGATAAGTGGAATTGGTGGACAGTTGAAGTATACAAGAGTGCTCAACTTGTTGATGTGAAAGGACTTAAATCAGAGGTAAGGGCAATGAAGCACCAATCAGTAATCAAACGAAACATCAGATCAACTCTGACTAATGGCTAATGGGTACAGCACACAACGTCAGCATCTTTTGAATGCTGTCTTGACATTATTTTCCTCAGTGCTCAGAGGGTGTAGTGGTCTAATTAGTTACAATGTCAAATATTGACTTTGAGCAGACTGCGTTCCCAAATGTCCTTATTATGCAGCTGACAAAAGCAGAGTGAGTCCTTATACCATGCACATTGTGCATGGATTTGCCGTTGTAGTTGATGTGAAGTCACAGACCCTGGTTGTGACTGAACCTGTTGGTGTACATTGAGCTGCATCAAGCATCTTGATTCCGAATTGTATTTAATGTATTTAATTTAATTGTATTGTATTTATGCAATAGGCTTAGACTGCAAAAAAAATTGTCACAGTTAGCTCTCTTTCTCTAATCTCTCTCTCTCTAATCATCTCATCTCTCTCTCTCTCTCTTTCCTTGTTTTGCTGTTGGACTAATTTTTGTTTTTTTTCTTGTAGGCTGCTCCAACTTGTTGGTGTGGCCAACCTGCTGCTGTGGACCTAGCTTTAACTACAACAATATTAAATATTTGGCCTTTCTCTTAGCCCCATTCCATTATCATTTAAGATCCTAATATTAACTGAATGATCAGTCAATTATAATACACAGTAGTTTGTGCAAATATCAAACATATATAACTGTAACTATGACTACGAACATCAGACCTGTCCACTTCATAATCATTAAAGCTGTTAATATTATTATCAGAATGATCTCCCTATATATATGCTTGTTATTGATCATACCACCATAATAGCTACCGTTACAACCATACTGAGAGGACTCTTGAAAACAAGATGCCTAAATGAATTTATTCAGTGACGGGAACAGCTGTAGCCTTGCTCTATGTTTTTACATTTGTATTTTTTTTTTCTTCATTTTTTCAAGGTTGGGCTTGAAAAACAAAGCCTAAATAAATTAATGAATAAATAAATAATGAATTATATAATAAACTTTTTTTGGCACAAGGCTTTTTTCAGCAGGAATCTAAAATCATGAAAAACATGAGCTTTTTTCCAGTGGAACTAACTTCCAGGTTAGGCTCCAAAAGATATTATCCCTGCAGTGCTTTATGTGAATGACTGAGGATAGGATAAGCAGAGGAAAAGAGGGGTATTGGGTGGAGAAAAGGGGAGGTCGTGTCCTAGGGAGTTGTGCTCCTCCATTCTCCTCTCTTACAGGATTATTCCACATCCAGTTCACTGAGGAGAAACTATTAACCTGTACCCCTGAGCCACAGCCCTCCTCAGTGGTCTTTTCCTGCCACCTCAAAAGCACATGAAGTGCCTTTACCAGGCTGTACTACATCATCACTATGTGTCATCAGGTTCTGTAGCATGCCATATGACACAGATGCAGAAATAAAGCAGCTGAGTGTGCATCGTCTTTCTCAGCACTGGCCTGCTTTACTTTTACCTACCTATGCACATTCATACAGCTGCCAGCACACAGTACCCCCGCTGGGTCATATTATGAAAAAAAAAAAACAGGCTGATGAAAACATTGCTCTAAGGAACCCAATGACTTACTCAATCCAGATTTATAAAGTATTTATGCCTCCTTCAGAGGGCTGATATAATAGGTGGGAAATAAAAAGAAAAATACCCAGATTGAATTAGTGAGGAAAGCACAGTAAAAGCTGTGATCTATATGTGAATCATATGCTTAGGCCCCTACTCGTAACCACATTAGAGCTGATGAGTCAATTTATTGATTAGCTGTGGGAGAAGGCCATAAATTTTGAGTTTCCCACTACTTAGATATGATGATCTCAGTCCCTTTCAATCATATTAAGTAATTGTGGGAATTGTTCTGTGACTCATGATATAATAGCATATTTAAGCAATACAGTACCTTAGGATAGGATAAGATAGGATGCAAAGTAATACAAAGGGCATTAATGTATTATCTGCCCAACAACAGAGATAATATCATTGAGTTCTAGCCCTGAGGCTCAGAGCCCTACTATTTATATAATAGCTGCCATTCTTGGTCAGGTCTCCCTTGAAAAAGTGATCTCTGATCTGTGGGACCAACCTGGTTACATACAATAAATAAAAATAATAGTTTGTTAATATCATATTGTTCATAGAAAAGCTAGCATACATTAGTAGAGAAAATAACTTATTATCAATCTAAATTTTATTATTAATAATGCATTACATTAGTAATAATAACAAATTAATCTCTGTATTAATTAGCTAAAGTAAAAAGGCATTCATTTCCAGTTTTCCATTGCTTAGGTAGCTTTCACACCTAACATGTTTGGTGTTTATCTCTTAGCCCTGGTTAACTTTTTTGGAAAGTTTGTTTAATTCTCAGTGGTGTGAAAGCTCACGTAAACTGGTACAGACAAAAGAACTGAACTCTGATCCACTTGAAGCACAGGGTCTTGGATCACCAACAAGTTGACCAGAGTTTGGTTCACCATGGTCGTTAAATGTCTGTGTCGGGTCTCAGTCATCCATGTGATAGTTATCCAATGATGATCCACGTGGCAACTGGACTGGTTTAGACTTTTGAAGACTTTTCCCTCCAAAATGCTTCTTCATTTGAAGAAGTTCAACTTGTTGAAGAAGTACAACTGAAGAAGCCTTTTGGAGAACAGGAGGAGCATATTCAAGATGCTGAACAAATCCAGTTGACACTTGATTCAATGTTGCATGGTTGTTGAAGTCAGCTAAGCTAAATAATCTCAGAACAAGGAAAGGAAAGAAAAAAGCAGTGCATTGTGGACTGAATTTGGCCCATCATCACAACAGTAAGTGAGCTAATGTAACATTTAAGGACAGTATCATGCAGTATGAGGCTGATGTTAGCACTGACAGTCTCTAGTCCTCCAAACAAATTAACTTCCACAAGTCATATTCAGTGTCATATTATTCAGCCTAAATACAGCTTTATCTTTCTGATTTAAGGTACAGGATGTTGTTCCTCAATTCAGTTGTGTATTTCCAGGTCATAGTGCACCAACAATCCAGATGGCAGGGACGAACACCACAGTTGGAGCCCGAGTTAGTGGCAGTTGGCTACATTATACAACATTTGAAAGACTTGCTTCAGTTTAAAAGTTGCCCAAACCAAATAAAAACTGCAACAACTTCGCATCTTCACCTGTGAACCAGGTTTGCTTCTTATCAAACCAGAGTTCAGTTTGTTGTGGGTGCCAAAGACATCACAAACCAACCAAGGACCAAACAAGGCAAGCCAACCAACAGCAGTGCACTGTGGCTTGTATTTGGCCACAACAGGCCAGTAGAGAATTCCCTGATAAATATCAAGCAGAGTGTGACTTATGTTAGCAGTGCTGAACCACCCACCTCAGCTTCTCTTAACAGATTACATCTACAAATTTGTGCGGATTAAACGTTACACATCGCTTCTGTCAGTGTGCCAGTTTCATCTGAGCAGCTGAAGTACAACTTTATCTTTGCTTTGTCACTCAAAATTACTGCCCAGCTGTTTTGAGCTAAATGTTATTACCCAAAGCTGGTTGTGTATCTCCAGGTTATAGTGCAACAGTGAGCTGAAAGGCAGAAACAACAGTCCCAACCTATATAAAGTAGAATTTGACAGGTTTTTGTCCACCTGACAGAGTGAAGTGTAAAAGCTAACTAAACCAAGAGTAAATTTCAACAATGATGCAACTTAACCCCTAAACAGAACAAGTCCATTGAACTGTCAAAGTGACCCCAGACTTCATTTTGATGTCTTTATGTACTTTAACCCTCCTGCTGTGTTTGGGTCAAATCTGTGCATTTTACAAGTTTTCTCTCTAAAAAGTGCAGTGCAATGTATCTGTTTGTCATGAAGTTCTATGACTTAGTGCACACATCGCATTTTAACATGAAATAAATATAAAATATTTTTATAAATATAAGTGTGTTGTATTGTAGCTGTATACACCCATAGTGTCAAAATGACAGGTCATTGGAAATGATTAGGTAAGACTACCATACTGTATAAAACAGCGTTCAAGCCCATTTCTACACTCCTTTCACACACCTTAACATGCAAATGTCTTTAAACAGAAACACACGCATGTGCACACACACACACAGTCATGGACAGACACACATCATATGTCCCTTTTTGGCTTCCATGGCAACCCCCACGGGAACATTTCTTTTGTAATATAGTTTAAGTTGAAGATTTGGGCTTTTGTTTTTGCTAAATAAGTTGTACCAGTCAGTTTTGACCAAGAACACAAAAGTTGTTTTATGGTGCCACAGTTCAAAATATGTAAGTGTTTTCCAAACAGTGACTTTTGCAAACATTTCAGTAAAGTACTCTATGATAAACAGTGCAATACGCTTCATCTTATCATGTGTCAAAGTAAAAGTAATATCTTTAAAATGATGTTTCCCCCCCCCAAAAAAAAACAAGTTGTATGAGCTCAGGTAAATACGGTCTGCGGGACATACATGCAAATACAAGTTTCAAAACTTGTAATGTTCACAAACTGAAGTTAATTGAAAAAGTCGAACGCAACATTAAGTGACGATATATTTGTTATTGTGGATCAATAACTGAATCCAATGTTCTTGTCACCTCACCAGTAACATTATGAGTGTTAGCCTGAAACAAACACAGGAAGGTTAATGCTTAGTGAGGCTGACAGTAAGATGGAAAACCCCCTCGAGTCTATACACTGGTGGTGAGGGGTTCTTGATAAGATGATGAGCAGCTAGCCATAACCCTGATGCAATGGATTTGAGATGCTAAAAAGCTTGCAGGATGAGGTGAGGAGTGAGACTTGTGAGAAGCTGGACCTGGACACTGTTAAGATGGTCTCTGCAAAAGAATGCAACATTACATCATCTTCGCTTTCCCTCTAGACCAGTTGGTGGCGCTGTAATTAAGAGAACAAAAATCATTTTCTTAAATGGCAATGCACCTCTCACCATCAGATGAATTGATTAAATTAAAATTTACACACAGCTCTGGTGTCTTATGATTTACCAAAAGCAGAGTAAAAGTATGTGCCATTACAGTTGCCACGCCTGATGCATGACTGTTGGCTCTTTAGGCCAACTTCTCTTGCAGGTGTTTGATGCAGGATGTGTTTTAGCTGTGTGACTGCTGTGGGGACAGTCGATTTTTAATTAGGAAGCAAGCTTTAAACTCAGAGCTTACAGACCGCCAATGTGAGTAGCACATCACACATGCATCTCACATGTTAAGAGTCTGCATAATTGAAGACTACTTTTTTTACTGTGGGCAGAACATGGAGCCATATTTACATTTCAACAGATTTTACTTTACTTCAACTTTAAAACTACTGTACCATTTCGAGGCAAAAAAGTCACATACTGCTGTTTTGGGTCTCAAAGTAAAACCAAGAGCTTGTGTCTTTTAGTGTATGATTATGAAACAAATTAATTTTTGCTGGCCTATTGACTGAGAGATTTTGCTCCATCGGAGGACACTCATTTTTTTTTTAAATTCACTCTGCTGCATATTGCTTAAAACGCCTAAAGCATCACAACAAATCACATCAAATCAAATCTCAACTCTGGGAGCACTGTTACAGTCTTTTAATAGAGAAATAAAACCCAGCATCCCAATCCTACAACAAATGATCAGGGTTATCTAAGTGAAAAATAAAAGTCTGCACACCAAAATCCCCCAGAGCCAAATCAAACTGAGGCCAAGCAAGAGGTAAGGAAACAATGAGCAGGAGTGTGAGTGGGTCTTTGAGAACAATTCATCTTTTGGCAGCTGGTTAGCCAGCAGTGGAATGTTAAATGGCCCAGGCTAACTCAGCTGCTAATGATCTTAGCATCTTGGTATGCTAATGTATGTCCACTTATTTGATTGTGCCGCTAAGCAGCTGAATGTGCTGCTGCTGCGACCACAGAGATCAATACTGTCACACCATCCTGACAGTATTGATAAGGTGCCACAAGGTATGTTCAGCACTTTGCTGCATGTTGCTTTTAGATGCTACACACTGATACATGATGATTTGAAGTAATTTAGATTTAAAATAGTTCATTTAATATGAAAAAACTTTGGAAAACCAGTTTACAATGCATTTGTGCCTTATGTGTTACACAATAGCAACTTGGTCTCCAGGCCAGAGATGGAGACTGAAGTTTGAGACTCAATTTGCACTTAGGTTACGCACACAAGTAACTTTGGATTTGACCTGGAATCACCCCTCAAAGACTTTAGACACCCAATCTTTTTGTTTTGTACCCCAGGCTTAATGTAAATATGGGCTGAGGATATAAACCATTCCCCAAACAGCCAAACTCCTAAGAGATGAGTATGACTCCTGCAGCTGGCACAGAGTGGCTGCCTTGACACATTCCCTGTACAGGTGACTGACTGTCTGTGGTGCCACGCTTAAGAGAAGCCCTACCTCAAACCCAAATTGTCTTCTTAAAAATGCCCATAGTACAATGTTACAGTGCTGCAGACATCTCCCCACTCTCCTTAAATTTCCCTCTCTGTGCATCTTGCTAAGCCTAGTGGTTACAAACAACAGATTGTTCAGATTAAGAGGAGCTGTAAATATTAAAAATCAAGAAAGAAATTAAAGAAGCCCTGTGCGTAATCTTTTATGTACAGGTGGTATATATTGATGTCTGTCAATATTAGGGCTCTGTCCCTTAATTGACAAGCCTATTTTGCACATCCTGAATGAGATGGGCAGACATACTTGCTGGAAATTGTTTAAAAAATTGCATAGACTGTAGAAGATGTGGAGTCCCTGTTAGTCAAGAAATGGGAGTGATGACAAGTCTGCTCATGCTCAGTGGTGCACATATTTTCATATATCATTATTATAATTATTATTCTTTTTTGGTGGTGGGGGTTGGGGGGCTGGATAAATATATATGAGAAGTGTACAGTGGTGTAAAACACCTGCAAGAGCAGAAACATGCAGTAAGTAAGAAACGAAACAAAGCCCAAAACAATCCAAACCCATAAAACAGAAACGCAGATAACCAAGTACAATAACAGAAGTGCTCCAAGCCTGCAGGGGGCTCTGGGGCAGGGAAAGTGCATGGGAGAGACAGACCGTGTCAACTGATTTAATAACATTGTAATGACTAATTTATTTGACCTAAAGTAACGTGGGACACTTTGGACTACTGATTAATATGTGATTTAGAGTTATGAAACAGTGGTCCAAAGTGTCTTACTGTACTTCAGGACAAAAAAGGCATTATTTGGTTATAAGATCATCTGTGTCATAACACTAAAAGACATCTTAATAACTGGTCCAGAGTGTCTCACTTTACTTCAGGTCAAGGAAATTAGTCATTACACTGCTACAATGGTCTAATAGGAGTCAATGTCAAGTCCAACCACAGATGACAGGTTAATTTACTATTATCAGATAAAATATTATTTTCGTAAGTTTGATGACGTCTGTAATGACATGTTAATGTCAAGTTACCATAATGATACAGTTGGTTGGTAATTTTGTCCTGGTAAATGCCAAGTTTCAAACCTCAGTCCAGCAGGTGGCAGTAAGTCAATCAAACTGACAAACAAAAAGAAGAAGAAGAAGTATAATACTTACCCCTCTGTGTGGTTTCGCCTCCACTGTGAACGTACCAGAGACGAAATGGGGGGACATCTCCAGGGGTGGTAACAGAGACATGATATTAGAGGGAGGGAGGCACGCAGACTCAGCAGGAGACAGGAGCGCTGCGGGTGTGCGTCTCTGCCTTTGTATGTATGTGGGTGCCCACACTGTACCGCCTGCATTCAAGCTGCATTGCAGCATTATTAAGCAAAGTTGTTATGGCCTCACAGATTTGATGTGAATGTCTGGTGAAAATATAATGGAGACTCATAGCGGTACTTCGCGCAAAGGCACTGTGAATTAGCAACTATGCTATTGTTTGTCACAAATACAAGAAGTTAAAAGTCTGCACACAACCTGTGCTTTGCTTTTGGTATAAATGAGATAAACGCTACACTTTAGCTTACAGTTATATAGAAAAGCAGACAAAAATGGAACTTCTGCAAATGCTTAGTAATCATGCTTGAAGTTAGAAGAAAGTGTGAGTAATTTTATTGGTCAAATCCCAGCATGGCAGCTGTAGAGAATACACAGAGAGCACTTAGTCCAGTCTAGTCTGATTAAGGGAGTATACATAAAAGAAATAAAAGGATTTCTAATCGCATTAGGTCCAAATTCAAGAGCTCTTATCTAGGGTGATTTTGTGAGGTGGTGGAGTCAAGAGCTGAAAAATATACACTCAGGATGGTTTGGAATTAAGGAGCCAAAAACACCAGAGAGAGTTAAAGGCCCAAGGAAACAAAGAGGTTAAAGAGGTTATTTTGAAGTCAGAGGTTAGCAGGGTTAAAAATTACAGTAAATATTCAGTTTGAATGGACCTGTCTAGTAAAATAACCTTTAAAAAACAGATGTGCAAGTAGTTCATAAAACAGTTCAGTAAAATTGCCCCAGAGTCATTTACTGTCTTTTGATCAGTGACTCATATCCTTGCCGCCCGCTTCACTATCCTATCAGCACCCTGTTTGCTACTGCTGTGTCCCTTGCCTCCACACCCCTTGAACATCCCCCTGCTCATCTTGGAAAGACGGAGAGTCACCAGTGTGCTTTCAACACCTGTGTCAGTTTGAGACTGGTTAAGCTGTGTCACGTGGTGCATTACGTAACTCATCAGTTTGAGTGGAGCCGGGGTATCCTCATTGTGACTTTATCTTATCCTAAGGGCACAAGTATCTTGTGTCAATTTCATGTTCATGGTAACCTTACACGAACCTCACAGAAAAAAGGTTGCTGCTTCGAACTCTGTGTCGGACAGGGCCTTTCTGTGTGGAGTTTGCATGATCCCTCCATGCATGTACAGTGTTGTGAAAAGTATATGCCCCCTTCCTGATTTCTTTTTTTTTTGCATATTTGTCACACTTAAATGTTTCAGATCATCACACAAATTTTGATATTAGACAAAGATAACCTGAGTAAATACAAAATGCAATTTTTTGAATGATGATTTTATTTATTAAGGGAAAAAAGCTCTCCAAACCTACATGACCCTATGTGAAAAAGTAATTGCCCCCCTGAACTTAATAACTGGTTGTGTCACCTTTGGCAGCAATAACTGGTGATGACTTTCACAACGCTGTGGAGGAATTTTGGCCTACTCTTCTGCCTAGAATTGTTTTAACACAGCCACATTTGAGGGTTTTCTAACATGAACTGTCCATTTAAGGTCACACCACAGCATCTCAATTGGGTTTAAGTCCGGACTTTGACTCAGCCACTCCAAAACCTTAATTTTTTTTTTTTTTTAAGCCATTCAGAGGTGGACTTGCGAGTGTGTTTGGGTCGTTGTCCTGTTGCATAACCCAAGTGAGTTTGAGCTTGAGGTCACGAACTGATGGCCGAACGTTCTCCTCCAGGATTTTCTGGTAGACTGCAGAATTCAGGGTTTCATCATCACAGCAAGTCGTCCAGGTCCTGAAGCAGCAAAGCAGCCCCAGACCATCACACTACCACCACCATGTTTGACTATTGCTATGATGTTCTTTTTAACAAATGCTGTGTTGTTTTTATGCCAGATGTAACAGGATGCACACTTTCCAAAAAGTTCAACTTTTGTCTCATCAGTTCACAGAATATTTTTACAAAAGCCTTGGGGATCATCAAGATGTTTTTTGGCAAATTTAAAACAAGCCTTTGTGTTCTTCTTGGTCAGTAGTGGTTTTCGCCTTGGAGCTCCCCCATGGATGCCATTTTTGCTCAGTCTCTTTCTTATAGTTGAGTCATGAACACTGACCTTAACTGAGGCAAGTTAGGCCTGCAGTTCTTTAGATGTTGTTCTGGGTTCTTTTGTGACCTCCTGGATGAGTCCTTGTTGTGCTGTGAGGAAATACTCCGTTAATTTTCATTGTTACACTGATGATACTCGGCTGTATGTATCAATGAAGCCAGGTGAGAAAAATCAGTTATCTAAACTAGACGCGTGTCTAAAGGACATTAGGACCTGGATGGCCAAAAATTTTCTTCTTTTTAACTCAGACAAGACAGAGATCATTAAGCTGGGCCCCCGACACCTTAGAGAAACCTTTTCTAATGACTTAACTGCCATCAGCCTGACGCCAAGCACAGCTGTTAGAAATCTTGGGGTTCTGTTTGATCAGGATTTATCCTTGAACTCTCACATTATGCAAATTTCAAGAACAGCCTTTTTTCATCTTCATAACATCGCTAAAAGCAGGCCTATCCTGTCCCAGAACAATGCTGAAAAGCTAGTCCATGCTTTTGCTACCTCTAGACTGGACTATTGTAATTCTCTTCTTTCAGGCTGTCCCAGCAAGTCGCTTAAGACGCTTCAGCTGGTTCAAAATGCTGCAGCACGTGTACTGACTCGAACTAGGAGAAGAGACCACATTACTCCTGTATTAGCCTCTCTGAATGATGATTTTATTTAAACTATTCCCATAAACTATAGAATAGAATTCAAGATTCTTCTTCTCACCTATAAAGCTCTCAGTGGACAGGCACCAATTTATCTCAAAGAGCTTGTAGTGCCGTACAACCCCTCTAGAACATTACGCTCCCAAAATACTGGCCTGCTTGTGGTTCCATCAGTCTCTAGAAGTAGTATGGGAGGTAGAGCCTTCATTTATCAGGCTCCTCTTCTCTGGAACCATTTCCCGACCACGGTTCGGGAGGCAGACACCCTCTCTAACTTTAAGGTTAGACTTAAAACATTCCTCTTTGATAAAGCTTTCAGTTAGGGACCAGCTCATAGTCCATAGTTTAGACACATAGTTAAGATGCAACAGGCTTAGACTGCCGGGGGGATCTGGCACACTGGGCTCTATCCCTATCCCTCTCACACTCTCTCTCCATATCTGCCTCTGCCCCTTTCTGTTTGCTCCTGTACTCGTCTCTGGCTCTTGTCTTTTAGGTGGCCTGGGATCCTCGGTGGAGACTGCCTGCTGCTGTGGAGTTACGAAGCCTCAATAACTACAATTGCAGACATAACACATATTTGGCCATTTCATTATGAAATATTTGGTTCACAATCATTATAGCTGTTAATGTAGATATTAGCATGATCTTTCTATCCATGGTTGATACATTTATAGTAACTATCTCTAGCTTCACATGGGCATGAGATCCCTCTTGAAAATGAGGTGTCACATCTCAAGAGCTCTACCTTTAATGCATATATACTTAACGGGGACAAATATGGTAGGGATGCACTTGTGGTCTGGGCACCCATGAGTTCGTCATTACCATAAATTCTTATTTTCAGTAAGACTTTCATTGATTATAGTTCTATAAAATGATCACCACAACCATACAGACACGAGGACCCTCCTGAAAACAAGATGTAGAAGAGGCTAACCTCTAATGAATTTGTTTTCAGCAGAAACAAATTTGATGATGACAGGTCTATGATTGGTCCATGGATCTGTCACTAGCTTTAGTTCTTACTTTAGTCCACTTGTCTCCACTTACCTCCCTCCCTTTGCCCACACACCCAACACAGCATCGTGTGGATTTGCTGTTCATCATGAGACTGGGATCCACATTCAAGATTTCCTGCAGCTTAACAGAAGGTTTTTTCTTGCCGCCATGATGGAGGGATTCATGATTGGCTATATGGATTCATGTTGGGTGTTGGATGTATATATTTGTATATATATGTATATATGTATCTATGCATATATGTGTATCCATAAAATGAAGAGTTTTGTGCTCTATTGTAAAGTGTCTTGAGATAACACTTGTTATGAATTGGCGCTATACAAATAAAAATTGATTGATTGCTCTTGATGTAATTTTGGTAGGCCGACCACTCCTGAGAATGTTCACCACTGTTCCCAGTTTTCTCCATTTGTGGATAATGGCTCTAAATATGGTTCGCTGGAGTCCCAAAGCCTTAGAAACTGCTTTGTAATAGACTGATAGATTTCAATCACTTTGTTTCTCATTTGTTCTTGAATTTCTTTGGATTGTGGCATGATGTGTTTCTTTTTGAGATCTTGCAGCCTACTTCACTTTGTCTGACAGGTTCTATTTAAGTGATTTCTTAATTCACCAGCTCTGACAGTTATCAGGTCTGGGTGCGGTCAGTGAAGTTGAACTCAGCTTTCAAAAAAATGTGGTTAATCACAGTTAACTCATGATTTATCAAGGGGGGGCAATTACTTTTTCACACAGGGTCATGTAGGTTTGGAGAGCTTTTTTCCCTTAATAAATAAAATCATTTAAAAACTGCATTTTGTATTTACTCAGGTTATCTTGGTCTAATGTTAAAATTTGTGTGATGATCTGAAACATTTCAGTGTGACAAATATGCAAAAAATAAGAAATCAGGAAGAGGGCAAATACTTTTTCATAGCACTGTATGGGTTCTCTAAGGGCACTCCAGCTTCCTCCCACATACAAAAAACATGCTTAATAGGTTAAATGGTGACTCTAATTTGCCCTTAGGTATTGGTGTGAGGGGGATTGTTTGTCGTTTCTCTATGTGGCCCTGTGATCAACTGGCAATGAGTCCAGGGTGTACCCTCCTTCTGCCCATTGTCAGAAATTGTCAGAAATGGATAAGCGGTATAGATCATGGATGGATCTCTGGAAGTGATATCCCACAGTACAAAAAGATTATGAATGGAGCATTACACAAATAGTAAAATGATTGAGCCATGAACGATTAAGTAGTCTTATTCATTTAATGAATCCAAACAGGTTTTGAATTATCCCCACACACCCCAGTGTATCGTCTTTATATTTCCCCGTTGAATAGATGAGGATTGATGTGTCAGATCAATAAATAAACAGAAATGAAAGCTCATCACAATGTGTGGTATTCAATTGTTTCAAACTGGAAGGAGCTCGGTAACAAGAGATTTGTCCAACCTGGTTACAGTAATTCTAGAGGATGGGGCTTGATAAAGGGTCCACTGACATTAAGTTTGTTTTCACACAGTAACACCAGGTTACGTAAAGATTGGGGTGAATGCTGAGTCTACCTATACTGGAATTGCCCATTTGTGTATATAACAATATCACCATGCCTTAATTATGCTCTACTGCTTCATACTCAAGTCTGTAAAACCAGGACAACCCCACACTGCAAAGATTTGACCATGAGTCCAGGCAATCAGCTGCATAGATTTTCTCAATAATCAATTCTTTATTTTTTTTTTTTCCTTGGTTCAACACAAGTAAGCTGTTGCCATGGTATTTCAGATGAAGCAGGAATGATAATTGTTTCACTGATGCAGTGTGTGAATTATTAAAACCAAGAGGACATGAATGAGCTGAATGAGAAGGAGAGCAGAAATGAGACAGATTGAGGCCTTATCCTTCACTGTGTTTCATTGGTGTTTTTTTATTAAATCTTTTGATGACTCTGCAGTCCCATGACTGTGTGGATGAAACAGATGCTGCTGCAATTTATAAGTGAACTCCCAGAATCCTGTGTGTCCTCAGTTTTTGAAGGAATATCCAATGATATCAATGAATAGTGCAACAGAGGAAAGAGAATGAAGGCTGTGTACACACTATTAGCTTTACCAACACATTGTTTAAGTTCAATTGATCAATTTTATTACCAGCTGGAGTAATCTTTGTAGAAAAAAAGTCATCCAGTCATACAGCCACAAAAACTCAGCTTTTTTCAGGAATAAACCTGAAAAAAGGAAACCCTGTATATCTGCTTTTAGAGACACACTGATCTTATTTAATACAGCTTACTGCATATTAAAAATGATGTATAGAGATTTACAAATGTTTAAAGCTTATCAGGCTCACCAAGCAAAATAACATTGGCAGTGTTTATTTAAATAGTCTTTATTTGAGATGCTGTGATATAAGTGTATTTTACAAAATAAAGCAAAGGAGGTTCTCTGACAGAAGGACATTCAGGGTGTGTGGTTTGCTGAAGTAGTACCAAAACAAAGTGGCTTGCTGATGGAAAAGGAAGTTGTTGTCAAGGTGTTGAATATGGTGTGAATAGTTTACTTAAAACTCTCAACATTACAGAGCTGTTGACCCTATCTGCAGCAATACAAAGCACTAGTTTCCATGCAGGTTCTTAATGCACAGAGGCAGAGCTGATTAAATTACTGAGATGAACTTCATACAACCCGACTTTACAAATCCCAAACTACCCCTGTACGGCTGCATTGGCTACTACATCTAATGAACACTGAGGAAAACAATGAGATACCAATAACCCCTTAATATTGACTAATGTGCAGCCCATACGCAAACATAGAAGCTAGTAATACCAAATATAAAGACCCTCGCTTCCTTTTTGCACTAAAACTGAATTCAGATGGAAGTTTCATTAGGTGGAGTGCATTGCAGAACTGGAACCTGCATGTTAACTTAACTTAAAATTTCCAAAAATGTAGAAATCTGATGTGTTTTATTGCACAAAAATGCATAAAGACACTAGAGCTGACCAAACTAAGCCAGCATGTCTTAGTGTGCATGGTTCAAAAGCAAAGCTGTTCAAGCAAAACCAAGACTTTTTGTATCAAATAAAAATAACCACATGCATTGTATAAGGCTGTACCAAAACACTAAAGCTTTCCATATACACTGAGAAGTAATCAAATATGCACACTCTCACTTCTGATATTGAAATAATAACACTTCAGTAATGCCAAGACTCTAAAAATGTACAGAAAGTATGCACAACATATGACATAAATAGTACAAACTAGTCACAGTTGACATCCAAAATCAAACTTGTGATATTCCGTCCAAATATTAAGATAGAACAGAAATATACCAACAAAGAAATCAACCAAAATTCATAAAGCCACTCTGACACAGGCAATAAATTAGACAAAAAGAATCGATGTCCTTCACAATAAGAAAGTGACACATATCCAGATCTAAGACAAAAATATACACACAGTGCTCTTCTATGGGTTTGTCTCAAAAGTCATACCTTGTAAAACTTTGCACTTCTTGGATATTGAATTCTACTTGAGAGCTAAATTTCAAAAGGTTAACCAAATTACTGACATATTTATAGTATCAATGACACAATTGAGATGGTTGGTAAAAAGGCAAAACAAACATAATTCCAAAGTGCTTTCCAACTTGGTCGACTGTGGAAATAAGTTGTAAATCCAGCATCTTTTACATTCAGTGCCGGCAACATTTAGAGCACCACTGGGTCTACGCGATGTGGTTACAGTACATCTTCCAACCAGTAGGGCTCTCCTAGCACTGAGACTCAGCGTAGCCGTCCTCTGAAGGGGGCCTCTTTTTCAGGTTATAGTAACCATCTTCATCCTCTGAGTCCTGGACAGAGCAGAAAAGCCAGACAGTCAGATGGTGATGCACACAGACAGACAGACACACTCACATACACACATATAGACTCAAACAGATCCAGACATAAAACAACTTCATTGGAAGAATCAATATTTCATAAACCCTCAAGTCCTGCTGTCGACTATAGAGGACATGTAAAATTAAACGTGAAACGGATCTGGCAGACATGTCTCATTAAGTAATTTATGGGTTGGTAGAGAGGCTGTTGTAAGTAAATGTTCTGTACCGTACCATGAGATATAGGTCACAGCATGTGGCCTTCTTCACTTTCACTGGTGAGTGGATGCTGTACTCCTCCCTGGTAAAACAGAGTGGACAAATTCAGAATTAGAATTGACAATGATCACTATTGTCATTAAAGGACATTTAAAAGATGTTTTCATACTGTGTAAAACATAAACAAAGGTCCATCATTTTTAAAGTTTAACTAATTCGTAGTAGGGATAAACCCAGATAGTCAGATATTTGGTGCTTCGATCAACTGAGCCTCATACGACTGCCAATCAACAATCGAACAAGGGTCATTCCATTACATCTATTGGGGGTAAGCCTTTGCAATATATCCATGTAATTAATTAAAACAAATTTTGTGTTAAAGAAATATTTTAAAAATCAAGAACTAAGATTTGTTTTCCTTGACTAACTCCACCACTCATTATGCTCCCCCTGGGTGCCTAGTTTACACCTTTCCCCATGTTTCCTTTCAACTGAGACATACCATACGCTTGAGAGTTATGATTGGGATTTTTTTTTTTAATATTCTATGTCTTAATAATAAAAGAGGACCCTGACATTTTGTGCACAGGCACATTTCTAGGCTTGTGTTTCTTTTTTTTTCTAATGAGATCAAATAACAAGAGAGGTGTTTTCATCTGAATGTTTTGAGAAAATAGTGCTGCTCTTAGTACCAATGTAGACATGCCTACTGGTGTCCAAACAAGTGTACAACACAGCGTACTTCTGTTTACAAAATTACAGCATGCATTTAAATTAGGAGAGGGAAATTCAGTTCACTTTTGAGCAAATTAAAGCAAAACCTGTCTTTGAGATTGTCTGTGTAAGCCATATCCCCAGGCCCTTTACAGGGGTTTATAATAACTAATTTGACAAAGATTCTAATGTGTTGCCCATTGTTTGTCCTGCAGTGGTGTAATGATAAACCAATTCAAATCAGTAAAATGATTATGCTTTCAAAGATCCAAGTAGCATGGTCTGTAAAGCCCTGAATTTGAAACAATCTAACACAAACCAGGAAATGGCCTGCTTATAAAGACAAAAAAGTGGTTTACCAAGGCTCCCCTCCAGGCCTGCAAGACTTAGATTGGCCTTCCACCTTCTTACCAGAATCAAGTTTATGGTGGGATGGTCGCTAATTACAGATGGTTGGCAGCACTACACAGAGTTTGCTTGTATGGCCCAGACTGTTTATGATCCTCAATCTCAGACTCAAGTTATGTGGAATGAAAGAGTCCCTATTTTGCCTTAACTCTTACTTACATGTTTGATTTTGTCTACTGGAGTATGTTCACAATCCCTAATGTTCATGAAACCCTCCAGCCAACAGACAACAGAACACCCCGGATCCAGCTGGATTATCACTCTAAGATGCACAGTTTGAGCCTCTGCTACATTAAGGCCCTTCCTCCCCATGTGGGCCCTGTTCGCTCAGACTGGTCAACTGGTCTGCTCTGTAGTGATTGGTTAATGCAGTGCTGATTGAATCTATGCTTTGCACTTGGCTTTCTACCCTTAGTAAATTGGCTTCAACTGCTGACAAAACAATGATAGGACAAAACACTTGTGGGTATATTAATTAAGAGGGGCCAGGGCAATGAGCCACTTTTGGCAGCTACTGCCGCTGAAAACAGGGGGATATGGAGAAGTCCTGATATCAAAGTCTTTTTTTGGTGCATTGGAATAAGATGGTAATCATAGCAGGCGGCAGCAGCACAAACAGTCTATAGTTAAACTATTTCACTCAGTCAAAACTTAGCTGAATCAATGGCTATTACTGCATCTGTAACCGTGATACTCCTGGGACTTGCAGCCATAGTGTTGCGTTAACAGTGATTTGTTTTGTGACATAATTAAAAGACTTGACTCAATTCCATGATATCAGACCAACAGCATTTAATATCAATTTGAGGACCAAAACACACAGAAATGTCAGGTACAGAGTAAGCAGATAACAACACCTGAACCACATGCAGACTTAAAGGGGACATATTATGCAAAAACCACTTTTTTAAGGCTTCTGAAAACATTTTTGGGTATTTGCCCTTCCTCCCAGCCCACAAGAATGTGATAGTAGACAACAAAACCTGTATTTAGCAGGATGCATGAATGTAAACTCATGGTATTCGGCAAGCTGTTGAGTCTGTGGATATACTGCTACATAACAGTATATTTTTTGATTTGCATACCTCACTTGATTGGTCTACCTGAGTATCCCCCCTCCCCCCCGCTGGAGCAATTTCTGTGTGTAATGCCGCCATGTTGTTTACATTCTTAGCGATAGATCAGTGTTCAGCATGTCTAAGCTCAGAAGCTGTCACTGCTCGGTTGTTGGCTGTAAACAGCCACATATATCTTCACATATAGGCTACCAGCCTCGGAGGACCAAAGGGCCCACTGGATTAATTTTATTTTTTGAAGGGAATCAGCAGCTATAGTCGGCTAAACCTGTATGTGTGTGCCAGTCACTTCACGTCCGACTGCTTCTTCAACTTCAGTCAGTTCAACACAGGACTGGGAACTAGACTTTTCCTGAATCTGAGCTCAGTGCCAACAATCAGTCGTCAAACCTGATGATGGAAATGTGAGTATTTTAATGCTTTGTAGTATTTATTTTGCTCACTGCAATGAGCTAATGCTAACAGCAGGGGTAACTCCACATGTTCGTCGATGTTAACGTTATTTGTTGGAAGTCTGAAGGGTAAACTTCAAAGTATGAACATTCTAACGTTAGTCAAGAGAAGTTCAACAGTTGGCTAAATATAATCAGCCAACTGATTATATCGTGTGGTAAACGCCATAAATTTATGGTTCGTATGTATATGGTGCATGGCTGAAGCACCCACTTTGCTCAACTTACACAGCAGGACTATCGTAAATTGCCGTATGTACGCTGCTCTGCTCTGGCTCATTAGCATATGAAGGCGACTGCCCTCAAAACCAGCCGTTCTGAACAGAGCGGTTATGTGAGTGTAGAAAGAAGGCAGCCGTGCTTAATTCATAGGCTTTTTGGACCAAAGCATGTTACTAACGTTTTATGAAGACATCAAGGATCCACGTTAAACTGCAGAAAAGGAGCAAAATATGGGACCTTAAATATAAACGATCATAGAGAAATTATGATAACAGAAAAAAAAGTAAAACAACATTTTTCCCAGTCAAAAATAAATTTTGAAAAAGTAAAATTTAATTTAATTGGGAACACAACAAAATGTATTTATTTTGAAAGAAATAAATTTCTTTCGTCAAAATTTATTTAATAACTGCTGAAATGGCTGTAATTATGTGTCTTGGGGAATGAGAGTTTTTCTTACTGTTAGTGGAATTCTGTAAAGTCAATAAAGGGATGAACAAAAGGGCAAACTTTCAGTCCCTGTGTGATTTAAGGTAAATTCTTGCCCCTTAAACTCATAGCCAAAGTAGGACACCTGAATAGGTGTGTGGGGTGACAAAAATTTTATATTCATTACTATGATATCAAAATATTGGTGGGTACAGAAGGCCTGATAATTTTTCTCTTTCATAAATTAACTCAGACATCTTTGGTTGTAATATGATTGCCTTCCACAACTTTCATTCAATGAGAAAGAAAAGTTATATGGATTTCATGGCTAATTCAAATTATGGATGCACAATATTATCAGACCAATATTGGTATCAGCAGGTATGGATATTTTTGCTTCTGTTCACAGCAGATAATTCGGCTCTACAAGTCAATCATATGTCAGATTTTGTATTGGCAGAATGTTGAAATATACCACAACGGTTTACCCCAGCGTCACTGAATGTCCATTTTTATTAATCAAAAGTATAATTTATTAAAGAATAAAATGTTGTTGATCTTTTCTTGTTCACTGTTTTAACACAAAGGAACAGGTCAGTTTTAGTAAAGTGGAGGCGCTCTCTCAAAAAACATTATTTTCTATATCAGTATTAATGAGTTCGGAAATACTGGCATATCGGATATCAGAAAAAAAAGGCATGCCTAAGTTAAACTGGATCAAATCAAACCATACTGAATAAAGTTGAGTCAGACTGAATTACTTTTAGTCTGTGAATCCAGATTTAGATCAAATTGTCTTGCCAAGGAGAGATACACGCACCTAATAATATCTTGGTATAAAAATCAATTCATTAATAGCTTTAATGCAATTCTGCATTAAAGCTATTGTAATTAAAATAAGTCTCTTCAGTATGTATAAGAATAATTCTCCTCAGTAAGTTTTAGTGGACTAGGCTTTGTGGCAGGACCACTTGAGCAGCTCCCACTAAGCTGGCCTAAAATGCTTTTCATGTCCCAATTACAAGCAAAACAAATACATTTTCAGCATCAGAGCCTGTTCTCTTTTTTCACTTTAAACAAACATAATTAACAAGTGTTTTATTTTTCATTAAAATAACTGATAAATCTATTGTTCTGCTTGTCAGAGAAGAAAAAGAGAGCAGGGTCAGACTGTGGTCATGGAGTTTTCTGCAAGTCAAAAGTGAAAAGGTAACATTGTTTTGTCTGATTTTATTTAGTAGAAGAGGAAAGAAGCAAAATGCAAGAAAAAGATCATGTACGTAAATCTTCTGTTGAACCAGCAGTTCAGCTGGACCTGAAGACAACTGAGGTGTTTTGGCGAGGACAGGCTGACAGGAAGGGACAGGAACAGTACTCTTTTGTTGATATGTTCAGGCCAAATAACAAGGTAAACATGTTCATATTCCTTGTTTATGTAACTGCCCTTCCCTGGGAAGCTGGGTAATGGGGAGGGGGGCCAACAACAAATTAACACACATTTTGTGTGTGATAAAACTGACCATAAGGCAAGATCAGAAAGAGCCACTGGATTGTTTCCAAAGCCCGATAAAAAGACATTCAGAATGGCTCACTCTGTTTGTATTAGATATCTAACAATGACTTTTAAGACCACAGTCAGCTGAAAGTGACCAGTTGACAATTTAACAACTACACCCAGTGTAGTACAAACAGATACGGTGCTGACAGTATGTGTTTTATCCATCTGTCATCAGCTGACCTAATTTTCTACTGAATACTGATGGGTATTTCATTAGTCCTTACCTCAGAATTAAATCATTCCACATCAGGAAGTTAAGCTCTCCCGTGAGCCTCATCTGTCCTCCAGTTACACAACACACATTGTGCAGAGCCTAATACTTTTACAACTATGTCTAGAGCACAGGTGGATGAGTGCATGAGCACAGGATATAATCCTGCGTTTATCCTGAGTTATATATATATAAAAGTTTATTCATCTCAGAGGTGACAGGGACAGAGAGCCTGTGTATAAAATCTGCACTGTCATGCCACACAGGTATTTGCAAGGATACGGTCATCCTTTCAAAATAAAAGTACATTTGTTAAAAGTTAAATTGATACATTTTATTACCAGCTGGAATAGTCTTCGGAGAAAAAAAAAGTCATGATCCAGTCATAAAGGCACAAAAATTCAGCCTTTCAACTGTTTTTTGTTCCAGTATAGGCCTGCTTCCCAGTGGCTGGGGACCTGTGCTGTAAAAGATACTATCTTTTATGTTAGCCCTTAAAATGGTAAAATGTACAAGTGTGAGCCTCAATGTGACACTGTCTGTGGTGCAGCAAGAGACAGTAGGTTGACAGCTGTCACTCACAGAGAAGGAGAATATCAAAGTGTGTAAAGCCTGATTTCTTTTGTGGTCACTTCACTTCCCCAGCATCATCTATGACACAGCTCTGTCTAGGATTGTTCACAAAACAGTGGAAACATTTTATCAGAGGTCACTGATACAAAATAAAAAAGCACTGCTCTGTGTACTCAACTAAAAATGTGCTGCATGCAGAGCACATCCATTGCTAAATCAAATCAAATCAAACTTTATTTATAAAGCACTTTTCATACATTAGAAATGCAGCACAAAGTGCTATACATGTTAAAAATAGTCCCCCCCCCCACCACCACCACCACCACCGCCGCCCCACCCAATCTCCAACCCCAGCACATACACACACATCCACACACTCACCACACACACCACACACACATACCACATACACACCGACACACAAGTACACAGATAAAATGATCTTAGAAGCGTGTTATAAGCTTGTGACTGAGTACAGAGTTGCCAGGTCAGGAAACGCCAGGAGGCCGACTGCACCGGGCGCCACCCACGGCCCAGGGCCAGGATGCCTCCATTCGGGCGTGCACCGCTACAGGGCCAGTGAGGGGCCCAACACAACAAAGCAGTGCTGCAGACCCCACACTTGGCCAAGACGATGCCCATCACGAGACAGAGACATCCCAGCCACAACCATCTGCAGCCCCCCCGTGCAGGCGGCCCCCACTGAGGAAACACTGGAGATATGGAATAAAAACATAAAACTACAAATCTAAAAATCATAAAACTAAATAAATAAGGAAAGTTAAGTAAAATATAAAATGAAATAAAATATAGAATAAAATACAACATAAAATACTAACAAATGGCTAAAATATCATAAAAAGTAAGTAAGTAAAAAGAGGGCTAGGATATATAAATAAATAAAATTAAATAAGAATATAGATAAAATAGGACATTAGTTAAAAACCAAATTAAATGGGTGGGTCTTGAGCTTGCTTTAAAAAATATGAACATTGTCTGCGGCCCTCAGGTCCTCTGGCAGGCTGTTCCGCAGACGGGGGCCATAGTGCTGGAAAGCTGCCTCACCATATATCCGTGTTCTAGCTTTAGGAATCATTAAGAGGCCAGTGCCAGAGGACCTCAGGGTCCGTGAGGGTTCATATGGTAAAAGCAATTCTGAAAGATAAGAAGGTCCAAGACCCCTAAGACATTTAAAAACCATTAAAAGGACCTTAAAATCAATCCTAAAACACACAGGGAGCCAATGCAGTGATTTTAAAACCGGTGTAATATGTGCCCGCCTTCTGATCTTCATCAGCACACGTGCTGCTGAGTTCTGTAACAGCTGTAAACTTGAGATGTTTCTTTTTGGAAGACCAGAAAGCAGGGCGTTACAATAGTGTATACGACTGGAGACAAAAGCATGCACTTGCGTCTCTGTGTTAGCCCGGGAGAGAAAGGGGCAGACTCTGGCTATGTTCTTTAAATGATAAAATCCTGTTTTTGTTACGTTTTTAATATGTGGAATAAAGTTGAGCTCAGAGTCAAAAATGACGCCCAGATTCTTCACCTGATTGGATGGAATTAAAGACAGGGTTTGGAGTTTTGATAAAAGTTTCTCTCCCTGAGCCTTAGGATCAATAATTAAAACCTCAGTCTTGTCCTGGTTGAGCTGTAGAAAGTTTTCTGCCATCCAGGATTTAATGTCTAAAATACAATTAAAAAGGACATCAATCGGCCCCGTGTCATCAGGAGACATGGATATGTACAGCTGTGTATCATCAGCATAACTGTGGAACGTGATACCATGCCTCCTGATGACGTCTCCCAATGGAAGCATGTACAAGTTAAAAAGTAAGGGGCCTAAAATTGAGCCTTGGGGAACACCACATTTAATTTTATGGATCCTTGAAGAGCATGTGTCTAAACTTACAAGAAATTTTCGATCTGCTAGATAAGAACTGAACCATTGAAAGGCAGTACCAGAGAGGTCTACTAGGTGTCTTAGTCTATTTAAAAGAATTGTGTGATCTGCTGTATCAAAAGCAGCACTTAGATCCAGTAGCACAAGGACTGTAAGCTTATGTAAGTCCAAGTTACACCTAAAATCATTCACAATTTTCAGTAGTGCAGTCTCTGTACTGTGGTTCGTCCTAAATCCAGATTGAAATGTCTCAAGGATCGAGCGGTTGTTTAATAAATCATTCAACTGAATAAAAACAAGTTTTTCTAAAATTTTGCTTAAAAATGGTAAGTTGGACACTGGCCTGTAGTTATTAAGAACATTGGGATCCAAATTATTCTTCTTCAGAAGGGGTTTCACTACTGCCGTTTTAAGGGCAGCAGGGAAAGAGCCCGTCTGAAGGGAACAATTCACTATATTTAAAAGCTCAACTTCAAGAAATCCATAAAGAGTTTTAAAAAGTGATGTGGGAATTGGGTCTAAAAGGCAGCTTGTTGGTTTTACTTGGGAGAAAACTCTACCAAGCATCTCAGCATCAACCAGTGCAAAACTGTCCAGTGTTTCCTCAGGTAAAAACAAGCTTTCTAATGTATTAGAAACAGTATTCTTATTGGATAAAACAGAGGATCTTATAAAATCAATTTTACCCCTGAAGTGGTCTGCAAAGTCTTCACAAAGAGAGTCCGAAGGAGTGATATGGTGTCTGTTAAAAACGGGATTGATTAAAAGATCAATGGTGTCAAAGAGGATTTTTGGGTTGTTTTTATTATCAGTAATTATGTTGGTAAAATAGGTTGTTCTTGCATGTCTGAGAGCATCATTGTATATTTTTAGTGGTTCACGGTAAATCTGGTAATGAATCGTTACCCTATTTTTCCTCCATCTCCTTTCAGCTATCCTGCAATTTCTTTTAAATTTTTTTGATGTCTTCATTTCTCCACGGGGGTGCACGCTTAGGCAGTACTTTCTTTGTGGTTAGTGGAGCTACGAGATCAAGAGTTTTTTCTAATTTGTTAATAAAATGTTCAACGATAAAATCACAGGATGCAGGTGTAGTAGCTGGGGGATGGTTACCCAAGATTTCAATAAAATCTGCAGCCACTTCTGAGGTAAAATAGCGTTTCCTGATAGTTCGCACCGAGGTCTCCCGTTGAATAAACTCTGTAATAAGGTAAGATGAGCCTTGACACTGCTCTTACATGCCCACCACAGCTGTAACTTTAGGGTCTGGACATTGGACAACATATCACTTTCAAACAATTGTGTGTTTTTATGAAAGAAAAGCTCAGAAAAATTCATGAATAAACTGACGGATTCATGTTGAAACACTTGTTATGCTCTATGCATTTCCTCTGTTCAGCTACTTGACTCTAGGCATAAGCTTGGTCAGAACTGTTATTTACACAGTAAAAAAATACAAAAACAAAATGATGAATACTACAGCTTAGGGCTGGGTTTTGTTAAGAACCTCACGATTCGATTCGATTTCAATTCTTTAGGTGGTGATTTGATTCAGTGTTGATTCAGTAAGAAGTAGAAATACACAAATAATTAGAGTACCTGTTGACAATTTTTTAATTTTTATTTTAATGTCAATGTGAACATATGTGGTAAGTCACTTCACATTTTGAGCAATCAAACATCTGAAAATACAAATTTGCACAATAATAACATTTGTGCATATGGAGTACAAAAGTAAAACAGTCAATACTATAATACATATTTATGAACTGGTTTTGATGTCAGTTTAAAACATGCCTGACATTCTCAAACCTGTGGCCGGCAATTTGCAAACTGAATCGCAGTCAACACCATAAGCTGCCAATCTTTGTTCTGAACTCCATATAAATAACTAAATCTGTATCAGGAGGAGATAATACAGCAAAATTCTTTTTTAAAATTTTTCAGCCCTGATAAACAACCCTCTTTATATGGGAATATCATTGTACACACAATATGCACAGATTCTGCATATGTATTGTTAATAAAAAAAAAAAAAAGGCCCTGGAAGTGGAGGGAAAAAAATGTAGTAAGGATTGCCAGGCGTGAGTATATAGTACAGTAATCAGAATCATCTTTGAGTTAAAAAAAGAGCAAAACATGATGCAATATGTGCTCAAGATTTAACAAAGCATAAGACAGTACTAAATAAACAAGAGCAATTGACAAATAAATAATGCAGCTACAGTGAGTGTACAAAGAAAACAAGGATGAATGTACTGTTCTAAATAATTAAACAACTAAATCAATGAGCCTGATGGAGCTTCAGCTACTGTTTATTGTTTATTTCAGTCTATGTACTTTATGAAAGCTGTTAAACATGTACACCAGAGTGGCACTGGCTTGTTTCATATTTATATTCTTGTTTTACATCCGTAACAAGCACAAGTAGCAGCTCCAGTGTGACTCACAGCACAGGGAGCAACATCATAAACCAGCCTGTTGATCAGCTAATTGCAGACTTGAGTGCTGGGATCCTTACTGATCCGTAACACCCTCTAGATTAACACCAAATTCTTGTTTAACCTTCATCAGATTAACCATGGAGTTGAACATTTATGACCATCAAAGCCTGTAATGACTGTTATTACCCCCAGGAGACCCTCAGCACTGATTGGTTGAATAAATCTACTCACCCCTCCGTGACCTCTATGGGTGATCTGTAGGTCTTCGATTGGTTGCGCTGTTTCTTGGGACAGAGCATCCGCCCTATAAGGATGAGAGTGATAATGGCCGAAGGAAGGAGGACGAACATCAGGAGGACTGCAACATCCGAGAAGCGAACGCTGGGCGCTGAGGGGGGAGGAGGTCGTGAGGTTATTAGACTGACGCAACCAGATTGTTTATGACCACACAGACCAATGACACCATGTCACTTAGAAAACCTGAGACACTAAACACTTCAATGTGATAGACTTTATGATACAGTTAACATGAAGCGTAAATGATTGATGTAAATTTCAAATTATCCTTTTTATCCTAACTTCCAAGAAAAAACTGAATTGAAGAATAGTATTTGAACTCTTGTCTGCTGGTTATATGTCCCTGTGCAACTGCTGAAAAGAGGGCCATGCTGTCTTTGGAACTGTGATGAACTGAGTTTATCCTTGAGTTAGACCAGTTACTTATGCAAAGTTTCAATAAAACCCCCAAATATGTTCCCAAGATATTGAGTTATCAAAGGATTAACAGAACAGGAGGCTAAATAACATAACGTTCACACCCCTAAAATTAAATCAGTTCATCTCTAAGTAAGGAAAGACATTTCTGCAGACACGACTGACCTTGGTTGAGCTTAGGAGTGGGACAAATCATCAATTTCATGACATATCATCAATCTGGCACAGGCAATCTAATCACTGACAAGCTGGCTCCAAGAATTCATATTTAAAAAAAAATATATTTATATGTAATGCTACATTTACAGTTCTACTTAAAAGACTTGATTAAGTCTCTCATATATTTTTGCATTACTTAAGTGTCTTCAGATAACACTTGCTATGAATTGGTGCTATACAAATAAAGATTGATTGACTGAAGATTAATTGATTACTTTATGTCTATGTAATAAGTGTGATTTAACACCAGCTTAATCACACTTATTAATGCAGCCTTCCATTATCCCCTTCACTCTGTTTACTTGGAGTCCTCACAGTAATTAACCCAGCCCCTAATGAAAACAGACCCATACTTGTAGCCAGAACTACTGCCAAAAACTGGAACTGGAAAGCGAGACACAAACGCAGCACACCACACTGGTCAAATATCCATACAAAATATATAGCAGTGGAAAAGTCCTCAGCCGCTCTCCAAGACCAAACTCGTTATTTTGACGCAACCTGGACCCCTCTTCTTCTCAGAGTCCTACATTTAATGTCTTAAAAAAGTGTTCTTGCTATTATCTTTTTTTCTTTGTACCCCCCCCCCCCCCCCCCATTGTGTATTAGTTACTTTTTTCTTTTTTTGCTTTGTTGTTTGTTTTTTTAATTTATTTATTTATCTATTTATTTAATTCCATATAAGGTTTTGCCCTTAAACCACATAAATTTTATTAACTCACACACTAAAGCAACAATATTCTTTGTCATATGTACACTAGTGACTGATACCCCCGACTCCTATCTCATTTGTCTCTTATTATTTGTCCTGTTTGCCCTTTTATTCTTATTATCATCACGGTTTTATTTTTTTTGTTTTCTTATTTGTTTTGGTTTGGTTTTTTTCTCTTGTTATTGTCTTATCTTCTCCTTTACTTTCAAATTTCTTGTTACTTCTTTGTACAGTTCATATTAGACTTTACTCCTTTGTATGTCTTGTTAAATGTTTGCAAATAAAATGAAATTAAAAAAGAAAACAGCGGTGAGAAAAGACGCGTAACCTAAAAAATAAATAAATAAATAACACAAGCTTGTTCCCACATTTGTACAACTTTGTTATTTAACTTTGAAAAGTGAAAACGTGCTTTTACTTTATCTAAGTCTTTATCAAATTGGATAAAAAACAGCATTAACTTCACAAAATGACATCAACTTGATGCATAACTACATATTCTGCTGTCATTTCATAACATATTTCATCCTATGGCCATTTATCATGTATAATACCAAATTGTAAGCTACCCTGTGATCCCCAGCCTTACTTAATATGCCATGATGGCATACTGTGGCAGACGGGGACAAATGCTGCACCCTGCTGCACAGAGCTGTGAGGCAGTGGGTGTGGTCCAGCAGAGCAGCCAGAGCTGATCGCAGGTACCTGTGAGCTGAGAGTGTGTGTGAAGGCAGACAAAGGAGCTGATACATGGAGGAGAGGTCAGAGGGAGTTGGAGGGAGTGTTTTTGCCGAACAAAACAAAAGTTTATGAGGAATAAAATCCCTTAAATGACTGGATCAAGGAGAAAAAGGAAGTGCATGAAGATCCAAGAGTGGGTGACTGTTTTTGCCTTTTTGCTCTGAAGAGTTTTTTTGCTTCCTGGAAAAAGTGTCGTGGGGACCCTCTCAGTGTTTGGTGACACTTAAAGCCTCTGCTCTCTAAGACTGCCGGTAAACATTGTTTCTCCAATGAATAACCTGGACAGAACCCTTCCTCATTCCATGATGCCCTGCTCTTCATACTGCAAGTTATCACAGCTCTCTCTCTCTCTCTCTCTCTCTCTCTCTCTCTCTCTCTCTCCCTCTCTCTCTCTCTCTCTCTCTCTCTCTCCCTCTCTCTCTCTCTCTCTCTCTCTCTCTCTCTCCCTCTCTCTCTCTCTCTCTCTCTCTCTCTCTCTCTCCCTCTCTCTCTCTCTCTCTCACAGACATACACACTCACACACCCACACACACACACTCACATAGAGACTGCCCTGATTTTCATGAACAGTTACATTTGGTGTTTTTCGGGGAGTACAAAAAGGACAGTGGACTGAGTTTATTATGTTCATTTCGGGTTATAATTTTGTGACTTTTAGGTTTGAAATGGACATTTTAATTTTTGATACTGATGAACTCCTTTTCTTGGGTAACTTGACTTCAATAAACTGCTTTGTGAAAATCAGAATTTTTCTGAAATGAACCGGTAACGATCTTGGAGATTTATTTTTTGATGAACATTGAATTCTGTGAACTTTTTTGACCTTTCCACTCAACTCCTTGGTACTCTTAAATATTGAATTGAAGGGATCGATGTTTGACAAATTGGGTTTTTTGATTGATCTGAGTTTTTTTCCCTCAGCTTTTCTAATTGCAGTTCTTGCTTATGGTCTGACTTATATTGAAACAGTGTAAGATAAACTTTATTTAAATTTTCTTTTGTAGCGTTGTTTTCATTTATCACTAGGCCTGAATCCTGAGATGTATTTTTTAAAAGTACAGATTTAGCCATCGGTTTGGCACCCAGTCTAGATCTATTTTACTATTCTGGCCTTCAGTAACGCTTAAATACATATTAATAACATAACATATTTTCATTTAAAAATTAAATATACAGGTATTATAAAAATCTAAATGTTACTCTTAAATACTACAAATGAAAGCAGATGGACTGCTGCTTTAATAAAAGTAACATTTTGAATGACCAAGGAATAAAGTAGTCTACATTTAATTATAGCTTGTCTTAATGTCAGAAAAAGTAGAAAGTAAAATGATAGAAAGAAGCATAAATTCACCCCCAACTTTAATATTCACTTAATGTTTAAACAGTACTCGAAACAGAAAAAGATACAGATAAGTCAAAATATACACAAATGTCAGACCTCAACTTGATAAAAGAAAATCTGTTAAGAGACTTCTTCAACCATTTTAAGTTACAAATTTCCCTCATGCCATTCAATTTTGACTGACAGAATAAAGATGTGAGGACCAGTTTGTATCAAAATAAGGGAATGTGGTCACCCTGAAATCAGTGTCACTGAGCAACTTCTGACTCACTCATTTTCCTGTCTTTAAGTGAAGTGACTTTTATTTCACTGTGGCAGCAAAGCCAAACTCTGACATCAGCAGCAAAAAGCCTGCAGTGATAAAGAAATGGGCAGACATGCTGCCCTTGTCCCGGAAATGCTACCACTTTAGTTAGTTGATCAAGAAATGTATCTATAAATATAAAAACTTCTGTACTAAAAATCTCTTATCAGTGCTCTTTTCATGTTTAAATAATGTTTATGTATATATAGTGTTTCGAGAATTTATTTCACTACCACCCAGTGTAAGGTTTGTTCCACTGTTGCCCTAAATTTAACAGCATTCCTAATTACAAAAAGTATTTTTTTATGTTCCTGTAATGGTTAATACACCAGAAGCTATTACAGATATTACATTTAAATGCTAAAATATAACTATTATTAATATCCATTAATTTTCAAATGTACTGTTTCACAAAAAATAAAAAAGCACATGAGTATTGCACATGACTATTTCTTGATAAGATGTCAAATGATGGCTTTTTTAATTGCATTAGTGAGCAGAAAATAAGTTTTAATGGTTCAGTGTTATGCTTCATTAATTTCTGACTTCTGAGAGAAGTCCAATATCCTGGCTTAAAAGTGAGTATAAAAAGATGAAGTCATATTTAAATTCCTTATTCCTGTTAAAATGTATATATATATATATTCTGTGCGGTAATGACTGGGTTATTCAACAGGACAAGGCTGCAGTTTACAATGCCTGCCTGACAAAATGACTTCTTCCAGGAGAATAACGTCACTGTTTTAGACCATCCTGCTTGTTCTCCTGATCTAAGTCCAAGTGAGAACATTTGGGAATGGATGACAAGAGAAATTGACAAAAACGGACATCAGTTCCAGACGGTGGACGCGCTTCGTGGTGTCAATGTTCTTGGGGCAATGTAAATATATATATATATATATATATATATATATATGTATATATATATATATATATATATATATATATATATATACACATATATATATATATATATATATATATATATATATATATATATATATATATATATATATATATATATATATATATATATATATATATATTATATATATATATATATATATATATATATATATATATACACATATATACATATATATATATATACATATATATATGTATATATATAAAACTTCTGATGTTCAGAAATATATGGTACAATTTCCAGATGTTTTGTTTTAAGTGCACCACATCATATGTATTGCATTTTATATTAATTTCTTAAATGAATTTTGCATTCATTTACAGTAAATAAGACCTTTTGAAAGTATTCATTCATTCATTCATTCATTCATTTTCTATACCCACTATCCCTTTCAGGGTTGCGGGGGGCTAGAGCCTATCCCAGCTGTCATTGGGCGAGCGGCGGGGTACACCCTGAACCGGTCGCCAGTCGATTTTTGAAAGTAAAACAGATTTTCACTTTTACACTGTTAATTAGAGGTGCAACATTTGTTTGATTATGATCAGCTGATGTTTATAAAGAATATTTCATTGGCTGTACCAATTTAATGCACTTAGTCATTGATACGATCTCAAACTTCTGTTTTCAGCCATTTTAATAAAAAATATTAATCTGTCATTGAAATCTGAGTTCCCGCTGAGTGACAGAAAACAAAAACAGTCAATTAGTTAAACAAGCTACAAAACTGTGATGCATTTAAGGACCAGTTGGAAAGATTATGGTTCGAGTTTGTCTGCTCAGAAAAAAGACCAATTGATTAAGATAAGGATGATGTGTTCAAATGTAATTTTAAGGGAATGAAATTTAGGTTTTTTCAAGGAACTTGAATATTTTATTGTAGTCAAAATGTATTTGTTTTCTTTTCCATATGAAATAAATACATTATTTGGCTAAGGTAACTGAGTTAATAATCTGAGACTTCTAGTCTTTATCTATTGTACTGGCCTATTAGAAAAATCTACTGAATTTTGGGGGTCTGAGAATAATTTTGCTAATAAATTCATATAAAGGATTGATGTAATTTATAAATCATCCTATTGTACACTTCTGTTGTCTTGTGGTACTGAAGGATATTTGTTGCATTTCTGCTAAAGAGCTTTTTGTACATATCTGTTTATGAATTGTAAACAGTTGTTATTAAAAAATTAAAACATGGTTGGTTTTGCATCAGTATTGACTGATCTCTCATTTAAGTGATCAGTGATCATAAACCAAAAGCCAGATCAGGGCATCTCTACATTAGGTAAAGCCAAGGCTACTCTTACCTTTTGGTATGACAGTGAGTACAGTGTGTGAATTTGGGGACCCGTGGACATCAGGGGGGTTCCTGACTGAGCATGTGTAGGTGCCATTATCCTTCAACGTGGCGTTGATCAGAGAGATAGAGACCTCCCCAAGTGCTGGTCTTCCCTGCCATTGGATACGACCCATAAACTGACCGTCGATAGGAGGGAATGCCCGTGAGGCAAAATGGAAAAACTGAAGGGAGATGAGAGCAGATGAAAATTATGTTTAATTTTAAGGATCTAATAGGTAAGGTAGAATACATCTCTGTAGGGAAAAAATATATATTGTGCATTTTTTTATTCCAATCTTAAGCATGTCCATGGTTGAGGAAAGAAACCTATGACTGCAACTTAAAGAAAGACTTTGTATTCAGACAGCCAATGACAGAAAACTTTACCTCTAAACTGAGTAAATCATTTGTCTGTCGGAGAAAAAATGTCTGACACGACAGGTGTTGGGACAGATGGTGGTGGGATGTTATCATTTGGTGATATTGTCAGAGGCAAGACGTAATTCTATCTTAAACTAAGAACTCTTTTTACTCTTTTAGTTTCATATTTACCACACAAGTTTCTCCAACGACTACACCAGCACTCCCACTCTGCAAACATGACATTCAGAAGATCAGTTTTGCTGATGTAGGTGGAGAAAGGGGAATAAAATGTGAAAAAAATGTAAGCAGTTTTAAATATGTTTATGCATTTTGAGTAAATCATGGATGTGGAGTTTTTTTTTTTTCAAGAGTTTTATAGTTAGCCATAAGCCACCGAGAACTTCAATAGATATAAAGTAACATAAGGTTATGGAATTAAAAAGACTGTGGGTGAGGTTTAAGTAAGGTTTACTTTTTCATTGGCCTGGTGTTAAAGACACTTTTTTGTACTTAGTTGTGTCTTTTGTTATTTTTCTCCCTTTTCTTACATTTATACAGTGTTGTTTAAATGGAAGCTTAAAGAAAACCATCAGGCATGGATGGAAAGAACACACAAATTAAGCATTCAAGTGGAAATAATCTCAAGTTCATATAAAGTTCACGTATTTTTACTATGAAATGATTGGAAATAAATCAGTTTTTTAAACTGAACTGATATGTTTTCAAAAAAGATCTGAGGTCAGGCATTATCTTTGTACCAAAATATGCTCACTTGCCGGGAGAAAGAAGGCCAAAGCCTCTTGGGTATGCACTTGATTTACAAGGTAAACATATGGAATTAACTCCCATATGAATTTTGTTTTGCCAGCCAAAGGCACACGGTTCTTACTGAATAGCACATGTAGATTCTCCAGCCACTTCATTAGGTACACCTGGCTAGTACCAGGTCTGAACCCTGTTGCCCTCAAAATTGCCTTAGATCTATGTTGCATAGATTCAACAAGGTGCTGGAAACATTCTTCAGATATTGGTGGATATCGGTGGTGCAGTCTGACAGTGCATTTGGTCAGTAACTGGGAGGTTGCAGGTCGAGTCCAGCTCCAGATTTCACATGGCGATGTGTCCTTGGGCAAGACACTTAACCCTGAGTTGCTCCCTCTGCTGTGTCAGTGGTGTGTAAATGGGTATGAAAAGGTAAGAATGTGTTATTGACACTGATGGACAACTGACAAAGAAACTCCAACCTTCAGTGAGTGAATGTGAGAGCGAATGGTTGTGAATGGATGGATGTGACCTGCGGTGTAAAGCTGCTTTGAGCAGTAAGAGACTAGAAAAGCGCTATATAAGCTCAAGTCCATTTACACAGTTACAGCAGAGTTGACTGCTGCACAGTCATGGTGTAAAGGTGCTCTATAGGACTGAGACTTGGTGACTGTGCAGGCCACTGGAGTACAGCGAACTCATTGTCATGTTCAAGAGACTCGTTTGAGATGGCATGAGGTTCGTGAGATGGCATTAACCCTGCTGGAAGCAGCCATTAGAAGATGGGTACACTGTGGTCATAGGGTGATGGAGAACAATACTTTGGTAGGCTGTGGTGTTAAAACAACACTCAATTACGAATTATGCCAAGAAGTTATCGTCAGTCATCAATACCACCATAACACCACCATAACAGGTATGCTTTCTTGTTGTTTGATCCATGTTCTGACTTCTTCTGTCACAGCAGAAATCCAGAATCAGAGCGGGGAACAATTTTCAAATCCTCTATTGTCAATTTTTGTGAGCCTGTGCAAATTGTAGCCTCAGTTTTCTGTTCTCAGGTGACACAAAATGTATACAGCGTGGTCTTCTGCGGCTGTAGCCCATCTACTTCAAGATTCTGTAATTTTATTTATTTATTTATTTATTTATTTTTGTGTGGTCTCCTGTATAACCTTGTTGGATCAAGTGGTTATTTGAGTTACTGTTACCTTTCTATCATTCTCAACCCATCCGGTCGTTCTTCTCTGGCCTCTGGCATCAACAAGGCTTTTTTTCTCTGCACTATTCTCTGTAAACCGTAGAGATGATTGTATGTGAAAATCCCACTAGATCAGCAATTTCAGAAATATTTAGACTAGCCTGTCTGGCACCAAAAAGCATGCCACATTCAAAGTAACATAAATCACCTTTCCTCTGATCCTGATTCTGAAGCTGGACTCGAACAGGTTGCGTCCACCATGCCTACATGCTTTCATGCACTGAGTTGTTGCAGGATTGGCTACAGCATTTTGTGTTAATGAACAGTTGAATTGTTGAACCTTCCAGTCTGGAAAGAGTTCATATTCCAGGGACCATGTTTCATATAAACAACACTTATTAGAAACTATTTTAATGCCAAGAAGATTATGGTTTCTTATACTATAACAAATTTTAAAAAAAATGGAACATTTAGTAAAAACAAAATCCTAATGCTTAGTCCTACTTATAGTATGGAATATTGTACTGTCACACCTGTATCAAGCCTGAAATATCAGGTTTTTGCCAAAACACAGTAGAATCATATTAGAGTGAATATGTTTTATTACAACTTTTTTTTTATTTTTCACGAAAGCAAATTGTCAAAAAAAAAAACCATCTTGTACTGCTATCAACTTAAAACAAATATTTTTTCTCAATATTTTTAATATACTCAGCCCTGGCTGAATCCATTTGAGAAAATTTATTTTCATGATTTATAATTAAAAAGTGTTTTTTTTTATTTAAAAAAAGTGCATCAAATTCATGTTTAAATAATCAACTTGTACAGGATTTGAAGAGAAATATTCCCATTAAAAAGTACAATACAATCAGAGAAATGCCATGCTACAAGAGAGGTTTCCATTACTCTTCCAAACTGCGTCTTGTACTGAGCTGCTTGAATTGGATAAGAAACATTAAGACATCAAGAGGCTTTTAGATCAGTAGAGGGATAAGATCAAAAAAGGCTCGGCCTTTAGCTGCACCCTCAGAGCAGCACAAAAGGGAGATATGGACTTCTTTGGAAATCACCATGGATGTATTTGATATAAGCCAAGTCATGCAGCTTTCAAATAAAACCTTAAGGACCAATCACTGCAGTACAAGATGACTACAGCTGTTCTGCTGAAGAAACAGCTTCCCAAGGAGCATTCAAGACATTTGTAAGAATCTTACACAGGGAAACCAATACTGTTTCAATTTCTATATTGAAATATATCACTATTACCAACTGTGAATCATATTAAGAAATTTGTTATCTGTTATTGTTATTAGTTATTAGCTCTTTAAATTATGAATGATAGTCAATGATACTGATTATATGCTGTAGCTCGAGAAAATATGTGACTATATCAAACAGGAACTGAATGCTAAAAATGTGTGCTTCTTAAAAATGAAATAAACATAATATATTGTTTGAATAATGCTAGATATGAGGTTAATTTTCTTACTAATTAAAATAAACACAGCATTTATTTTTTCAGAATGTACATAGTTATGCATAAATCTAATTTTCCATCAGGTCCAAACATGGACCCTTGATTTCTGTATTGGTAAATGTTTAAGAATTTGCTCTGACTGAAATAAAAATAATTGTCAAAAACTTGCTGAAACATATCTTAATCAAAATCACACACAGGGTTGGTGTGAAGAGTGAAGAATGTCTATATGGAAAACTTTATGACCCTCCAATAAAGTGAACATAACAAACACAAACACAAAAACGTGCCCAGTCACAGACAGTGATTCATTTTCATGGTTTTACAACAGCAAGTCTTTCAGCTGGATTTTTATGACAGACTTATTGTGGCCCTGGCAAGGATAAACTGAGTTATCTCTCTGCACTGTTATTCATCCAATGACAGATCATTTGAGGACTTGACAGCAGCTTGATGTCAGTGACCACTTGAGAGTCTGCTGGGTCTGGAGAGAAACATTTCAGCCAGTGAACCCTTTAAACCCCTGAAAAAGCTGCAGCACAACACAGAGTGCTTACTTTGAAATAAGGCCACATATACAATAAATCTGTTTGATAATTTAGACAAAAGCTTCCACTGACTTAACAAACTCAGGAAAACAGTGCCCAGATCATCACAATAGATTATTTTTAGCATTATTCAGCAAAGTTCAATAGTCAAATCCTTCAATTACTATGAGCTCCTGCTGATATTTGATTGAACATCCAGCCTCTCGTCTCCAATCTACAAAATTAATTCTCATCAGGAGCAAGGTAATTATGCAAGTCACTGAAGCACTGCGGCAATTCAGACTGACACTAAAGCTTTGGCTGCAAAATTATATTTTCTGATGGAGCTTTTCACATGCTTATTCATGGTCTCTCCCAGTGTGATATACAGCTGGGGACACAGGCCAATAAAGCAGCCAAAACCTTAATGAAATTGGATGGAAAGTAAATGAAGGCTTAGAAATAAAAATTAGAAATTCAAGTCTTAGTTCCATCTATGGGCCACATCGGGAAAGTGCCATACTTTATTTATTTATTAGTCATAAAGGGAACAACAAAGGCAGGATGGGGTGTAATAAATGCAGGGGCTTATGAAGCTTCCTTGGGTACCAACATAATGATATGATTTACAGGATACAAACAGGACTTTCAGCTCCTCTCTTCAGATCTTAACAGTAGCATAGATCTCTGAGGATTAAAGCTACATGAGATACTGCCATTTCATACCTGCAACAACCTACTGTGTCAAGGTAACACCGCATCATCCCTCACACAGAAGGTAAGCAAAGTTACAGACTACACAAGCATACATTCATGAAATCTGGTTGTTTTAGTCACCACTGCTCAAATAAATTTCCCCAACTATACTTAAAATACTTGTTAGGGGCCAACCTTCCCTTCAGTAAATTCCAGGTTTGCTCTCATTTATTCCCGTAAATTCCTGGTTATTCCCTTGGAAAGTTTCCAACTTTGAAAATTCCCAGAATTTCACAACCCTTCTTAAGGGTAGTTTATAGTCACCTATTAACCTAACAAGTGTGTTTTTGGTCCATGCAGAGAAAACCCATGCATGCACAGGGAGAACATAGAAACTCCACACACAGTAAGCTCATTGCCTAACCCAGAGTTACAACAGGGAGTCGAAGCAGGAATGACAAAAGCTGCCTCCCAACTACCAACTTTTTTGCTGTGAAGCACCAGTGCTACCTGCTGAACCACTGAGCAGCCCGAGAAACACAATCACAACCTGTAAAAAATAAGATATGGAGATCTTCTTGTAGTTTTCCTCTCTACTTTAATTGTTGTTCTGTGTAAATGTGTTTTCATTATTCTTTTTTTTCCTGTGTTTTATGTCTCAAGGCCACCACAGACTGGTACTACAAAGATATTCATCATACATGTATTTTACCCTCCAGAACTAGTAAGTATCACAATCAAGAAAGGATATGAACTAGAACTGATTAAAGCTCTACTCAACCCTTAGCAAAAGTTGACACTCCTCTTTAATACTGGCCAAGCTCTGTGAGGTAATACCATGCTTTGTGCTGACTAAAGCCCATGTGCAACCACACACTGACACCCTCCCAGTGAGTTCTTTTCTCCTCCTCTCCACATACTTTAAAGGAAGCGACTGCTTCTTAATGACTAAACCAACAGCACTCCATATCAGCAGAGCCACAAAACATTAGCCTCCACTTAACTCTGAGTGCTCCTATAGGAAATGATGGCATATAGGGTTGCAGCTACCACACTATGGATTCCTGAGGTCCAAATGCAATTATACCGAACCACACTGGAAGACTATCTTCAAACAAATGGTACAAATGGAGCTGCTTAAATTATGTGGTAGAGTTTTAGTGGATTGGCCACTGAAACTGAACCCTGAGTGTGTGGGGTTAGAGGACTGAGTGCAGTTATGGGTTAAGGGAGACATCTGAAAGCATTTTGAACAAGACCACCTAATCCGCAACATAGGAAGGGGGTACTACGGAAACTGACCAGCTGGGGTTTCCTCTGAGAGACACGAAGGCTGGAATGTGAGAAGGGGAAAAAGGCCTGAGAGTCATGCTCACAAATTAAATGTTCTGGTATTGGCAGGATACCCATTACAACTGAGACTAACCAACATTCTGCAGGTGTATAGATTCAAAAAACCTCACTGAGCGACCAACAATACAAATAAAGTGATCAAATATTTAAACAAGATGTTTGTGCAAAGTGAAGTATGGACATCACATACATCCAACAAACACAGCCTGAGCGAGGTATCAAGAATCCAGTTTTGGTATTTTTTTTTACAAGGTAAATCATTCCTTTTCAGGGCTGCAACTAACATCTGTTTTCAATGCCCAACACACTGCAGATTCCTGTTTTTTTTGTTGTTGTTATTAAACTAACTATCTGTGGAATAAATTGCTGGAAATATCTTGGCATTAAAATATTAATTGTTAATGGCAAAATTTAAAATGGTTTATTAAAACGTAATCAATACATAAACTAAAAAAAACATGCAGCTAAGGCCCCTGAAGTAAAGTCATGATTAGGGGTGTATAACGCATTAATGCATCAGTTTATCCAAATATATGGCAGCACAATACTGCATCAATATTTTATGTTATTAAATCAATAAGATTTGACCTTATCCATAATGCCGTTGGGTCTTGTGGGTCATCTCTCTCATCTGCCTACATCAGCCTTAAAAACTGCTCCCAAACGCCATAGTCAGTCTTATTGGCTATACTGTTAATCTAGAGTTGAAAATCATTTAGATATCAGCAGGATAACAGTCAAGAATCAAATTAATGAGGAAAAACTACTATATGAATTGTTCAAGGTCTACTTGCAAAAAAATAACTCAGGTAAATGTAACACATGCCATCATGTGTTCAAATGTTTCAACTGGAAAACAAATGTAGGTTTTGGAAAGAAAGTTAAATAAATGTATTTGTTTAAAGTTCAAATTTGTGTAACATACCATCAATTTAAAAAAGGAATTAATTAAATGAAAAAGTCTCAATATAAAGATAATATAAGAGATCAGAAAACATCTGCCAAGGCATTTCTAGCATTCTGAACAAGTTTTTGAGAAAATGTGGAAAACTGCCTTATCTCACAATGTTAACAAATCCTTTAACTAAATTCTCGATCAGCATCTGAATTTAGAAAACCAACAAAATCTATAAATTTTCCCTGTTGCCATGACCAATATTCCCTGAATAATTTACCAAAAATGTGTTGAGAACTTAACGCGTTATCTTGCTCACAGACAAAAAAAATAAAATAAAATTAACTGGCAGCAAAAACACTTAATTTATATCAGTTATTTAAAAAATGTATGTGGTTTCTTTTTCCACCCAACAATAGAAAAACATCAATAGAGGTATTTTTAAGGACTATGATCATTAAGGGGTATCATCAAGGGTATCATTATCAACTTTTAATATATACATATATATATATATATATATATATATATATGTGTGTATATATATATATATACTTATCAGTACCATAGATGTTGAGCAACCCCCCTTACAGAAAAAATGCAAAATATCCCTTTAAATTCATTGATTCCTCAGCGTTTATATATATATATATATATATATATATATATATATATATATATATATATATATATATATATATATTTATACATACACACACACACACATATATATATATATATACACACACATATATATATATACATATATATATATATATATATACATATTGGATTTATCACTTTATTTGCATGGAAGTCTGAGATGTAACCTGTTACTTTTTTGCACCAACAAGCTGGGAATCTGGTTATTATCAGACACTTACACAGATAACAATAAATCCTAACAGCCTAGTTCGTTCTGCAGGGCTTTCAGCTTGTTTAGCCCCCACCTTTTTCTTCTTAGCTTCATCTCCACCAGCCTCTGCCCCTCTGCCTCTGAGCCTCTGGAATTGTATGAAACGGCACCAAGATGGGGTAACTGTCCTCTGGTGGCTGTTGTGTGAACTGGTGCTGTAAGACCCTGTGAACCCCTCAGGAGAGAATCCTTCCCCCCCACTAGAGTTACAGACACTCATATGAAAGCAGGTGCCCAGGGCTCTCTGTGCGAATAGGACTGATGCCACTCTCCTCATTGGAAGTGACTGCACTGTTATTTGTCAAATACTATTTTAAGGCAGCACAAGGATAAATAAGAGAAATTACTTCTAGTTTCATTTTCATAAAAATATATGACAAAGGTAAAATTCATTTCTCTCTTTGGATTAAAGTGTATGCTGTAACTTTGTTATCAAAAGAACACTATTCAGAGGGAGGCTTTTCTTCACTGACACTGAAAGCTGCACTATTTTTACAAACATTAACGTGGCATTTTCTAATTATCTTATGAGCTAATTAAATCAAATACAAGCCTATAAATCTGCCCATTCACAAAATGGTGGTAAAATGTCACAGAATTTTTATCTTCAAACAATGCTACAACTTATGAATTGTTGTGATATCTCTGTTGGAAGGGAGCATTGGGAAGGGTCTGTGCTACCCCAGGGGAGATGAAGGAGTGGTGGAGAACATCACGAAAAAGATCTTGATTTTAATTTTTAAACTGTCTGCAGTAAAAAATGGAAATTAATGGATTAAACTGAACTATCCCAGAGGCCTAGCTATAAGATATACTAAATTATATTAATCGTCATTTTATTTTGAAAACAAAATGTATTTCCTTGAGTTTTTTTTACTTATAGGGATTATTGTTTAGTTGTATCTTAATTTATAGACTTATTAACAAGTAGTAAGTAAACCTTTACTAAAACAGGAGTATGCAGAAGCTTTTACACTGTGCTATACTTACCTATCTGAACATAAATTGGCAGAGTTTTGCATATAATTACAGGATAAACAGTGTATGGACATGTGTATGTGTGTTGAAATATGTTGCAACTTCTTGGACAGATATAAAACGAGAGAATGCAGAAACACCCAAAAAATGGGGGGAAATATCCCAAAGCCTGACCAAGATAACAGAATGATTGCTTCAGAAAAGTACCTTGTCTGACTAACAGTCCAGAGACCAGAAATATTCTGTTTACTGTTGCACTGTGCCAAGGCAAGCAGCATATATTTACATTTGACAGGCTGGCAGCCAGTTTTTGTCGACTCTTGTTTAAAATAAGACTTGGAAAATAAAACAGATTCTGCAGCAGTAATGCTTCTTCCATTAAAAGATAAACATCTATTATGTGGAGATAAAAAAGACACAGCTATCTCTCTTACCCAAAACAAGTTAATATTTGTACTTTAGGCCCACACATTCTTGGAGACAAGAGCATTCTGAAGTTTAGTATTGAATGGAAAACAACTATGGCTTCAACTAGGGATGCAACAATCAGATGGCAACAAGGAATCTCAGTCTGGAAAAAATCATGTTTAATGGCAGAAATAGATAAGACTTTATTTAAACTTATGCCATTATCGATTCTGCCTATTAATCCAGTTCTCTACTGGCTCGAAACAATGTCAACGATGTCAAACACATGGCAGTTCTGATAGTGATCCTGTGTTGTACTTTGTTGACAAATGCCTTAGCATGTTTCTGGTGTTTCCACCTTGGATTGAGCTCACACAGCTACACATATCACACTCAATGTTTGTGGAAATCTAAATAAAGTGATTCATTTCTTATTACTTGAGTAATCCCTTATCTTGCTTAGTTACTCAAATCTAAAAATAACTTCTTACAGCACTACCTACTTTTGTGTTACTACAGAACCAAAGATGTTACCTGAGTTACCTCAGTTACCTAATTGCCAAGGATGAATCTAAATAAATCTCAAATAAGGTGTCCACCCTTTTTTTCACAAGAAATAAACAATTCTGGCAAGTATTTGTCAATATTATGTTATTAATGCTTAAAACAGCGTAATTACAAGAAAAGAATAAAAACAGATTTGAATTTTCAACAGGATTCTCTTCAAAAACAATTGTGAATGAACATGTAGAAATGTTTTCTGAGATGACCAAAAAAAATCTGAACCCATTTTACATAAACTCAATCATTTCTGTTAGACTTCAGCATTTAGTGTCCATGTTACAGCCTGTTATATTAGATCATGTCCAGGTGTTCTTTAACTGATGATAGTCCCTGAAGCAGTTCCTGTCCAGCTGAAGACAAAGATCTCGACATTTCTTCCGCCAGTATTTCTAAAATGACTCTTTATGGAATCCATAAAAAATCAAACTATGATGAAAAGACGATCAGTGACCAAAAAGACGGTGAAACAAGGGGAAAATAAGTCAGAAATACGGCAAAACAGAAAAAATACGGCAAAAGAACAGAAAGATAACACTCCAGAATGATACTAATGCTTTTTTTTTTACAATATTTTATATCATTTACACAGAAAATACTGATAAACCACCGTTAAATCACACACATGTTCGGCTCTCAATCCTATCACTCTGCAAGCATGTCTTCTTCTGTGACCAGCGACAGCTGGATAAACACTGAAAAGGTGCACTGCGACCCCACTGGCCAGGAGGTGAATTGATTCAGAAGATTTGCTGAATCTATATTTTGAGTTGGAGGGGAAAAACTGTAATGCATTGATGAATCGATAGTTTTGCCCACCCCTACTCACCAGAATAGATCATTCTACTAACCAGCAAGACAAACACAAGAGCTCTACTCTATACTCAGATTATTTACTACTTGCGTGCGTTTATATTTTTGTTGTGTATACATTTGGCCTCCATCTTTTACGGGCATGCCCTCATCTGCTGCTGTTAAAAGAGCATACATTTAAAATGCAAAACATATGTGAACTAAGTACCGGCAAATTTTAATGAGGATAACTAAAGAGATATGCTGGCTATTTTTAAAGAACCATCATTAAGTCGTTTCAAAGTCAATCTAGTAATAAGAAGATTCTCAATGAAGACGTTTATCTCACTACTTCATAACATCCTGGTCACCTGCATACAGCGTTATGGAAATTTAGCAGGAAGAAGAGGTCACCTTGTGAGAAGTGCATTCTGCTTTACAGCAAAAATTCACACTGAGCCACAGTAAGCCAAGAAGAGAGGTAGTTTTGAACCCCTAAAAGCCGCATTTATACCGAACGCGACTTGGTGACAGAGACCGTGTCGCCAACCCAAGTCGCATCGCCTGTTCATAAATAGCTCATCTGGTCACCGTCGCCTCCCTCAGTGACATCATACCCGCTCGAGTTTCACCCCACGATCATATCATATAATAGGATGTATTAGCTGACATTATTCCAACTGTATCCTTTTCACTCATTTTCCAGCCACAAAACACTGCAGCTGATGGCCCTGCAGCAGCAGTAGGAGTAGGAGTTCTCTGCGGTCCCGTCTAGGCGGAACTAACGTACTCACTAACTACTGTTCCTATGCTGACATGGATTGTCACAAGACATATGTCTCCCAAGATGCAGCCAAGTCGCTCAGATCCTGTCCATCGCATCACGGGAGGGTTGGCACTGTCCCATTGCGGCTGTACATTGACTTTGCATGGAGTGGTCGCCCAGGTCACCCAAGTCGCGTTCAGTGTTACTGCAGCTGAACAGCTGAATACATTTATACATACTCTACATGCAAACAACGTACCAACGATGGGTAACTGGAGCGACAACAGCTATTGGCTCATGGTTTTGGTACATACCCAAGTTTTTAGCTCAAGATTTTCAGTCCAGTTTGGTTTCAATAACTTGGCCACTTTAAATTTTTATTTTTTGTCTTTTAATTCTTTTCCATCCTGAGGTGTTTTAAATCAACATCTCTCAGCACAGATAGGGGTTATTGAGAAGAAAAGGCCTTTTTATATTCCAAAACCATTTCTTCCTTTTGCCTTAATGCTACAAATTAGTTATCAGTGTAACTTTTAAATTAGTACATTATATTTTCAAATATCATTTGCAGGTTTCTAAATCATATCAATATCGTGGCAGGCTTTGTAATATCAGAAAATATTTAATTGTCGTCCAGAGCATCAATATCTTATGGTATTGTGATAAAACTACCAATATACACCTGTACTTCTTTGAGTGCCCTGGAAAACAATACAACTGAATTCTGTTCAGTACTTTTTCATCACTTATTTTAACTTGAGAACAGAAACACCTTGCAGATAAATTAATTTAGACTTTTTCAGCTGCAGGCAATAGTGGCACAGATTTCCCCCAACATGCATGGTTTCAATTAATACTTCAATTTTTGTTTTAAAAGGTGTCACAACTGCATGTTTCCTCTTATAAGTATGTACGCACCGTTTGTGGAGGCCCTCCACTCTGAGGCCTGTAAGACCAGTCGACGCTCATCTTACTGGTTGGCCTACTGGTGGAAGTAAAAGTGCAGGACAATGTGACTGTGTCTCCTTTGGATGCATGGATCTCTGATGGGGTCATCACTGAGATGGAGAGGACTAAAGGAGGAGCTGCAGGTAAAACAGACAAGGATCAGTAAAAAGATGACAACAGTGACGAAGAGAAAAGTGGTGAAAAAATGTATTTGGAGGAGATTTGAATGTTGAAGAATGAGAAAAGAAATTGCATAGCAAGCAGACAAAATGGTATAGATTATGAGTGACATTTCATTCACTCCCTGACAGCAAAAATTCAATAAAAACCCTATAGTAAAGCCCCCACACTGTGCCTGCATAAAAATGCCAACACAGCAAATCTCTTCAGGTATACACTGTAGTGAGAAGAATACTGACGCAAGTTTCTCACCAGCCTTTCTTGTTGTAGCTGGCAGGTCTGCAATACAACTGTCTTTCAGGGGTCTTCTGCTACATGTAAAGCCGTGTCCCTGTGTCTGTAGATGCTCAGTCATTGTTAGCACTTCATTCAGGGTACCAAGAGAGGCCTGTCAGAGCCCTGGGAGATCACTAGACTGTAAACACGAACTGAATACTGACAGCCTTTTCAAGGAGAAAACCTCCGAAAGTACACTATAAAATGACTCATTAGCAAGTCAGATGACTCCTATGATTAATCTGAAAGTATACAAAGGGAATGACTGCACAATAACTCACAATAGCAATAAACACATTGCAATGGTCAGAATATTTTGCAAGGTGTTGAGAAAATTGATCAAATTAGAACAAGAAATTCTTCATTATGTAACTGTATGATGGGGGCAGGACTAAAGGCCATGCAATAATGTCATGTTCATGGAGTCATATGATGTTCACCCTGCCAAAAATCATCAGCACTGAATAACAGATGCCAATTTAGTGGGACAGTGAAAATGCACTTTTTCTGGCTTTTGGGTGGACATGTTGTAAACACAGTTAAAGAGAAGCACACTGACAAATAAATATGCAGTCTTTAATGTTTGTTTCTTAACACACTCTATCTGAATCTCTATTTGATTCTATATGGTGATTTTGTGACAGCATACATTTTAAAAAAGTATATTTCTGTATCAATATCTCTAGCTGCTAAGATGAGTTTTTAATTATCATCACATTAAATGCTGACAAAGTGAAATATGTTAAACGGTCCATCTGGTGTCAGGTTATGCAACCCTATCAGAAGCAAAAAAACTGCACAGAAATGTTTCATTTTGGTTGAGGTAAAAGATAAGGGTATAACTCTACTTTTTCAATGTAAAATGTTTGCTGTCTGAGTCTAGAGACCAAAGGTTTTTGGTTGCATGTATGGATGGAGCTATCGATTCTTTTTGTAACTGAGTACTCTATCGATTACTTTGGTGATTAATCAAGTAATCCGATAAGAGATACATTGCACACACTGCAATTTTTTTTACTTTGAATCACTTTGGCTTTATTGAAAATGGGGCTGAACGATATGGACAAAATTTCATATCTCAATATTCATGCCAGATATCTCCATAACGACACGATACGATATGACTACGGGTTCGGTGAAAACCAAGCATTTTTCAGAAAAATAAAAACCAATTTGAAAATAAAAAAGGTTTGTGGTTGGCTGGCCTTAGCGGTGCATTCAAGGGCAATCGTAAAAATGAAATTTGTTGTGACTTCCAGAGCTGTACATGCAGGGCGAACGCGGGGGAAATCTATATCATTTATATCGTTGCTTTTTCGATATTAATATCTTGAATGTTCATATCTTGATATAGATACGATAACGATACATCTTTCAGCCCTTATTGAAAAGCATCAGTAACACACAAAGTGATGACCTTTGGGATGAATTAGAGAGAAGACCGTGAGCCAGGCCTTCACATCCAACATCAGTGTGCCCTTATGGCAGATGGTCAAAAATCCCCATAAACACTCCCATAAACCTCTTGGAAAGCCTTCCCAAAAGGGTTGAAGCTGTTATAGCTGCAAAGGTTGGGCCAACATCATACTAAACCCTATGGATTGGAATGGGATGTCACTCAAGTTCATATGTGTTGGAAGGTAGACAAGCAAATACTTTTGGCAATATAGTGTATGTAGACAGATTCCCACAACAAAATGTCATTTTTTTACTCGGACTGCAAAAAAGGGGGTGGATATTTCAGCGCTTTATGTTAGTGCAGTTTGGTTATTTAAGTTGAGTACATTGGAAAAGACTAGATCTATTGCAAGGAATATAAAAACAGTTTTATGTTAAAGGCATGCAATGTATGCAATTAGGGTGCAAACATTTCATTGGTTTTAAGGTCGTCATTGAAGACAAAGCTAGCCAACCACTGCCCTTGTTTAGCATTCATGAGAGATGTGTTGCAAACACAGCAGGATGTCAATGTTACCATGACATTAGTGATTATGCAAATCTCACTGATGTTTCACATTCATGCTATGTTATCATCATAATGATGAACATTATTAACCTACATCTCCTAATTTAATCATAGCATGGAGGTCAATGAAAAGATGGGACATTACCAAAGACTCCATCAACACATGTAACAAACTACATATAAATATGTCCAACATGTAGAAGAATTTGTGTTTTACAACAGAAGGTGTTCACCCTTAAGTTCTGCATTAGAAGAAAAACCAGGGCCAACATTAGTTTTATCCTTTATGAATATCAAAGCAATATCCACTTTATATTACATTAAGGCTGAATTACATTGTGACATTTACATCACTAATTTGGACGTTAACATGACTGTAACATTCTAATATGGTGATATCTTCACTGAAAACAAGTGTGGATGGTAAAGAGGCCTTCATTTCAAATAAAAGGCCTCATTTTTTTCTATTACAAATGATGAGGCAAGGGGAAAAACAAAATCTTCTGATAAGGACATAGTTTATCTTATATGGAAAGAGTGAATGAGATATCCAGCCATCAGCCTGATTCTTCTGTAAAGACCCCAGGGTGAGTGAATCAACAGCATAAACAAAGCTATCTTTTCAGAGAAGATGAAATCAAGCAGGGGAGCCTTTTTCAAACTTTAAGACATGATAGTGTCAAAATGGAAAGTCATGATGGGATAGGACATCTGGCAGCTCATTGGCGGTCTCTTAAACTTAAATTCAACAAGACATCCAGGCATTAAACAGAGGCATTCAACATAAAAGTCAACAGACATTAGAATACGGGAATCGTTTTCCAGTTGTCCTGTTCTGACCCAAGCTGGAAAAAGTCTGTATTTAAACACTGTTCCCTTACTTAAAATAGTGTAAGGAAAACCATAATGACACAAATCTGCTCCAGCATCTCCACGCTGCCCGTGTTCTGACTTGACCAGCAAAGCACAGCGGCTCTTTCTGTTTGCATCTCTCATTTCCTTTCCCTCAATAACAGGTCAAAAGCTTTGAGAGAAAAGCAAACATCTGCCTACAGTTCAGAGCCATGTTTGCAGTACACTTGGCAGGAAGACTGCTCTGGGCTACACAACACACATACCAGTAATCAGAAACCCTTCAAGCCAATTTACTACACCAGTCTGTCATTATTATAGGCCTTTTTGTATGCAGAGTGGCAACAAGCCTGTGTCTTGAGGCTATTTCTTATCTATTTCAAGCTAAACATAGTCAGGATTGACAAACAGTTTGAATTAAAATGTGCCTGAGGTGGAGCTCACTTTTAGCGTCTTTATTTTTTTGGTAAATTATTCTTCTGACGCTAAAATACAAAGTTTTCACACTTCGGTCTTTTACTACAACTTGCGTGCATAAAGAGTCTTTTCTTCTCTTTTTTTTTGTTCTTTTGGAGGGGGTCACATATGTCAATAAGTTTGACATGTGCACAGTATTTTTTAATTAAACTGTAAGGTATCAAAAACTGAAAGAAAAGAAGACAGACGGGGGCTTGGGCTATGTTACATCATGTTCATTACTATTTGGCCTGATGTCCAGCTCATTTCTATCAAGTGATTCTGTGTGGAAAACCCCAAACATTGAGGTAAAACGACAATTTTAGATTACTTGATTTCAAGCTGGCTAAAGTCTTATGGCAACTTTCATTAAAACTTTCATTAGAGGTCAAATTCACAATAAAAATATGTGCATACTTCTAACAAAGTTGTCTTCCTTTTTTTATTTTTGATTATGCAAACTTGGCCCCTGTCTTACTCTGATCCATCCACCTCATCCACAGACACATACATTTTAACTAAAGTAGTTATAAACACAATACGTCTTTATTTTACCAAATGAAAGAGGATATTTCAAACAAACAGGAAAAAGTATTTAAACGTATTTAATTTAATGCTGATTTTGGGTCACATGCTTAAAAAGTTAACATTTACATTTGTTGACTTCTGTTTTGATTACACACCACTGATGACGGCAGTGATAACCAACCCTAAATGACATTCAACGTGGGCTCTAATGGTTAATAACTTGTGTTTTGGAATAATTTACAAAAATGAAAGTGATACTATTTCAAGCTACACCTTAGGCTTCTGTCTTTCTCAGGAATGATCACATCAGGATGTCTTCATCATTAGTAATACACAGGAGAGAAATTTAATTGTGACATCCAACCCCAGTCTCCCCTTGTTAAAAACACTACTTAAAATCATTTGTGTTTTTTGACAGTAATAACAAAATATTAATAGGTCAACATATAAAAAGTCAAGCTGCCTCAGATGGGCAATACACATTTCAAATGGTGCTGTTTAGGTTTAACTTGACAAGGTTTGATAAATGGTCTCTCAAAAGGCCATTTTTTACTATAACTTAACATAAATTATGATCTGCGCCACCCCCAGAAAGACTTCTTTTACGTTAACACCTGCAAAATTACTGGATATTATGCAGCAATGAATAGAAATTTTATTTTGTACCTTTTTTTAACTTTCTAACAAGCCTGGATACATACTTAGTTTGACAAAGACTGCTTTTATAACTGTCCCAAATATAAACAATGAGGACTTGGTCATTAGAAAATAATACATTTTTACGTAGATTTAACAGTACGTGAGGTAAACTGGTCCAATGCATACTGCAAATTTTCCCCAAAGTTTTAATGACATCCAGGTATTTTTGGAATATTGCGGATTTTGCAAATGTCTGCATGCTGCATACTACATTTAGGCAAAATCAGTGCATACTGCTGGTTTGACAGACTGTTTTGAATACAGCCTTAGTTTGTGACATGGATATACTGTACGTCTCACAGTAAGATAAGAAAACTTCTACATCCTGAATCTGAAAAGACACAGTCATTGACAGATAAACCCAATTCTGTCTCTCAAGTCTTGGCTCTGTCTTTCCAAAGACAAGTTAGAGGCAGGACATTGAAGGACATTCTTGCACACTCTGAGGTTCAACAACTACCTCCCTTTACTGTGATTATAAAGGTCGAGTAGACATTTTAATCAGAAACTGACGTAACGTGAGAGAGTCAGAGAAGAGAAACGGCTGAGAGACAGCAGTTACATCCACAACGCTGCACTTTCTTCACCCCTTCTGAAAAAAAACGTTATTAATCTACGTTAAATCTCTGAAACCACACGTTCTTTAAATCTGACAGGTTACACCGCTTAAAATTGGGCTTCTGATAAACTGAAGTGACAAAAAGCAATAAATTCCCCCATGCATCAGTTTGATTAACTGTGAAAGACAAAGTTCCTTTAAAAGTTGATTAAGGACTTTTTAAGTTACAGAATCTGCATCTTTATCTGAAAATGAAAGCACCTTAAGAACTGATTGCTTTATTTAGAAAATTAAAAGATGGGGTTAGGGGATGAGAGTACATAAACTTCAAACTTAAGTGGACGCACCCCTTCACCGCTTGAGTTAAGTTTTCGTAAAGGACAGTGCAGTTTGAGCATACTTTTTTCTGTCAGCAAGAACACCTGAAAAGTGATGATTAAAAAAGTTAGTAATTTTGGTGCATAATACATTATAGGGGTGTAAGAAAATACTGGTGCATACAGTATCAATATTTTCAACACAATGTCATGATAGTTCATTATTCAATCATTTTTAGGAATTTTTGGGAATTTGTTTGTATATCAATGAAGCCAGTTTCAGCTATTTAACTCTGTTACATGTATTGCTGATGCTGTTACTGGGAGATTCATTTAAAAAGTTGCAGTGACCATGATTTATATAAATAGCATTAAAAAGAAACTGTATCTTTAATGCATACAATAATATTGCTCTATATCTTCAGTCTTAATCTTAATAAGTAGAGATTCAGTGAAGGTAAACCACCAATGTACATTTGTACATTATGCTAATATTACACCCAATATATGAGATATTTATTGACATTTTGAAAAGCTAAAATATTGTCTGTAAATGTCTGGAATCATATTCGTATCTGCTCATGCCTTTAAGCAAATACCTGATACAGTTCTGATAATTTCATGCATCCCTGATTAGTGGATATTCCCACCCCCGGGTGTTGTTATGGTTGTAACAATATCTTACTGTTGTAAAAATCCCCACAGCACCCCTTTAATCATCTAAAGAGACACATTCTGGCCCAACACAACATTGAGTTTAAGCACTAGTGTTACAAATGAAAATAAAGTCAACTCTGAGGGTGATAAATAAGTGGAACTAATTTTTGCCAAATAATAGTGGACTTTTGTGAAGAGTAGCTTTAAATGGAGCCTCAAAGGAATAACACTCAAAAGGGAGCATGCTGGGCTAAGCCCAAGGTGTTTACCTCACTCAGATCCGCCCGTGGCGGTGGCTTCAAAGTTGGCTAAAAGTAAGTTAACTTTACCGAAACTTTACCACAATTAAATCAAATTTCGACATTTACTCGAAAACCCCTGGGTTTGTGTGGCTATAAGAGCAAGACAACAGGACCAGCTGGTCGTCGCCTGAGCTCCCCGGCGCTGTAGCCTGTGTTGTAAGAGCAGAGGAGCACCATGAGAGCCCGAGCTGTGGCCTGCGTACTCACCGAGAAACACGAGCAAATATAGCAGCAACACGACGTTTAGAGCGCTATTCCTTTGGCACCGTCGACGCATTGTTGGATGTGTGGGTTCACTCGGTTGAGTACTACAAAAAAAGCTAAAGCTATGTCAAAGCCTCGGTGAAATCCCGTCCATAGCCTAGAGTTTTGTCATGACTCAGTCTCTCCGTTGTGGCTGCAGACTGAGTGGGACGGTTTCGACCTGACAAACAGGTGTATCAGGAAGTGGAGCTTTGGGATCTGTGGGAGTAAAACAAGGCAAATTAGCGTTATGGATTAATAAGTTAAGGAGGTAAACACTTAGACTTAACTCAAAAAGTAGTGATAGTCTCACTATGCTACTCTTAGAGCTGGGTGTAAATTATTAAACTGAAGGAATGTGACGTTTCCCTCCATAATATTAACTTAACCTACTTATGAGAATGTCTCCACTGTGTCTTTGTCTTGAAAAGTTCCTGCTCCCAAATTACAGAATTGTGACCACGTTTTATTTAGACAGTACTTAAGTTTTATTTTAAAGTAAGGGGAAAAAGATAGGATTTTATCTGCATCAAAATGATTGGTTTCTCTGTAAATAGAATAATCTACAGGATCTACAGGAAGTCTACAAGATCGTTGAACCACATAATGAGGAGACAAATTCATCATGTTTGACAGTTTGCATCCTTCTAGAAGTCCCTCTGTCAAGGCATTTCCACATTGCCAGGTTAGTCATTGTCAGTAATTTAGAAAACTGTCCTATCTTGCACAGTAAAAAAAAAAAAAATCATTTAGATTCCTGGACTTGGATCACCACCAGAATCATATCACTTCTTCCAGTGACCAGCATTCATTTAAAATGTAATTTTGAGTTCATAGCAACAATGTGCAAAACTACTCTATCTTACACTGTAAATAAATCATTAAATAGCCTACATTTCTGGATCTGCATTTAGGTTCAAATAAGCAGCAAAATCTAATCATCTCTTGTACCATGACCAAAATTTTCTGAAAATGTAATGAAAATCCTTTGAAAACTTTTTGAGTTCATAGCAAAAAAAAGGTGGAAAACTGCCCTCTCTTGAAATATTAACAAAGCCTTTTTAATAATGCCTTGGAGCTGCATCTGGATTTGGATCACAACCAAAATGTATCACTTTTTCTTTGTGCCAACTAAATTTCTCTGAAAATGTCATCAAATACATTCTTGACTTTTTGAGTTGTCATGTTTACAATATAACAAATGCTGGCTGAACATAACCTCCTCGGTCAAAATAATAAATCAGGAATGGGTTACTTTGGTTACCATGATGCCCAAACTGGTTTTATGTCACTGCCAGAGGATCTGAATTTAATAAATTGTGGCCAACACTCATTTCCAATCATTTTAATGCTTTTGTTACAAGCTTGATAGATTGCTTATGAATGTACTCAAATGTAATATTTTAAAACTCCAATCTTGTGTTTGTACTCATAGTGATGTACATGTTTTTCTTACTTGTCAGGGTGGCATATCATAATTAAAAACTTGAGTTGCTTATCCCAACATCACATTTGGCCATTATAATAATACCTGTCCCTCAACTGGTATCTCCACCCATAGATCTCCAACCACACCTGCATAAGCACAAGGCTGTACTCATGTTGGCACACTCCCAGGAGGAGTGAGGCGGATAAGGGTGAGAGGGAGTGACGGATCGCTCTGTGAGAGACTGAGTACGTGTTTACAGAGTGACAAACCTCCACAAGTGATTCATGCAAATTATTTTTGACCAAGGAATGGCACAGACATTTGATTTAAACCACAGGTGACTGCGGTAAAAATGGCAAAGGGGTAAGACGTGTCCTTTAATGCAAGTTGATGTTGTCTTGGTAACTCAGGTTGAAGTCCTTTATGGCAGTTTTTGTCACATCTTCCCAAAGGTGGTTGTTTTAGATGGAGCTTTTTGCTTCTTCTGTGAACACATTGAATGTTGATTGCTGCAGGAACATCGAGACAATTTTAACTGATGTAACAAACAATGTATCTGAATAACATTGCCAACCTTGTCTCTAATGCTGTGCCCAAATGGCCTCTCTCTTGCACAATGTGATGGAGGTTGTGTGTTTTGGGTTGTCAGTCATTCATTTAAAGAGCCAAGTTGATCTTTTGGGCTTGTTCCCCTTGACCTAGCGGCTTGTTTCTAGATCAGGACGTGACAACGTTGTTTGATTTTGGAATTTACACAATAAGCTAAGAGGTTTTTCTTTCTTATTTTTATAGTGAATTTAACATAAACTACAAGCTATACTCAAAGTGAAAATATGTGTGTTTTACTCTAAAAACATAGTTTAAAGTCTAATAATAATATAACTTTTAACAGGTAGAAGGTTGTCTTTACAATTTCTGCAGAGCTCCTGGGGATGAAAGAGAAGCACTTTGTACTGGTCTCCCATATTTTTCTTTTAATACTAGACATAAAATTACACAATAAAATCTAATTTATGGAAAATACTTTATTCCTAAAAGTCTCAGCAAATTAATCCTGAGTTCTGCCGAAGATGTAAAACAGGAATAAATTTTCACATATTGACAAATGAAGAAATTCTGGACCTCTGTATGTGCTCGATAAAAGCACTTATACTGTCCAGCTAAATAAACATTTTGTACATTTCAGGACCTTTATATCTGCAGTTAAGACATTTTAACAGCAGAGATAGTCCTGATAGAGCAGCTCTTGAAGTTCCTTAAATAGGCTTTGGCTGTGAAGCTGAATTAAACATATTAAGATATAACACAGTCTCCATCCACATACCCATCCCCTGATATGACCCTCTTGTGTGAAGGCCTGAGGCCTAGAACTTCCCTTATCTCCCCAGCCAGCCTCTGTTTAAAAGCTGTGATGCTCTTGTGGGACTCCCTTGCTATTTCAAGGCATATTAGTCTACTATCCCTGTCCCCAATCTCCTGTCTCGTCTGCTGTAATTGTCTCTAATGGGAGAAGGTGTTTGTTTTTCTAGTCTCACTCTGGTGTAATGCTTTATCTTTGCACTTCATGTTGATACAGAGGCCTTTTTGAAGTGTATTTATGTCTTTATTGGGTCTGGATCATCTGTTCATTGTGACATCCATCTGCTCTGCCAGGAGCGTTTCCTTCGCTGTGTCAACAGACATGCTGGAGTCCTGTTACACAATCCCATTTATTTTATGATTCATCAGAGGATGTTGAATAACCACAGTATCCTCTATAAATCTGGGCCTTTCTCTATCAAATGTACCGTCTGTATTAGCTCTTTGCCAAAGTGAGAAACAGTATTTGACGGAAAAGACTACATCACTGTTTATACAACTTTGAGCAAAAAATCTCAAAGTTGTCTGGTTCTCAAATGTCACAGTCGGGCACGCTGGTGTAGGATCAACCATAGGTTCAACTATTCAGCATGAAAAATGAGTTTATAATTAATTCCATCAGAACTTTATACTATACTTTCTGTATAAAACTGCAGTAAATTTGGGATAAATAATAAAACAATAAAACAGAACATGTTCTGCATTTTTTGAAACTTATAATTCAATCATGTTGATTATGATCATGTGATTATAGGCTTATAGTCTCATCGGCGCTGACATGGAGTCATTTCATCATACCACAGGTGCACAAATATTTCTCACCTCTTGCAGGGGTTACCAAGCTCCAAGCACATCAGCATCAGTCACCATGTTAAACCGAAATGTCCCACCGTTTGACTGTCATCTTGAGACCAAAAAAAAAAATCTGCAGGGTAAAAGTAAATCATCTTTATTTAAAAGGAAGCGCTATAAAAAAAATATTGTCTTACTAATTTAAATTAATTACATTCATAATGTTTTTCAATACATCAGTACAAAAAAGTTTTAATGAGAATCTAAATATGGAGCTGTTTTTCAGGTTTTAATAGGCACTAGTAGATATGTTCAAATAAACATGCACAGACTGAAAATATGCTGTCACACATTAATGAGGATTTTTTTTCATGAATGTGAATTTAGTGACCCTTGAGATTTTGGCGTTGTCTTCAGTCTGCCTGGGACAAAAACAAGTTTGAAAACCACTGCTCTGAAAGATTTGGGGATGGGCATTGCAAATTAGCTCAGGTTGTAAATGCTGTAGTGTGTGACAACATTCCCTTGCTTCATACTCTCCCTATACAAATAAACATCAAATAAATAAAAAGAAATAACATATAAAGCCCTGACTTATTTAATGAAAGGTATTGCTTTGAATAAAAGTGGATTTACAAAGAGACAAAAAATATTGTGACATATTGTTATTGTTTTAGTTTAAGCTCCATATTCTTAATATAGTACTTATATTGAGTAATGACAAGGGCAGTGAATCTGGTGTATTAAAATGACATTTGAGTTAAATTATGTTTTATTTTCTGCAGGAGACTGTTTTTCTTTGAGCTGTTAATAATCCATAAACTTCGAAAAAGGAGAATGTTACAGACTCATTTCCATCAACATTTTCTACTTGAACCTGTGTTATTATAATAGTTCTTTATGATATTTCCTTTTTCATTTTGTATTAACATTAATCCACAGCACCTTGTTAATGATATGCATTTACACATGTACTTACTGGTATTACATCTTTGCATACTTACTTTTGAGTTACCTTGCTTTGCTTTCCCTTTTTTTCTAACATGTCCTCTCTTATTAATGCACTTATAAGACATACTTTCTTACTTATATACTAATTGACTTGCATATTTTCTTACCTACTTTGCCTTCTTACATACATGTCTCCCCATAAAGTGCTTGCACTAAAAAATTTAAGTAAGCTTTGTCATATTGCCTTTCATTTGAAGAAATTCAACAAGTTTATCTTCAAATAAAGAGTTTATCTGGACCTGTGGATAAAATTCAGGGTTATACATTTGTACATGAAATTATACACATTTGCTTGTTAGGATTTGAGTATCATGGTGGACTAACATCATACATACTGTTGAGATTCTTTCTTACTTTCTCAATTGCATATTTACCTGCAACACTTACTTTTGTAAACTTATTGGCATATTCATCACTTTTTACCTTACTTGCAATGTTACACTAAAACTTTCAAAATACCTACTTACACACACTATATACTATTATGTACTTGCTGGCATACTCAAATAAAACAATGTATACTTACTTAATTAATACTTGATCAATGTTAACATAAATATCACATACATAATATATACTTACCTGCCTATAGACCAAAATGCAACTTACATGTATTAATTTCACATATTTGTCTTTACACACTGCAGCTTGCATACTTACAATTAAATCATCCAAACATGCAGTCAACATACTTGCTTTCTTCCTTTCTTACTGGCATACTACCTCAATAACATGCAAACGTACTTATTTACTGACATACAAACTTTCTTGATTGCATCAGTATTGACAGATTTATCACTTACATAATGCCTTCATACTGACATATTAACGTACTTACATACTAACCCTTCATATTTAATTGTTGTTTAATATTTACTGACTAAAGTCGGATTCAGTGCCATTTTAAGTTAGAATATTTATGCTGCTGTGACATTTCAGAGGCAGAATAGGGGAACAAGTTGACCTTCTCTCTGGTCTGTCTCCAAAGGTAAAATCAGAGGTGAGATGGTAGCACATGGGACCAGTAGTAGAGCACAGAGCTGCATAAGTAAGTCTGCCTCGCTGTGTATGTGAAACTAACACTGAGCCGCGCTTTTAAGTGCATCCCTAAAGCCGAATCGCAGGATGACATTAACATTTTGTCCTTGTGGAATGAGGACAAAAGTCTAGAGATGGCAGAACTTCTAAACAGTGCTTTTATGTGACTATTCCCCATAAAGGGCTTTTCTCACTTATAGGGGTGTATCGGCAAGAACCTAGCATTACAGTTAGTATAGTGACACAGCAGTGACAATATCATATATCAGGATAAATCTTGATACTATAAGCAAGGCAATGTAACATAATTTATTGTTTACTTAAAAGTCATAAATAAATTATTACTTTAAAAAACCCACAATATTATACACATGAAAAATAAAATGTGTAATCAGTTTTGACTATATATAGTATGGTTCCTTCAGCATAAATAAACTTTATTGGCTGTCCCAGTGACAGAAATAACATAACTAAAAGTGCGCAGTGAGCACACACCTCCGTCAAAATATTTCTGACCGTCTTAGATAAGTTACTCTAGAAAATGCTTCGACAAATCCTTATAAAAATTCCAGGATCCCCATCTGGATTCAGATTACTACCAAAATCTAATTTCTCCTTCCTTGTGGTGTGACAAACATTCACTGAAAACTTAACAAAATCCATTTAGAAATTGATGAGTTTTCTTGCACAGAGACAGACACACAGATGGAAAACAAACAGACCCCACCAGCAAAAACATAACCTCCTTGGCAAAGATAATAAGTGTACCAGAGGGACTAAGATTTAAATGGCTGAATGCATACTGCCAACCAACGACTAATACAAAAACAAATATTCCAATTTTGTAAAAATGATAAACCAATAAAATATGGATATTGCTCTACAGTACTGCAACACACAGTATCACACAACAAAATATCACAACTGCTCATTGTTAGATTTTTCCAACACCCCTTCATACTTTCCTACTCACCCACTGACCTACTTATTTGCCCTATGCTTTCTGTTTTAATAATTTACATTTTTGCTAGGGGCTAGGTAATATATACAAGATTGGCTACAGTAGCCTAGGAAAGCAAAAGGAGTGGCGGAGTGAATAAAAACATTGATATTTATTTTTAAATCTTCCGCAATAAATAAATAAATTGAATTAAATTATATGACTGATTTATTGCCAAGGCCTAAAAAAATTTTTTCAGCATCTACTCATTTACCTACACTAGACTGACATATTCATCACTAACTTTCATCTTGCAAAGATTTGCTTTTATTAATGCCATTTCAGAAACTGCATACAACACTTGCAGTACTGATTTTGTCAATATGCCGAACGTGGTTAACCTGACACACCAGATGACAGTTCAGTACATTTCTTCAGTCCATCTGGGCAACAACCCATAGATAGTGTTTGAGAATTGACAGAACCTTTCAAAAGGGAATCAGGCAGGTGATTAGATGATTCTTCTGTCATTTACATTGATCATGAGCCAATCAAATAATGTAGTAGGAGGGCGCTTCTGCTGCAGTGTAAATAACAAAACTTAGGCCAATTTGTACGACAAACTCTCATCAAAACATGTCCAGAGTGGAGTAAATATACCCTTTCTATGGAGAAATGCTTTCAGTGTTGTTTGTTTCTCATTTAATGAAGATATATGGTCCAGATCTGACAAAACTTCTGCTAAGGCTGTGAGCATCTCTGTTACTGTCTGTACAAACAGCATAGACAGTCATTTCTTGCTGTCGTCTCGTTTATAGCTCCCACCTCTTCCTGCTGTAAAGGTCACTGATTGGGCTGTGCCGCTTTGGTGTGAGCACAATTGCGCAATTTTTGTAGATTGGAGCTTGGCAAGATGGATCTTTCTAATTACAGACATTGACTAGGGCAGATTCAACTGCACTGCGAGGTTAGAACATCATATGGAGTTTCCAAACATTTGCAAAAATCTGCTGCATGCCAAAAATACCCAAATAATATACTACTATGAGAAAAATAAGTAGTATGCACCAGACCAGTCTGTCCCATGTAGTGTTACCCACAATGCAAAGTGCCAGCAGGTCAGGGGTTAAAATCCTGCATGGCCAAAGCACCATATCCATGGCAAAACAGTTAGCATTACTAGCCGCAGCATCAATTCAGTTACATTTATGGAACAAGAAAGTGAACAAAATATCAATGAATTCATATTTTTCAAGTGATTCTAAAAATTGTAAATATTTAACATATTAATGTGTCATTGTTAGAGTCAAGAAAATAAAAAAAATAGTGAGATTTCTTTATCAGTCTGTAAATATTGCCAAATTAGCATGGATTATTTAGATGTGAAAAAATTAGTCTGGCTCACACTTAAGCACAGTAGGTGGCAGTAATGCACCTCATAAGACAGTTGCCACCTACCAAAAAACATGAAGAAGAAGAATCAGCTCGTTTGGCAGCCATACGACATACATCCAAATACTGCTTACTGTGTTCATTAGTAGTTTGTTGCAGATGGTTCAAAAGGCAGCCTTACTTTCCTGCAAATTTGCTTGATAACTTAATTACTCCTTCAGCTAACTTACTTTCCAAATGTTGTTCTTTTGACAAACATTCAGCCTAACTTTATGTAGGTGCAATTATTTAAGTAGTGTTGTGTAGTGGATTTATTTATGTCTGTATATAGTTATTTATTTTTGGATGCCTTGCTTTATTTGAGACAAAATTGAAGAAATTTGAGTGCAGACCTGCTCTCATGCAAAAGCACAGAATTTGTATTTAATAATAATATTATGTAACACTGCTTTGTTCCAGAATACATGACTTTCTGTGTATGGTATCATTCACAACTTTCATATTCCATACTGTTGCATTGTGTTAACTACAAATGTTTATTATGTTACCTGCTTTGGAGGCTCCTTATCATTTGATGAGGGAAAGAGTCCTCATCACCTGGCTACTCTCTCACACTCACACACATCATGGCATTGTGTTAATATTGTGTGTGTGAATACAAGGCCTCTTTGTCTGGTTACAGTAGTGTGGTTTGAGTTTCAGCAGAAGTCTCTCCGCTTTTCTCTTTTACCGGCGACTTCGGTCCACAAGAGGCCTGTTCTTCTGTTGTCAACACTTGAGGGGTCTAATAAAGGTGATTTAAACTGTTGTAACCATTATCCACCAGCCAAAAACGTGAGAGTCTTTTTGCTCTTTTCATCCATTTAAATGCATCTCGTACACTGAATAGCTGCTGAAAAGTCACCTGATACATAACAAGCAATTCAATGCATTTAAAGCTTCCACATACTGAGAGACTTTTCTTAGGGCTTCAACAAATCATTTTGGTATCATAAATCATCACAGGTCCACCTCTGCGCAAAACACTCTGGCAAATAAAGCTGACTCTGTAGTATTTAGTGTGCATGTATGTTTGTGTGATTGTGTGTGGAAACAAGTGGGGAACTACAGCCATCTCTATAAGTCACAGCGCGACATCCAGTCGTAAAGCTACATACCAATGGGGTGATTTGTTTTCTTTGTCACGCCAAGCCCATGTGTGTGTGTGTATGTGTTTGAACTTAAGTGAGTGCATGTGAAGGAATTTAGTGTGTCTCCACACATCTGTGCCAGGTACAGCCCATCTTAAGGTGTGGAATGCAGAGTGAAAGAAGAGAGAGATGAAGCAAGACTGAAAACAACAAGACAGGAAGACCGATATCAGTTGATAAAAAAAAACTGCATCTACTCTTCTATCACATAAAACCCACATCAATCCAAGCTTAATAAGAATTATCGACACAATTGACATATTGAGTGAGAAGGAATGGCTTATAATGTCTTCTACATGGACTGGTTGAGAAAACCTCTCCCTAAACTTTTGTTCATATTGTCTGCTGTAATCTGGCAAACAAAACAGAGATGCAAAGACAGGTTGGTGTAAAAAAAAAAATCAAGCGGGGTTCAGGTGGAAAATTTGTTTAAGGTGGCATATATGACTAACCTGACACACCAGGTAGAATGTTCAGTTTATTTCACAAGTCCATTTGGGCAACAGCTCATAGAAAGAGCTTGGGAATTGGCAGAACCTTTCAAAAGCATATCCAGCAGGTCATTGGACAATCCTACTGTCACTCACAGTCATCACAGGCCAATCAGGTAATATAGGAGGTGGGTGCTGCTACTGTGGTGTACAAAACATAAACCAACTTTTGGGACAAACTGTTGCAGTAATAAGTTTCACGTGGTGCTTACTGCCCAAGAAATGCATTCAGTATTGTTGTCTTTTTTGTTTTTCATTTAATAAAGAATGAAGTCCAGAACTGATAAATCTTCTATTGAAGCTGTTAGCATCTATGCTAATCTCTAGCAGTCACTTCCTGCTGTTGTCATGTTCTTAGCTCCAAACTCTTCCTGCTCTAAAGGGCAGTGATTCGGTTGAGCACAATCATTGTAGATTAGAGCCTGGCAAGATGGATCTGTTGGATTACAGGCACTAAATCAGGGTGATCCAGCTGCACTGCAAGGTTAATATAATACAGCTTTATTACTGTATGGCAGTTTCCTGTGGTCTAAATTAAACGTAAAACAAATGATGTTTTGATGGGCCTTTTCTGACCAATACCGATCATCCATCACCTGTTAGTGATTGACAATGCAACTGGATAACAAAATGTGATGGTTCATTTATTCCTTTTCTCTATTCATGTGAATTAACTAAATTGTGGGAAAATGAGTCTGTCACATCAAATATGTTCACAATATTCAGTTCTCAATGTTTTTGAATATTTTGCAAAGCTTCAAACCAAAACCAGTCTATTAGCTGTTGCCCTGATGGACTAGTGAAATATTTTGAACAGTTCATCTGGTGTGTCAGGTTAGAATCTCTTTGCTTGCAGTGATTTTTTTCTGATTTTGGTGCGCTGCATTCTCATGGAAAATTTACAAGGGGGCAGGCAAGAAAAACTCTGGATCAGGACAAAATTATTATTATTAATATTTATCTGTTTGTGTTTACATTTGCAGCTTATCCCTTAAAGTGTAAGAAGTTTCCAGTTTTTTTGTTCCTGTGTAATAAGGCCTGTGTTTATTTTGTTACCTTCATCGCCAATGTGAAGAGGTGTCAACAAAAAAATAGCTGCTTTGTGTGCAAAGCTAGTTGCTCAGTAGCAATAAATGTTTGATTTATTTATTTGTCTCCTCCAGCATACCTTCCTAAATCTGCCTTTTGGCTCCCAGCAGAAAACAGGCATAAACTTGCTGCATGCAGATGTGGTTCTGTTTGTTTGGGTGTAGAGAGCTATGCCTGCCATGAAAGCATGGTAACAGTCACATAAACAGTCATGTCCTTCACTCAAAATAGAAAGTGCTCTGTGTATTGCAGCGCAGTCTGGCCTATTCAGTATCATGTCCCTGGGGAAAAAATGGTTTGTTTGCTTTTTCTTCAATAGATGGACGTTTGTGCAGAAATCTGATGTTTTTATGTTATAATCAGTTTCTGGGATGTTTCAAGCCTCATATCTGATCCAGTCACATATGGCAATAGATCTGTATGACTCAACTGTAACAGAAGTCATACTCATGAGCATCCTTTACCTTATGTTGTACATTTTAACATAATAAAAATCCAGGTCTCACACGTGGTCTCACAGACTTACACTCCTTTGCTTTAATCAAGTTGACAAGAAGTGGTACAAGGATTATGTAGTTTTGCTGGTTAACCTACAATGTAGCAACACACATCACTTTTCTTCTCTCATCCACATGGAGCCTGTTTTTTCTCTAGGCATTTAGAGTTGCTGAAAAAGAGCACTGTGATGAAAAAAAAGAAAACATCTATGAAACTAACATGTTTTGCTTGTTAAGGTAGTCCGTAAAAATTAGCACTACTTTTAAAATCGAAATATCAGCCAAAGTACCAAGCTAATGTTGGGCTTTAAAGAAGAAAAACAACCATTCTTCGCTGAAGAATGGTTGTTCAAGTTAGAGGTCATAGCTGTGTCAAGTACAAATCTAACACTGTACAAAGCCTTTCAGATGGTTGCTCTGCACCCTTGGCTCCTCAGTGAAGCACTTATACTAAACGTTTAGACCTCTGCCTCCTCTCAAGCAGGATTACTATTGCAACAACACATCATCAGTAGGGTAAGACCAACCTATCTTATGATGGTCTAATCCCAGCTCATTTTTCCCATGAGTGGGTGAACAATTAGATTAGATTGGAGAATTATGCTTCACAATGACAGGAAGAGCCAACACTGAAAGAACACTTAAACGCCATGAGCCAGTAACTCCTGTGGCAACCTTTCTGACAACAGAGCCCTTATTTTGCCTTAACTCTGGTTCATATATTTATTTTGATGACTGCCAGGATATGTTCAGAATCATTAATGTTGAATAAACCTTCTACTTTTCATATGCAGAGTACCCCTGATCTAGCTGTATTCTCTCTCTGTTTGAGATGCTCTGTAAAGCTGTGTTTCCACCAAGCATATCGGTTTGGCTAAGTACAGCACACATTTATAGGTGTTTCAACCGTAAAAAAAGGAGAATGCCGAGCCAACCCCAAAGGATGGGGGTGAAAGTAATGCAGTCTGTTGATTGGTTGCAAGACTCATTACTTTACATGCAACAGCAGCTAAAATGAAAACACATATCTCGCTAAATCAAACCTGGATCTGAGTGAGCGACTTGTACACTGTTTTTGCTGTGAAGAATGTAAAGAAACGATGCCCATGGGGACTTGTAATCCTCAGTTGTAGTTTATGTTTACAGTGAGAAACTATTTCAGAATGCTGCACTTTTGTTGCATAATTGTACAGTTTCTAACTTTTCTGTGACATATTTTTACTCTGTGGACTTACATACTAGCTGGATTAATGTAAGTATGGCTCTCTATTTTTGTCATTTTTGGTCTATTTTGGCTGAGAAATGTGCATGTTTCTCAGAAAAATTTTGGTAAACCTCCCGAGACTTCTGGCATGAGATGCCTGAGATGCACATGTTTCCAGTTTGAAAACCCTGACTTATTAACATGCTCTCAAAATGAAAACAAGCGCACACTTCTGCTGTCTTGCAAGCAAAATACATCCAGTGTGCCTTAAAGGGGCTCCTGGAGTCACACCATGGTAGAGTTGGGCACTTGATGCCAATATAAAGAAGCCACTCCAGGCTTGCCTTCCCCTTGAACTTAAAGTATTATATTTCTGTGTTTGGGCCTATTAGCCCAGTATCCCAATTTCAGAAAGCAAGATGCTACAGTTCCCTAAATTTTCCACCCGGAAAACCCCAACCAAAACCTGTATACTGTGTCATGTAAATGCCTTATTCTAGTTTCTGACAGCTTTCTTTAACAGTTTGCAAACCTCATGGACACTTGCACAAATAAGATGCTGAGATCAGAAACCAGGCCACGATATTTATTATGTATACAGGGAAACAAATTTTCTTTACAGCTTTGTGTTTTTTCATTGTGGTTTCTTTGTGTGTATTTAAACAGCATATCTTAAAATATGTTCAAAACCAGAATACTGCTCATAACCAGAATAATCAAGTTCATGTAAGTACAGTCATCATTTGAAAAGATGATCAAAAGTGGTGTTCCAGTTAGCAATTTGAAGGCAACTGCCTTTTGCAAGACAGAAAATAGCTCTCAAATTCACAAATGAGGAGAAAAAAAAACATTAAAGGCCTGTGTTTACTACAGATCTTACTTTGGGCTACTTTGGGCTAACTGAAAAATCATTAAAATCTAATTTGCGTTGAGGCAAGGAACACAAAAGTGCTAAAATGCTAGTTCATTTTCCGTTTTTAGGACTTACTGTATTACTGCATCACAGACAGACAAAAAGATCAATCAAAGACCAACAGATAGACACGATTGTTTTTGAAGGTTAATTTCAAGTTGAAGCTGTTCTGTTAACATGTAGGAGAGACAAATAAGTTTAGGCTTAAGGATATACAAGTAAACATGAACAGGCTGATAAGATAACTCGTGCTTTAGAAGTTAATATGTATATAAAAATCTGATGTGCCTTAAGACTTTGGCTTGATAACAGGTTTGAAAACCACTGGTATTAATGAGCAGGAGTATTTGTGTGTTGACTAAAGCTGTGTAAGAACATAACAGGAAGATGGTGTGCACTAGCTACAGTAATGTATAAATAAACAAACAGAAGTAAATATGCATAATCTAAGTTATGTAAACATGGCCAGTGTTTATGCCGCTTATTAAGGAAAAGGTATTATAGAGTATTAGAGATTAATTTTTAAGAACCTGTGCATTTGCAACCACAATACAGTGTATAGATAAACATAAGTATATTTGCATGAACAAAAAAGTGATGTCAGATTTAAAGAACTATAAATGCATGGACAAATGCATTGTAAAAAATGTGCATTGAGTAAGGTGATTCATAAATGAACAGGAGTATATGTGCATCAGCTGAAGTTAGGTATAACTGAACAGATAAATGGGCCTCGTACTTCTCAATGCAGCCTGCCAGTTACTTTAAAATGTAAAAAATATATCTGAAAATTTAATTTAAAAAAACAAAGAGTGTACCATTCAGATTCCAACAATTTGCTCCTCTGTCACAGAACATAATGCTAATGTGGCCCTTAGGTTGCCCATCCCTGATGTAACTTAACTAATGTTTCCTCAGAAAAGCCCTGGTTATCATATCTCCCCACCCATATTTGACTGTCAAAATTGCTGAATGTCATGGATGCCTTGTCTAAGCTCTGTGAGTTATTAACAAAAGCTTTTGTAATATTAATAAGTTCATATTTGGACTACTTTATTGTTTATTGGCTTTTTACAACCAAATGGAATTATGTAGCTCAGCTTAAAAAGGCTCTCGTCCTCCCTACAGTCTTTTTAGCTGAGGTCAACCCTTCTCTAAACCAAACCACATGTTCAAACACACTTTACATCTGTCAGTCAGTAACTAAAGCTACACCCATGGGGACTTTGATCAATGCACACAAACACAGTGAGTAACATATTCATGGTCATGATCAACCACATCAAGCAGGCCCACACGGAAGTCTCAGCGGCATGCATTAGCATATTGGATCTGCAACAAATTAAACAAAGATCCACTGCAGTCCTGCTAACAGGTAAACAAGAAAGGAGCTCTGTAGACAGAAACACTATGAATACATAACTGGAGATAGTGCATTAAAGATAATGATGCATAATAAATGATAGATAACATTATTTGTCTCTTACATAATACATGAGCTCTATCAATTCTTGCCAAGTTATGAGTGATTATTTGTTTCATAGTTCAACTACTGTCTAATCAGATTTGTTGTGCTGCCAGGATTAAATGTCATTGTACACACAGAAGACCTTTATCACCAAGTGCACTTACAGCCACTGGCCTTGTAAACAACTGCCTGTTTAATATTAAAAACAATGTATTGTAAGTCCTTTTCAACCTATATTTGATTGAATACAGCACACAGGCAACACATCTAATGTTCAAAATGACAAAATTTTATAATACACTTATTGCGATCGTTATGCCTGCAACAGTTTCCATAAAAGATGGGACAGGGACAGATCTACTAAGATCCCAAATAAAGAGCGCTAAATTGCGTGTGCAAACTAAAAAGTTGCATGTGCCGTAAGTGGGTGAGTTGCGGGTGATCTACTATGACTGCATGTGCAATTGTTAACAGGCGCAAAAGTGGTGCGGAACGCCCTATTTAAAGGAGGATTTTGCGTGTGCTACCGGCTGTCACCATAGAAGCCATAGAGTTTGAGGCAAATAAACATGCTAGAATGCTCACAGCTAGTATGTGTCCACTTTTTGGTGTCAGATAATAAGCTTGATTTGCCTCATATTTTTTTTTCTTTCCACTGAGGATCACACCTGGTACCTGGTGCATTTTGTGTCACATCTCATGAAGTTCCAAGTAAACTTGGCAGACACTAAAACGTGATATGAGGACTCTGTTAACTGAATAGTCGGAGCACTGCCAAGACCGAAAGGGGATTTGTGATGCAGAAATGTAACATCTCTCATTGTCAGATCTGAAATGCTGTCAAACTCTTCTCTGCTTTTAACAGTTTCTTGGTTTTCTGCTTTCAAGCATTCCTGGAACAAAACTTGTTTCCTTACTGTGACAAATCCTTAAAAATCAAGAGCCAGCAAAACTGTGGTCTCTGTTTCTTCTTTGGATGTTGTGTTGGACCATACAGCAGTTTCACACAGCCTCATGGTTATGACCCAGCCTACACTGGGAGGGGATTATCTGAATATATACTTCAAAGTAAAATGACCAAAACAAAGTACCGTCAAGCCATGTTGAACCAGTACCACAACACAATCACAGATGATGGCTGATTTAATGTTATGATTGCATGCTGAGAAACGTTGTTGAGAAATGGATAGACTATTTACCCACGCAGTCTTTGACAAAGTCAAGAACCTCTGTCTAGTTCATATAGTGTTGCATGGGTTTTTCATTCCATTACTTTTACAGTCTGTTCTTGCCCTTTTCCCAACTTTTTTGAAACATGTTGCAGGCATCAAATTCAGAGCATGTGTTTAGGAACAGAAAACAATGTTTTTCAGTTTAAGCATTAAATGTCTTGTCTTGTGCTTTATTCAACTGAATGTTGGTTAAAATGATTTGAAAGTCACTTTTTATCTACAGTTCTCGTGAAGCTCCTGTTTTTATTTTGAGGTTTGTAAGGATTAATAAAAAGGCATTAGCTGTCATATTTGATACAGATTTAATCAACACTCTTAGGGCCTGATCTACTAAGATCCAAAATATCGAGTGCTAAATTGCGTGTGTAAACTAAACAATTGCACATGCAATTAGTGGGCATGTTGCGGGTGATCTACTATGACTGCGTGTGTAATTGATAACAGGCACAAAAGTGGTGTGGGCTGCCCCCTTGAAAGGAGGATTGTGCATGTGCTACCGGCTGACACCATGGAGAGTTTGGGAGAGCAGAGTGACCGTAAATGAAAAACGAAGTTTCAAGCCATGGAGAGGCAAATAAACACACTTGCGGTAACCTTTTTTGCTGTCTGTCATTTTGACGGACAAGGTCGTCACTTTTCCCTAATGCCATATTTTTATCCGTCATTTTTAATTTTCCTTTTCTGATCCAGTTAAACGTAATCTAAATGACAGCATTCACATAGTTAAACAGCTTTATCACCAATAACCTCTCATGTTAAGAGCAGTTCTTACAGTTACGCACACACAGAACCAACACCTGCATCATTTATGACAATCAGATGGCATTTTTTTCATCTCATTAGCTTTAATGCAGACAAGCAGAAGCTGAGGAAGCTACTGTGGATGATTTCTGCTGTGAAGGGAAAAAAGTCCAAGTCCTCTTGGCTTGAAAAACAGTTTCTGGTGGTGATATCTGGAGTCTTAGATTGTTGCCAGATTTAATTATAGACAAACTTGCTGCAATACCACAAATACCATCAGTGCTAACATAAGCTAACCATGAAGTGCAGCTACATTTGGGTGACCAGATTTTCAGACCTCAAAATAGGGATACTTTAATTTCATGGTAAACCAAGCATGAGCTCAGAATGCAGTACAATTTTTCATCAATGCACATTTTAACACCACGCAACACAGCAGGGAAATAATCAAACCTTCATATCCTCAAAAACTGTATCTGAGTAATGTACCTATGACATTGACAAAAATAGTTGTGTCACAATTGTCATTATTAATGTCACTATAAATGGATCTGGCACAGTGAACTCCTCCCTCTCCATCCCTGTAACATTCTCTCTCCGACCTCTCTCTATATATGTCTTTACCCCTTTTTGTTCACTCCTATACTCGTCTCTGGTTCTTGTCTTGGAGGCTGCTTGGGATCATTGGATCGTTGGTGTGGATGGCCTGCTGCTGTGGACTTACAAAGCTTCAGTAAATACAGTTACAAATATTTGGCCTTTCCTTCAGCCCTGTTCCATTATCAGTACAGTTTCTGGTATTAACTTCAGAGATATCAATAAAAATTAAATACAGGGTAGTTCCTGCAAACATCACACATATATTAGTAAGTACTTTATCCTGCATCAACCATCAACAGAAATGACATCATTTAACATAAATTCCTACTTTTAGAACAGTTAAACCCAATTTCATGGCAGTTCAGCTAGATACTGTTATATTAATCAAAATCAGTCCTCTCCAGTTCATAATCATTATAGTTGTTAATGTTAATATTAGATAGAGCTCTCTATCCGTGGTTATTAATTCACTAATTCTTGAGAGTTGGGACAAACCATGTCCGACATACTAGAAAAGTCTGATCCAGATCAAAAATCAAGAAATTCAACATGATCTACACATAAGTTAAATCCAAAGGAACTGTGTATGCCAATGTTTTTTGCACACATTTGTATCTTTTTTTGGGGGAAATTTGTGTAAAAGAAGTATGTTCAATTTAAGATTAGTAGTAAGTTCTACATCCTTTGTCACCTTCGTCTGTGCACACAAAACACATTTTTTCATCAATCTCCAATGCACATGTGTTTTTTTTAACACCGTCAGTTTTTGTCAACACCGTCACACCTTCAATAACACCATCAGATGTATGTTTTTGTGAATTTTTATGAGAAAAAAATACATCTTTATTCAGTGTATGTTGTTTATGTAATAAAGTTCCGACTGAGCTACATCCTCTTTTGTCTTATTTATTTCAGGAAATTTTTTTTATGATATTAAAATTTAACACGAAGTTTGAAAATCCTAATATTTTGAAATCTGGGTTTTCAGAATAGTCTGAAATCCCAATTTAGGTTTACATATTAAATGTTACTACATACCAGAGTATCTAAACACTATTACAACATACTTCAGGACTTTAGATTCTTTTTGGACTGGAAGAATTAAAATTGTATTATTTTCAGTATGTCTAACAGAGTTGACACAAATCTAGTTATAAATGGAAACATGTTTATATGTTAAAAATCTATTTTTTTTTAAAGAACCTGTTATTTTACATGGTTATACAGTTATAAGACCTTTCTCTGCAGAAATATATAACTCTAATGAATGTACTATGCATTTTTTTAAAAATGTTTTTTTAAATGTGTTTTGTCCCAACTCTCAAGAATCAGTGATATCATAAATACCTTTGGAACTATATAGACATGAGGACACTCTTGAAAACAAGATGCCACAATTCGAGGGGCTAACCTCGAATAAATTTATATTCAGCAGAGACATATGTGATGAGGACAGATTAATGATCTGATCCATGGATCTGTCACTACCATCAATTCTTGCTTTAGTCCCTTGTCTCTGCCCACCTCTCTTCCTTTGCCCACACACCCAACACAGCTTGGTGGATGGCTGTTCAACATTAGACTGGCTTCACTCAAGATTTCCAACTACTAAACAGAGCTTTTCTTGCCACTGTTACTGCAAGCTTCTTACAGACACATCTTCCAGTAGGTTGGCCGAGTGCTGTGCTTATGATGGATTCATGCTGGGTTAGGATGTACGTTTATGTATATATGTGTATATATGTATTTTATATATGTATGTATTTTAGGACTCCGTTCAACTGTTTGAGTCCAGCGTACGTTACATAGGTGTGTGTGGTCAAGCTGCTGAGATTGTCTTGGCTTAAGTTCACATGAGGTCTTGTCAAACTGTTATAAAAAGCTGATATTCCATGAGATGAGCTCTCATTGTTTTCCTTTTGTAAAATAAGTAATTACATGATTCAGTAGGCTACAAAATCAAATAATGAGATAACTTACTGTACTCATGTGATAAGGCACTCCTGTCGTGTGAGTGCAGTATGTATCCTCTTCTCCATAACATTTCTGCGGTCAGATCAACTGTATCTTACCTGGATACAGCAGTGATATTTTCTGATTGGCTGATACGTAGCCATATGTTATTTTTTTATTGGGGGTCGTGTCAAACTCCCATTGAGCTCTACGATGCCCAGAGTGTCTTGCTACACATTTCAATGTATATATGGCAGTGAAACTCGGTGGCCATTGAATAATAGATTTTCAAGAAATACCAATTGTGGCATGTGAGAGTATGAAACAGTTAAAATGTGTGTGTCAAACTCTGAATGCATGAGATTTGAGATCGCGGAGTATGATTTATGAACTGACTTGCATTAAGCAGCAGTGCCTGCCTACTATATCATCTGATTGGTCCATGATCAGTTTTATTGACTGACTTAATCACCAATCATCTTTTGCATATAGGTCCTGCCCGTCCCAATCACTTTCTGTGGGCTGTTGACCAGATGGACATGTGAATTATATCCTAAAGATACAGTTCATGGAACTGCCTCTCTTGTATGTCAGCTTAAATAGGGTGACCATATGTCCTCCTTTTTGGTCGTAGAGTTATTCCCTGGGGATTTTATAAAATTCCCTAAAATGTCCGGGTTTTGCTCAGCTTGTTTGACGGACAAAGCTGTCACCAGTGACAGAAAAAGACATGCATGATTCAAACTACTGTAGCTCCTCGAGTATCCACACCCAGAGACAAATGTGAGTCATTTATCATGAAAATAATGTAGACATGTTGTAAATAATGACATTATTATCATTCTGGAGTGTTTTTTTTGCTGTATTTTTGCCGAGTTTTGTTGTATTTTTACCTTGTTTTGCCGTATTTTTGCCAAGTTGATCTTTTTTTTTTAATAATGATAACAAATAATATAAAATAGTTTGAGTTTCGGTTTTGTCTTCTCAAAAGTGTTGCACATGTTCATTTAGAATTGTTTATAAAGACGAACCTGTTGAAAATTCTAATCTCTTTTCTTTTTTCTTGTAATTACACACTGTTTTAAGCATTTGACAACTGAATAATGAAAAATACTTGCTAGATAGTTTAATTTTTACCTGATAAAAGATGCATAAGAATTTACTCAAAGGGCATTTTCTGACACATTTATTGACAAAAAAGGCAAACAAGACCAGGCGGCCATTTATATTCATAGTAGTAAAAGGGTTAATATCTTGATAGGTAAGTACATCAGAATAATGCCAGTGGTCCAGTGTAGCACTTTTTTTTATAAACATTAAGCATGCGTCATAATGCAACACATGCTGCTGAGGGTCCTTTTTTTGGGGTTTCAGAATACGGTTACCTTAGCTTTAACATAAGCAGACCCGTGCTTGTGTTATTCTTGGCACAAACTACACTGTAAAGTTTATTTTTATTTCAACCAGCCTGGATATGGTTACTTTGTGCAATTGCACATTTCTATGCTATTTGAATTTCTACCTACACAATAATCAAAATTGAACATAGCTAACCTCACAGTTCAGTGCGATGAATGTTTGGTAATAAGAACCATTAACCATAACTATTTAGATGACATCAATTATATACCTTCAGATTTATGGTCATGACATGCATCAACCCAGAATCAGAACACCTGTGTGCAGGAAAATGCATGTAACACACATGGAAGACAATTAAAAGCATTTTTATTAGAAAATCTTTATAAAAGCTCTATAACAAACGCTTACAGTGACATTTAAAACAACATTTTAAAATACTTCTGGCATCATCTAAATAACAAATAAGAAAAATCTATTGTCATGTTGCTCAGTATTACAACACAAGTATAAAAATCTGTCTCAAAAAAGGAAGGAAGGACAGATATTACAATCATTTGTTAGTAGATGTGGTGCATATTTCACAGGCACAAGGAGAGAAGTAAAAAAGCTCTCAAGGACATTTTGCAATCAAAGGGTTTGTCAGATCTGACTTCACGCTCCCACGCAGCACTCAGGACAGGTGCAGGCATGTGTTTGCCTGCCTGATCAAGTATGAGGGCCTTCAGATCGAATGACAGCAATGTCACGTTTATTTTGTTTTATCCACACAATCTGATGTGAAATTTGTCCCTCAGTTAATAGTTAGAAGGTAAAGCTCTCTTTAACAAATGCTCTGATAAGTATTCAGACAGTTTGCACAACTGAAATGTTAAACCAATAATCTCCAATTTCTTTTAGGCTAAAATAGAACAGACTATCCAAGACATTTATTTGGCTAATTTTGGCAGAAAAGTTCTTTTCTTTAATTTGCATTTTGCTTAGGACAAATCTGATGGAAATGGAAAGTAACAAATTAACATTTTTTTACTTCAGATAAACCTTTAAACATTTTTCTAAGTGATGTTCAGGACTTTAGGAAGAAACTGAAGAGTCTGCTTTGAATGTTGTGACAAACTCATCAAACAGCTTAGAAATATTCAAAAGAGGATCAAGAATAGTATAGTTATTTTCTGACTATACTATTCTTCGAGCTGTGGATGGTATTTTATTGTTCATTTCCATGGATCAATAAAACAATAAAATAACTGTGGATATAAGCTTCACCTGCTTGACAGCAGGCATAATCAAGTACGAGCTTTTAGCAATCATACCAGACTGGGCACCAGATATGTGCATTACATTCACATTTCTCTCAGATGGACAAAGATGTAGATCTGAGTGCATTTTCTGAAATAATGATACCATCACACTTGGGGAGATTCATTTTGGTTAGTGTTTTTTACTGGTAGTTGATACACTGAGAGCAGGGTAAGAAAATGACATCATGAATTGGTGGCATGGTGTTTTACTCTAGAAAGATTTCCTTGATGGGAGATTTAAAATGCAGCTAAACACATATTCACTGGTCCCCTTTAAAAAAAACTTGCCTTCAGTATTGCAAAAAGTCTAATGTTCAAAATTCTGTGCTTTATGTAGTCACTTGCTGCACTGATCAAATGTGTCTATGTGCATGTAACTCAATATAGTTTCTGTAAAATGTCATCTGACCAAGATACTGAGAAACCAAACTGTTTCTACAACAGGCTACTCCTGTGCATTTACACTCTAAGTTGATGTTCCACATTCATAACTTGAGGAATTATGGACTCCGTTATAGGCAAGCCCTACTGCAAGCCTGTAGGAGCAAATGCGAAAAACAGTTAGACAAATACACACGTGACTTCACAAACAGGATAGGCTTGCACTTGTTTATCGTATCTTAGTTCAACACAAATGTAACTACATTACACAGGGACAGGTACTCTGTTGCTGCTCACTTGTCATAGAGTCAGGATATAATTTCTAATTATAACAATTGTAACAATTTTTATGGTAGTGTGCATACAGATCTCAGATGTGCTACAGTCACTGTCTGGCACTAGGACACTTTTAACAGCCAAGTGCAGGTTAAATATTGGGGAAAAAGAAAAATATAATGGAAATGTTTTAGTATAGGCTCGCCAAGTTATGATGAATTCAAGCATATAAATATGATAAATATCAGTAACATTATTTCGTGCAGAACTTCATCCATTAACTAATGCATCAGCTAATGTGTTATAGTCATTATTTTTTCACTGCTAAGTCTTCAGTTGAAGGAGAAGATGAAAAAAAAACTGATCAGTCTGATGTAGTCAAAGTAGGGCTTTGACTACATATGTACTTTTATGTTTTAAATTCTTGAATCACTTCCTTTTGATTTCAGTGCCTTCCTGCTTCAGTTATGTTGACTGAATGAGAAAGCCATGTATGACAGTGGTGAGGTGAGCAATAGGCTATATTTTATGATGATATCTTCAGTTTCACAGGTGTCAGAGAAATGCTCTAATCTGCCTTTGTTTTGTTTTATGGAGTGCATGATGTTAATATTTTGATCCATTTTCATTAAAATCGATGTTCCAGTGAAATACACTACTTGATCCTGCCGTTCATTCAAAAGTGTGCTAAAGCTCATGTTCAAAATTACTCCATAATGTCAAATGATCCTCTCCTGATGTGGCAGAATTGAAGCTTTTCAGGAGTTCACCCTTTGCGGATTTCTCTGTGTGAGTAAACAAAAAAAGGTTATCTCTTACGATAAAAGATTTTATCATGAAATTTGTATTGGATTTAACTAAGGGTGATTTAATTCCTTACTTAATAAGCCTGCCTCGTTTAAGGGAAAAAGTTAAAGGAGTTCTGTAGTAGGCCATATCAGCCTAAACAGTGTTTTACTGATATGCGGCCGACAAATCTGTGGCAACTGTGGGATGCCTTCCTTTAAAAATGGACCAAAAATCTCAGAGGGGATGATTCCAGCATCTTGTTGAATGTATGCCCTTAAGACTTAAGGCAATTTCAAGGCCTCAATCTACGAAAGTGGATGCTAAGATTATGCTTTTGAGCTTTGTTACAAATATGTGGCAAAAGAGCCTGTTTTTTATATCTGCAAACTCTGTATTTGCTGTAAACAATGGCTGATAAATAACATATAACAAAAGTTTTGATGTTTTGGTTATGGCCCCTTTATTATCAGCCATTAAATGTTTTTAAAATAAGTATCCATGCTGCTGTCACAGTCAGCAAACAACAGGTACAAAGCCACAACTACAGTTCTAGCAGCCTACACAAATAGGCCATGAATTTCGTCCATACTGACTGCACCACCTAACAAGATCCATGTTTAAAACAAGTTATTAGAGACAAATTTGTGCTTTTTCCTTTGAGGAGAATAGCCAAGCAGCCACACTGCTCTGGAGGACTGCAGATTAAATCCAGCATTTCTTTCATCTGAATACATTTAAGTCACTTGAAAGTATCTACACTCATCTCATCTCAAGGCCTTCATCAAAAGTGGCACTCTGATCTTTGTTTGGGATCTTCCAAACACAACTTTCTTTCCATCTTCCTGCCATTCTTCAGCCATGTGCTTCTGTCCCGACACAGCAGCAGCAGCACACTCTTCACCTCGTCTCCACCCAGATGATCCATGAAATTTATGTGTGCCATCTGGGCATCAATCCAGCGAGCTTCCTGACTGGCATCATATCGCCGTTTCTGCCTCTCTGTCTCTTCCCACATCCTCAGTCAGAGTCATCATTGTCATCTTCGTCTGAGCTCGGTTCCTCCTCCTCCTCGGAGCTGGAGTCTTTGGTGCTGGGATCTGAGATCATGCCATCTGAACTGTCAATCTCTATGGACGTCTCTGACATGTAAAGATGTACGGCTCTTGACGGGTGACTGTGACATACACATACAGAGGGGACAGGGAGAAGCAGGGGAAGGTAAGAGCAACATAGCACACACACACACGCCAGGAGATGAATTCATGCATGACACATCCATGAATTATTTATGGCCATGCATGTGCATAAAGTCACAGACAATGGGGACAGGACAAAGACAGGCAGACAACACAAACACAGCAGCAGGGACAAAAGGTTAGCCCCACAAAGGGTTAAATGGTACACATTAAGAGAGAGGGTTGGATCAATATTTCTGTTAGACAAATCTGCATGTTATCAGGGTTAATGCATTTGCCACCTTTGCCTGGTTTTACAATGAGTCTGTGTGAAGTCTGAATAATCTTATCAAATAATAATGAAGAAAAATATTGTTGCTTCTCCCTCAGAGGCTTGGCTTTCAACATCATAGTTTTTGAGCAACAATTCAGAGAGATCTGAAAACCCCAGAGAGAAACAAAGATGTCCAACGCCCAAGAAAAATAACAAAGTCATAGAAACACAACAGCCAGTTGTTCAAAACAGACATCTGAGATGCTTCTTGTTTCTTTAGATTTCCCAGAATTACTGCTAAATTCAATTAAGTGCTGGTACAATTTTTTATTTCAAAAATGGATGAAATGTCTGTTTTCAACAAGTGCTCTCCATCAGGTTTGGTTCATCGATAGCACCTTGATTATGTCTTGATGAGTGCGTTTACATGGATGTGAGTATCCTGTTTTCTGTGAGTAGACTTCACATCTTGATTCTTATCACAGAATCCAGGATTAGACCTTATTCCGGCTTAGTGAACCTGATTTTGCTAACAGGAGAAAAGAAAACTGGATACTATGGCATGTGTTTGCTTATACCCCTTATCTGAAGGTTGCAGACTACCTGCTCTGGCATGGCCTCGGCTAAGGCTAGCCTCATGCCTGACAATTTTAAACCAGAACATGGACCCAACAATAAAGGGCGTAGCCCAATTTTACATTTTTGACCTATTATTTACCTGAGTAATCATCAAGTGTGAAATGTAATAACAGTTATTCCCCACTCCCTATAAGGTCTACCTGGGTCTCATGTAAATAGTGAACCGAACAAATTTTGGCATTTACAATTCCAGACTGGGCTGCTTACAGTGGAATACCTGCAAGAGCCAATGAGAGTCAGCAAACAGAAAAGCCAACTGAATGTTGCAGAGCCAATTATTTAAGCTAACTAACATGACTGCAGACATAAAGACTTCTCAATTCGAATCACACACGACAAGATCTTGTGTCTGTAGAACCTCTTATGTAAAACAGTTGTGTGGTCTCTGGGTCAGGCTGGATCATCTAGTGTGTACTTTGGTAGGATGAATATTACCGCTGGTGCAAACCATTGTTATGTCTACAATCTTCCTTATTTTTAAGATCAGTCCAATCAGATTAGAACATTGCCTAGTATGTTGCAAGCCCATGTGACAAATCATCAAATCAAACGTGGAGTCAGCAAAAATCTTACTTCTGGAGCAACAAGGACATTGAATTTAGGCTTTCTGTTATGAAAGTATTAAACTTAACTAGAAGTTTAGATGAGACAAGCATCAAAATGCAGGACATGGCAAGCCTTTTGCTTTGCTTACTGACAGAGGGGAAGACATATTTACAGTTAAGGTGTCTTTCTTCTCCATTTGCTAGAAATTTGATGTATACACCATGTTGCATCGGATGTTGGCATGTAAGAGCCTGTGTCCATATCTGTGTTTTCGCACTGGCAGCATACATTTTTCAATACAAAATATATGTAGTCCCTCCCTTTGCCCACACGCCCAACATGGCATCGTGTGGATTTGCTGTTCATCATGAGACTGGGGTCCACATTCAAGATTTCCTGCTGCTTAACAGAAGGTTTTTTCTTGCCGCCATGATGGAGAGATTCATGATTGGCTATATGGATTCATGTTGGGTGTTGGATGTATATAATTGTATATATATGTATATGTGTATTTTATATATGTATATATGTATCTATGCATATATGTGTATCCATAATATGAAGAGCTTTGTGCTCTATTGGAAAGTGTCTTGAGATAACACTTGTTATGAATTGGCGCTATACAAATAAAGATTGACTGATTGATTGATGTATTTTTTTGTCTTCAGCATCTACAGCACTGAAAAGCCCTTAACATCTGCTTTTTTGTTTCGCTGCATTTACGCCCATCAGGGGAAACATTATGACCACGGACAGGTAAAATGAATAACAATGATTATCTCTTCATTATGGCACCTGTTAGTGGTTGGGGTATATTAGGCAGCAAGTGAACATTAAATCCTCAAAGCTGATGTGGAAAATGGGCAGGCTGGCCTGTGTGGTCCAGTCCGTCAGACAAGCTACTGTTGCTTAAAATGCTGAAGAAGATAATGCTGGTTCTGATAGGAGGGATCAGAATACAAAGTATATTGCAAGTTTGTTGTGTAGAAGCAAAGTGGGGAACAATACAATATTTGGCAGGTGGTTATGGCAGAGTGCTGTAAATGAATTTGTATTACTTTAGGAACAGCTCTATGTTCATCAGTGTCACCTCTACTTTCCTTATTAGTAACAAGAAAAGTGGGGGTGGGATTTCTAATATTAGCTTTGTTGGCAACAATCACGAAACAGAGACCGATAGACGCATCTTTTCAAAGTAACAGTTTTTGGTCTCTCCAGTAGAGATGGGAATCGAGAACTGGCCCAGTGAAAAAATATCATAACTAGTTAAAGTAATTAATATTACCTTAATGTTTAACAATTTCCTTATCAAAACCCTACGCCTGAGCCTGCATGTCCTGCAAAACAATAATGTCAGAGGTATTCAGTGAAAATGATGGGGATGTGCATCTTTACTAGTCTTATTTTTCAATACAGTTATAGTTATTCAGTCGACAGTTAACTTTCAATTCGTTATCACAACAGAACATGATGCATCATGATGACGTGTGTGTGTAGCATTAGCAGAGTAGCATTCCTGATTCTTTACATTACATTACATATGTACTCTTTAACTCAATTAATATGAGCAGTTATATAAGTATGAACTTTGTTTATTATTTAGGAAGTGCTTCAAATAATCTTGCTTTTTTTATTGTAAAACAACATGTATACATTTTATGTTTCTAGTCCACCTGTTGTTGAATTTTATTCCAATACTGCCAACTAGAAGTAGCCCCTAGCAGCTGTGTAAGAAAGAATACTTCACATACATGACTTTAGTCAAGCCACATTGTACAACAGGGGAGTTTACAACATTAAATACACTCAACAAAAATATAAATGCACGAAACAGTGTGAATGAATGAAGTGGTTGCACTGACCACCACACTGTCACGTGGCATGAGACTCATGGATGGAATGAACTCACTGGGAGCGATCTACTAAAACTAGGCAACTTGATTTGAGCAAAGCAAGGCAATCTGTACACAGATAAATAATATTTTGGGTGTTTACGTTTTTGTTGAGTATATATTTAAAGCATTAACTGGTAAAGTAGTTTATGAAGGGCAGTGTGCTCCTTCGTTAATGGAAACACTACTAACATATTGTTAGTATGTTAACACTTGCATACAAGCAACATCCTACAGACTAAATGATTATACTATGTTTGCACTGATGCAGAATCATCTACATCAACATCACGATGCATCAATTAACAGAATATTTTAATGGAATGAAATTAATGGAAGAAATGATAGCAGACAGAAGACAGAGGCGATGTACAATGTAACTCAATTCAACACTTATGATGGTAACGATGCATTATGCAATGTCTGTGACTGTGCCATTTAAAGAGAGGTTGGAGACACCAGCTACAGAGTTAAGTATTTGTCAAAGCAGTGTGGTATTGATATGTTTAAGTTTTTGATGCAGAATTTGGTTTGGGCCTTCTATTGTTTCAAAAGAAAATCCACAAGAATTGGATTGATTAATAAAATCAGTGTAGGTATAAAATCAATAAAATGTTTTCGATGTCCATCCCCACTTCACTAATACTACCAAGGAAAGATAACATCAACTTTTGTCACTTTACAACAAAGATCACTGGTAGAAGTCATATTAAAACTAGGTTGTAGGTACTGCCAGAGCAAAAACCATGGTGTTTCAGCACGGACCCTCATAGTGCTCAACCCAGAATAAGCAAGAGTAGTCACATTTTTTTCAGATTCAAAATTCCTGCAGTTTGTTTTGTAAAAAAAAGATTACAGACACCTGCACAACTACAATTCAGTAATCAGATATCGAAATACTAAATTGCATAATGTATTAAGAGATATTAATAAACCTTTCTCTGTGTTTGTGTGAATAACATGGGCTATCATAACCAGGATATCCAAGTCCATCTAAATGCACTCATTTTCAGGCTGGTAACACCAAAGTATCTAAGTAAAAGTAATACAGCAAAATCACCTCAGTAGTGAAACAAAACAGAAATGTACACCAGAGTCTTTCTCAGTAAGAAAACCTCCACCAAAGGTGGATTGCATAGCTGATACAATACTAGTGAATTTCGTGACAGCTTTGTGTTGGGTTTCATGATGTTCCCGCCATCTGTTGATTAAACAGCTAGGAAACTGCCCATTCATTGTTCCACAGTTTCTATTGTTTGTTAAAATAATATCTTCAACATTTGGTTTGTACTTTACTAGTATGTTGCTGTCTGAAAACATATGAGTAGGGAAGTAAACAGTAGAAATACACCATTGTTCCATGTCTACATCATCAAACCATTTTGTCTAAACAGGAAATGTGTTTTGAAGCCCATTTAGCTGAACAGGAAAAGATGGACCGATAAAACAGTAGTTTTTCTGCAGAAATGAAAGGCACTCGGTGACACAGAGGATACACAGCAGTCTGGCTAAAGCTTTGTATCTACAGCACTCTACACAAAGGCACATTCTTAATTCATATCCGCTTAATGAAAGCTGCCCATCAACTGGTCCAGATTTTGGATGCGGTTGGAGACAAAGTTGGAAGTGAAGCGTCCAGTAGGGAGAAAGCCCCAGGCCCCAAAGCAGGACCACCACCAATCGGACCCCGGAGTCAGAAGGAAAGTGAGAGAGGAAATGTGTGATTCTTCTGTTCCTCTGTCTTTCCCCATTCTCCTCTCTCTCTGTCTTTATCTTGATCTTACCACGCAGTTGGGTCCTTTCTTTCTTTTCGAGGTGGTGCCTCCTCATTGCCCTCCAGCTGTCTCAGCCTCCTCTTCTTGCACCTCCTGCAGGACACGATGATGATGAGAAGGAGGACCACAGCAGCGATACCACCACCGATGGCCAATGTCAAAAGGAGGAGTTCAGAGAAGGAGGCTGTGGGTGAGAGGGACACAGAAATGCAGACTGAGTGCTGCGTTATGTTAAAGACCATATCTTTAAGACATGGTTGGGTGCTCTTTGGTACCCACTTATAGTCTCTGAGTCCAATTGTTTCAGACCTCAAGTAAAGTTGTATTACATTTCCATCCTAGACCTTGTTTCATTTAAAATTGAACCTTTCAGTTTTGTTTTTGAAAATCGTTGACATTCAGACAACAATGTTATACTACAGCTGCGATGAGCATAGATCCACCAAAACAAACAAAAAAAATGTAGTATTCATGCCTGGCCAGTCGCTTGAGGTATTCCTTTGGTCAAAGCAAAACATGGAAATGCACACATCGATTCCTTCTACAAAAACAGAGCTCTAAAATCAACTGTTGCTATTGTAGACCCCTAAAGTTGAAGTGAAATGGGAAAGTGACGATAATTGCTTTTTTCAAAGTTTTCAGTTTTCAGGTATCCAAAATGCTGTTTTACTATAACTTAATAGGCTAAATGAAACAAAAGTTTGCATTTTCAGTTGAGTCAAACAAAACAGTATGGTAAAGCCCACAAAGATGTAAGAAGCTGAAGAACCATGTGGGCTGAGATATTTAGAATATATTTACCAATTTCTTGCAAAAATCACTTGGTTAATGTCTACAGCCTCCCTCCATCCATTCATCCATCATCTACTCCACCCTTTCCTCTTGGAGTTGCAGGATGCTGGAACCTATCCCAACCAACACAAGCATTAACCAAGCTTGCACAGGACAACATGCAAACTCTAAATGAAAAGACCTCAACCGATTTGGGAAGTCAAAGCAGCAACCTTCCTGTTGTGAGGCCTGCTCTGTGCAACCATGTCTACAGCCTGTTGTTTCCAAACTGGTTGCATTTGGAGTATGTACATGGCTCTTTCTATTCAAAGCATTACTACATTGGATTAATATTAAATGTTGTCTGTTCACATTTTGTTCATTTGAATATCAAGCTTGACTGAATCAGAAGTCACTAGCATACAGGCATACAGGGCCCCCCTGTATGCCAGTGGTTAATTACATTCTGCCCCCCTTCAAGAATATTTTTGTTTCAAGTTCTAACAAATTTTAATTTCCCACATTAACCAAAACAAAAAGCAAAAAAAAAAAAAAACCAGAAAATTGTTTGTACACAGCCCACGCTGATTGTTTCAAAATCCCACCTCTGACATGGCAAGAAGCCAATCACATTGCAGAATTTCAGATTGGCCAATGAGTTGGTCAATTTGGCCATGCCCATGCCAAGAAAAGGTGCAACAGAAAAGTTTTTTCTGGACATCAGTTTACTGACCTGTGGTGACTACACGCAGTTTTATCTCTCCGACTGCTCCGTGGACATCTGGTGGATTCTTAACCTGACAGATGTATGTGCCATTGTAAGTAAACTTGACTTGCTGAAGTATGATGGAGGCGTCCCGGCCCATGATGTCACCAGCCCAAACAACACGCTTCTTAAAAATACCTTCCACAGGGGGATATGGTTTCAGCTGGTAGTGGAACACCTAAGATAGAAAACAGATGTGATAAACATATGAAGCATAATATAATTTCGCATTTGTTTGGACTGACACAAGACAGCCAACTATACTTTAAAAAAGCATGTTAACATTTTAACCCTGTTATAATCTAATTAAATCTAACTTCTTGATGATGTACTTACACAACTGGATAATGAAGATAGAGAAAAATGTACTCATATCTAAATCAAACCAAATTGTCCCAAGCAGTTCGCACAACCTCCCAGTCTAAATGCCAGACTTTGACCTGCAGGTCCAATGCACCAATAAAGCTTGATTCTTATTTCTGCATTTAACCTACACCATAGCCTGAACCGATGTGAAAGCCTAGGAAACTAGCCTGACAAGAACCTCCTCAAAAATACATCAATGTACTGTACAGATGCAGACTGCAGGACCTGTGATTGGTCTGCTGCATGGCATTGAGTGACTGCCAATCTCTGAGTACCCAATGTGATAGGATGTAGAAGACAAAGTGACATGTTAAATTTTCTTACAGATACATTAGACGTGTATTTTCTCTTATTTGATGGCCAAAGAAGTACTTAAAAAATCTTAGTCCTCCACCTCAACTAATAAGAAGCAGTTTATTCCATTTTTTTTTCTCTTTTATTTATTTATTTATTTATTGCAAAAAAATGGATGATGATAAAATACTGCCTCTTAATTTTTTTTAATTATTATTATTTTTTTTTTTAATGGTATAGGTTGAATGCAGAGGTACAAACCTGTAAATCTGTCACACCAGATAGACCATTCAATATATCTCACTTGTCCATCTTGGCAACAGCCCAAGTTTTAGGTAATTGGACAGAACCTTTCAATAGCATATCCAGGAGGTGACTGGATGATCATTCTGCCAAACACATTCACTGAATGTCCATTCGTAGGCGGGTGCTACTGCCACAATGTAAAAGTACAAAACATAAGCCACTTTGTAAGGCAAACTGTTGGAAGTGAAGGGAAACTCTCCATGCTATAGAGAAATGCTTTCACTGTCATTCATTTTTCATTTAATAAAGAAATGTGGTCCAGATCTAATTAAAACTGTTACTGAAGCTGTTAGCATTTATGCTTATCTCTGTATGAGCCGTCACTTCCTGCTGTCGTCTCATTCATAGCTCCCAGATTTTCTTGCTCTAAAAAATGCTGATTGGGCCATACCGCTTCAGGCCAAGCACAATTGTTGTAGACTGAGGCTTGGCAAGGTCGATCTGTCTGATTAAAGACAGAGTCAGGCGGATCCAGCTGCACCGCAAGGTTAAAAAAAAACAAGGCTTAAAAGAAAAAAAGGTTTTCCAGATCTGTGATGGGTAGCATTGACAATGGTCTACTCTAGATTTAAGGAACTATAAACTTTTGCCAAACCTTAGTATTCACCACACTTCACTTAGAAAAACAACATTAATTGTGGCCTGTAACAAAATACAAATCTCATCTTCTTAAAGTGGTATATTCATCCATTTTTTGTAATGGTAATGTTGTGGACAGGCCCAAAAAATCTATCTGTTTTGACGGTAATGTCAGTGTGTGTAGTCTTACTCAGACCTTCAGCAAACTTTTTAAATAAGCTTTAAAGCTGATCAGAGCCAGGCCTAGAAGGTAAATGTCAACCTACAGGCTTGGGCTTTTTTTCACTGGGGTGACCATTAATTCTGGGGGCCACAATTATTCAGAGAAATAATTGTGGTTTTACTATAATTTACATTATTTTAAAATATGTTTACAACACCATGAATTCTTGTTGTGCTTTATTATTGAGATCCTGTCTTTGCCTTGTCTGTGGGATTAAAGTGTTCATTTTTAAGGAAATATACAATCATAAAATATGTTACGTGTTTACTGCCCAAAGACAGATTAGAATCAACTTTATTGATCCTGAAGGAAATAAGGAGATACATTACATTAGATGTCCAGGGCCCTATTTTATCTGTTTCATCTTTCATAGATGACCAGCAGTGTTACTGCCATTTGTTTTTATCGTACTGGAGACAGCTTTAATTGTAAAGCTGTTAATTGAAACCCCTTTAAAATTCAACCCAGACACACATGAGATTTGGTCGATAACTCAACACTAATGTGGTGTCACTCTGTTGAGTTACTTTTACTTTTCTGTGCAGTGAGATGCTGCATAAAGGTCTACATGTTAAGCACATCAGCTCAAACAGTTTCACAACAGGATTTGTCGTTGTGGTTGCTGTGCCCATACTGCCAGAACAGACTTTTCTTTGGTGGTTACAGCACCAACTACTGTGTCCCTCAGTAGTGGTGGAGCCAACGCATTGTAGTCTGTCTCTGGCTAAAGCGTAGGGCTAAAGATGGCAGATAAGGCTGTGGCATACAGGGCCACTTTGTTTATGGTCCTTGCAGGTTGCAGGGGCAGGCTAGTTGGAAGACAAACAACATAATTGCTCACCATAGCATAAGTAGTATTGTCCTTTGCTTTTCAATATCACTAAACCTTATAGAGATAGTGTTTATCTTACTTTTACAAAAGAAAAAGGAGAGAGGGGAATGTACAGAGCTGTATGTTTGTTCATATTTATGCCATTAGACCACCAACTGGTTAACTTCTTCATAACCTCTTAATAAGCTCAACAGGAAGATGATCCATAGTAACCATCTGAAAGTGGGCAGATCACCACATACTATACTGTAGACCAGGCATCACCAAATGGCGGACCTCAGTCTGGATCCGGACCGAGTGATGGTTCTGTCCGGACCCGTGACCAATCTCTGATAAATTCACAGGAATAGATTTTAATACAGCATTTTTTCCAACAGATGCGGATATACAGCGGGCATGCCTGCCAATAGCGGGGGACAAACAGTTATGTTGTCCCGGGCCCAGTATAGGGGGGAGGACCAGAACTGGCCAGGCTACCGGGGAGAGAGGGAGAGAGGGAGAGAGAGAGAGACGGTGACGGCCTCTGTGGAGCGGGGGGGGGGGGGGGGGGGGGGGATTGTCTTGTCCCGGGCCCAGGCAAGACTGTCAGCTGGCCTGACAGCGGGCGCTGCTACTCCAGTTAACACTAGAACCCTGTGGTCTGATCACAAGCTGGTCATGCCATGAGTGTTCCTAAATATATGTTCTGTATGTTCTCTGAGACTTCAAGGTTGTTTAATGAAGCACTAAAGAGGAACGAGACATGATTCATTTAGCGGAGGTGTTTTTCCCGCTGCTATCGTGTTTACAGCACGAGCTGCAGCAGCCACAAGCAAACAGGAGGCAGAGACAAATACACTGCCTGTGCCTGTGGTGGCGCTGCACTGTCCACAGGGCTGATGCTGTTTTTTTTCTAATTGTTTACAATCGAGTTGATCATTTGTTCATGTTATTTTCATTGTTGCAGTATGCAGTTTTTAGCACTAGTTTGTTTTCAAATGTTTCACATTTTGCAAGTTCTAGCAATACTGTTCTGTTTACTTATTTATTAGCCTATGTGAGTGTTGGTTCACGCAATGCATGTTGTGCTGTTTGTGTTTGAGAATGAGAAAGAAAGAGAGGGAAAGACTGAAAGACAGAGAGAGAAGGACAGAGAGAGAGGGACAACAAAATCTGGAATCTGCGAAAATAAAATATTTATCTATCACTTTCTTGTTACATTATATTGTAACAACACAGCAGTAACAAATGACAAATGATTGTACTTTTAAGAGTTAATTTCTTGTATTATGAAGATGTTGACTTTTTTTACTGCAAGTATATTTTTTTAGGCTGTGACCTCTCTTATTTAAGAAAAAAGAAGAGGAAAAATATTTAGTCAGCACTCTGTATGCACTTGATTTTTCCTAAAAAGAGACACCTTTATTGTTTTCTAAAGATGTTGACTTTTTTACTTGATGCCTTCAATTCTTGGCTGAGACCTCTTTCATTTAAGAGAAAAAAAAATGGTTATCTGGCTCTGTTTGCACTGTTTTATTTATTTTATTTTAGGTTTTTCTTTTTTAATCTGAAATAAATGCCTTAAATTAAATTGCCTTGGACTACTTTTATTTATGGTAAAGGAGCTAGCTGTGCACTCAATTAACCATATCCTGCATTGAAAATTGACAATAAATATTGTTGAAACCATAAAAATGTAGACATAGGGGAAGCTATAAAACACAAACTGGACTTCAGTTCGGACCTTTTATCGGTGGAAATTGTATTAACTGGACCTCGGTGACTTTTAATTGAATACCCCTGCTGTAGACACATGCCTCTGTCAGATTAACTCTCCCTTGGAGCATGTAAACTAGGACAAGAATAGCATAAAGCTATGGCAGCAGCTTAACCTAAGTGTGCATGTAAACACACTGAGAAATTACAAGGAAAGGAAGGTATTCACACAGAAAAATAAACAAAGGAGGACCTAGACCTGCTGCTTCTTCTCTCCTCTTTTCTCTGCATGCGAACACTCACACAGGCTGCCTATAGGGAGCCTGATGACTCACTGACTCCTCTCCTAGTTGGCTGAGGGGGTGGATGCTCTCCGACACAATGAGAAAAGTTGGTGGTTTGATCTCACTTTTTTTTTTTGCAGACACACACACACTCACCGACTCTTCTCTGCCTGGTTTAAGAGGTCTGAAGGTCCAGGAGATGACAATTGCCATGGGGTTGATTGGAGCAGAGCTCTGGAATGTGCACTTCAGACGAGCATCGGTCCCATTTACTGCCTCCATCTCCCCCGATGTGTAGATCCGCATCCCGCTGACATGCAGCACCCCTGCAACAAGGACATATGGAACGGCTTACTTCAAAAGCAGGGACACACAAAGAAAAGAAATCAATGCATAATAAATGGTAATAATATAATGTATAATAATAAATGTAGTGGGAGACAAATACATACAGACGCTGTATAATTTCATCCTCATCAGTAAATTCCTGCCCAGTGAGAGCAAGCTGTGTACCCAGTGACCTTACCTCTGCCTACGCAGTGCTGCTGCAAGAAAATCTCTATTTCTAAGTTGTCAGTGCAATCTTAGAAGATGGGCTGCACTATTAATACATTTTAAGTGCGACCTGAATTTTGGCCTTACCAAAATAACAATATGTCTGAGAGGGAGTATAATGTGTGAAAATCAGGGACCACATGAGGGGTTGGGTTCCTTATGCATGATCCTAACCCCTTATATAGCCACATTGATATAAAAGCACCAGGCACTTTGGCTTTATTCATCCCCCCTGTTTTGTTCGCAAACTGCCTTCATCTAGTGTAAGGAATCAGCCACCAGCTAAATACAGGTGTTTTGTTCAATGTTAGGTGAATTTCAGTCATGGTGGCCAGCAGATTGGTAAAAGTAACAAGATAAAAACAACCTTAAATAGCAAGACTTCTACCTTTCTACCAAAGAGCAGCAGCCAGGCTCACAAGGTGCACTGCCTCTAGTGTCAGGGTGCAGACTATGTGCTAATGGGGTCTCTCAGGGTGTCAAGCAGTTGGAACTTAAATCATTCTGCCATAGTTGTTGCTTTTCCCAAGTCCTTAATGATGAAAAGAGGTGGGCTGTGGCAGTACGTGTAGTACGTAAAAGTGTATTAATTACAATGAAACAAATAATAATAATGTTTTATTTTTCTAACTTTAGTGTCTCCATAATCAGACACATTCTGTGACTGAGATTTTTGTCAAGATTAAAACATCCCCCACCCCCCACCCCCCAATGGAAAATGCCCGTCCAGATTTTGAACAGACAAAATTTCTTTGTCCAAGACACTCTGACATGGATCTGTCAACTGATTGGACACATATGTTCAACGTAAACCACGAGCTAATAACTCAGACAAATTAAAAGCAACCTGTCAGCACCCCAAGTCATCTTAGAAACTAAACATAGACTGTAAAAGCATTGGAAAAAGTCATCTCATATGAGCCTTTGGAACATTGTTGATGCCCTCCAATGGACACTGTCATACTGCACGTGCTGTCTCAACCAAACTTTAGCCCAACCTACTCACAGACCAAGAGGCAGTGTTTAGGCAGGACTTAATGCCGTCTGACCAATAGCAACTCTGCATTTCCAAAACTAGAAATCTTTATTAAATCCTCAATAAAAGAAAAATGGGGCATTATAAAAAAATCACCCCTTCACAGTGAGAGCACAAAGATGCATTATATATTTAGACTCAAGCCATTTTTTGAACCAGGATGTAAATATGTATGCTAAGGCTGTAAAAAAATGTATTTACCATGCATACAATCAGTAAGGAGTCGGGTTACTGCAGTCAGCCCCAAGTGGACGCTCTGGGTACTACAGCTTTTGGAACTTTCGCACAGGCCTCCCTTTACATTCCCAGAGATTGCTGCCTGAACAGAAATCAATGCCCATGGCCCATGGGCTCTTTGTCAAACTTTGCACATTTCCACTCTGACTTCAGGATGAACTGATTGATTTTGAATGACATAGGTCAAAGGTCATTTTGTCTCATTATCATCTTTTGCATGTTAATGTGAAACCTAAAACATGTTTTGATTAGTTTCTCAAAAACACAGTGTAGAGGCATACAGTCACCAGAAGTTAATCCTAATCTTATTAAAATCATGCCTTTAGTATAACAATAGACAATCTAGTGGTTTAATTAAAATCATTGTGTGATTGGTATTAATAAGAAGTTATTATGATCACAATATTGATCAAACTAATCATGACTATGAGTTTTGCCAAAACCACACAGCCCTAATGAAATGTTTATACACGCACATACAATAGAGTCCTATAAAGTCGACCATATACAGATGGACATTTGGTCTGTTTTATTATATCCACAAAGATCTTACTGATTCCAGATTAGTAAGCCCGAACTGTGACACCTGATGAGTAACAGCCACTTCAGCTGCACTGCTTTGGCTCGGAGAGACGGCTCGAGTATACAGTCTGCTCTATATTATATGGATATGGACTATATCAATCTTTACAGTGCTTGGTGGACCTATTAAATGGGAAATGAATGGACTGGAAGAGTGGAGAGGGACATTGGCAACAATTTGCCTACTCAACAAAATGATGGATGGAGCTCCCCAGAATGGAGTTAGCTTTGACACACATGCAGCTCAGGAAATAATGGAAAGACCAGTGTAAGATGTGCTTCTCCGGTGTGACAGTTTAAAGATTTGTGTTTGAGTAGGATGCGTGCTTTTGTTGATTTGTTTCCAATATTTCTCCCAACTGAAAAATGTCCACACAAATTCCCACTTTCCCCAATTTCCGCAGTACTTTTTCTAATCAAGTTATTGCATTTGGGAAAAAGTAGGTGTACTTGTAATAAATCTTAACATAAACTGGAGGTTAATGACTTTGTTTTTTGTTATGCAAGAGGAGCCTCTATTAGCCTGTGCAGACAAATGAGCACATGCATACAATATCCTAGACAGGGGCATGCTTGAAGCTGAGTTTCTGTCTGGCAACAAGTCAACATCCAGTCAAAAACCAGTCGATAACATTTCCTACAGCTAAGACTGTAGAAATCTGTTTGTCAAGCATCCGACCTTATTCGAAAGCAAGTCAGTGAGAATGTGTGAGACTAAATCTCTGTGGAAGTTTGTGAGCTGGCTGTCTGCTTCAAATAAGGTGGTCTATTTATAGAGGAAGCTCCATATACCTTTAAAATATGAGAAGCATTATTAAAGTCCATGTCCAGGCTCAAAACAGCCCATCTGTCTGCAGAACTGGCGGCCACAGTGAGCAGGAGGGAGGAAAGTTGTCTTCATAACACACACTATATATGAGGACACGTGCCAAGAAATGGATAAGGGCTTAATATGAGGAAGCTTGACCTGCTTGTATGTGTCCCATGATTCAGATTTATACATAAATTCAAAGGCAATGGTAGGCAAATACCTGAGGTTTCAATGGGTCTCAAGACAAGTTAATATAGGATTTCATAATATATGAGGCATGCAACTAAAAATAATTCCAGGATTAAGATGTGTATTCCTCACACACTGTCTACAAATGGGATAGAATTGTTTGGCAATGAATGGCCAAACATCGTCAGAAAAAATTGCAATTATCTAGTACTTTTTAACAAAGTCATGTGATATACTCTCAGATTAGTGAGTTTTTTATGTTACAAACCTATTTGTGCAATTTACTGCGGGGATTACATGTCATTAAGCAGTCCGTTTATGTATTTCAATAACAGTTGCACTGTAATGAGAAAGGAACGTGCAAGTTTTGCAGGCTTCTGAAAACTACTCTATTGCAGTTTTCCTTTTAAGGCTATGGAAAAAAAGGAGACAAGAAAATTCCTGAAGCATCTGCACAGTTTCTGTTTCCCGCATGCACCTGTCTCACGCTGGCATAAACATGCATGCAGGCAGAAAGTAGAAACACTGTGTCAGTGCACAATGTAGCTCATTTAATCAGCCAATAATCAGTCAATCAGTTAATCAACATTTATTTGAGCTGGCAAATGTTATCTCAAGGCATAAAAGAGTAAGTTACTACCAGACTCTTGTTATTTATTTTTATTGTTTTTTAATAAGTTGAAAAAGGACAGCTTTAAACTGTGGAAATATACCCATTCTGTTGAAATTTTGTACAAAGGCATCTGAACAACATCAACACGGCCTGTAAGTTCAAAAGCTCGCGTGGTTTTCATAGAAACAGCTGCGATGCACAGGCCGCATGTAATACTGTTTGCTTCTTCCCACCTTTTTATCACTCTGACCATCATTTGATGTAAATATGTCTGTAGTTTTGTTTTTGGGCTGCAGTGTGAAGGATTTGGGCTTTTAATCTAAGCTGAATGATTGCTCGACCAGGTGTGTGCCAATTTCAAAATCAGTGTGGAACAAGGGTTGAGAAAAGATTGAATTCTGGCAATAAAAAGCATTTCAACTTCAATTCAATATTTTTTTAAAGAACTTATTAAAGGCAAATTAACTTTGGATATATATATATATTTGCGAGGAAATTTCTGCAACTGTCTAAATTCCACATGTACTGTAATTTTTCTCTGTTTGGTTGGGGCATTTAATCCATTTAAGTGATCTCTATCTTTTAGTTAAAACATTATATGTACCATGAAATTTCTGTTCCACCCAATCAAATAACACCCAGTATTATGCTGCAGCTTTCTAATATTTAAAAAGTTTAAAGGTCTCAATGCTGCACATATCACTTGGCATTTTAAATCACAGGTTAAATGATTCATTTGGGTTTTTAGAGTCCAGACATCAATATGAGGACAGTCCAGTATGGTAAATTGGGTCATATCATTCCCCTTTGGATTATGAGTACTCTAAGCATTAAAGCAGGAGCTAGCTGGGAAGCAGTCAGCAGTAGCCTGGCTCCTAAGGTTCTGTGCTCTGTTCCTTATCAGGCTGGAGAAGGCTTCCTGTGGGCCAGGATGAGAGAGCGGGGCGACCAAATGGCCCCTACACAGCATTAAACAAGTAGGCGTCTCTCTCATCGCTGGGGCCTGACAGCACTCTAACATACTAATGTGTTTTAAATGAGCTTGATGAAACCTAGGAGGAGCGAGGATTAAAGGCAGAGTGCTCACACTGCAAGAACTGTCGATCATGCTTATTGCTGGGTCCTTGTTCTTTGACATAAATGTATTTTTCTTGAATGGATTCAAGGGATTGTACAGCATTTTTAGCCTTAAGACCCTCAGGAAAGTCATCTTGCATCAAAGTGTAGACAGTAAATAAAAGATGCAGTCACTTGTTGTTGGTGAAAAAAATGCAAAGCACTTGAATGTCACATATTCTCAAAGTTCACTTTTTAATGGTTTTTATACAAAAATATGAGTCTGTCTACAAATCCCCCCCAAACAAAAAACAGCCTCCCCCCCTCTGTTACTTGCTCCACCTTTCAGAAAATGTGTGCTTAAACAGCTTGTTTGGAGAAAAAAAATGCCACCTTCATCAAACAGGCGGTACTTCCTAAGCCACAAAATTGTTCACTCCACAGTCAACTGCGATTGAAGGAACATATCTAGGTTTGTATGTCCAACCACAGTAAACATTAAAGCACAGTGCTTCACAACTGGCGTAACACCCGCTCCCTGAGAGAAGCATGGCCAGACACAGCCCATGAGGGTTAACAATAAGATAGCCTGGCTTAAGTTGCGCAGAAACAGAGGGATTTATATAGCAGGTCAAAATGCAATATTTGAGTGGATTTTCAGGCAACAAACTAAAAAAACGAATCTGCGGACATCTGGGACCAGCATAAACTTGTTGAGAAAGTGTGAAGTATGTGACTTTTAAGGATGTTTCCTATGGTAATTTCTAGAGGTTTCATGTTCTCAAGCATAAGTTTCAAATTTCCTTCAATACAACATGAGCTAAATGTTACACATTTTGGTCACATCCAGACACGGATACACCAACACCAATACACCATTGGGTATCAATGCAATGACAATCCAAGCTCTTATACACATAAAACCTTGCAGATACTTTACCCATGATCTTTTTGCAGCTTGAACACCTGTCAATATTTGAGGGGAGTAAAAAAATATTTGACATTATGTCTGCAATTTAGCAATATATTTCATAAACAGGATGACAAAAGCAGACCAGATACAATGATTTAAAAATTGACAAATGGAGGGTGAGGAACATGTTGCTGTTGGGGGAAAATCTTGTATTTCCAAAATTGCTTTTTCTTAGTAAATTAAAAAAAAATGTATAGTTGAGTAAATGTAAATGCCAATAAGATGTGATACTTTTCATTGGTTTAAAAATCATAAAAAAAATACTTATTAATATGGAAGGTGACCAATAGCACTGTTTTATTTAAAAAAATAATAAAAAATTAAAAGACGGAGACCTGAGGTTTTGGTGTGACAGCAACAATTTGATGAAAATAAAACCTTCAAAACTAGTTTCAAGAATTGTAACTGTATTGCATAGTATTTATATTTATATTCAGTTTTGTGAGCAATTATTTTAGTACCTGTACTCGAACTAAAAATGTAACAATATAAAAATGTTTGGGAGGTGGTACAGCTCAGTCTGAAAATGCCCCGTCAGTTATCTAAAAGTTGCAGGTTCAAGCCCAGCCCTGGTGACACATGGTGATGTTTCCTTATGCAAGACACTTAAACCCAAAGCTGCACCCACTGCTGTGTGAGGGGTGTGTAGATGGGTATGAAAAGGTGTGGATGTGTTCGCAAATGCTGATGGACAACTTTCATAGAAACTCTAAAATCATCAGTGTGAGAATGGGTGCGAATGGACAAACTTGAACTGTGGTTGTAAAGCTGCTTTGAGCCAGAAAGATTAGAACAGCGCTATATGAGCCTAAGTCCATTTTACCATTCCAGTTACCATTTATGAAAAATAAAATATTATTGCTCCCCTGCATTTTGAGTATTACTGAAGTAAAGGCACAGTGTGCTTTAAGTGTATCAACCTTTAATGTAACTAACAATTATGTGGTCCTGATAACTTCAAATAAATAATTAATCATTTCCCCCTGTTCCAAAAATTAGGCTGCAAATAGCAAAAAATGTAAAACTCAAGGCTTCAAGATGAGCCTTTTTTTAAATTACAACCAAGAATAGTTCCTGCACACACTCTAGAGTTAATTCTTATCTTAAATCATAAGTATTTCAAGCACATTTATGCATACTCTCTTAAATGTTTCAGTACAGAAATGTTCCCCGTGTGCTTTTGTGATTTAGAGCTTTGGTCTGATAACACTTCCAGTACATTACATATTTACAACCCTGTGGCATTAAGCTTTTAATATGAATGTCACAGGGCCATAATAAGGGCTAAAGGGATTTCCCCCTCTGTGCCGGCATCAGAGGTATTTGAGGCCTTATGTAGTGAGACAGGATCTGCAGAGCAGAGTGTGTGTACATGTCTGACTGTGCATGGAGCTCCTGCTGTGTATTTACAGGCTGTTCTCTGTTGTGCCTCCGCAATGCCATAACTCCCTAAAGTTACAATAATGCAGCTTTAATTGACAGTTATGCTATTTATGCCATAAATGCACAGGGGTAACATGCAAACTCAACAAAGAAAGCCCCAACCGAAGGTCAAACCAACAACCATACTGAACTAAGGCAATCGGTTCTCAAATACATTCTGTTGTGGCCCCCCTTCAAGGTTAATATTTGCTTTCATGTTTTGCACAGCCTTAGCTCTTGATAGTGGTTGCTACCTCCCCGTGTTTTAGGCAGTCATTAGTGGAGACAAAATCTCTGTAAGTCCCGCACGTATATGTCAAAAGAGTACACAATATTTTTTTTTTTTTTTTAACAAATTGGAAGAACTTCAAAGAGAACCAGCTTCCTCAGTGACCGCTCTCCTGCTTCCTCGCTTACCTGATGGTGGAAACAGTGAAGTTAGTGGATTGGGCTGCCTGTGAGAGGGATATTCATTAGGCAGATAACATCAGCACTGGCTGTATCAGTCCACCAAGTAATGACTGCCTCCCTGGCTCTCCTGCTATTGTGTGTGCGTGTGTGAAAATTCAGCAGAAGACTCAGAGCCACCGCTCAAAGGTCACGTAATCTGTAGTCCACGTGAAGTTTGACAAAGAGAAATGGGGCAATGGAGGAGAGGGGAAGATGGAGAGAAAGCAGTGAGCTTTTGCTTTACAAAATGACAAAAACCTCTGTTAACGAGTGCAGGTAGTAGTCCAGGAATCCCAGTGTTTTGTAACAAACTTGGCTCAGAATGGAAAAAGGTCCACACTCTTGTCCAGACTGCACCAAAAGCTTGATGTGCTGCAGTGACATTTGTGAGACCAGAAAACATAAGACCTGGTAACTTTAGAACACTCTGACCGGGCAAGTTGGAGAAGCTGATTAATGTTGTTTTAAATATAATATTTAATTGAATATTGAATTGCCACAAAATCTGGCTCCTGCCAGTCCTCGAGCATATCTTTTGTGTGCAGTTGAATTAAAAATCCATCTTGTCTGTGCTTTTATTTTGATACTGATCTTTATAATAATTAAAAAACCTTCATGATAGCACAGGACCTGCTGTATTGTCTGTCTCTCCTGTGTCATCCTTTACACATCCTGTCCTGCCCTCTGAGACTACCTTTGACCAACTAGTATTGCCTTGTACAATGAGGTGCATGTGTAAACAGGAAACTTATAGATCCCATCTGGACACTGTATTTACATTCATGTTGAGTCATCATTTATCAACTGGCCATTTTTAATGGTAGGTGTAAATGCACATGTGCACTGACAAAATTCTGATATTCAGTAGCTAAAAGTGCAGATGAAGATGGTCTGGGGTGGATTCATAAGGATTAATTTGGTAATCTAGCCACTCAAAGACCCATTAAAAGGCACAGCTAGTCACCTAGCTTGTGTCTGGTATCTCTGGTTGCTATGTGCAGTGAAGCTGCTGGCAAAACAAATTTTAAAAAAAGGATCAATTAGCTGCAAGCTAAGAGGATTGCAGCTCCCATTCTTCTCATTTTTTAGTTTGGAATGAGTTAGGTTTTCAATCTAACCATTACTCCTAACTATTGCTTTTTGCAAAACAGCACAAACATTTCCAATAAAACTATAATCATGACAAAATGAGGGTGGTAACAACCTGCTTGTGGCAAATTTGCCTCTAACCATAAGTATAAATATCAAACATAATAATTAGGGTATAGCAACCATACTTGCTATCCTAAAGAAAATGCAAAGGTATGAGACATAAACAGGAAACCGGCAAGCTGACCCCGGATGTATGTCATCAAGCTTGGGCACAGAAACTTTTGCAATGTTTCTGTCTTCTCTGTGGCATAGTCTATCACTGTGGACATGGATACCGGATAAAACAAGGCAAATGTGGCTCTCAGTTTTTCATTTTCCTGTCTATTTTGGTAGAGACATGCCCACAGCATTCAAAAATATAGGCTCAACACTGAAACGTTTGAGCACTGTGTAGAAGCACTTTGGACACCTTTGTATGTCAACTATGTGCAAAGTCACTGGTCCACAATAAGTCCATTTGTCAGTCTTTCACCCACTGCAGTCTAGCATTGCCTTGTCAAGTGCTCAAGCACAGGCGCCCCCACCAGAGGTGTGGAAAAAGGCCATCACACACAAGATTGCAAGCTTCATATGCAAGGACATGTCGCCCATTGATGTGGCTTTGGAAGAGGTGAATATGAAAAAGGATCTAATAGAAATGTCTTCTGTGTGTTGCGGCTTGGGGTCGTCATTCACGTTGATAACCAAAGATATTCTGTAATTAACGTGTACGCTCAAAAACCGATCAAGTTTGATACTTGGGATAAGTGACAGCTGATGTACCACTGCAATTGTGCAAACAAAAAAAATCCTGTGTAAACCAGCTGTTAGACTAGCTAGCTTCATGTGATTTTAAGAAGCATTTAGCTGAACTGGAATTTAAGTACCTAGACTCTTCCTTGTGTGGATGTGTGTTTAAAATGTGTTATAAGGCAATACTAACAGACATTTAGTGTAATTCATAACTGGATGTGAATGGATAAGTGTTGCTTGCAGTGTAAAAGCACTTTTAGTTTTCAGACAACTGTAAAAGTTCTACACAAGCTCAAGTCAAGTTTTAAGTACTGTAATCGCATATCAATGTTAGTTATGTTGATGCCTTTATTTTCTAAAAACTGTCAAAAAATCTGGAGCAGAACCAGGTCAAACTCATATTTCTTTGAAATCTGGCACTTCCCTCCTCTTTAGTGAACATAACTCCTTCTTAATAAACCATGGAGGCTCCCTCTGCATGCATGCTGGGTGTGGTCACTTATTGCTCGACAGGATGTTCAGACATAAACAAATGAGTGACTGAGACTGAACATGAGTAGAAGATTGGACAGACGGACACTCAAGCAAACAAACAGAATTATCTTATCTCCTCCTTACAGACTGTTATTATGTGAAGAATACATTTTCCACCATGATGTTATCCTCCAGCGCCATACATGCAGCTTCTACTCATTTAAGTACTCCATCATCCTGCTCTTGTCCATCACTTAAACTCATTCACTCATTTCTGCCCGTTTATCTCTTCCTCTAAATGAGTTAAAATCTGCACTCCTAATGTCTTTTCCATGTAACGGCACGCATCCTCCTCTGGAATTAGTGCATGCTAATGACGGTTTAAGTAGCGATCACTTCGTTTTAGCTGCAGGGACAAATTAGTACAGTAATTGAGGCACTGTACATTACCCTAACTGTTCTGTCATTCTGCTAATATCCATTTGCCTTCAAAAAGGGGCAATTAACCTCAATCCTTAATCAGCACAGCGTGTGTCAAAGGACGACATACTTGAGAGCGCTTTAATATTTTGTTGTTGAAAGGGGATTAGCCACGCTTATTTAAATTCATGTATTGTAAATAGATCTGTTAAGGGGAGAAATCTTAAATGAGGTGTTATGTCCTGAAGGACCTGTTTCCTCTCCTGATAGATGAAGCATGATGAATCACTTCAGTACAGGCTTTTAAACAATTTGGTGGAGGAGGATATGCTTGGCGCCGCTGTTTATTACTCTGCTAATCTTCTGTGTGTGCTGTTGCTCCTGATCCAGGAATTGACAGCTCATTTTCCTGTGGACACTGGTTTGATAAGTAATTAAGGTTGTTGAAGAGAATTATCTTTTCATTTGTTGTTTTAAAGCAGATGAAAACACCAGCTATGACAGATGTTCTTTTAGGCAGTACTGCTTTCGGACTAATGATAAGCCACCAAGCTATATTGATAGTTTGCAGGCTTCATACCTTAGATCAGTGGTTCCCAGTGGTTCCCAAAGTGATCTCCAGGATCCCCTGGAGATTGTGAGACCGTTTTTTTTTTTTGGCCCCTCATGTGTGTTTCCTACACCAGCATTCAGAGCATTGTTTTAAATATTCCCATGTAAATGCTCCATATAAGAAGAGGATCTAACTAAAAGACACACCAGAAAGAGACTGACAATGCAGTAAGAGAACATCAGTGTTCAGTGTCTTTGCCCAAAGATACATTAGCATTATGACATCAGTATTATGACTGCAGAAGCTAGAGAACAAACCCTGAGCCATTTGGATAGAAGATGGCAAACTCTACTACTGACCCCCACTCTCTGCAGTGTGAGGGCTTTTTTGGATACTAGAGTCAGTCAAGTTGTATGTGTAAAGCAACAATGCTTGATCAGACTTTAAGGAGGAGATCTTTCTTTTCTCTGTACCTGGTTAGAGTTATATAATTCTGTAAAACACATGGATCTGATCTAATTTTCTGTACATCGCAATGAATTTAAAGCTTGTTTAAAGAGATAAAAGTTAAGTTTTACAAAAGCATTGAGAGGTATTACAGAGAGGAAATATGTACACACACACATACATACACATACACCCTTTGCAGCTATAACAGCTTCAACTCTTCTGGGAGGCTGTCCACAAGGTTTAGGAGTGTGTTTATGGGAATTTCGGACCATTCTTCCAGAGGCGCATTTGTGAGGTCACACACTGATGTTGGACGAGAAGGGCTGGCTCTCAGTCTCAGCTCTAATTCATCCCAAAGGTGTTCTAACGGGTTGAGGTCAGGACTCTGTGCAGGCCAGTCAAGTTCATCCACACCAGACTCTGTCATCCATGTCTTTATGGACCTTGCTTTGTGCACTGGTGCACAGTCATGTTGGAAGAGGAAGGGGCCAGCTCCAAACTCTTCCCACAAAGTTGGGAGCATGGAATTGTCCAAAATGTCTTGGTATGCTGAAGCATTCAGAGTTCCTTTCACTGAAACTAAGGGGCCAAGCCCAGCTCCTGAAAAACAACCCCACACCATAATCCCCCCTCCACCAAACTTTACACTTGGCACAATGCAGTCCGACAAGTATCGTTCTCCTGGCAACCGCCAAACCTAGACTCGTCCATCAGATTGCCAGATGGAGAAGCGCGATTCGTCACTCCAGAGAACGTGTCTCCACTGCTCTAGAGTCCAGTGGCGGCGTGCTTTACACCACTGCATCCGACGCTTTGCATTGCACTTGATGATGTATGGCTTGGATGCAGCTGCTCGGTCATGGAAACCCATTCCATGAAGCTCTCTGCGCACTGTTCTTGAGCTAATCTAAAGGCCACATGAAGTTTGGAGGTCTGTAGAGATTGACTCTGCAGAAAGTTGGCGACCTCTTCGCACTATGTGCCTCAGCATCTGCTGACCTCTCTAATTCATGTGAGCCCAATTTCATTTGACATTTTTAAAATTGCTGAAGGTCCATAAGTAATGGCCCACGGGCCGAATATGGCCCCTTGGCCATAGTCTGGACACCCCTGCTCGCGGGTATGATGCACCCCTCTTAAATATGTCAGAGGGGATGCCATTGTTTGAAGATGGTTGTCGATTGCATTTAAAGACTTTCCCACGTGTGATTTTGCATCAGGGCCGCTTCTTATCTAACAAAAACATCTGTTGCACACTGTGTCAACTCAAACTCCAGCTGTGTCTATTTATGAACAGATACGCCTGTAGCATCAGGAGCAGCTTGAATAGGTTGTAAAATATTATTTTCCATTGTTATGCTTGCGTGTGGGGTGTCTGGTGTTTCTCAGGAGGTTCACTGTGGGTACGAATACACACTCACATGCATTTTCCACTGCATGTTCTGCTGTTGGCATGAGTCCAGAATACTGGTCAATATGCCAAATATATTACAACAAAGTTAACTTTCTGAACCTTTAATGCACTATATTTTACCTGTCAACACTCTTTGCGACAAACTGCCTTACTCTACTGGCTTCTCTGCAGCCAACGAGGGAATTCACTTTCAACTCCTGTAAAATAATCAAACTGAGCCCACTCCAGCATGATTACGTTTGCTTGGCTTGGCAGTCATCCCAAGATTGTATAGGAGCCCTCCAAAGAGGAAGAAATCATATCAAGTAGTGTTTGACCTGTCTATATTATATTTCACCCCAGGACAAAGGGGTTTTAAATTGCTTAACCTGTACCATACTCTTAAGTCTTTGGTCTCTCATTGCCTGATTGAGTATGTCTAAGGATTTGCACTGTAAAAAAGGCTGGTAGACGGTTTTTCACCTAGCTTTATCTAAATATATTACATCCATACCCTCAGCAGTGGCTTACAATAAACCCTGACTATATGGAGCACGTGGTTTGTGATTAAGATTTCCAGCATCATGTCCTTGTATAATAAAGAAATTTTGAATACTTGACTTTGCACAACTATAGTCAATGGTAGGCTTTAAAATTCTGGCAAAGAATGTAAATGATTAAACCAACCAAATCAAGCTCATGTCAGTTTAACTTGTATCTGTGAAACCCAACCTTGTGATTTCATTTTCCATTTTTCAGGGCCAAATTTTTTCTAAAGTGATCCAGCAGGATTAAAGCTATTTGGAAAGATCAAACCTTAAAATCACTTTGTGTAAAAGTATGAAAAGATTAAACAGATACAATCAGGTAATCCAATCCTGGGTTTTTAAGGGGATAAAGCCGCCAATTTGTGACCTTTAAAAGGTGTGAGCAGGACAAGAATAGTTTGGAGTGATAAAGGGAGAGAGGACCATCCTAGATACAGCAGAGGTCTCCATTCACACAGGTTAAAAAGAAGAAAATGTCATTAAACTATGAATTTGGTAAACAATACAATATTGTCAAGATAACTGATATTTTAAGCCTTGGATGTGATATTTGCTTTCCTCTAGAGTTTGGCACTGCTCCTGGACTGAGTGATTAATCTACAGCACCATTTAAAGTGCCTGTTATCCAGACTTTTTATTTCTTAAAGGTCTGTCCCTGTATCAGGTTGATCCTGTCCAGGATTTCTTTGAGCAACTGGGATAAAAGCCAGCTAAATTAAGTCATCCTCAGTGGATTGGACCTTGTGAATGATCAGCCCAAGTTAAACACAGGGGACAACGGTAACATAAAGCACAAGACTACAAATATTTCAGGTGTGATTTTTGATTAACTTTCTAGTTCACATTAAGACCAATGCAATTCTATCAATTCATATTGTACGGTCTAAAGAAAAGTCTTCATGTCATAGAAGCCAAATGACCCTCAACATCAAGACACAAAGTCTAGGGATGCGCTTAGCGATTCTTGCTCATTTCCAATATGTGGTTCTTTATGAACCCATTATTGCAGATACTAATATCAAATACAATATTGGTGGACAGCATGCAATCTCCAATTAACTAAATCTGACTCATTCCATCATACTCATCATTCCTTCAACTGTGACAATTTATTTGTTTTAGAAAAAAGATGTTACACAAATAACTATTGTTGATAAATACAGATGGAAGTGATAATAGGGAGAAGCATTCCAGTACATCCATACATGTCAGCCATATATATCAGCCATACATATACATTCATACATATGGCTACTATATTGGCTATAAATATCATCAGAAACAGTCTTATCTTCAGATACTGATATTTAACTTTTTAATTTTATAGCTGCTGTTACCGTTTATACTGATTACGTTGTGCACCCCTAACAATAACCTGAGAGTTTCATGAGTTCAACCTTTCAATTCAGGAGCTATAACTGTAGCAAAGCCTTCAGAGACATAACATTTTCAGGGAATGTTGGTCATGGCAGGAGGAAGAAGTGATCTGAACCCGGATGCAGAAACAGGTTTTTTTTTTTTAAAGGATTACTGAACAGTGCCAGATAGGTCAGTTTTCCACATTTCAGACAATAACTCACTGACATTGTTGCAAATGCCTTGGCAGAGGTTTGTGCTGTTGAAACTCTTCTAGTTTTTATAAATGTTTTCATCATTTGTAACGTAAAACCGAGACACTAACGGCAGTGCCAGAGGAAAATATCATATAAATGCCATAGAGATGGTGCTAATGGTGATGTCTGACCAGTGGTCAACAAATATTTAAAGATGACATTGGTTATTGGTGTTTTGTTACTTTTACTGTCAGAATTATCACCATGTTTGCAATTATTTCCTTATTTCTCCTCATTGTGACCTGTTCCTACTCTGTGACACCTCACAGGTTCATCCTTAAAAATCTGACATCCAAACTATACAAATGAAAAATAAAAATTCTTCTTCTTTATTAATAAAACCTCACTAAAATTCATATTCATGCATGTAAAATATACGCCTCATGTGGTAATGGTACAGCAAATCGGCCATTTTTAGAGCAGAAATAAAGTCACACATATATAATGACTCCAGAGCTCACTGTAAAGTCTAAATTTATACATTTGTCAAAAAGTATTTTCCTTAATCACAATAATATGGTTGCACTTACCACAGGTGATTTTTTTCAACAACTAATTTTCAAGACATTCAGGGTGTGTTTCACAACGCACAGAGGCATGTTAGGTATATAGAACTTTTTTCTTAACTGCCTTGCAAACATCCTCTGGTATTTTAGATATTTCCTTTGAACATCTTTGACGGGTTGGTGAGAAAAAACACAACTGCCTGTAGCACAAACCAAATCTTCGCTGAAGTGTACATGTCATACGGGCTTGTTTAAGCAGGTGCATTTCAAGTTTGAGAATTAACAAGAACACACAAACAAGGTTCACTCTTGTCTAATGCCCATAATTGTAAGGGACATGATACCATCTGTAAACATGGGGTTTCTGTTCAAGTGGAGTAAACACTGTAAACTTGTACTTTCTAGTCTTCCTCAGGATATAAAGTCTTTGCGGACTTAACAGCAGGGAAGGAAACACAGCAGGAGAAATCAAGAAGTTGGCAAGACACCCTGAATCAGGAAATTGGTGTCATTACATTATTTCCTGGACGGTGTGTGTTTGTGCCTTTCCACTCTTCATTATGCCTGAGAAACAAAGGGACCACCGGAGGAAACCTGATTCTCTGTTGCTCCGGTTTTGGAGGAAACACTTAGTAAAGGACCAAACACACAAAGAGCACAGAAGATTACAAAGAGCCTCTTCTCTTCTTTGAGAGAGCTTTCACAAGCCCAGGTTACTTTTCTTTCTTTTTTTCCAACAAGGCCTGTCTTTCATGCAGGGCTGGGCTGATAGCTGGGAATAACAGGTTCAGGTAACAGAGCGCTCAAAGGAGAGGACGACTCAGAGCTGAGGGACAGGGTAAGTGCTGAGTGTTGTAATTTGAGGGAAACCCTGAGAGAGGACACAGATTTATGTAACATTTTACCCTTCTATAAGTTTCCATTCATTCCACGGTCATGAACACTCCATTGTGCCAAAATAAGCAAATACAATGTACAGCACAGGAATGTGTTTACATATTTTTGTGCTTTTTTTTTTTTTTGCTGGGGCTGTTTTCATAGTTGGTCCAGTAAGCTACAGTGAAAATTGTATTTAGACAATGCTATAGATGAAGCAAGAGCATGAGGAAGGTGATTTCCTGTGAGAACATGACAATGCCATATTGCATAACACCAGGTTAATGGAAAAATAAATTTCCCAGTTTGTACAACTCATGAGCCTAAGAAATGGGGTCAGTTTCATAACCTCATTTTGACAAGTCTGTCAGGTTAAGCCTGTCTTAATGCTGCTTATTGTTGATTTGTTAACTACGGGAAGGGACGAATTTCACAAAGGTAATACAGATTTGGTTTTTGACCATGAAAAGGTCTGGGCCACTAGGAGGGCTACAGACTTGAAATATCAACCAACATGTTTTGGGCAAACTGGCCTTTTAATACATTTTTTAATACTGTCCTACACTGCTGCACTTCACAAATCTGTCTTTTTTTTTTTTTTACTACGGCCCTTTTGTATTCGATGTAACATTTCTCTTGCACTTCTGGCTGGTTGGCAAATAAACTGGTCAGTGGACATTTATGCTAAACAAATCAGTATTGTCTCTTCTGTAAACTGTAATGCAAATGCAAATTACGTGCAGTTAAGTGTTCTAACAAAGCTTTAAATTTTGTGTCAGATATCTGCAGTGATGGCCAAGCTACTTCTGAAATGTAATGAGGTAAGCTACTGGTTACTCATGAGAAAAAATCAGCTTCACTACAACAGCTACACCCTGGAGAAAAATAGCCAGCTAAGTTAAAGAGACACAACAAAAGTAGATCACTACATCTAAGCTACTTTCTGATTATCTTCATTGTTACTATTATTTTATTATTATTCTTAGGGATACCCCAATCAGGCTTTTCTTGACTGATACTGACCCACCATCACCTGTTTGTGCGATCCATTGATACAGATACTGATAGTGGCCAAATGTTTGCTCAATAAAGCCACTCAAAAAGATCTCAAAAACAATGTAATACAGTATCCTACCGTAAGGACATCTGACGTACACAATAAGATGACTCATTTATCATTTAGTTTTATGAATTAAAAAAAAATAATGGCAGACTGACTAAAACCATTTTTTCAATCTAACAGGCAAAACAGTTCAAATAATTTAATAAATAAAACCCAATACACTAATAAATATTATATTGGTTACATAATGTAACAGGTATAATTTCATATTTTCAAGAAAACAAATGTAACCTCTCCGCAGGATTTTTAATCATGGCTCAGCCAAAATCTAAATCTCCAATCCTGTAGATTACATTTAAACACATCATGTTCTCAGCTTTGACACATACTCACTTTACTGGGCCACCCTGAACGCATCACAATGTTTCCAACCGGACCTCAAACGCATCGTACTTACATATGTTATGAAGCAATGTATAGCTTGTTTAGCTTGGCTGAACAGCTTTTATCCGGATGGTCTTAGTTTAAATTGCAGCACAGTCTAAAAAACTGGATTAATATCTTTGGCTAAAAGGACTGAAAAAGAAGTAATATACCTGTGCATGTGTGCTTGAATCTATTCTTTATCCTCAAAGTGTGTTTTAGGACTGTGACAAAGTGCTTGGTTGCTGCTATGCCATACACAACTGCTTTCACTTTTTGTTGAGGGAATGTATCCTGTACAGATACTACCTCACTACATGATCAATACACTGGATGGGCTAAAGCTCACCATCATAACCCTAATAATAATAATGACTTTTGACCAGTTCTTTGTGCAACAGGGGGTGGCCCACATTCATATAAAGTCTGTTTTTTAAAACTATCAATGGCCTTTCATTTTTGTTAACAACAGAAACACTGACTGGGAGCCGGATTTTATCACCTACATACAGAATCCAACCTCACTGATGGTCCTGTTCTTAAATGTAAACCCTCCAGACAGACTTAAGGCTGAGCAGTAGATTTATGAACATGTTTTTCTTGAAATGGCGTGCAGCTATCACACACAGGTGTAATATTTGTGCAGCCACATACCTGTGGCCATGTTAAGTACCTTAAAGAAACACATGTTCGTTTCTCAGTACAGGTGGTACTACCGCTCTACAAATCTTGTCTAACAGGCTACTGCTTTCTTGTTTTCTTCCTTCACATACCTTTGACATATCTTTTCTAAATACTGACAGCACTCTAGACAATATTTCAATTTTATCCAATTTCTAAAATGAGGAAATTGCAACCAGTTCTTTAGTGTTATAGTCCTATAATTGCACACGCAAGACAATTTAGCAAGAGTGCAAGATCACACACCTGCCATTCGTGAATTATTTGACAGTGAAGATCCTATAGACAAGGTATAGATTCCAAGTCTCTTAACTTGTGTCCATGAGTCTTTCATTATGAAAGTCCAAGCAAAGATGCATGAGACACCCGAGAAAACAATGCACAGGACAGAAGACATCATGTTTTCAATACATAAGAGGTGTTTTCTTTTGCAGTGTCACAAGAATTGACCTCTGTTTTTGGTAACATGTCAAATTATCATTAATCAGCTGTCCTTCACATACAAACGACTGTTTGATTACGCACAAATGCAAACTGTATTAACTCTGATAAAAATACACAATGACAGTTTTATGCCTCTTTAAATGACCTGATTGAAATACCTGCACATAAAGAACAACCTAAAGTCTGTGTCAACAGGATATTTTATTATTTATTACATTATTTTGTTTTTTTTATTTCACTGTCTGGCACAAACCTCTTATCTCCCAAATTGCTGCTTTTCTGTAAATTAAATTTATGCTCTTCTGCATGAATGGGTAAGTGTTGCATTGTCCTGATACTGAATGCATTTTTTGTTCTTTAATTTGGTTTAAAGTTTATAAAACCTGCGCACCAAAATAGACAGTGACCAATAGCACAAAAAAGAATCATAAAAAATAGAGATAGGAGCAATGACAAATTTACTGATAATATGATTTGATTATTGATTTTTTAGAGGTACCTGCATCAATTAAAAGTCAAACATTATCGGATAGTATTTATTTAATTTGATGACTGGCTGATCCGAATGAACTCTTCAACTCCTGAGCCTATTTTTTAGGTTTCTGCCCAGAAATTGCATACCCATAATAAAAAGGGTATATTTCTGCAACAACAAGGTCTATTGGAATACTTTTGGTGTCCCAGTAAAGGGGACACTTCTGAGATTTGTTGAGATGTGCTAATATGAGTATATGTGATATGGGTGAAGAGCAAATGAAGATGGCACACAGCAAAAATGTAAAAAAAAATCTTGCTGCGCCTTAAAAAAAAAAAGCATTTTCAGAATGAATATGAATATGAAAATGGCATAACATGGCGAGTGGGTGGACAAAGCGGAGCTGTACAGAGTTTGACATGTTGCTATTCATTTGGTTGTTATTCGAGTTGTGTTTAGGGTGTCTAGAAAAGGTTTTGTCTTGTTGCCCAAGTTCTGCTGTTTAATTTGATGTATAGCATCCCTATTTTGGGTCGTGATTAGCACCTTGTCTTTCGTTGTGTTTGGGACTGCTTCTCAAGGTCCCCCAATTGGAGGACCCTCATTTTCCAAGGGTTAATATCTGTGATCACTAACATGATCACCCGCTGGTAATACGTCAAATTGTACCTTCAGGCTGTAAACATATCTTTACACTCATCTACTTGTCTAATCACTAATATGTGAATGGTATCTACAGCATAAAGCTTGATCCGGGCATCCCTTTAGTTTGTAAATCAGGAATATATTTCAGTATATCATTAATACTCAAAATTGTTCCTTAGGTTTCAAATTTGGGAAAAATATTTGAATCATTATAATTATCAAACATAATGCTCATTAACAATGAGCCTTATATAAAAGACAATTATTAAGATACTGGTAGACAGACCACCACAGCCTTGAATCATTTTCATAACAGAATTTGATGGTAGAAATAGCTGATCTAAACAAAAAATATATAGGCAAAGATAATGTTGTTCATAACTCTTTTAGTTTTAAAACTGAACATATTTTATCTTGATGGAGCTTCAGGAAAAAAAATCTGTAAACATTTCTGTTAAACTTTATTTTAATTCCATTTCATCACATACTGGCTTTCGAGATCTATTGAGTTTGTCATCAATTTAAATTTTCTTTCTGTCTGTTATTAAGTTTGTGTCGACTGATGGCGAAGGACAGAGATCATTTAGGAGACATGGGACTAGACCCAAATTCTTATATAACTCACTGAGAGGGATCAACAGCAAGAGTACCAAAGCAAAAAATAGTAATTTTATTGCATTTTGTATTAGAAAATAAATGAGAATGGGATCTGTCTGTATTTTTGTATCCTGACCATGCAGCACTTTCAGCTGGCTGCTCTGACATGAGGACTTTTAAAAAAATAAGTGAGGAGCATTGGGGAGATATTGACTGAGATGGAGGCCATATTGTGTTTGTACCTGCTCCCATGTTTGCAGGCTGTAATAGTACACATCATCTGGTAGGGGTGTCCTGATCCGATATTGATATCGGATATCGGTCCAATATCAGCAAAAAAACTGATTATATCGGCCTGCATCTAAAATCTCCGATATAAGCACTCCGACACAAGCAGTCCATTCTAATTTATTTTATGTTTAAGTTAAACACTGTGGTTATTTTGCAATTTAAAAATATCTGTTTTTGTTTTTATTGGATTTATTGAGGTTACTTTTCAGGAACTTCTAATTTATTATTATTTATTTTATTTAACTGTAGTATATTCTTATGTTAAAGGTTAAAATTTATTTAACCCATTGGTTAATAACAAATGGGTCAGTTTTTCTCATACCTACTATTGCTGACTACTGTTCTCTGTTTGAGTAATCTCACTTGATCAAGCCTTTTCTTACAGTCCATACCACAAAATAAGTAATAAAAGTATGTATGATTCCTGCTGATATCGTATTGGATCAATATCAGTATCGGCCAACACTCAAGGCTGCAATATTGGTATTGTATCGGAGGTGAAAAAGTTGTATTGGGACACCCCTATCATCTGGTTTGTGATGCTTTCACATCTGTTAGCTCTCATTGGTTTTTGTATGTATTACGCAGTAGGCAGCTTGACCCAAAGTCACAAATTTCATTCATATTTGATATTTACAACTTGAGATTGGTGAAGCTTCAGTCCACTAGGTCGTAGTAAAATAGTATTCAGGGGTACAGCCAGAAATGTTGGGTCCCATGAAAAAATATCACATAGGGCCCTATCCTTGTCCAGCGATGCACAGTTTTTAAGCCATACATCTATACACCAAATTGAAATATTACATGCTATAATAAACTTTAAAATATGGACTGCTTTTTATGGCCAAGTTCTCCTATTTAAAGGCACAAGTAAGCTTGAAATGTTGGAGAAAACGCTCTTTTTCTAAATGTTATGCAATAAGTTGTAAATTTAATGATGCAATATAAGTAGATTTCTGGCATTTGGAGCAATCTAAGCACTAATCAAGATGTTAATTATCACTTACATTGAAGATGTAATCAGTTTTCACCAATCTCAGATCTATTAACCATGTCAAAGATTTACAATTTTTTTGCAGACAATACATTTCACTTACTTAGTGACTTGTCATTAACAAGACCCAGTTATTAAAATAATCCATTCAGATATTTGGCAATACATCAGGAAGCATTTACAAAGGGAATACATTCAAATGCTTTTACAGGGCCTTTTGTATAAATGTCATTTTATTGGAGTTTAGCAATTCAAAATATTCCTAACTATAACTTTTTTTCCTTAAAAAAAAGAAAAACAAGAAAACTCATTTTTAGAGGTGAAAAATAAAGAAATCTTAAATCACCCATTACAAAATGTTTCTGAAACGCTACTTTTAGGGGCCCCTGGCAATCATTGGTCCTTGGGCTATACCTTAGATCTACCCCCCACCCCTTACTACAGACAGGAGCAATTAGGTAAAAATTTGGCCTAAAATTGTCTGGTGTGTAGCCATCTTATATTTAACAGAGTATGACTTTTTGTCTCTTCTTGGATGTTCTGTAGTTTAGACTTTCTCCAGCTTGCACTGTTTTCTCTCACCCTTGGTTACAGTCTCTTCTTGTGTCAAATCCTCCAAATAAGGCAGAGGTGTAAAATATTGGGTTACAGGAGAAGTGTACCAGACACCGGCTGTTATGAGCAGGAAACCTGTCAGCTCATCCAAACCTGATAACTTGATAAATGAGATAAAACAGATAATTCTTTGCACAAAAACATCAGATACAGTGATTCTGGAACTTCATTCTTAGTCCTTATTTAACCCAGAAGAAGTATGAACTCTGAGGTTTAAATACTCTAAAGGTCAGTCCAAACACGGACCAATCATCAATCTCTCTCTCTAACTCTGTCTTCCTCTCCCCCTTGCTTCCTGCAGACCAATTGTAATTCATCAGTCGTGGTGTCTAGGGGGAAGCGTGTAGTGGGTGAGTGAGGATAAGAGTTTAATCCATCAAACCTCTTCCACTCCCACCTCGCAGCTGACTCAACAACTTCACCACGGGATTACAAACTCCTGAGAGCGGGGGTCCACGTGTATGTTTCGATCTTACACCCCCACAGGCTTCTGTTTTCAATATGCTCAACCCTCAAATGACAGCCCTAGTTTTTAGATATTTACTATGAGGATTGGACAATTGTATGTTTAGTGTCCGGCAGTGGTATGAGTCAGAACAAATCTTGTCTCACTGCAATTTCTTATTCTGCTCCTTGGCAACATGAATAAGTTAGCGACTGACCACTTATTGGCTGCAGAGACCAGGAGCCAAACAGTGGAGGAGGTATTGACTTCTTCCACATTGAAGGAGCCCACAGCTGTTTTAATGAATAAAATCTGCTCATGTTAAATAAATACTTTAAGTTAGGTTGTGTAGGAAGCTTTTAACTGCTGAGTAACAAATCCTATGCAAGAAGTAAATACTTTTTTCACTTAAATAAGTGCAAGAATAAGAATGAATAAGTAACATATGTAGTTTTTATGATCTACATCGCTGTAGTCTTTACAAGATAATCCCTAGTGTAACTGCAATGATTGCATTTGGTTATGTGAGGTAAAACACAGGTCCATTTCTGGTCAAAGTAAGGCACTCAGTGAAACATTTTTCTGAGCCCTTTTGCAGCTGTAATGCAATGGCACAGCTTAAAGAAAATGTTATAAAATGGTGATGTTAAGACATTAGCCATGGTGGGTTCTAATCAGCTCTGGCTTTTTTGCTGCTTTTTTAATTTAGGTAAAAGCAAACTAAAGAAACTCTGTTCGGGTGATAGTTACTGCACAGAATGCATTTTAACCCCCCTCTTCTGCAAGCAAGTGCGTTTTGTTATGGCACCACTCACTACTTACCAAATAGTCTATGTGTCTCTCTGCTTGGAACAAAGTACTACCAAATTAAAAGCATTGTAAATATATTTAGTACAGTGTACAGTCACTCCAATGCTGCTTTTTTTAGTTTGGTTTTCACCTAAAATCCACAGAATCAAGTGAAGCTCTTAGCCCCATCTGCAGCAATGTAAGGCCTAACTCCTATTCTTGTTCTTTGCTTACAGGGGCAGAGCTGATCAAAACCACTAATGTATTTATTACTGAAACAAAACTCATACAGCCCTACTCTTTAAGTTCAACCAACTTACAATTTTTTGTGTTGTCTTTTCTTATCATAGTCCTAATCCCACTTTATCCCCTACATATTTTGTTTTCTTAAAAATAAGAAAATGTCATGCTTTTGACCTTCAACCTCTATCCCCAAAAAACATGCAGCCACCGGCTTCAGACATTCAGAGGCAAACACTATTTAACTCTGCAGCCCTGTCTTGGTCAACTTTTCCTCCCTCTCTCGTTTATCTCCTGTTGATGACAGTAGTTCATCAGCAGGTTTGTATATTGAACTAACTCTGCACCAGTGGGTTTTCTCTTCTGCATTCTGTTTCATCTGTGGTAAAGTCACTTAACTAGGGAGTAACTTTCTGCACCACTCAGAATTATCAGCGCTGGTGTTTTGGTGGTACAGAATAATGTGAACCAACAGTTGCACTCAGAGATTAACAGCATTATTAAGCAGGATATTTTTAAATAGAACAAGAGCAAATACAGGAAAGGTGTAGTTTCTCAGCGCGATGTTTGGATGTACGTATGTTAGTTTGTGTCACTGAGTGAGGAGCTTATAATACAGAGAGAGTGTGTGTTAATTCTTAGGGAAATCATTTATTGCAGTGACCACTAAGTGCCAATTAAAACCTTATATGTGGACAACCCTGGATGTCCATTCCTTGAATAATATTTATCATAATGACCGCAGTTCAATAAGCGAAAACAGGCAAAGCGAGGGCCCTAAGGATGATGGAGCCCTTCACACTGTACTTATTCTGTGTATGGGGAGGGGCGGGCCTGGGTAAAAATACAAGAGAAGCTTATTTAATTTTACACACAGGCAGTGGCATATACTCTCTCTCAATCTTCACCCTAAAGCCTAAACACTGAGCCGACACAAACTTCAGTGCCATCTGGACTGATGGCATGAGTGTTTTGGTCCATGAGGGCTTAAGATTGTGAAAAAATTAGCAATAAGCCACAAGATCCTGACATAACAGTTTGCCTGGGGAAATGTATCATATAGAAAGGAAAAAAAGCTTACTATGTAAGCATATGTTTTTCTTTCATTAGAAGGCTAACTTCCTCCCACCTGTTCAGATCTGCACTGGGGCACGCAAGGCTCTGACAGCTTCAAGCTGTCAAATTGTAGTTTACATATTTTACCTGAAACAATGCTAAGTATGTCAGAGTATATTGTATTTAAAGGTATTTGCACAAGAATAAGGATGTAAGCCCATTTTATCCTGATTTTATCAATGAAAAGATATTGAATTTTGAATGTGGTTATCTGACTTTTTATGTTTAGCCTGCTAAGCATGTGCAAACATGGATTAGTTCTACAAAATACAAACTCATACCTGATATTTGTTTGAAAAGTTCTGTCCTAAAAAACACTTTCCATGGAACAAAACACTTTCAATAGGAAATAAATGTCATGCTCTCAAAAAATACATTAAATTGCATTTTGTAAGCCCAGATGTATTAGAAAATAGACATAAATTATTTTGCAAGGTAGCAATATAAGAAAGCAGGTAGCTGTTCTGCTGGGCTGCTCGTGGTACCGTCAGTCTCTAAAAGTAGTAAGGGAGGTAAAGCCTTCGGTTATCAGGCTCCTCTACTTTGGACTCAATTACCAACCACAGTTCTGGAGGCAGACACACTCACTACCTTTACGGTGAGACTCAAAACATTCTTTTTTGATAAAGCTCTCAGTTAAGGCCAGCTCAGGCTTGGACCAGTTCATAGTTAAGCTTCAATAGGCTTAGACTATAGGGGGATTTGGCAAACTGAGCTCCTCCCTCTCTATTCCTCTAAACTCTCTCTTCGTCCTTTCTCTATATATCTCTTTGCTCCTTATTTTTCGCTCCTGTACTCGTCTCTGGTCCTTGTCTTGTAGGCTGCTTGGGAACGTTGTTGTGGATGGCCTGCTGCTATGGACTTACATATATTAGTGTGGGCTTGACAGACAATCATGGATGACTTGCTGCCATGGACCTGCTCAGCTCCATAACATAAATTCATATTTTTGAACCTGTTAATCACTGTTTAATTACTAGTTAATTAATTACTAATTACTATTGCTGTAAGCCTCCTGACCCAGTGCTGTACTCATTGTGGATTCATATTGGGTTTAATATATGTATATATGTGTATATGTGTATTTTATATTTGTATATGCATATATGCATATAAGTGTATCCATAAAATAAAGAGAATGGCTCCAGCCTGAAAACATGTTGTAAATTTGCACGATACAAATGACTGATTGATTGATTGATTGATTGATTGATTGATTGATTGATTGAATAACTGATTGATTGATTGATTGATTGACTGTTCAGCTTGCACTTGTGGAAAGCCCTGCTAAAGAGACTGCAGCCTCAGTAGTTTTGTCACTAGCTATCCTAGCTAACCTCTAGGTCTTTTCACTCTGACTTTGCCTGTTGGTACTGAAGGCTAAAAACTGTCATTAAGTGTTTTAGAACAAGGGCCAGTTTTTACTTGATATGCTATGGGGGCAGGGTAAAAAAGAAATTAACACACTTTTAATCTTTGGGCTTTTCAAACATATGAATTGCCATATTTTTCTGAACTATCTATAGCTTTCAGCTTTAAAAAGTGAGATCAGTCCCTATCAACCATACTTCTTACAGCTGCTATCTTGGCTGCACCTTTCTCGGACTATAATTTAGTCATAACTGGATATGACTCATACACACTAGTCTTATTTGAATGTAGCTAACATTGGCTGACCAGTGTGTTTCTGTAAACAAATCAAACTTTATGTCATTCCAACTGTTTCAATCTCAATTGTTTTGGAGGTTGCATTAATAGTTAAAAGGTTCCCTCAAAACCACAAAATTTTGGACCCCACATTTTCTGAATTTGTTGAATATTCTGAGGGTCAGATGGAAAGCTTTGGTGGGCAGGATGTTGTCCCAGGGCTGCCTGTTGATAATCAATGGTATACAGTTTCATCTCCGTTTTTTGACCTTACATTTTCATTGTCATTCTTTTTACTTCTGTCCTGCTTTTACGGTAATTTGTGTGTGTGCATGTGTAAACTAGTAAAGCATTCAGAGAGCGCAGACCTCCGCCAAGGTGATCCAGATCAGTCCCAAAATTTAATCAGTTCTTCCAAATCCCATTTCCAACAATTCCTGAAAATTTCATCCAAATCCGTTCAGAACTTTTCAAGTTATTTTGAACACAGACAAACAAATAGACAGATAAACGCCGGCAAAAACATTACCTCCTTAGAGGAGGTAAAAATGCTTCAATTGTAAGTTCAGGGGCGATTTAAGGATCTGACTGTTCAGGGGGCTCAGCTCTTACAGAAATTATGACATAAAAACAAACTTCCATCCTTATAAGTGTTCAATTGTCTCAAACAACCCAACTCAGTATACATTTCATTAGATAGAAAATTTTAAATTACAGCACTAATAGAAATGTGCAGCAACATCAGTTTTACACCTTTAAGATATTGTTATTTTTTCCTTAAAAGTTACTAATTGGTACAGGTGTATTCATTCTTATTTATTTTCAGAACTTCATACAAGTAACTAAGCAAAACAGGTAGATCAACTTATTGTTGAGACATATTAAATGCCTATTTTACTATTATTTTATATACAAAATTTTCAATGAAGGATTGTCACACTCCACTTCAGTTATACAAGTCCTTTCACATAACTGATTTTTCACAATTCTGTTTAGTCAAGGGCCCTGAAACCAATCATTACTCACCAAAATATATCACTGCTAATATATTAAACTAAGAGCTTTGAATCGTTTCTTTTTTTTTTTTTTTACATCATGTTTGTAAGTAAGATGGAATTCAAGGGTTAACAAGGGTCTAAAATATCCCATGTGTATGTGCATGTTTTATTTCATCAAGAAAAGCTCTTTGAATTTCAAGTCACATGGGCTTTTACGGGAATAATTAAGAGGTGGTGAGCATGTTGATGTGCATGTGTGTGACTGAAACCCACCCCACCCTCTAGAGCCAGCCCTTCTCTCCTCAACCTCCACCCTCTTCATTTTAACTAAGTACGGAGTCGGATAATGAGTGAGCAGAACCAGATGACGAGCCGCTTCTGCTTCCCTTTCAATGCAGAGTCAACTTTTATTAGTCAAAGGGAAGTGAAGCAACTGAGCTAAGAAAATGATTGAATCTACAAAATCTGGATATTATGTCACCATGACTACACTGAATTTGTCATGTGACTGATGTCAGCTGAGACTTTTTTTACTCTGTGTAGATGAGGAAATTTGGAAAAAGTGCAGATTTTCCATGGAAACTGTTAAATTTATTCCACATGTTGTAAACCTGCAGAAGATGTTGCTTTAACTGGAAAGTCTCCTTGTTTGTCATGACCAAACATTTTCAGAAGGAGCCACCAGCCAGCAAACCGTGTAAGAATGTGACTGCACAAACAGAAAAGCCATGCTCACAAATATGCTGTATTTGTAGTCGCACTGATTTAGAGGACCAGTGACCGACTGTGTGCACAAACACTCAAATCCCAGCTGAAACACAAACACTTTCAATTCAACCAGGAATGTATTTCAAATCTCTGTTTACACTTGGAGTGGAAGATTTAAACACTACAGGGGGAGTGCCTTGCCTTCACAGTCAAACACTCCGCAGATGCAGTCTAAGCCTGCAGTGTTTGGGATTGGTGTGTTTATGCATATTAGTGCGTCATTGTCACTAACTCCACTCACACACCTCCAGGCAATCCCATGAATCTAACACAAAGGCCAGACGTCCTCATGGGTGTGTCAACACAGTGCAGCACATCAAAAGCTGCAGCACTGTTTTGTTATATTGACCTATTGTTGTGGTGAGATTAAAAAATGGCACGGTGAAGAGGTAATTGCTACATGTCAGTAAGAAAAACAAGAGGCTGCTCGTTCTACTGTAAACCTGACAGAGTTAGAGTGAAGCCTGAACAACCAGTGTAAGCTGCTCAGCGGTGTGAGTGCTAAACCTGTAAGTCAGGACAGGTTAGCACATGTCAGCCTGGGAACATTTCAGACATCTGGTATCAGAAGAGCATATTAGAGGAAGACAAAATTAAGTACAGTGAAGCCAGAAACAAGGAAGGCAGATTGATCAGGAACACCAAGAGACAACAAAAACAGAAAAGATTTTAAGCCTGATGTCTGTGCTGTGTTTGGGAAAATCAGAATAGTATTGAAAAAGATCTCAACCAAGCTTGTAGGACAAATCCAGTGTTTGCACATGTTTAGCTGGCTAAACATTACAAATCAGATAACCAAAAGTTAGCACTAGATTAAAGAGCTCATATTTTGCCTTAAACATAGTAAATGTATTCATTTTCGATGCCTGAGTATGTTCACAACCACTCATGTTCAAAAACCCTAGTTTTCACATACATGTATGGTGCTGTATTCTCTGTCTCTCAGAGATGCTCTGTTAGAGCTCTTGCACCTTTTAGGTCCACCTCCTGACTTGGCTTGGATCAAGTCCCAAGTTTTCAAGATTGGAGGAAGTGACATAGGATGTGAGTTTAATTCAAATTTGTATGTATTTTTATGGACCTGCTATGTTGCCACCATATGTGACGTGGCCGCACCAGGTGGAAACCTCCAGGGCTGAAAATGGAGGTCCATGGTGAAGTGACAAAACCTGTAGTACCCCGAGTGTCCACTTGGGGCTGGCTGCAGTAGCCTGACATTTTAATGACTGTACACAGGAAAAATATGTTTTTTCACGGCCTTAATACACACATTTACAGCCTGGTTCAAAGATGGCTTTAGTCCAAATCTTTAATGCCTCTATGTGCTCTCACTGTGAGGGGTGTGAATTTTTTTTTTATATCATACCTGTTTGTTTTTTATTGAGGATTTATTGAAGATTTTCCACTTCAGAAATGTGGAGTTGCAATTGGTCAGACTACTTTAAGTCCCACCCCAACACAGTCTCTCAATCTGTGAGTTGGTTGAGCTGTAGTTCAGTTGAGATGGCAAATGCAGGATGGTAGCATCCATAGAGGTCACCAAATATGTTCCAAAGGCTCCACTGAAAATCAAAGGGCTAATGTCACATGGGTTCATCCAATTCTTTTATAGTCTATGGGACGCACAAAGTTGTAAGAGTAGGATAATGGCAGACCACACCAGCGGAGAGTGTACTTAAACTTTTCTGAAAAGAAAATGACAGCCCCAGCTTGAAAGCTTTTGGTACAGACAAGGCATTAAAACTACATGACAAAGTATTTCTTTCAGCACAGAGTGATATGAGGAAAAACACTGTGTTCAGTGTGTTACGATCCCACACCCATGTGAGCAGACATAGTCCCAGCCAAAAGAAGCGGTAGCTGCTGTGACACCCATGTTAAAACATAGCTGAGCACATGTTCACATATCCGTTAAGGAAAACGAATCATGTTGACAAGTACTGTAAACATATTCTTAAGGCACAAGTCTAGAGAGTGCCCCATTACCCCCCTTTTACTGTAGAGACCCTGCAGAGCTCACCATCGTGATGAATGAATGAAGAGAAGAGGGTGGATGTCGCTGCACAGTGAGTGACAATGAATGTGGGTTTGAAGGGTGGGTGGGGTGTTGTATTTTGTTTTGTACCCTCTGAAACTTCTCTGCTTGTGTTTTTGAATGTACGGCACTATATGCTACATTTTTTGTGTAAAAAGTGCTTTACAAATAAAGTCTGATTGATTGATTAATTGATTGATGATAAGATTTGTGATGGAGGGGTTAAACCCTATTGGCATAGTCAGTTGCATCAATGTTTGTAAATCATATAGCTTACCTCTGGACATCTGCATATAATATTATTATAATATATAATCATATTAATATATATTTATTGATAAGTTTAGACTATAACATTTATACATCTGGTGCAGTGACAATTGCGCCAGATGAAATTCAAAAGAAAAGAAAAAAGAGAGACGCTTGCTGAATAAATGTAAGTCACTCGGTGTCTTAAGGATTTACCTGTGATTACCCATATTTCTCTGTTTTAATCTTTATTCTTAATGTGATCTAAAAACATGGAGTACATTGTTGCAAGGAGGATGAGCAGGAGATATCGGGGGAATATTTCACCTAAGGTTCTGCTATTTTGCGATGACAGACCAGGAATGGTGGATCACAAGCATGATGAATGGATTAGCCTGCTGCTGTGTTTAAATGTAATTATCACTTAATTTTGTACTCCTATTTATGACACAGGAACAGATTAAATCTGTCCCGCGAGGTGGTCCACACAGTGACGCGCATCGTGGCCTCCGGTGCGCGGCCCGGTGGCCCCTGCGCTCTCCCAGTTGCTGCAAGTGACAGCGGCTCTGACCTTCTTCGCCAGTGAGGTGAAATTGTCACTGCGCCTCGCCCGGGGCGCATTTCAAGGCAAGGAGAGGCGTTCATTTGGTTGGTGAAGATTGCACTCGGCTGTGTTAAAACCACTCACGCCTTCTCTCCTCCCTCTCTGCTACTTGCGTCGGTGGGAAGGACGGAGGCGTGGGTGCGCCTCCCTACGCCAGACTGCGCCGTGCACGAAACTTGCAAAATGCCCTGGACACACCGCATTGGTGTCTGCGCCTTGTGTACGAAATTAGAGCCCCCTGAGTCCATGCGGATCAAACATTTTTTAAGCATTTGTTAACGGTGCAAGATAGGGTAATTTTCCATATTTTCGACAGTAACTTGCCAAACAATGTTGAAATTGCCTAGTCAGATATATAAAAACGAGCAAGACCATTAAGAGATTTTTTTGTTAACCAAAAAATAACGTTAAATCTATTCTAAAGAATTAGATAAATGTGCTACACTACAACGTAAGTAGTTTTCACATCCTCCACAGACTTTCTTTCTTTCCACCCCAAGGCCAACTGAACCTGACACACCAGACAGACAGTTCCAACAGATTTTTCACTAGTCCATCTGGAGAAGAGTCCATAGAAAATGTTTTCAGGGGGCAGAACCTTCAAAAACCACTGCAGCTTGTGACTGGACAATCAGTCTGCCAGTCACAATCATTACAGACCAATCCATATCAAGCCACAGCACGACGTGGCAGCTAGACCCTGTTGTTAGCTGTTAGCTTAAACTATTTTTCACTCCTTAGACTATCATGTTACATTAAATAATGCCACAAAGATGTATCATTTACCACTTATTTGTGACATGAACCTTGTCAGCGACAATCCCCACCAAGTTCTCCTAATAAACTTCTGAGAAGAGCATATTTCGCCAAGTATCGTTAAGTAACCACGACTCCGGGCTACTACAGACTAATCAGTATCATCAGCAGAGGATTTCAAGGAGTGGTCCTCGGTCGGGAGGAGAGCAAAAACATGATTTCTTGTAAGAAAAGCTTTAAGTGACATTATTTGCTCCTCTTTTAAAGAAGAAGTTGAGTCCTTTTCTGATAAAACCTCAGATATTGCCGCATCCACGGCTTCAGAAGCCGCCATTGTTTTCAAACCTGCAGTCACTTCCCGCTGCGGTCACATCTTGTTTCCATCTCTCTTCTCTGATTGAGTTATCCCGCTTTAGGCCGTGAACTATTGGAGCTTGGCAAGATGGATCTGCGTGATTTCAGACAATGAATCAGGCAGGTTCATCTGCACTGCAAGGTTAATACCAACTTGTTATATACTGAGTGACTGGAATTACTTAAACTGAATCCAAATAGGGCTGCATGGTTGGAACAGCAAGTAGTGCTAATGCCTCCCTCCCTGAACAGACCCTTCTTGTTTGGGTTTGCTTGTTCTCCCCAAAAACTTACTTGTTAGGTCAATTGGTGACTCGCCCTTACATGTGAGTGTGTGTGAATGGTCTCTAAATGTCAGTCCCTTTGATCGAATGCTAATCGATCCAGCATGTGCCCAACTCTATTTACTGTTGTGCCCACATTGTCAGTTTTTTGTGGTGAGGCTGTTGTTGCTCTGTGTGTTGTTTCCCCACCATCATGAGGCTAAAAAACGAAGAAGCTCCTGCGGTAATATCCAGCAGCAGATCTCAACAGTAAAAAAAAAATCCAGATCTGGTTGTGATCAAAACTGCTCTGGAAAGCAATTCCATTCTGCTGATGTAAAAGCCCAAAACACAGCTCCCAGAAGCATCTCAACATAAATTCTGATTTATAGTTTTTCTCTAACAACTACTGCCAAACACATTTTACAAAACACACTGAGGAGTTGCCTGCTTATCTTTTGGGGGCGATGAAAGCATCTCACCACTGTTACACTTTATTGTGATTATGTTTGAAGCAGAGTGAGATTATTCTGTTTGGTACATAACATTTCTCTTTAAAGATGGGCTTTTAGCAGCAAGTGTGAGAAGATGTCTTTGATCAGTGAGATGCATGTCAGACCAGAGGAGGCTGATGGGTAAATGTGTTAGCTGTATGCTGCATAAATGTCAAAGCAGATCTGTATACCTAGAAAAAGGAGGGATGTGTAAGAGAGGAATTATTGTATGCCATGAAATCTCTCATGAAAAAGATATGACTCTGCTAGCTTGTCTCACCATGATGTTAAGTTGTGCCAGCACAATTAAGCCAAAGGCGATGGAAACGATTACAGAAGTGAAGAGCTGCCGAGCTGTAATCACTCTCTCTGCATGCCTTTCTTCATCCTCATGCTGTTATTAGATTATCTGTCCTTCTGTATATGCCCACGTATATTTATCCACCCCACTGCACTGTTTGTCTGCCTGTGAATGTGAAATCAGGGGTGCTTTAAATCATTTGGGGGCCCCAGGCAACACCAAAATGAGGTCTTTCCCCATGACTGAAGGGATCTGTCAGGTTATAGTCTGAAAGGTTATGAAGATATTTTAGGCTTTTTTGAGGTCTTTGGAAATGTTTATCATCTGTAAAATTTTAAACCCAAAGAGAGAAAGCACTGTCTAAATTGCTCAACTAAGTTGCCAATGTCTGGAAAGGGTATGAAACTAATAAACAGTGTGAAAACCCTGTTTCCAACCAGCTTCTCTCACCTGTCCAAACGTAAGTGTTGAATTTAGTTTGTGTCAGAGGTTTGAAATATTGAGTCTATGCCAGCAAATAGAATTTTTTTCTGTTTCAGTCTTCTTTAATTAGTAATGCAAATGTGCAAATATGTTGCCTGAGTGTAAGATTTTTAAAGGTATTCATTATTATTATTAACCAAAGAGGAAAGCACATGATAGAGTACTTTCGAAACTGAACAAACAGGTTGATATTGCTTTATTTTAGATATAATTTTAGGAGAATTTTTAAACCATTTTATATAATTAGACAATTCAGAGAAAGCAAACTGATACACTTTGTCCAAAATGTCCAACTTATTTGTTCAATTTTTAGCACATTTGTTAGTGATCAATTTTACTGTTCTAAATCTTTCTTATCCATATTTATGTTGCTAACCCATTTGTGTGATATAGACAATGCTCTCCCTCTCAGTGACAGCCTGAAAATGCTTGTTCCCTTGGGCTCTATTTATAGAACTATCAGAGTGACATCCTACTGTTGTTTTGTCTGTAGTTTAAGCCCATTGACTCAGGTTAGCAAGCCCAGAGTAGAGTATACTCTGTAGAGTAAATGCAGAGTTGTTGCAATACAGCTGTATTCTTCCTTGGTCTGAGATGTTCTGTTAGAACTCCTATCCTATTCCTCACATGGGCCCTGCTCTGATTGGTTACTCTTTTGCAATTGGTTAGTTCAGCACTGCTCAGCGCAATGTTTGCAACATTTCTGCATTCATTTGACTGTCTTTGCTCTACAATGGGCCTCCTATGACAAGCCATTGGGTTTAAACTGAAGACAACAGAATGGTACAATGTCACACTGGCAGGAAAATACATGTTATGGGCATTTAAATGTGACAGGATCTCCAAAAGCGTCACAGACATCCTGAGAATATTGATGGATTGGGGTACTCTGCGTATACAAGCTCTAAGTTTTTTTGAACATTAGTGACTGTGAACAAACTCTATCAGTCTTCAGCATTGAAATATGAACCCAAGTTAAGGCAAAATTCAGGCTCTTTAATTCAACACACAGGATTTAGTAATGTTCTGACTTTCTCTTTGCAGCTTCACCAATTCATCCAAACATTGCCAAGTGTTGCATATTTATTTGTGTAATTTAGACTGTATGCAGTAGTTTTAAAATACATGATGAAAGTCATTTTAGTCTTAAATGTCATACCTGATGTACACACCACAGAGCAAAAGGCCTCAGGTAAACGTCTACCTTTGCAAATCATCTCTCTGGGTTATTATCAGACCTACAGGGACATGCTCCCTGTAAACAAGCAGCCTGCTACTGTTGTGAATCCCTACATGGTGCTCTGGCAGAAGATGGACATGTTCAATCAATATAATCCACTTAACTGGGATGGACATGGATTACTTGAAGGTTAAACAACCTGGATGAATTGCCACTGATGCTTCAGTTTGTGATATTAAAACATGTTCCATTAACTGTGTCTTAATTGTGTTTTCATTTAAACAGCTACAATCATCAGATATAAACTATTATTAGTTTATATTTCCATAAGCCTAAGAGACATGTTAGTATCCCCCTGACATATCCTGTATCGCTTTTGACAGGAAGCAGGTGGAGTTATATGTGTCTAGAGGGCCACTTCACAGTCTCTGCAGAGAACGTAAGCAAGGGCACACATAAGAGAGCAGGAAATGAGCAAGGCAGCATGAAACCAAAACACAATGCAGCCAGGGCTTGATGCCGGTAAATAGAACTACTTAAGAGTCGTCACAGTGCCAGAAGTTGGCTGTTTTATAGTTTTCACAGGAATTCTTCAGTGACCCTCCCACTTCACCTCTTCCCTATGACGCACAACAAATGCTCAGACATCAAGTTTAGCGGTCCCCCTGGAGCTTTCTCTAATGGACAGAAAATTAAAGTACTCTTACTACCACCAAACTCGATTGTTTTGAGCATCTCTCAAGGGTTGTCCTATTATGCCTACACAAAGATCACTCATCATGGAGGGTACCAACCAGGACTGAGCAATATATCAAGTTTCCAATCTTCCCATATATACAAATGAGATTGAGGGTAAGAAATACTGCTTATTTTTTATAGTTTAAGTTGCTCAGTAAAAAAAAAAATGTTTCAACTAAGCACCACAAACACTTAAATGCTAATGATCACATGATAACCTATTTCAAATGCTTTTTCTAAGTGGGAAAATGTTTTATGCATTTTGTTTCATTAGATGCATTTGTTGTGTTAGTAAAATGTAAAATGATATTGACACATATCTGTTAAAATAGCAACATAATAAAACAATGTTTCTTCATGTTTTTTTTTAATTTACTGAACTGGCTAGGCTCTCATTGGCTGCATTATAAAATAGGCAATAACCAAAGAAGCACAAAGACAAAAAAGAATACACAAACTTTTCTAAGTTTATGAAAGCCATCTCTTTTAATAATTTGTAAGTTGTAGTTGTTTTAAAGAGGACTCAAGATGTTCACTTCCTATCTATTGTCCCATATTATGAAAAACATACTTTATGGTGTTTATACAAAAAGATGACTTCGGTCTGTCTTTAAATGCCCCCAAAAGAAAAATATTTTCACTATCTCTTTACTGAATCCACCTATAAGAAATTAATAATCTGTATGAAAATGTCCCCCTTTTGATGTCATTAAGGTCAATTATTTCTCCCCTTTAGTGATACAAGATGGTACTGTATTTTATATTATTGAAAAGCTTAATTAGTCACCTTTTCTACAAGGTAAAATTTGTAAGGATCGTGCAGTCACATAATGAGCAACTCAGATTAATGTGAAGGAAGCGCCCCAAAGAAATGTGGCAAAAATCCCATCCGTCCCTGGAAGAAAGCCTACAGTTCCTCAAAGCAAGAGTGAGGGGTTTTGGGGGGTTTGGGATGTTGGCTTACACCTTTGTGGTCTTTGACTTCACTAGTCTCACAGACTTTGGTCCTTAGTTTGGAAATGGTACCAGGGCTGACATAAAGGAACACCAGCTTCCGATTGCAGGGGACTTTGGCAAATTTTGTGGGTGCTACCAACACATTTAGCTGTGTTTCTCATTCCATACATGTACAATCCTTACAAGTTGTGCCTCAATGTAAAACTGACTAATCAGGCATTCCAGTTATTTCAAACACCATGTTAATTGGACATTATTTTAGAGGAAGAATAGTCAACAAAATTATATTTCCAAACCTTTTTTTTTTTTTTTCAGGAGTTAGCCCTCTTGTCCCATTCGCAGATTCTTTATTTTGTATTACAAACAAAGCATGCCTTATGCTTTTGCATTTTGTACTCTATGTAAGGTTTGTCTACACTTGTGAGGTAAATGCTGCTCAGAATTGATATAATAACATATTTTGATCAGACACAAGAATAATGTACTTGTTTGGATTAGAATCTTTGCAGCAAAAATACTCCCCCTCCTTTGGATGAATTATTGCAGCAAACTCCTGCACACTGTCTGAATTGCACAGATATGTTGGCAATTTGCAAAAGCTGGTGGAACCTGCCTTGCTTCCTACCAGTCCTACCTACTATTCCAAATGATGCCAACAAATGTGTGCAATATAGACAGTGCTTTATCTCTTTTGGTTAAAGTATGACTTATAATTATAAAGTTTCTGTACTTGTAATGCAGTCATTCACTAAAGTAAATAAGATTTCATTATTTTGATACACAAAGTGATATAGAGATGGGAATGGAATGCCAATTCCAGTTGGGAATCATTAACAACTAGCTCAAGGAATTGATATCATTTGTTTTAATGCTGTACAATGCCCTTTTCAGACCCTTTTTACTTTACTTTGTCCTGCATGCCTTGTAAATCCAGCATGTTATACTGTCACCAGAGGCAGTCAGCAAACACTAATAAAGAAGTCAAAGATGAGATCATGGATGAAAGAAAACAAAAACAGTCAAAATGTGGCTAAAATTTTACATAAAATGAAAATAATTCCACAACGACCAGTATCTATGTCATTTCATCAAGAGTTGAAACAGCAACAACTTGCAGAAGCATTCATCTATGCGGCACAGCATCAAGTATCAGGAGTGTTATGTGTCTGACGTTGTTGCCAACAAACATAGGCAAACTTCTCTTTTAACACTGAAAAGGCAAAGAAATTAATGAGAAAATCAATAAAGAATCAGATGGATAAGAATGATGCACTGCCATCAACAAAATCTTATCAGTTCTCACCCCTAGTGAGTTATTTCAGAGGGAAGAAAAATTGTAAACCTCAAAAGACTGAAAAAGTTGCCAATGTTTACTACCATTTAGACAGTGTGCATGTTTTCTGAAGGTGTTGCTGATAAAACATTTAAAATCGCTTAATACTCGGTGCCAAGGGCATTTATCTAACTGTCATGTTATCAAAATAATTTCAATATTTATTGATTGTAACTGGAATCTTGACAAAGTTTATACTTCTGGACTGTGACATTTAGCTTATAAATACTGAGATATGTTTTTAGTCCTTGATACCAAGCCCTGGTCCTCATACTATAAAACTAAGCACAAGTAAGGTACTTCATGATTCATACACTAAAAATGCAAGACCAGATGTTAAATTATAGGAGAGTTACATGTATTGCTACTGTGTCCTGGAGTGAACCAATGGCGAGAAAATCAGCGTGACGCCAAAGGAAAAACGTCAAATCAGACCTGAATAAATACACTAAACTGTGTCATTCTTAGTACAAAGAGAGTGTGGAGCTATTCCACATCAACACCGCTGAAAAGTCCCTTAGTTCACCCACACATTCGACACCGGGGGTCTCACCTGAGGCTGCGAGTCCACACAGGACGCAGAGGAAATAAAGCCCCTTTACGCACATTGGATGCACGACAGGCTGTCCGAATAAAAAAAGACTTGAAGCCAAAACCGAACCCACAGACTAAGACTCCTCCGCCGACTCACAGTGATTAAAAACTCCGCCGAAAACTCGAAGGATCCCCTCTCCAGCAAAGACAGAAAAGTAATCAAGTTACGCGAAGCCCTCTCCTCCACCTTTCGTCTCCAAAGACGCGTCTCAACTCGCCGATGCCCTCATACATTTCCCTTCAGCACCCTCCCACCACATTTTCGGGCGGAGTAACAAAGTCATTGACTCTCCTTGCTGCTTTCTTATCTCTCTCCTGTATGTTAGACCCAAAACTCGGCAAATATTTAATGCTCACCCAACCTGTTCGGCCGCTGCGTAAAACGCGTTTTCATGTGCGGTGCCATGCCAGAGCTGTTGCGCAATCGCACAACCGGGATGATTCATAGAGACGGACAGTGGTGCTCTGCATAATCTGATTATGAGCTAATGTGATGTTTGTCATCATGCGTAGGAAAGAAATGTCACATATTTTCCAGACTGCTTTTTTCACTCCAGGACTTGGTATGGTATGATCTGACACATTAAAGGAATAGTTCAGTATTTTTGCAGTTGGGCTGTTTGAGGTTTGTGTCAATAGTAGCCTAAATTAGCCACAGTGATTATGATCAGCTCTGCCCCTGTAAGGAAAGAACTTGCACAGCAGCTGGGCTGTATATTGTTTTAGATGTGGCCAAGAGCTTTGTGTGATATACTGAGTTTTAGATGAAAACAAATAAATAAATAAACAAAAAGTGTTGGGTGATTGGCACTTTACTGAACACTTTTACAATGACTTACCTTCAAGCCATTGAGCTCCTTAGTTTTGGTACTACTTTGGCACACTGCATAGCCAAAAGCCACATGTCCACTGAGTGATCTGGTTTGGTTCAGACAGTTCACTAAGGTTTGGAGCAGTAAACCCTGATTTGGTCGTGTTTCCCCTACCGGCTGTACCTTCACTTAAGAGCAGGGATATAAACTGGAAAGAGAGGGTTGTGCCATCTACATAATTTTGTGACATCACTCAGCTTGACTCAGTGAAGCATCTGAAGGAGTGTAATTGTAAACTAATAGGAATTCCAGCACTCCAAACTCTGTGGAGCATTGTTTCATGCAGCAACAGCAAAATCCCTCTAAATCCATTTGAACATGGGGGGCTCTGTATTTTCATTTTACCTGCTGTCACATGGGAATTAATGATTTTTGTGACATATCAACAGACTGTAGCGCTTTTAGCTCCACCCTCTTGGGTTGGAGTGGACCCCTCCAGAAGGGTATACCAAAAATTGGGACAGCATGGGTTGGTTATTTGGGTACCTTTTCTCCTTATTTGAGAGTGGAAACACCTGCAATTATGTGATGTGCCAAGCCGAACAAATGTGTCCTGCCTTTGTTTTCACCTCATATTTAGTCATTTATGTAGAGCTTTTGGCCCCATCTGTGGCAATGTACAGCCTAACTTTCATGCAAGGTTTTTAAATACAGGGGCAGAGAAGATCAAAATCACAGTGGCTGTGCAGCCATAGTAAACATTAGAGAACAGTGCTCAAAATTTGAAGCCATGTACACTTCCTAAAAAAGGCATGGTAAAACACAGCTCATGAGGATTTACACTGAACGATCTGTTCGTAGATATCATAGGGATTTATTAGCATCCCAAAAATCCAACGTCTTAAAGGACATTCAGGCAAGAGACTTTAAGCATAAATGTCACTGCTGTCAGGTCAAAACCTCTGATCTCAAAAACTGCTGCTTTACAGAAAATTAAACACACAATTTACAACTGAATGAAGGGATATTCTATTGCCCTAATAAGAAGTTTTTCTCTACAGCATTTCAATAAGTTAAGTGCTTTAAACTTTATAAAACCCACTCAAAATGTGTAACATGACTTATAGCACTGTTTTATGAAAAGGAATAAAATCATAAAAAGTGGAGGAAGGGGCTTTGGCCTAACAATCAATCAATCAAACTTTATTTGTATAGCACTTTTCATACAAATTCTTGTAGCACAAAAGTGCTTTACATAAGCAATAAAATAAAATAAAAATGAATAAATAAAAATAGAAAACTGAATACAATGACAATACAACACCCTACCCATCCTCATAATCCACATACAGCACACACACACACACACACACACACACCCCAACACACTCACGCAAACACACAAAGACATTAAGAGGAGATTCTGACAGAAGACAGAGGACTGAGGAAACGCCATCTTGAATTTAAATGAGGAAACACAGGAGCTAAGACTAAAATGACAAAAAAAAATCATGATAAGAAATTAGGTAAAAATTCTATAGGGAAAAAATAAATAAATAACATTTTAAATAATAATATGGCACAATGAGATAGCCTAACACGTAATGAAATCTGCTTAAGAAGGATAATGAAAACAGTGTTGAACAATAAATCTGAGCTGAAATTGAGAAATAAAACAGATTAAGAGGATTGAAATAAATAAATAGATAAGAAATAATAATAATAAATATAATCAGCTAAAAGCCAGACTAAAAAGGTAGGTCTTGAGTTTGCTTTTAAACAGTGACAGTATCCTGGGGCCATCTGAAACCGGTGGAACTAGAATTTTTAATATGACTCAAGAATAATTCCTTAATTAAACAAGCTTAAACAAGAATAAGAGAATTCAAGACATCTTTTGAGTGCATTATACAGAGTATATACCTGTCATTTAACTATATTGTACATAAAAAAGTTTTATCTTTTAATGCAGTTAACACATCTTTGACTTTCACAGAAACAAATACAGATTATAATTTCTGTTTATTTCTTTAAAAGAATACAACATGTTTCAATTATCAATGATTACTAATAGAATATTACAGATGTTTTTTAATGCTCTATAGCATGCAATCATTGCGCATGGTTTTATACTATCAAGACACAATAAATTTGTCAATGGCATGTCTTTCAAATTCACTCAGTTGGATCAAGTTAATTCTCAAGACATGCAAGACACTTTAACATAGTCCTCTTTGACAGATGCAAATGTGAAGTGAACCCAGTAAAAGTTCTAACCTCATCCTTCTCTTCATGTCAGGAAATATATCATTTGTAATTTGACTTTTCAGTCTCCACTGCAACCAACAGTAGACTAACTAAGACTGGCAGAGCTGTGTGAACAGTGCACTCTCCTACTGGTGGGTTACTGGTTTGAACCACTTGGGGGCAGAGCTGCACTTTGATGTCAGCGTAGTCTGAAGTGTGTTTTACAAATCACAGTGATGGTTCTTCTGAAGTGTCAAGGTGGTTACATTGTAGAAATTAAATGACTGAAATAATGACAAAATTTATGTCAATACTCAAAATTGTTCATTATTAACCAAAAAAACATAAAGAGTATAGGCTAGATGTTCATATGAGCTTCTGCATATCTCAAATTAAACATCCAAATATGATCATCTGTTCTGTCACAAAAACATAATGAAGTGATTTGATAAAGCATAGAGCAGTGTTTTTTAAACTTGTAGGCTGAGACCCAAAAGTGGGACAATTAGTTGTTTTCAGAGGCCAAAGGCACCCAGCCTGGTCACATTTCACTTTAATCTGTGTTTTCATTGAAATCTAACCAGCACCCCAGAAAGTTCATTTTCTAAATAGTTCAATAAAACATTTCCCCAGAGCAAGGGTTGGCAAATGGCAGGCATGGGTCAAATTCAGCTTCCTCCTCATTAAAGACGACCTGTACATCAGTTTCAGATATTTTAAAGAAATGATAACATGAAGAAAACTTGTCAACAATCTGCAATGGAACATGAAAAATGATCTTTAATGAGTGGTACTTATTAATTTATTTTAAAGACTTTAGAAATATAGACCAAAGAAACAGTTTATTATGTATACCAGTTTAAAACTCTTTGATGCAAATAGCTAGTCAGTCAACTACATGGCAGCAACTCTATGCATTTAGGCATGTAAATGTAGGGAAGACAGCCTGCTGAGGTTTGAAACAAGCATCAAAATAGAGAAGAAAGGTGATTTAAGTTACTTTGGATGTGGCATAGTTTTTGGTGCCTGGCAGCCTGGTCTGAGTGTTTCAGAGACAGCTGATTTACAAGGATTTTAACTTACAACCATCTCTGATTTCAGCTGAACATCAACTGATTTCTTGAACATGAAAATTAGCTCACTGTCCACCAGTGGCCTCAACGGTCACCAGATCTCAACCCAATGAAGCACCAATGGGATGTGATGGAAGTGGAGATTCTCATTAAGAATGTGGAGTCAAAAAATCTGCAGCAACTGTGTGATACTCTTTTGTCAACATCTATGAGAAATGTTTCCAGCACCTTGTCGAATCTTTGTCTTGGAAAATCAAGAAAGTTCTGTAAATATACCAGTAATGTGTACCTAATAAAGTGGCTAGAGAGAGTGGTTTTTTTTTCCAAATTTTAACTTTTAATTAAAAACAATAAACAGGAAACTGAATAGTACGTTGTTGTTACTGAAAATACCATTGATTCTTTACTTCATCAGGTATAGCTCTGCTATATGTATTGAAATTTAAATAAATAAAAATTAGTATAAGAAAGTCTGGGAGTTCCCATGACTCTAAAATTAAGTAATTACAGTCACTGAGAGCCTCCCACCATATTCACAATTTGACTCTTTAGTGAGAGTATGTAGGTTTCTATTAAACCCAAGTTGCTCATTCCTGCTTTAAGGCATGTTTACGATGAAATGAGGGAGAAATGCTGTTTAAAAATGCTCTATAAGATCTATAGCTCAAGAGTAATTTGCCAAGATTTATTTACAGTGCAGGCTGCTTCAATGCCCAAAGCGTGCAGCGGTAAAGACCATGTCACACAAAGATTACATCTTGTGCCATAACCAACATTCCCTGAAAATGTAATATAATCCATAGAGAATTTATAAATTTATTTTATTTTATTGGCAGTGGTAAATATGTGTCCATAGTCTGTCAATCCACCCTCCCAAAATAAGAAAAATCCCCCATCTCCTCCTGTTGTTTGCATCACTTTTCAGAAAATGCAGGCAAGAACCTTTATGTTCTGGGGATACCTGGGATCAGTGTAAGCTTGATGAAAACGATTGAAGTTAAACAATATTAAAAAATATATACAACTAAAGATCAATCAGGTTATCACAAATATTACTTGGTGCCTGCCCTCATGCAGTCTTTTAATTGTGCTTCCGTGCTCCATACTCAGTGAGTTTGTCTTCATTTTGAGGTGTAACTATGAACTCATCTTGAAAAAAAAAACACTTCCTGTGGGGTTCAGAGAGTGAGTGTGTGAGCATACGCGTGAGTGTGTGTGTTCGAGAAGAGAGAGAAAGAGAGTCAACTAGCCTACAATCAAGTGTTGCCCTCTCTGGCATAAGTATTTTCAGAGGCAGTTTGACTTTTCCTTCCTATAATTTGCTGATAAATACAAATATCTATATTTACTTTAAGAAGTAGGGATTAAGAACAAAAACTGAGCACAAATCTCCAGCAGTCTTAAGAAAATGGCTTTGAGGAAAATTGCTGTTTGGGCTGCGTTAACCGTCTTCCTCGTTTTTATATCTACTGTGGAGGCTGCTGGGGGAGGTAAGAATTCACTATTATTATTATACTATTATTAAAGCTCTTAAATATTTATTTTGTTTAAAAGAGTGGTTTCCTGCATCAAAAAATATGACACCTAACTGAAAAGTCAAATAACGTCTTTATTTCCTGTTGTTCATTTTCCTCTTATGTTTCACTGGTGTGTTGAAAGCTTGTTCTGCCTCTTCTTGGCCCTCTTAATTTTCTGAATACTTTTAATATACTTTATTTTTTTCATTTGTATTTTTTGTATCTTTAAATTTCATATGCAAGTAAGTATCCTCTAAGACACTTTAAGACACTGTCATTTTGTCTAAATTAGACATCTGTAAATGACAGTGAAACCGAAATTATAGAGAACAGAGAAGCTAAGCTAAGATTATTTCATTATTATTATTATTATTATTGTTATTATTATTATTATTGTTATTATTATTATTATTATTATTATTATTATTATTATTACCATTGTACATTGATTTATCAATTGATAGATTCATGTGAATGACTTTTTTAAAATGTAAAACTGGTAAATAAGAGCATTACAGGGAAAACACAAATCAACAAATCATTAACAAGAGTAATAAATTACTTTGGCAAACACTTATGGATCAAAGTTTGCGTGATTAAATCACAGTAAAATTTCAACAACTCCTACACTGAAATAAGGTGTTTTTACTATTGACCCTCCCCAAAAAGGTACGAGGATAATAATGGCAAATTATACACTGCAAAGATAAACAGTAAGTGTGTTCAAATACCCATATATACATACATGCAGAGAGACATTCCTCTACAACTAAATGTAGCGTTATTTGGATCTAATCCCTGGTGGCAATTATTAACACTGTACCTTGTTTATTTTATTTTTTTCACCAAGACCTTATCCACAAGTAGGTGGGATTATTTTTTTATTTTATTTTTTTCAAATTAAGTTTTTCCCCTTATATTAAAAAATAATTCTGTTCACATAAAAGTAGCTTTATGTATAGATTAGTATGTGGGCTAGGCAGGAAGAAAAAGAAAGAAATGAAAAGGAAGAAAAGAAAGCAGGGTAAGTTTTAAGTTTTCTTTTTTTTATGTAATTATGCACATTGAGAAAAAAGGTCAAAATGTTACAAGTAAATTTTTTCCTTTTTTGAAAATGAAGTAGAGATTGTTGTCAGAAGTTTATTTCAACTTTGCTCTCAATAACACATCTTTAATCTCAACATTTTAATTTCTTATTGTTGCAGCGTCCTTAATAAACCAGGCTCAGGGGTAAATAAATAAGAGATCAGAAACATATGGCACAGGATGCCACACAAATATTAAAGGTTGACCAATTCATTAAATTAAATGCAAAAGAGGAGGAAATGTGAGAGGAATGACCTGCTAACCGCTAAGAGGCCGGCATACCTGGCAGTTCTCCTCCAAACTGCCTAATTAAAATGAACTAATTGGAATATTTATCCCCAAAAAAATGGACCACCAGCAGCCTCCTGCCCAGACTAAGAAAATAAAACCTACTGTTGCTGCGAACTGAAAATTAAAAGGTGAAAATACCTGCTAACATCCATTATCTACATCGCTTATCTCTTTTGCGATTGTGGGGCGAGATCCTACCCCATCTGACTTTTGACAAGAGGTGAGGTACACCCTAAAGGGGTCCCCAGACAATCGCAGGGCCACATAGTGAGACAGACAATCTACAATTTACCTTTTGAGCATGTTTTTTGTCTGTGGGAGGCAGCCAGAGTGCCCGGAGAGAACCCAGGTATGCACAGGAAGAACATGCAAACTCGCTACTGCATGCACACTACCTACTGTGACACCGAGCACAAATGGTAATAGAGGAAAGAAAAAGGGGAAAGAGCAGCCATGTTCGTATATTTGTTTGCCGGCCATTTGCTCCTTCACATACCCCTCGAACCCAGGATTTAGCATTACCCTGGTTCCCTCCACACAAAAAAACTAGAAAGCACTCAGAGAGCGCAAACCTCCCCCAAGGTAGCTCACATATTGCTGTTACATCTATAAGCAATAGTTCCATGATAAAGTTACCATCATAATATGATTCATGACCCTGAAAACCCACACCTAGCACTCAGAATCATGTTTATATTATTAGTTAGACAGTTTTTGAGCAAAAACGACTGTTCGCTAATGGAGGTTATCTGGATCACCACCAAAACCTAATAATTTATCATTACCAACATGTCCTGAGTAGTAGTTGTTGTGTAATCTTGCTAACAAACAAACAAACAAACAGACGAGCAAACATGTGCCATCAAAAACATAACCTCCTTGGCGGAGGTGACAATGGGATTTGTCAGGAAGTTGTTGAATATTACTTGCAATAAGCTCAGTTACCAAAAAAAAGTTAAAAGTTGATGAAATTTCATCAAAAGTAAACAATGTCAGGTTATCATGACAACAGAATTATTAACCCTCCACAGATCCAACTTATTCCCCATGTTTACATTGTCTTTTTAAAGGGAATTTCCTCTTACTCTGACCTGATCAAGTTAGAGCTCATGTCTGTGCCAATCATGTCATTACTATCATTTCCAAAGAAAAGCAGTAGTTATTACGGCCAGGTCCCTGGTCATTTCAGAAATCCTTTGTGGCAGTTTGTTGGAAACCATCCTTTTAAAGACTCAATGCTTAAAATCAACAAGAAGTGGTGATATGTTTCATGATGTAGAAAGATATTTATTAATCTTGCATGCATGTGTTCAGAACTGAGCTTATTTCAGGCAACTAATCTGAAAATCTCTTCAAAAGTGTCACAGACCTTTAGATAATACAAGTGAGAGTGCTAAAAAGTTAACCCATCTATGCATCTCAGGACTCATCTCTGCACCACTATAGTATGAAACATTAGGGAAGTTTTCATGTGCATTTTTTGTCTTCAATCTGATTGAAATAATTCTGATTGGAATTTTCAAAATCCTGGTTTACATGGACATAATCTAGTCATAATGTGTGAATACACACATTAGATATGTAGGGGAAAGTTAGGGAGATTCTACAGAGGTCTTTAAACATTTTATCATCAGCAATTTGAACATAACAATGTATTATCTTTTTGCCATAGGTCTTTAAATATCTGTTTTCTCTTCGCATACAAAAATTTTTTACTGTTTTCTTTATTACAAAAAAAAAAATACAAAATACTTAGGCATCTTTCAGGTTAGATCCCATAAAACTAGAAAAGCACTCAGAGAGCACAGACCTCCGCCAAGAAGCTTAGTTATGGCAGTGGCTTTTCCACAACCCCTGTAAAAGATATAAGTCTGGATCACCACGTGCTCCGATTGGACGGCCGAGTCTCTGCTCACGTCCGTCCATGTGGAGAACTCCTCCGCTGGCATTGCAAGGGAAGCTGGGAAATGTAGTAACATGGCTTGAAAAACGTTGACGTCAGTTTTTAAATAAACTGCAATTGCCATAATGGCATAAAGGGAGTAAAACCCCACAGCAGCCGAGGAGAAATGAATGGGATTTGCTGTTATAAACTTCAACGTTTTGTTATGACGTCAATTTGGATCGGATCTAGATGAAATTTACCTTGATGATAAAGTTATATCTTATCCTGGACATTTTGAAGCAAATCCATCCAGTGATGTCCGAGATATGATTTTTTTAAAAATACGGCCCAATGTTCAGTTTTGGGATTTTCAGAAAATTTGGGGAATTTATTGCATCCTCACAAATATGCAGATCACCGCCAGAATGTAATGGCTTCTTCCTTAGACCAAAGCACATGTCTGGTAAATTTTTCATGTAAATCCATCCAGTAGTTTTTGCGTAAACAGACAAACAAACAGACAGACCCTGGCAAAACATAACCTCCTTGGTGGAGGTATGACTTATCTGAGCATTTTTGAGGATATTACGTTATTACTTTGTTAATAAATTTTGCTGTACTAAAGAGCATTTTGAAATATTTGGGTCCCGAGAAAAAAACAGTAATAGCGCAAGACAAGCATAAAATCTGCTCAAGTTTTGAATCTCTTACAGGGTTAAAACATCAGAGCTTCATTAGGACTGGTTATAAGACAAATAAAAACATTTTAAATGCTTGAGATAGTCCAAATGCCAGAAAGTTCTGTTTTTAACATAGTTTAATTCACCATTTATTCTACAATTTCAACTGAAGAGTGTTTTCTCCACTGTTTGGAGCTTATTTGTGTCTTTAAACAGAATAACTTGGCTGTAATTATGACAAGAGGTCCTTTAGAAAATAATATATTGCCATATTTATTTATCATCCATGCACAAGTAGTCACTGGCTTATTTAAAAACAGTGTTTGTGATTGTAAAAGAATACAACATTTTCAAATAAGCACTGTTTCAAATATGTCAGTCAAAAACAGTAAAAACTGTGAAATAGATACAGTATGTAATTTCAGTTTTTCACCCTGTTTTCAATTATTTTAGAAATTTTTCATGATAAGTGACCAAGTTTATGCCTCGCACAGCATGTGATTGAGGAAATACTGTATTTAGGTCATTAGCTATTTCTTTGGACATTGTATCATGGAAGCTCTTACACTGTATGTAGCTTACTCTATGATTCACATTTAGTGTCAACGAACCAGGATTTTCAAATCTTCTTTAACTGTAGTCCTAGATTCATATTTATTGGCTATATATTTAGAACCTGCTCACAAATTGTATTTGCTGATGATGCTTACAGTACTTTTGTTAAATCCCTTTAAATGATCCAATTAGGTGCAAGTGCAGTATGTTTGATTTGCCCAATGTCATTAAAATCTCACTCCAGCCAGACATTCAAAGTTGACAAACCTGCCTTACATGATAACCATTCTGTCCTCAACACTGCATTTTCTACGTATTTCTTTCCTGCAGATATTTGTTTTTCATTTGTATGCTTTTAAGCAATTATACTTAACTGACATAACTAACATAACTGACATAACTAACATAACACTTGATTAAGAGGCTTGAGAATAAGAAGTGACAAATTCAATCTAAAGAATCTTTCTGTGTGTTTCAAGGTGTAACATTCTGGGGGGAACAGTTCACAATGACCTGTCCAGAAGAAGGGACCTGGTATATTAAAAATAGAACACAACCACCTGCAGTCATTGATGCTGAGCAAACTTTGAAAACATATACACTTGACTATGGGAACAACATGAAAGGCCCTCATTACTGTGGGTACGAAGGCAAAAAGTATTACTTCTACGTGCAGGGAAAGGGTGAGTAAATGACAGTGAATCTTTATTTGCTGTGTGGTCAGTGTGGTGGTGTTCACTCAGTCATCTACTTTTTATTGTCAATCAGTGTGTAAAGACTGCTTCGAGCTGGACCCGACAGTGTTTGCACTGGCTATCACTCTGGACATGATTGTGACAGCAGTTCTGATGATGATTATCTACAAGTTCGGCAAAAGGAGGAGCTCAGGTGGACCTTCTAATGCTCCTGGAGGTAAGACTGCACAGTAAGATTTTGAGTGTGCTCATGTAACTGAACTCCTCCCTGCAGTTTCCTCATGGACCTCACCCCCTGGATGTGTTGCTGAAATCCTGAGCAGCTTGAAATGAGGAGTAGCATTTGCAATTCTAATGTTAATGTCTGTCCAGATAGATTTTATTTTGCTTTTCTTACTATCATGGGACAGAAAAAAGGTTATCGTTTTTTCCAGGTTTAAGTGTGTGAAATGGTATACTGTTTTGCATTTGGTTTTTCTCTAACACAAAGACAAAGCGAATAATTTCCACTAATCAAAGCTTTGAAACCATTTTTTAATTATTATTTTTGTGTTTATTTGCTGAACAAACAGTGCCAGGCAAAGTTGCTTAGTTGCCATCCGGCTGCTGATGGATGTTTCAAGCAGACAGTTTAAATGTGTCAAATAAAAATCCAGTTTAAATGACAATTTTAATTTAATAAAGCAGCAGAAAACATTTGTTTTTATCACAGGATCGCTGCATCAGTGAGCTGATGATGTGATATCAGTTTGCAGTGTGTAGTGAGGCTAATGCTGAAGTTGTAGCTCAAACAGCACTACCCTTACGTCTTGCTTTCACTCTGCACTGTGGTCAAGTGTTAGTATAAGTTAGTATTAACTTCCAACAGAGCATTTCACTGGGTATTTGTGTCTGTGTTGACAAAAAATATAAAGAAATAGCTCAACAGACTTTTAAATCTTGTTCCTTCTGTTTTCTTTTCTCAATTTAACTGTTATTCCTCATCATTGCTCTGTTACCCGTTAGCCTGTTTGGTGAAGTTACTGGATCATTCACATTTGCACTGCAAACACACCACTGCAGGTTTGAACAGGATACAAGACCAGGACACTTCTCCTTAGCAGTGTCAATAAGTTTTGGTCAAATATATGTACTGATTTTAAATCCACAAGGTCTTTTTTACAAATACACACCTGCATGTTTTCAGGAAATATAAGGACCACCCCCTCCTGAAATCTTTCTCAATAGCTTGTTAACATCGAGATCTTCACAGTCCCAGACAAGAGGATCTGAGGGTGTGATGAATGCATAAAACTTTGTTGGGGAAGCAAAACATGTCTCTCATGTACAGTATTTCTATCTTTTTGTGGTTGTGAGCGAATATATTGGCCTCATTTATTTTGTTCTATTGTTGAATTCCAAAGAATGGACACGTTTAAAGGAAAGTTTCATTGCATGGGAAAGAGAGAAAGGAAACTGTAGCCTAAGCTTTTGAACCAGTTACTGCTCTGAATATAGAAATTCACTCTAAAATAGCTTGGATTGATGAGCAAATACACAGAAAATCAAACCCTTTTTTTAAATTAACTAATCACTGATGAAAGTTTTTAAGTCAATGATCAAACATGATTGACAAACTTAGATTTTTTGGTCTTTTCAAAGAGCAGAAATTTTAGATTAATCAAACACTCTGTGCAAAAGCCTGAACAGGAGCTATACTTTGTATGTGTCCCTAACTATAAAGCATTACTGAAGTCACTTTTTGCACCCACATGCATAATGGTCACAAATGTTCATGTTGTGTTGCAGGTCATGCTCGACCAGGTCCGTCTGACCAATCATCCGCCTATGAGGTACGTGCTGTTCCTAGAACAAAAAAATTATTCTGTATAGAAGCATTTTATTCACATTCGTATTTGTTATCAATGCATGTGACTTCTCAGAGTGAATAAATGAAATGAGAAGTAGCCTTTGTTGTGAATTTTTAAAGATTTGAGGAGAAAACTATGGAATGAGCCCATTTTCTTTTTTGAGGGTCGAGGTCTGGATCATTTACTGCAGCTGCATGTTGACGTGTCTTTCAGCGAGATACTGAACCACAAAGCATGCTGACTGCTGTGTCAGTGTGAATGTGTATGAAACACTGTAAATGGGTTAGTTAAGGGTCATATTGAGGTTTTTTCAGGTTTTATATGCCCTGTAGTGTGTATTATGGTGTATTCTTCATACAGTACTTCTAACACAAGACATTTTCACTTTTGAAGACAATTCCCTTTTGCCAATGTTATTGTTGATTAATAAAGTCAAGTCAAAGTTTATTTGTAAAGCACGTTTAAAAACAACCTTGGTTGACCAAAGTGCTGTACAGGGGTACAATATAATCACGCATACACTTAATAGTAATAAAAACAGTAATGATAATAAAAACAGCCATGATAATAAAACAGTAATAAAATAAAAAATGACAGTAATAGAATAAAATGAGCCCAACATTAAAAACGCATATGTAAAAATGGAACTAAATTAAGAATAAAAACAATAAAAGAAGAGTAAAAGAGAAGATGGGGAATAAAAGATAAAGGATATAAAAGCCAAGATTACTCGTCTAGCTGGGACTAAAACGCCAAAGAAAAAAGATGTGTTTTAAGCAGAGTTTTGAAGTGCTCAGTAGACTGTGCAGCTCTAACCTGGACAGGTAAGCTGTTCCACAGTTTTGGTGCAGCCACCGCGAAGGCTCTGTCCCCACGAGTGGAGAGCCTGGATTGAGGCACTGCCAGGAGCAGCTGGTCAGATGACCTAAGTGCCCTGGCAGTCAAGTGAGGCTTCAACAACTCGGATAAATAAGATGGTGCCAGACCATTCAAACACTTAAAAATGATTAATAAAACTTTAAAATGAACTTTAAAATTAATAGGCAGCCAGTGCCAAGAAGCACGGACAGGAGTGTTGTGGTCCCGCCATTTCTTCCAGTCAGCAGGCGGGCAGCTGCATTTTGGACGACCTGCAGAGGGCGCAGAGCTTACTGGCTAAGACCTACAAATAGGGAGTTGCAGTAGTCCAGGAGTGATGTCACAAAGCAGTGAATAGCCCTCTTAGATCTTTTTTGGGGAGACAGGTTTTCACTTTTGCCAGTAACCATAACTGGAAGAAGCCTGTTTTACAGTGGATCATATCTGTCTGTCGAGTTTGAGCTCACTGTCCAAAATAACACCAAGGTTTTTAGCAGAGCCATGGCAATAAGAATTTAGAGTGCCAATGGCGCTGTCATACCCATCTAAAAGGTTTTGTTGACCAAATAAAATTATCTGTTTTATTTTTGTTCATGGACAGAAAATTAATTTCCATCCAAGAACGAATATCACTGAGACAATTTAATAGAGCCTGAACAGAAGCTTGTTGTTTTGTGTTTATTGGCAGATATATCTGAACGTCATCCGCAAAACAGTGAAATGAACTATTATGCTTTTGAAATATGGACACCAAGGGCAACATGTATAGTGAGAAAAGGAGAGGGTCCAAAATGGAACCCTGAGGCACCCCACAGCTCAGAGGGGAAAAAAACAGTATGGTATCAAATGAAGAGCAATTTAATGCTGAGCTGATCAGGATTATCCTGATCTCCAAAAATAGCTGCTATTCTCATAATACAAAACAATTTTATGTCATGGTGGGCTACTGCAGATTATTTCAACTGATAGGATATTTTTAAATCATTAATTTGTGTAAATTTATGATACAAACATGGTTAGTCTCTTGTACTGCCTGATTGCCTGTGATGGCAGTTCATGTTTCCCTCCTGCTTTGCCATGTCTTCCCCCCAGCAAATGCTGCAACATCAGAGAGCATGGATGTTTAAAGATAACCTTGCAGTGTAGCTGGGTCTTCCTGATTTAATGTCTGTACTCAGACTGATCCATCTTGGAAAGCTCCAATCTACAATGATTGTGAGCGGCCCGCATGGCCTAATTAGCATCCTTTTGAGCAGGAAGAGGTTGGAGTTACAAGCAAGATAACAGCAGGAAGTTACTGCTGATATTGAGATTAACATAGATGCTAACAGCTTCTTAAGCAGTTTTATCAGATCTGGACTGAATTTCTTTATTAAATCAAAAACAAATAACACTACAAACTTCTCAAAAAAATCATATTTTTGCCCCACCTCGACATGTTTTGCTGAGAGTTTGTTTTACAAAGTGGTTCACATGGTACAGCTGTCACTTAACACTGAGGCAGTAGCACCCGACTAATTCATTATCTGATTGGCTTATAATGAATGTGATTGATGGAACGATCATCCAATAACCCTCCAGACATGCTTTAGAAAGGTTCTACCCATTCCCAAGCACTTTCTATGGGCTCTTTTTCAGATGGACTGATGAACTATATTGAACAGTCCATCTGGTGTGTCAGGCCCTTTATCGCCACATAATTACCACCTTCAACTGACCCAGGCTCCTTTCATGTGAGCTCCAGGTAGTGACAATTCTAATGCTGCCTCCTCTTTCACATGGCCTCTCACTGGCCCTCCAACCTTATTATGTGGGCCGATGAGAAGCAAGAGCCAGAACATCACTGTGGTCATCGGATGGAGACCTCCTGTCTTAGTCAATTCTTCCAATCAGCACCCACAGCACCTCTAAGAGGCTGGCCAGTGAATTCTGGTGCCTCTGAGTCAGCCCCCTTCGTACTAACTCTCACTGCCCATCCTGCTAGTACTAATTACTAAACTGTCTTGCCCAACCTGTCATGTGGCCTAAATAACCCAAACAGCTTTGTCACTTTCTAAAGACCTATGCTCCGTACACGCAAGTTCCAGGTAGTGACATGCTGATACTACCTCCCCTCATCCATAGTCACCCCAATTATAGGCAGGTACTGACACCCAAGATTACCCTTCAAATGTACAGTCATGTAAAAAAAACATAATATTAATATAAGAGGACAAAAAAATGAAAAATAAAGAACCCTGTGACCAAACTAATTGTCTTTGTGATATCCTTTTGCAGTCACTGAACGTTCACACTCGCAACCAGGATACATACTCAAAGCTGAACAGGATGGGATAAGGACTCAAGGCCAGACTGGTTTGATGCTGAAATACTGCAGAAGTCATATTCCCTGGACCACAAACACACTGGCTATGGGATGCAATCTTTTTTTTTTAACTTTCAATTGCAGCCACAGAGTTACAGTTGTGCAACAGGTTTGATGCTCACTGCATTTGCAGAATATACTGAAGAACTACTTTGGGTCTTTTTTTTCAGGGAGAAAGAATATTACTTTGCATGACATGAATTATTAAAAATGATGTGGACAATGACTTTATTTTTGTTTGGATCGGTAAATGCAGCCAACTGGGGCATGTGGGTATAAGTGTGTAATTTTTGTAATCTGGTAATAATGGCCCATGAGTGATGATGCATTAATTCATGACGAAACACAAGGCACATGTATTAGCAGCATCTCATGCCTGACTTTATTCATTATTTGAATCATTCAGCAAGGTGTTCCAGTCATCATATGATAGGAGTTAATAATGATATTCATGATATTTCTCAATATTAAAGATGGCCATTGTAACATTTGATTAGAGGGACCACGAACAAGATAACTAGTCTGATAATAGTTTAAAACATAGGATTTTCTGGGATATCAAAACTTCGGCTGATATTTACAGTCAATACATTAGCTACATGTTGCTATATACATCACAGATATCTGCTCTTATGAAAATTACATTATACGTAGCAGGGCATGGTGCCATGGAAAGTCTCATAATTAACCTTTAACTTTAAGGTTAATACTACTCAAAAAACTACGTTAGCTTGGCAATACAATACAGTAAGATTCTTTACAGCATTTTTACTTTTCCTTGACAAAGCTCCTGTGTTTAGAACTATTTCATGATGTGATGAAGGGCTGTGTGTCATTCTGCCAGCAGCTTCTCTTGTTAGATCACGTCAGAGTGCTCCAGGTCGCAATCACTGGCTCAAATCTATATAATCACTAAATTTGGCTTGTGTTAAATATTGATATCTGGACTCATCCCTCTGCAGAGACAAAGCATTGTGTTTGCATTTTACCAATCAGGACTATGACACATGACAGCAGATACAAGGCCGACCAAAATTAAAGAGCTCAGATGAAAGGTCCAGGACAAGCCGTGTTATGAAACAGCCAAGGACCTCTGAGTTTGCAGACATGGGCTCCAGTTTATGCATCTGCACCACCAGGTAACTTGATTGGTCTATCCTGCTCCTCTGTTCTCCATCCTTCTTTCTACCTGTGACTCCTGGACTACAGTTCAAAAAGATATCCTCTCTGACCCACAACTAACAGTACATCATCGTTACTAGAGTCAAATCACTCATTTTTAGTTCAGTTTTAGTTAAGTAACTGTTTGTAGTTTCCTCTGACTGACTAGGGCGGAGGGATACTTAACCCCAACGTCCCAACATGCAGTAGTTCTAAGCACAGAGGCTCTGTCAAGGAAAAGTTAAATGTTGTTAATAACCTTACTGTAGTGTATTGTTGAGCCAACATAGTTTTTTGAGTAGTTTTAACCCGTAAGTGGGTTAATTCTGAGGCTTTCAGTGGCACCACATACATCTATGTAAAGGCTGCTCTCCGCCCCCTGCTAACTCCCCCCAGAAACAATGATCACAAGTTCCACTATTGGCACTAGTAGTTAATAGTGCTATGGCCTCTAGCAACCTCACTTCAAAAAACCCAAACTAACCCTTTAACATCACTAGATGTTAACAATAAACAAACAATTTAGTGTTATTCTTGATAAAAAAAAAAAATAAAAAAAATCAGGTCCTTTCTTGTTTTACATTAGTTTTTTAACACAAACAGACTGTCTGCACAAAGAGATTGGTCATTTTTTTGTGTTGTCCATTTAGCTGCAGATTTGCCTAAGAAGAAATCATGAACATCTTAAAGGTCAGTAGTAACTTGTGACTGAAACATCTTACGCAATGCATTGTTCAGTGTATGAAGAGAGGCATAAGATTATATTAATACATGTACATTATTGATATTCAGTACTGACTTATGCATGAATTCATTTATGATAATTTATTGGATCCTTATAACTGTTACCAAAAGTATTGATTAGGATCAATGTTTATAAGCACAGGCATGTCTATCATACATTTTTTACATTTTAATTTATTTTATTACCTGTTTATGTTGTACTTTTTTCCACATGGTGGATTAATACAGTTCTGAGTCTGAAATAATATTTCCTTTTGTTTCAGTAGGGTTCTTGTGAGGTTTGGTGCTCTGGCCCTATTAAAGCAGAAAATAACTTTCTTATGAGAAACGCTGAAATGTAGTTCAGAACAATATAAATGCAAACTTTCCTCAGCAATGAACAAAGAAGGTTAAAACCTAGGATAAGTCAGCCTCTTTCCCTCATTTTTACTTATGCAGCTACATAATTAAGTGTTCTGCTGAAACAGAGGGGTGCATAGGCAAACCAACATCCAAAATGTAAATGGATTTTTTATGCTGAACATTTTCAAACTATTCCCTGGAGACATCTGACACCAGTGTAAAAATGTGTGATTTTTGAATTAAATGTATTGTTGCATTGTATTTTGTTGTGCTGGGTTGGCAGGAGTATGCTAAGTGCTTCAGTCCATTATAAGAGTCTGAAAAATCTTGTGTGTAAAAGTAAACAAAAACTCCTCAAGAGGTGGAATTGATAAATTGGCCACACTTATGTCTCAATTCTTAAATTGTCAGAAATTTATATTCAACATTTTCATTTTTTAGGACACCAGTGTATGGTTTTGCTTTGAACAGACTGAAAAGCTTTGGGGGGATTTTGGTTAAGGTGATATATTTGACAGATTAAATTCCCTCCAGGTACAAATTGTGTTTCTATTCGATTTAGATCTGTTTCAAGATGCATAACTCCTGACTCCATATATCTGTGTATATACACTGTACATTTACAGTCTAATTTACAATAACTTTAAAATAAAATATTGATTTATTTTTTTTCCCTTCATATTAAAAAGTAACTGCTGTGTCTGTTGTTTACAAATGTATGTCTTCATCAATTACATTGTAAAAAGAGCTTTTCATTTACTATTGAATTTACCTGCTAATAAACTAGCTTTCTGTTTTCAATTTGCTCTCATTTTTATTTAAATGTGTTGTCTGAAAGTGTGTTCCTGTAAAGGGTGTTACATTTTTCATTAATTAATAAGCCACAGGCAGCAGTGTTCAAGTTTTTTTTTTTTTTTTTAAGTGTATGGTCGGAAACAATACTAAGAAGCTTGTTTCAGAAATATGACTCATGAAGACACCTCAAAGCCGCAGCTCATATCTGTATCTGCCATCTGCGCGTGATCACCATCGGCATGTCTCCATCACTACGACGGTTTGTCAGAGTTATACTGTACTGTATGTGGAAACATCTGACATTTCTCACCACATGAACATGTATTCTTGATAATTCATTGCACCTAATATGGAAAATGTTGTGTTTTGATTAGCTGAATTTGTCAGACTGGCTATGAAAACTGTTTGTTGTTTCTCTGATTCTTTTTTTCCTTTGAGTCTGCACCAAAACAGAAAAACACGCAATAGTATAACAGTACAGAAATGCAACAGTGACTTTTCTTACGGGAAGACAGAGAAATGTTGAGAAGCCTAAGGAAGCCCAAAGTGGAGTAGTCCTGGTTTATCTCTTTAAGATCTTGAATTATTATACTTGTATCTTGAGACAGCAATGCGTTGTTTCCATTGATAACAGATCTATACTCACCAGCCACTTTATGAGTACACCTGCTTAAATGCTTGTTAACCCAAATAGCTCACCAGCCAACCACATAGTAGCAGCTCAGTGCATTAAGTTATATAGACATGGTCAAGGAGACCTGCTTTTGCTCAAACTAAGCATCAGAATCAGAATGTGAGCACAAAATGATATGAATCTAATTCTCCTAAATATTAAGAAGGTGGGTCGCTCCTGTATTTATCAGGTATGTAAATAAAAAGCAAAACAAATGGTCACAGTAGCAATTTGCATAGCTTGACATGGGCCTTTTACTAACTTTGGCTTGTTGTTTGGAGTATGGACATTGGGATTCCGCCTGTGCAGCGACAGAGCATCACTTGTACGGTACCCATTTAACCCCCCAGGACCAGAGAGGTCCAGGAGAAGCCATGTTAACAAGTCCCACTCATGACACCAACAGGCCTTTGAGTCTGAGGATATAGGCTTACAGTTCCTGCATCTGCACCACCAAGCAACTTGTGATCTGTCTTACTCCTCAGCTTACACAATAGTTTTTATATTCCTTTTTCTTCCTGTGACTCCATCTGCAAAAGTTACTCCTCTGTGTACTCTGGTTCATAAAGATATCCTCTCTTACCCAAAACTTATGGCATGTCTTTATCACTCAAGTCAAAATCGTTTCTTTATCGACCATTTGCAAGTGATATCACACCCTGTTCCATTTTGGCTGGACGTCAAAAATGATGCTGTCCGGGATGTAACTTAATTAACGTTTCTGCCAAATAGATATAAATGTCCCCGTGGTAAACTTTAACCTATATCCAACCATAATTATTGACTGCTTTGTAGTGGACTATTCTAATAAGGCTGTAATTGTCGGTTTATATATCTGTAAGACATTTTATGAAGTTTAAAGTCATTTGCAATAGATGCACATCATAGGCTTATGGTAATGACAGCAATCATCAAGTAAACTTATCATTTCAAACATGGCTGTGTCTTTATTCAATTAACGATCAGTGTCAGCTGAATACTTACTTTGAAGATAAACTTTGTTTTGGCCCTGGTTTGTACTTTTGAGTTTGAAAACATTGATTTGGATCAGAACAAGTATAAATGTTCATTACATCTTCATCTGGATCTGCATGACGAGTGCCACAGACATCATACATCATTTACAAACATCAGCCGCTGATATTCTCTGATTCTGGAACAGCTTGGAGCATCCTAAAGTTACTCTGGTATTTCACCAAATTTGAAAACATAAGCACAAAATTTATACACCTGCATCAACAGGTAATCTTGATGTCCTGGTGTCCTCCAGTTCCCATTGAGGTTTCTGCCATTTATCATTTAAACCCACTAAGTCTCCATCAGCAGATGTTTATGTTTTGTGTACTCTGTGTTTATACAAGAATCCTCATGTATCCTAAGCAAACTGCGATCATAATCCCTGGAAAGATCACCAATTTATCTCACAGGGTAGTGGTTGTTTTTCCTCTTTTGAGCCTCCTTGTAAACAGCTAATCCACACGCTGTCTGACTGCTGTGCAGCGGCTATTTTAGTACAGTCTATGCTATGCTCACTTTCTGCTTGTGAGTCTTTTTACGTTGACCAGACTCATTTGACAGAGTCAGTGACATTTTTGTTCAGTATTAATGATCATTTCTGTTACTTTGATGCCTCAAAAATGCATCTCTGTCATAATAATCAGCTAAACTGTGTTATAGTGTATTAATAACAGTGGTACTTCCGCCGTCCACAGAATGGAGTGACGTCATGTTACACACGTGTTGGCAATTTGTCAATACTTCAGTTTTAGTGTTGTTAGTGTACTGTAATATCCCGACTATAACACACATTTTTCTGCTCTTAAATAAGGTCTAATTTTCGGGTGCGTATTACACACCAGTACAAGCAAAATACCAACCATATTTCATCTTGCCAACATTGTGATTGCAACACATCTGATACAAAAAGCCAAAATATTCTCTTTCTCTTCAAAAACACATGCAAACACAGGGCACTGCTGTCTCGTGAGCAAGAGGACTCAAAATAGCTGCGCTGTGATTGGTCAAAGACATCAGCATGTTGATAGCTGCTCTCTGATTGGTCGGTACACTACGACTGAGCATGCTTGGGCAGAAATCAAGTAAATGCGCATGCGTGAAGCAAAAGGTATTTCCACATCCATTTTGAGAGAGAAAATCATGTACGGTATTTGTTTTGAAAATACTGAAATTGCATTGATTAAAACTTTGAATAAAGGTAATTTTTGAGCTGTGTGAGAGAGTAAGGTTTGGGCAAAATTTGGGTGCATCGTAAAAAAAAAAAAATGGGGCGCATGATATAATCCAGTGTGTGTTATAATCGAGAAATTACAGTATGTTGTTTCTTGTGCAGACCAACGACCTGAACAGCTAATGAGAGGGCATTGCTGGTGGAGGGATATGTAGTCCATGTTGTATGATGGAATAGTTCCATGCACAAGAATTTGGTCTGGAAAAAGGGAAATGCTGTAAAAAATCTTACAGTACTGTATGTCTATTCCAGCCAACATAGTTTTTTTAATAGTTATACCCTAAAAGTGGGTTAAGTACAAGGCTTTTGGGGGCATCATTGACTGCTATACATAGTCTAGCATCCATACTCAGCTATCTTCCTTAAGGGGGGACATGGTCGTTTGCTTTATTGGTAATTATAGCTTTTGGTGCCATTGACCTCAAGCAACCCCACTTAAAAAAATAAAAATAAAAAAATACTTATATACTTATGGTACTTATATAGTGCTAAAAGTAGGTGAGCTGGGCACTCTGTGGAAAGAGAGTGGACACCATCATTTCAGCTGAAAGGTTTTTTACCAGTAGACTCTACCATTTTAAAGCTAAAAAAAAATACATTGTTGCTTCAATGTAAAATGTACCCTTCAATGATCCAAAAATTGTAACAATATTACAATGCTACTGTTTCATCTGTTTCCTTCTGCAGTTACACTCTACAACTCCACTGATGAAAATAAAGCTTTAACCATTACATGTGATATATTTTGTTTAAGTTAAACAGTGTTTTGGTTTGTGACACACTATGTAACTCAGATTGTGCTGTGGAAACACTCCCACACTTTCTGCTCGGTTATCATCTACATCTGCTGTGTGCCTGTGTGACAGTGACACGAGGAGAGTGGGGGAGGGGTTGAATAAAATCAGCTAACTGTTCCCACACACGCGTCTACATCTGTTTTGACTGTATCATGAGGTTGAATTGTGTAGCTCATATAAAGAGCGAGTATATGGAAGTGTTTGCACATGCACTGAGTCAGAAGTTGTTTGGTGTGTGTACGTGTAGGTGGATGAGGGTTGAATTTCTGAGTTTTGGACTCTGAGTTTGATCTCAGCGGTCTTCCTCAGGTAGAGAAGTGTTGCCTGAAGCTTTGTCACCACTTTGTCGAGGAGGACAGTGAAAGACTGCAAGACGAGCAGCGATCAAAGAATTGAAGATGTCAGATTATCTGACATCAGGAGGCTTCCTCCACAGCGTGCTGAAGCTTCTCCCTGCCTTCCCCTCCTCTTTGTCTTTGTATCTATTTTAACTTTCCAGTCTTTCTTACATTTCTGTGCTTCTTGCACTTATTGTGTAATTCTCTCTTACTGCCGCTCTGTCTTGGATGTATTTTTATTCTTTCTCTTACTGTGCTTCAACAGATTGAAATAGAACACGGAAAGATTGGTGCTTTTAAAGATAGTGGAGAAATAAAGTTGAACAAGCAAGTGATGGAGGAAGTTACTGAATCTTTAATTAAAGTTCCTGTGAGGCATGAGCAGAATATTGAACATAAAGTTCTGGGTTCACAAATAGAAGTGAAATTAATGCATAAAAATGAGGCAGTGCACCATTCTGATGGGAGCAGCTTATTTTGAGAATATAAGACAGACATGTCCAAACTTTTTTTATCGAGGGCCAAATTTGTACAAAAAAAAATAATAGTAATAATGCAGAAGAGAGGGCAGATAGCTCATCCTAACATTGAGACACAAAACAAGCACAGACTGCATAAAGCTGACAAACTTTGTAGGATTGTCTGTTTTTTAAGATGGTCGAAAATGATGGCACAAAATGCCTTTTAAATCATGACATAGTAGATGAAACAGAAATTAGTGTGACTAGTTTGACTTTCTGCCTTTATCTAGTTTTTTTCATTAGTCAAGTAATTTTAAAGTGTGCTGAGGGTCATTTGAAAAGCCCTGGGGAAGAGTTTGGACATTCCTGATATATGCAAGCCTGAGGAAGAACCATGGGGCTGGAAACATCACTTTAGCGTACTAAAATCCTTCAGAGGGAGCTTTTGGTATGTTGATCTCTCTCCTTCTCTATATGTCAGCACCCACCAAGGGGGGTGAGTGTCTCTGATGAGTTTTTAACACCCCTGATGAACGACATGTGAGAGGTCAGTAAACCTTTATGCATGACTATTATCTCCTCAAAAAGCTATAAAGTGGGGAAGCTCCCTCACCCCAATCATTTTCATTTAAGTCCATTGCTAGATGCAGGGAGATCCCTAAACCATGCTGCAATTCCACATCTTAGTATGCTTTCAATTACAGCATGGTAAAAAAAAAAATTCTCTTTAAAACAGTTTGTTCACACAAATGCACTTTAAATGGCTTCAATGTCCCTGATATGCAGACATTTTACCACAATTCCTTTGCAAAAAACATTTATTTTCTCATTCAACATTTGCATCTGATTGCATTTACCTGTGCAACAGCTATGGTGCATGTGGCTTTTTATTTCTGCAAGCATATCATCAAGTCGGAGTTTTCAGACTGCCAGCATGGGCCTCAGATTTCATGTGCATCCACATGCTGACAATCTCAATAATAGAAGGTTCTTCTGATTTTACTACGACCGGTGTGAGCTACTTTACCTCATTTCAGCTGATGCGCAGGGAAGTCCATAGCGGTAGAATATGTCACAGGCAAGAGGAATTAAACTTCACTCCCTTTTGTGCAAATGTGAGCATATGTGTAAGTATAAAAGTAGCAACTTCACCTGAGGTAACACACACACACACACACACACACACACACACACACACACACAGGTGACTTCAAGACTTGACTCAGGTCACTTTCATATTTGAAGTTTGGAGGACTCTGTTCAGTTCAGGGGTGAAGCTGCAGCATTATTGAATATCTCATGTGGCTTAGTTGGCTTTCAGTGAGCAAGTTTCAAGACAGACAAAAGTCCAGCCTAGAGGTTGTAGCCACCAGTAGCCAGTAGCTGTGGTCTTTAATTCTGCTCACAAACATTGTTGCACTATGACCCTGAAAAACACAACAGGGCATAAAGTGGTACAGAAATTAGTATTGGAATTTTAGTACTTCTGGTTCCTAAGTCCAAAAAGAATAGCTTTTAGTTAAATACCGGTGTTACAACCTTTAAGTTTACAGGGGAATAAACAAAAAGGAGTAACAAAAGGTTTCCAGTATTTACTAAAAGAAAAATGGTCCAGGACTGTAAGGCACAATTGAATGGTTTATTTACAATAACAAAAAAACAACAATAAAAAAGACAATCATGTAACACAAGCAAAACACATTTTAACTAATAACCAGTATTGGGAAAATAACTTCAGAGTGCTCCAAGGCCAAAACAACAAACAAAATCCCCAACTACCAAGAACCAAAATGATAATCTTACTTTTAAACCAAAATACAATAGCTGGACTCCCTGGCTGGCAAAATTAGGAGAAAGGAGGGGAAAGACAAAGAATACGGCAGAGTAACCTTACAGTTCCCACTACACAACATTGAGTTTGTTCACTAAACTGGAGGCTGAGGCCGAGGCCTGAAGAGAAGAGAGAGGACTGGTGACACACCTGATGACGGGATCTGTTGCAGGTGTTGCAGCGTGGTCAGGGGTAAGGTCACAGCTACCTGCTGCAGACCACTGTTTGACGGCACAGAAACAGACAGCCCACTTAGAGACAACATGAAATTAGGTTTGTGGTGAGCATGAGCAATGACATATGAACTTTTTTCAACATAAAATTCATCTGACATTTCCCTGCTTCTGGATTTTAAAGTGTTACTGTGTTAAAAGTATGGTTGCAAACAGACTGTTAACAAGTAGGGGAGAGTGGGGTAAGATGAGACATTTTTTAATTTTGTTGTCGCTGAGGCAAGGAAAAATGAAACAGAGATAAAATGAAAACATATTCTGTTATTTAAGAATGTTTGCTATCAACTGAAATTGTTAGGATGTATCAATGACGAAGAGCCTGGAAACTGTGGCCTTTCAAAATAAAGTGCTCCTGTGGCTCAACTTGCCCCAGGTTAGGGGTAAGTTAAGCCAAGTCTGTGGGAAAGTTGACCATGTGACTTCATAACTTTAAATCTAAGTATTATTATAAGATAATGTATTGCTGTTGAGACAGTCATTTCATAAGAGATTGTTCACTTTACAAATACTCTTAATTATTTTTTTAAACTTAACTTAAACAACCTAGAAAAAAAATCAGTAATTTCAAATTTTTAATGCCATTAATAGACAACATTTTGCAGCTTTTTGGGAAAATTAGATACTCATATGAAGTAAAATGAGAGCCAGTAAAGCTTTGAACAACAAACAGAAACAAAATCAGTACTTGGGAGAAAAAAAAATATTATTCCTCCTAGAAAAGCTACATTTACTCGTATGCTTTAAAGTTTTTACAAGTTCAGACATGCTAAAACAAGCAAGTCTGAATATCCCCCTTCTTCATATCCCTCTGCAGGGTTGATCTGTCAATATTTCACTTCTTTACAAGGGATTTGATCAACTTTCCACCCATGACTTACGTCATTTCTTTCTCCATCTCAGCAAGGGGTGTTGAGCCCCAGTTGGTTTTCCTTTTGGACACTCTTGGCATGATTTTCTATTATGTTAAACATTTGATCAGACAAGTCAGTTGGTTGACATAACATTAAATAGTATTTTATGATTCAGTACATTAATATAACTTTTCAAACTTTTGGTGGTATAAAAGAAACCAATGGCTCACTTTGCCCCATAGCCAACATTTTGGAAAAAAAAGTTGCTAGCTTTGCTATTCAGGCTAATCTTTGGCCAAATGAGTCATAGTTTTATACATTGGTAAATTACATATATATGTATAATACACAATTTTAGACCTGGTTAAATTGGATTTGATACAAAGCTCAATATACCTGTCATGCAGAAAATTTACTTTGACACACGAAAAAGTGTTTCTTGTGTTAAAAAGTACCAACCCTTTATGCCATGTGCTCCTCTTCAACAAAGGCAGGGAGAAACGGTAAGGGCTTCCTGAATTTAGGGCCACATGACAAGAGTTGTTTACTGTTTCACAGAAACAGGGGGTGGGTCAAATTACCCACTGACTCAGTTTACCCCACTCTCCTCTTCTAAAAACAATGGCTGGGTGCTCTAGTGAAATCATTTCTGATAATTTATTTATAGAAAAAAATAAATAAAAAATGCACAATAGCCACGGGGATCAACTTAATCAGGTCACATGACTAAGAGTAAATTCTCAAACAAGAGGTTACAGCACGGTTTTTATACATTGGAAATGTGATAACTGCGTCATATTTTAACCGCCACGTTGTACTTTCATAATAGCTCAGTAAGAGCTTTTTACTCTTATCAATAATGTTTAAGCCGAAGAAATCATAAAAGGTAGGTTTCTTTGAGAAATTATCTTGATGAATGAAACGTGTAAGTTTCATGAGTCTTTTCTCAACACAGACCTTTTTATAAGCAATGAGCAAGGATCACATCGAGAAATTTCAGTCACTTTGAGTCGAAAGAACCAGTGAAGTGCTAACACACACACACACCCACACACACACACAGGTGACTTCAAGACTTGACTCAGGTCACTTTCATATTTGAAGTTTGGAGGACTCTGTTCAGTTCAGGGGTGAAGCTGCAGCATTATTGAATATCTCATGTGGCTTAGTTGGCTTTCAGTGAGCAAGTTTCAAGACAGACAAAAGTCCAGCCTAGAGGTTGTAGCCACCAGCCAGTAGCTGTGGTCTTTAATCCTGCTAACAAACATTGTTGCACTATGACCCTGAAAAACACAACAGGGCATAAAGTGGTACAGAAATTAGTATTGGAATTTTAGTACTTCTGGTTCCTAAGTCCAAAAAGAATAGCTTTTAGTTAAATACCGGTGTTACAACCTTTAAGTTTACAGGGGAATAAACAAAAAGGAGTAACAAAAGGTTTCCAGTATTTACTAAAAGAAAAATGGTCCAGGACTGTAAGGCACAATTGAATGGTTTATTTACAATAACAAAAAAAACAACAATAAAAAAGACAATCATGTAACACAAGCAAAACACATTTTAACTAATAACCATTATTGGGAAAATAACTTCAGAGTGCTCCAAGGCCAAAACAACAAACAAAATCCCCAACTACCAAGAACCAAAATGATAATCTTACTTTTAAACCAAAATACAATAGCTGGACTCCCTGGCTGGCAAAATTAGGAGAAAGGAGGGGAAAGACAAAGAATACGGCAGAGTAACCTTACAGTTCCCACTACACAACATTGAGTTTGTTCACTAAACTGGAGGCTGAGGCCGAGGCCTGAAGAGAAGAGAGAGGACTGGTGACACACCTGATGACGGGATCTGTTGCAGGTGTTGCAGCGTGGTCAGGGGTAAGGTCACAGCTACCTGCTGCAGACCACTGTTTGACGGCACAGAAACAGACAGCCCACTTAGAGACAACATGAAATTAGGTTTGTGGTGAGCATGAGCAATGACATATGAACTTTTTTCAACATAAAATTCATCTGACATTTCCCTGCTTCTGGATTTTAAAGTGTTACTGTGTTAAAAGTATGGTTGCAAACAGACTGTTAACAAGTAGGGGAGAGTGGGGTAAGATGAGACATTTTTTAATTTTGTTGTCACTGAGGCAAGGAAAAATGAAACAGAGATAAAATGAAAACATATTCTGTTATTTAAGAATGTTTGCTATCAACTGAAATTGTTAGGATGTATCAATGACGAAGAGCCTGGAAACTGTGGCCTTTCAAAATAAAGTGCTCCTGTGGCTCAACTTGCCCCAGGTTAGGGGTAAGTTAAGCCAAGTCTGTGGGAAAGTTGACCATGTGACTTCATAACTTTAAATCTAAGTATTATTATAAGATAATGTATTGCTGTTGAGACAGTCATTTCATAAGAGATTGTTCACTTTACAAATAGTCTTAATTATTTTTTTAAACTTAACTTAAACAACCTAGAAAAAAAAATCAGTAATTTCAAATTTTTAATGCCATTAATAGACAACATTTTGCAGCTTTTTGGGAAAATTAGATACTCATATGAAGTAAAATGAGAGCCAGTAAAGCTTTGAACAACAAACAGAAACAAAATCAGTACTTGGGAGAAAAAAAAATATTATTCCTCCTAGAAAAGCTACATTTACTCGTATGCTTTAAAGATTTTACAAGTTCAGACATGCTAAAACAAGCAAGTCTGAATATCCCCCTTCTTCATATCCCTCTGCAGGGTTGATCTGTCAATATTTCACTTCTTTACAAGGGATTTGATCGACTTTCCACCCATGACTTACGTCATTTCTTTCTCCATCTCAGCAAGGGGTGTTGAGCCCCAGTTGGTTTTCCTTTTGGACACTCTTGGCATGATATTCTACTATGTTAAACATTTGATCAGACAAGTCAGTTGGTTGACATAACATTAAATAGTATTTTATGATTCAGTACATTAATATAACTTTTCAAACTTTTGGTGGTATAAAAGAAACCAATGGCTCACTTTGCCCCATAGCCAACATTTTGGAAAAAAAGTTGCTAGCTTTGCTATTCAGGCTAATCTTTGGCCAAATGAGTCATAGTTTTATACATTGGTAAATTACATATATATGTATAATACACCATTTTAGACCTGGTTAAATTGGATTTGATACAAAGCTCAATATACCTGTCATGCAGAAAATTTACTTTGACACACGAAAAAGTGTTTTTTGTGTTAAAAAGTACCAACCCTTTATGCCATGTGCTCCTCTTCAACAAAGGCAGGGAGAAATGATAAGGGCTTCCTGAATTTAGGGCCACATGACAAGAGTTGTTTACTGTTTCACAGAAACAGGGGGTGGGTCAAATTACCCACTGACTCAGTTTACCCCATGCTCCCCTTCTAAAAACAATGGCTGGGTGCTCTAGTGAAATCATTTCTGATAATTTATTTATAAAAAAAATAAATAAAAAATGCACAATAGCCATGGGGATCAACTTGATCAGGTCACATGACTAAGAGTAAATTCTCAAACAAGAGGTTACAGCACGGTTTTTATACATTGGAAATGTGATAACTGCGTCATATTTAAACCGCCATGTTGTACTTTCATAATAGCTCAGTAAGAGCTTTTTACTCTTATCAATAATGTTTAAGCCGAAGAAATCATAAAAGGTAGGTTTCTTTGAGAAATTGTCTTGATGAATGAAACATGTAAGTTTCATGAGTCTTTTCTCAACACAGACCTTTTTATAAGCAATGAGCCAGGATCACATCGAGAAATTTCAGTCACTTTGAGTCGAAAGAACCAGTGAAGTGCTAACTTTAGGGTTGGTCCATGAAAACATGTCATCCTTGCACCACTCTACTGATGAATTGCATTGTTTAGCTTGAAGCAGTTTGGAAATATTTTTGGAAATATGTTAAAGAAAAGGTTGGATTTAGTCTGAGTCAGATGACACTTGCATGTTGACCGGAGTGATGTGTAACAACATTTGCACCATCCTGTATACATAATCCAACAAAACAAATCCTGCTGATGTTTTGGACAAGACCTGGTATTACTGTGATATGAGGTGACCTTTAACCACCTAGATCTGTGGTGGCCATAGTTACAACAGATGTTGAAAATGACTTGGCTTCATAAGATAACATTGAAAACATTTGCAAAAAGTAAACAGCAGTTAAAGAGCCCAAATTTTGCCTTAGCTTTTGTAAATCAATGTATTAAGTCTATAATGTCAGACTAATCCAACACAAAATTAGCTTTTAATAGCTCTTTTATCAGGTTTACATGTTCAGTTTTTTTAGGAATGCTAGATTATGTTCACATTTGCTAATATTTAAAAAACCTTCTAGTTTTTATATATTAAGTACCTCGATCCAACTGTATTCTCTCTCTGTCTGAGACACTCTGTTGGAGCTCCTGCCTCTTTATGGCTCCCTCCACTATGTCGCCAAAGTCTGCTCTGATTGGTTGACAGGACAACTCTGTGGTGATTGGTCAGCTCGGCACAGCTCTGAACGATGTTCTCAACAACTCTGCATTCATTCTATAGTCTTGACTTTGCACTGAGACATGCCAAACACACTGGTGGACATGAAATTAAAAAGCATAGTATAGGCTTTTCAACATGGTTACAGGTAAAACTTAATTACAAATCAGATTTCAGGTTGGTAGAATAATTTTCAATTTCATCATGTCATTGCAGAGGAGTGGGCCAGAAAATGTCCACATCAGACTTGCTTTTGACAGCATTCTATAGTGCATTTTTTTGTTTTTGTTATTGATGAAGATGTTTTTGAATATTTAAAGTGGACAGGATTACTTTTTAAAAGCAGAGAGAGAAACTTCTGTTCTTAAATTAACTTCTTATGAATATTGCATAAATACACAGGTGAGAACAATTTTCTTGGTTGAATAATATTTGCAGAATCAAACGCAGGTTTTTTAAGGTAAATGATAATAATAACTTTATTTGTGTTGCACTTTTAAAAGCAGAGGTTTACAAAGTACTTTGACAAACAGACAGGAACATACAGACAGCAAAGCACATGAGCTGAAGCACAAAAGGAAACAACAAACCAAAAAGCTAAATTTAAATCAAAGAACCCCTACAGACAAACACAAAGGGCATAACAGACACGAGCAAGAAAAGAACATAAGAGGGGAGCATTGGCGCTTCTGGTGTCTTACAGACCAACGGCGCCAATGCAATGGAGAAAATTTCACAGAACACGAGGAAAATATAAACCCAAAAAAGAAAACATGGGGCGAGAGACACCAAAAAACCACACCAAGGTGCATCGGTCCACACCACACCAAGACACAGCAACGCACAAGAGGCAGTAATGGCTCAGTGTGTGACTACGGCCTGAAGAAGGTGCAAACTGACACGTACCAACACAATCTCCAATAACTCCAGGCCCACGAATCGAAGGCCCTTTAATATGTCATAAGAATCTAGACAATACAAGAACCCTGTAATGTAAAATGAGACCGTGAGGATCTAAATACAAGCTAAAAACATAAAATCAGTGAGAAGAAAGCTCTTAAGGGCACATTTTTAAGACGATTAATGCAATAAACTTTGGTCTTGAGAATCACCTTGCAGAGTTTTGAAAGTGCATGATGCAGTTGTAACACAAGCTTCTTTTCCATATATGTTTACCATTCACTATGTTATTGCTTCATCAAATTTATTCAACATGTGTATTAGTGAACACCTCAAAAAGAGTGGCGTTTAATGAATTCCCTAAGGGCATTAATAAAGTATCTGTCTATCTGTCTGTCTGTCTGTCTGTCTCTCTGTCTGTCTGTTGGTAGTATTTTGCCTCAAAGCATTATTTGAAAGCCTTCTTGGACAGCACAAACCATCAGACATTATTTTTTTGAGGAAACAAACACTTTATTGTCTACAGTGATTTTTACAGCAGCAGCCATATATTACATAAATTGGAAAAAATTGAACATTTAGCAAAAAGAAAGCAAATGAAATTACCATGCTGGTTGTTATAATGCTTTAAATAAAAAAAGAATCATTAGCTGAATAAATTTCTGAACAAGGACAGACAGAAGCTAAATCACTCATTTAAAGAGACCTATTGCAGGGACAGAAATGATTAGAGAAAGCCTACATCACATGATTTTCACCTCATGACTTGATCAACAAAAAAAATAAACACACTATGCACATTGATATCAATTTCTTCCCAGGTTGCATGGGAAGTATGTAAGAAGCAGGGATGGGTTTCAAGGCAGGAAGCTGCAAATCCTTTATTTTCTGTTAGGAGACAGCACATCATAAGTGTCCTTCGTAACACCTCTCAATTTCAGAGGCTGAAAGAAAGAAAGATGATGTTAGGTAAGAAAAAACTGTATTTCAACCTTTACATGTGACCATCAAATAAGAAAAGCTTTGTGTTTCAGCTTACCTGGTATTGGTCATTGTTGGGTCGGTGGCTTACTTCGTTAGTGACCAGATGCTGTCTGTCGGAGCCTGGGGGCAGGTATAATAGGATTTATATTATATTATATTTATACATATATGACATATATGACAACTTGTTTTTTTTTCTTCAAAAGTGTTTTAAGTACATGTATGTCTATGTTCAGTTTAAACAAATTGTAACTTTGTGATTTTTGTAACATTTTTTATCACTGATTATTTTCTCTCTTACAGATAATGGGCAAGATGGCGCCAGTGTATGTGATGTGCTGTCTGACTCTGTCTGCTGTGTTTGCGTCCAAGGCTGAATTCTGGGACCAATTATTTTTTCTTTGTATTTAACACCCCGGGTCTAATCTTTAAACATATGGAGTACCCTGTCATCTTTATGCAGATGACACGCAGACCTATGTGCTTCTCAAAGGAAAAGATGACAGCTCAATTGAAAACATCCTACATCACATTAAGGATATTAAAGAATAGATAGCTTTGAGCTTCAAAAAAAGAGATCCCTTTGTTGTGCTCCCCTAGTCCAGACACAAGCTTACTCCAGTTGTATTTCAAACCCACTATCACAAAATTCGGTGTAAGAGTTGAAAGTGAATCAGCAATTTAACTGCTGTTAAACCCAGTTTTTATCACCTGCTGCTTTTAACCAAGATTAAATTGTTTTAATTTTCAAATGATTGAGAGCAAGTGATTAATGCTTTTATTTCTTCCTGTTTGGACTATTGTAATGCATTACTGTAAACCACTAAAAAAACACTAAAAAAACAGGAACAAATCCCCCCCAACTAGCCAGTCTCTCTATTGGCTCCACATTGATCTTAAAATGTTATTGTTTGGTTGAAATCTTTGAATGGATTTGCATCTCAATAAATTTCTGATCTTTTAGAAGACTACACCCCATTGAGATCTTTGGACCAGGACCTTCTTGCCTTCCCTAAGGCCAGGCTTAAAACCTGTGGTGATCAGAAGTGGTCCCTTAATTATGGGACGACCTACCATTTGAAATCAGAATGTTCCACATCTTGCCTACTTTTAAATCTCACGTCAAACCCTATTTATACTCATTGGCTTTTAATTCAGCATCATAGGTGTGTGGTCTTTGTCTCTGTGTAGTCTCTGTACTCATGTTCATAATTTGTGTTTTATGAGGGGTTTTTTTTTACATCTTTTGTAGTTTATTTTACCATGCTCTTATATTTTTTCTTGGTTTTTTTTTATCTGTTTCATGCTATTTTATTTATTTTATTACTGATTGAAGTCAGTGTTATGCACTTTGGTAAACATCATTGTTTTTAAAGTTGTGCTATGCAAATAAAGTGGATTGGATTGATTTGAGTTGATGGTTACACACAACACTTCTGACACACTATGCTATCCTAATTAATGTACACTAAAGGTATGGGTATTTTTTTTTTTTTACCATAAACCTAAAGTATGTTAAGTGTCTGCAACTGATAGCTTTCAGTAACTTGACCAGAGTGGAGTGTCAGCTAGCATTGATCACTACAGGGAGCTGCAGAGGCATTTTGTTTTCGATCTCTGAGACATGCATATCTTTTTAACCCATGAAAGCCACAGAAGATGAGATATTCATGGAAACTTTAAGCTTCAAGATCTCTGGATCTTTGCAAAGCTTTTGAGACATTATTTGAACCACTTAAAACGCATTTAAATGACAGTCTTAAACAGAATGTAACTTCATGTATGTTTACATTGGATAATCCTTCCCCTTACACTGTCATCAGAATTTAAAAAAAAAGCTACAGGTACAGTTTGATAAGCACTTTTTGGTATTTTTGATGTGTTTGGATCAATAGTTCTGCTGTAGTAATCAAAACATCTGGGAGTGATATTCTAACAGAAGCTTGTTAATGCTTTAAATTTATAGTACCACAACCAGCTGTTAAATTCAGACAGTGATTTGGGTCTTTAATTTTATTTAAAGCAGTCGTATTCTTAAGTTAAAAACAATAAATTGTGGCAATATTTTAGAAATTCTACTCAGCAGCTCTATTTATTGTAATGTACAGACACAGAGGGTCTGACAGCATTAAGCCACTATTTGCAACTCCCTGGGTTTTCCCACTGAGTTGAGCCATAGTAGAAGTACAATTAGGGTTTTGGTTTGTGTATCCGAAAAAAAAACCAATCAGATTAAAACACAAAGTGGGTAACCAGCTATCAACAGCATCATCTCCATACCATAAACCAGAGAAAACTGACTCTTGACTGTCACTGGGGCATTCCATAAGCTATAGCAACAATGTTTAGGGAAATGTTTCACAAAGTGGGTGATATTTGATTCACATAAGATGCAAATGAGTAAATTTGAACTTCCACACAAAGCCAGGCTAGCTGGTGCTACTGGGGTCCTCAAGGTCAAAATTGGGATTCACAATTTGAATTTCTTTTTTAAGATTTGAACTTTTTTCTTGCTTTAGGTTTTTAAATATTTAAAACCACTCTTGCAGAATATGTCTGTGTCCTGTAATCCATTTTAAAAGCCTGATACTTCTTCATCAAGCATACCAGCGGACTGCACTGTCATGATACTTGTTCACTGGGTTGTCCATGTAATGCTGCAATATTTCACTTAATTCAGTATGTGGTTTTCCCACTTTGAAGTATTAGTTTCAAAGTCAATGATGTAGTGGGAGGACTTTCAACAGAGAGAATGGTGTCCACACCACTCCCTCAGAGAGTCCCGGTTGCCTATATATAGCACTATGTAAGTTTGGCTTTAAAGCAAACATAAGTATTACTGTGTATGAGTGCAGTTTCAATATCACTACTAAGCATAAAAAAAAATCAGTGTTTAGGATTCTAATTCCCCTTTCACAGTATCTTTACACACAGTCACTCAAACGAGGCTCCATTACATTTACACCTTGAAGAATTCACTTAGCCATGTGAGGCCATAATGTCTATGTCAATACAAACTGCAATACGGCTTGCATGCGTGTGCTTCCACATACACACAAAGGCAGAGACACTCAGTCGTGGCCCTCCTGTCTCTCAACAGGAGTCAGCATATCTCCCTCTCTCCAGTTTTACACCCTGTTAGTACCTCTGGAGACAAAGCAAAGAGGGGTTCACCTAGTTCCCCCTATCCATCTCTGTAATGTTCACAGAGGAGGCGCAGTGTCACAGTGGCATTAATATTACAGCTTGAAACGGTAGTGTGAATTGGACTGATGTTGTTTTGTTTGTTCACTGATTTAAGCACTTGTCACAGAAAATGTGGAATCAAGCAATGTGTGTAGAAGGATTAGGTTATTTTAAAATAATCTCTCTTCCATGCTGTAATGCTTATATTAATGACTTTATATCTGACACAAAACAGGAAATAAGACCTATGATTAATTCATCAATTAGTGGTTTAAGAGGTTATTTTACTTTTCTTGTTGGACATGACTGGACCACTTTGAGCCTGAGAAGCAACAAGGTAGACAGCTACTCCCAGCACTATTGTAGCCACAATTTCTCCAATGGCAATTCCTGCTATTGAGCCTGGGTCGAACTCGATGCAGTTGTCACAGGCTGAAAAAACACAAACACACACATGCATACACAATAATTTTTGAGTACTGTAAAATAATATATGAAATAAAGTGCAGTTTAAAAGCAATTATTTCCCACACAAAATACATACAGGTATAATACAACAACAATCCATGTATTATTTTGTGGAAAAGTACAAGACTTAGATTTGGCAGAATAACTTACTCCGAAGCTTCACAAAGATTGTTGTCGTACTGCCATCTTTCTGACATTTGTATTCTCCTGATTCCTTGTCTTTGTAGTCCAGCTGTATTTTTTCTGATAATTCTGGACCTGTTGGAGTCTCTATTGTATATCCTTCACCACAAGAGACCTCAATTTTTCCAGAGACAGTTCTCACCTCTATCTTAGGCTCCCCCTGTGCTTCTGTAAAAAAAAATAACAGTTTACTCAGAGTTAACAGTCTAGCAAATCACCTTAAGCAAACATCTCTCTGGAGTGTTATATTTGTGCAAAAAATGTCCTTTGCACAATCTTTGTCAAATGACGTTATTTCTTCATATCCATTATTATTCAGCTGCTGCCCCTGAGCACAAGCCCTGGAAATGACAAAAGCCTCCTGACATAACAAAAAACACAGACGAGGTGAGGGTCCCAAGTGTGACAAAAGCCCCCTACCATGATAGAAGGAGTATTATCAAAACAAATATAAAAATATTTTGTCAATGACAAGCCTCAGAACACAGCCACCATTAGTATTTAGCCAAATGCAAATACAAATCTAAAATCTAATAAAGTTGGGACATTGAGTAATTCAAAACAAAAAAAAATGATTCGCAAATCCTTTCGCAACTCAAATGAAAACACCACAAAGACAAAATATTTAATGTTCATCCTAATTTACAACTTTTTTTTTTTAAAATATTTACTCATTTTGAATTTTATGCCTGCAACATGTTCCAAAAAAGCTGGGACAGGGGCAACGATTGAGAAAGTTGAGGAATGCGCAGAAACACCTCTCAGAACGTTCCACTGGTGAACAGGTTATTTGAAAATAGGTGATGGTCATGATTGTGTATGAAAAGGAAACTTCCTGAAGGGCTCAGTCATTCAAAAGTAAAGGTGGGGCGAGTTTCACTGCTTTGGGAATAATTGTGTGAACAAATAGTTCAACAGTTTAAGAAGAATGCATCTTAACATAATTTAGGAATTTTATTATCTACAGTCCATTATATAGTAAAAAGAATCAAGAGAAAAAAATGTTTTTTTGTAGTGTATTCAACTGAATATAGGTTGCACATATTTTACAAATCCTTTATTCAGTTTTATTTACCCTTTACCCAATGTCCCAACTTCATTGGAATTGAGGTTTGTAAATATTGAAAATTCAGGGACAAGACATAAAGATATGTGTGAATTTTGGGTATTCATGTTTAGATTCTCACTGTCACTTTAAAATGTGGTATTCCGTTTTTATGTTTTTCAGTTTTTCTCATGGAACAGAATTATTGGTCGTCAGTTTTACTTATTTTATACCAATTAAAGGAAAAAATATTCCCAGTCGTTGCAATACTATATTTATTCATTCAGTCATACAGTGTTTTTAAACATGTTTATTTTCTTCATTTCTGAGAAGCAGAACTTTGGAGGTTCACGGTTTTGGTGCAGCATCTGCAATATTTTGTACACTTTAAAATTCTGAGGTGAAACTCTCTGGCTTATTGGCTTTGCTGTTATTTTCACATTAAAGTATCATCAAAAATGTTGACAAGAGGAAAACCAAACTTGTTGGTGCCCTGTTCAAGGCAATACATTTCAAAAGAGCTCTGCTGTTTCTGCAGTACCATAATCTTGATATAGTGACTGACCACCAGCATTGCCAGCAGATAAATAAAATCAGTTGTCTTTTGGAAATATTAAAAAATAGTTCTGTTTTGTGACAATATTGTATAATGCTGTGGAAATGAGCAATCAAGGGAATACTAGAGAAAAAATGGTTGATGCTGGGCTGTCATGATATAAGATTTTCACCTCATGGCAAAAAAAAACAAAACATCTTTATTACTTGGTTATTGCACTTTTTACAAATCCTTGAAAAAATCCTGGATCCACATTTGGATACAACCAAAATCTTATCAGCTCATTTAATCACCTTGGGCCATGACCAACTTTTCCTAAAATTGTCATCCAAATCTGTTGAGAACTTACTGAGTCATTAGGGGAAATGTGGAAAACGGCCCCATAATGCAAGTAGTAACTACAAAGTGATCATGAGAAAAGGCAACCGAACAGTTTGGGGTGAAATGGCCAAACATCATATCACAGTGTTATGTTAATTCTTCAGTTATTGATTTATTTGACGCATTGACAACTGAACGCACATATTATCACCATACTACAAAATAATAATAGAATGTGTATTTAAAAATGCATTATTTTGAGCTACAAACAAGTTCAAATTTCACAGAGAACTGCTTTTATTAGTCTCTGATTTCAGTTATAATCTGTTGTACCAGCAACTGATTTAGTGGTTCATTTATTATCCTGAGTTTAATTCAGCAGTTGAAAAACACAACTTCTTGTTATGGTTGTTCAAATCCTCTCAAAATAAAATTTAAATACTTTTATTGTGAAAGATTTCAGAGGTCTCGTGTACATCATTGATGGAGGTTTGGTAAGGTTAACCAGGGATTAGTCAGAGCTGTAGCATCTTTAGCAGCTCCTTTAGATCATTTTGGACCTAAACAAGCACGACATCAGTTTAAATTCACATCTGTGCTGTTTAGCAGTTGAAATGGATATATAATGGTTTCAGCCCTGGATCAAGCCAATCAATGCAAATATATTACAGCACATAGCGAATGTCAAAACTACAGATGGACAACAATGTTCTGTAAAGCGAATACAATGCTTTCATGTTGCCTTTAATTACATACATCAGGCATCAGGTAAAGGACATTAAACATTCACTCATTTTCTATACCTCTTATCCCTTTCGGGGTCGTAGGGGGGCTGGAGCATATCCCAGCTATCATTGGGTGAGAGGCGGGGTACACCCTGAACTGGTTGCCAGCTGATCACAGGCCCATTCACTCCCACACTCATACCTAAGGGCGATTTAGAGTCACCAGTCAACCTAATGAGCATGTTTTTGGTCTGTGAGAGGATGCCGGAGTGCCCAGAGAGAACCCACGCATGCACGGAAGAACATGCAAACTTCACACAGAAAGGCCCTGCCCGACTCGGGGATCGAACCGGTTACCTTCTTGCTGTGAGGCACATCATGTACGTCGCCCGGTTATTAAACAATAATTTATAATTAATACTCTACAATTTAAAATATAACACATTTTAATTAGAAAAAGTATAATGTTAATGTTAAAAAAGAATCAAAAGACATGAAAAGTTAATTCTAAGTTATAAACCATGTAAGACAATTACCATCTTATGATTAAAAGACATTTAATTTCAACTTCTAGATAAATTCAGGGCAAGGACTGGTCAAGCAGTCTTATTTCTAACAAAAGTGAATTTATATATCACCTCGTCATGTCAGTTGGCTTTGTAAAGCTGTGGACCTGGTCTCACCAGGGGCTTGGGGGCTACTGCTGGTTGTTACTGTATCTTTAATTTTAGAAATTATTTTATTCATTTTAAAAATGCATCAGATTTGAATAAAATTATTTTGTCTTTTTGCGTGTTGTGTTGTTTGATTGCCTTGCTCTGCATAAAAAAAACAATTTCATTAACAAAAATCAATATGGCTGTCTTTGGTTGAAAAACATATATTTTCATAATAGTTTGATTTTCTTTTGCAGCAACTGGAACTTTATTTTATCCACAATCCCACCTTTTATTAGCCATTCAAGGAAACACAGAAAGAAGAATATCTTATTGACACATCTGAATGGCATAGGGGCATGCAAAGAAGAAAAAAAAAATCAAATGGCAAAAGACACCCTATGAACTTTAAAAGAGCTGACCCAGAAAAATGTTTTCATTGGAAGACAAATGCAAATAACTCTGTGGTTGTCAAAGTACTCTGTAGGGGTGCACTTCTTTTTGTCATCTAATATTGTCAGAAATTTAACAGCATACATCAAAATCCTTTACTTTATGAAACTGACATAACTTTTGGCAAAATGTCTAAAACAACATTTAATTATTTTCAGGCCCAAAACCTCTTTTGTCAGAAAGCTTCTTGTTTTGGCTTCAACTCATTGTAAACAAAAATATCTGATTATTGTTTGAGCATTTTGAGAATTTCATTTGACATTTATTTTTATTTTCATTCAGTTCATTTAAAAAATTAAAGCAATAAGCTGTCTCTGCTTAAACAAAGGTTCATTTTCTCAAATAACAAATCTGCATTCCCACAGGTTTTCTCATTGTTTAAAAAGTTGAGACACATACATCATACATCTGTCAAATCAAAAAAATCTGACTATGACAGGAATTAAAACAATTTAAATGATAGAAATGTTTAAACTTGTAAGTAAATTCACCAAGAATAATATTTTTCAGGTATGCAAATGAAATGGATAGATGTAAAAACATTTTAAAGCATCGTCTTAAGTTAGAAAAGTCTATAATTTTGACTATAATTTGACTCCAAACACAAGCACCTAACTTAAAAAACTAAATGAAGTTAGTCCAATCAGCACTGTTGCTGTGTTCTTGTATAAAGTCTAAAAGCTAAACTCCTATTTAGTTTGCTCCATGTTTTGGTAATAGGAAAAATATCTGATAAATACCTGATATGAGTGTCCAAAGCAGAGGTAAAAAGAATAGAAAAATGATCTTGTGGTTCATGATTTGTTTTTGTCGCCCGGTTCTGCAAATAAAAGAAGAGGATCGTCAAATCATTGTGAGAAACAGGGACAGAAACCCGGAAGGGCGCCATGTTCTCTCTGTCAACCATTTTATACAGGTCGCTTTTTGAGCTTACTGAAGATGACTTTATGGTTTTAATCCCATTAAACAAAGATTATTTTGTCCGTGATAAATAACAATGCACTGTACGCATTTAAATGACCTTTATGGAGATTGAAATAGTATATTATGTTAAAAATGACTGACCTTGGTGAGATAAAGATGCCGTGTTCCTGGTAACAAAACTTCTACCCACCGACTCTTTGAGTGTCTCTATCTGCAAGTGTGTGAATGTGTGTGCGTGTGTGTGTTTGTGTGTAAAGGAAGTAAGTGTGATTGGCTTATTTTGTGTCCCAGCAGGCTGTGTTGTTGTTTTTCTACAAATGGAAAGGTTTGTGTGTCTGTAACTTCTAGCAAATGACACTTAATGTGAAAAACTGGTGGAATATGCTGATACTTTATTCATGTATATGCTTATTTTCCTTGATTTGATTTCATGTGCTTCCCCGAAATGATTGAGCATGATACTTTTTGCTTTCCACTGTGTACACATTTGTAAAGAAAACTTTTTGCCAGTTCTTCAAAGCTCTCGTGAAGAGTTCAAACACACTCAAGTGAATATAAATGTTTCTACATAAGCTACAAAGCAAGCAACACCACACAGCAATATTAATCATGTATATTTCTGTTTTCCTTCCATTGATCCATTCTCCATACCTTTTGGATTGTAAGGGGCTGGCAATATTCCAGCTGACAAGGGTGAGAGGCAGAGTACACCTGAATTAGTCGCCAGCCAATTACAGTGCCACATAGGGAGACAGACAACCCCTCACGCTCATACATAAGGGCAATTAGAGTCACCAATTAACCAAATAAGTCTGTGGAGGAAACCGGAATGCCTGGATAAATCCCATTCAGTTTAAATTATTTGTCAATAACGACTGTAACAGAGTAGGTGTCAGACTTGTCAAACACAAAATGAGTTTTAAAGAGGTCATATTTCCTAAAATTGGGGTTCATCTATTCAGTTTTTATGATAGCTAGGCTGTGTTCACAACCAAAAGTGTATAAACTTTCCAGAAATTTTCCATGGGACTTTAACCTGGGGAACTTTGGAAATATTCCAAAATGAAAACTTTCCATGTAAAATATGTGGATTTATAGAAATAAATTGTAAATTGAGGGTAATTTAAACAAACTGTCATACTGAAACATAAATATTGTATAAACATTTTGTGTCACAGGCAGACATCCATGCAAAATAATACAGTTAATAATCATTATATTTCAAAAGATTTATTTGTAAGTAGAACTTTTTCAAGAATTAATTATTTTACTGAACAATCAATTGCAGCCTCACTTTATGTAATCCACAGGCTCAAAAATGTGGCCTCAATAGTCCAGGGTTTTAGAAACCATCAGTACATGTGATGGAGGTATGCACTGAGGGCACATGGCCTCAGTACTCCTGCAGTAAGCAGTGTGCCATGTGCATGTTATTCGGGAAAAGCATAGATATTCATTAGTATACTAGCATGAAATCTGGTTGTTTAGTCAAGATTATACAAAAATATATTTTCCCCAACTATATTTAAAATCCTGGTTAAGGGCCAACCTCAATTTTGTAAATTCTAGGTTTATCCCTGTTTATTTTCATAAATTCCTTTAAATTCCTATAAATTCCCATTGGAAAGTTTGTAACCCTGTCTTAAGAAAGAAAAAAATCCAAGAAAGTATTCTCTCATGTCTAAAACACTCTGTCAGAGCTCTTTCTTCCTCTTTAAGGCCCCCTTTCCCACGTGAGCCCAGTCTAATCTGATTGGTGTGAAGGTCAACCCTGAGCTTAAAAATGGACATCACACTGGCAGGTCTTTCAGGGGGTCAGGGGAATGAGGTGCTTTGGCAGCTAGTGCCAATTTAGAGGGGGTGAGGGATAAGTGTTAATGCCACATAATTTTTGTCTTGTTCATAGAGGTGTTCTGTCTCATGAAGGATACATAACACATAAACACATCAAAGGGCATATGAAACTCAGAAATGTACAACATAAGTTCTTTAATAAATTGATGTTACATAAAAAATAACATCACTGTGTATTATATGACACACCTTGATTGGTTCAATAAGTCAAAAACATTTAGAAAAACTAATTTCATTATAACATTACAAAAGATTTTGTTGAACTGACGTTCTGTATTTACATGATGGCATCACACACTTGCCACATTTTTGGGATAGACATGGTCAGCAGCAGTACTCGGGCAGTTATCGGCTTTTACACGGTGCTTAGTTGGTACCAGGGGGTCCAAAGTTTGACAAGAAAACATCCACAAACCTTTTAACCACCACCATTAGCCTGAATGGTACAAGGCAGGCAAGGTGTAAACGACATATTGCTTTCATGTTGTTTATGCCAAATCCTGGCCCTACCATGATAATGTGATTGCAGAAATTGAGACACATCAGATTAGGCAACATTTTTCCCAACTTCTGTTGTCCAATTCTGGTGAGACCAAGTGAATTGTAGCCTCATTTTCTTATTCTTATCTGACAAGAGTGAGGTAATATCAACTTTATCAACACCTCTCTGTTGAAACTACAGGTAGACTCTGTGGTGGTGTGGGAGTATCAAGAAAGAGCATAGTTCTCATGGCAGAGACCAGACACGAGAAAAAGTAGCTCAAACAGCCGCCTGATTGGTAGGATCAGGTGATCTGATGATGATAAAGAGTGAATCTGATCTGAGTCTCAGCTCACAGGTCATGGGTGCATTCACTGACAATCTATTACCTCCTCCAAGGAGGTTATGTTTCTGCAGACGCTTGTCAGTTAGTTAGTTAGTTAGTCTGTGCACAGGATAACTCAAGTTCTCAAAGGGTTTTAATGAAACTTCAGGCAACATAAGACAGAGCACACGGAAGAAGTGATTAGATTTTAGTGGTGACCCGATTCCAGATAAGGATCGAGGAATCTTTTTAGAGGATTTGCTAACATTGCGAGACAGACCAGTTTTCAATTCAATTTTCAAATTTGTTTAAAATCCATGCATGTGTTTCAGATGTTATATCCTCTTGTTCTGTATCGGATGGTTGTAGTTATTTTGATCCTAATTTCATTTGGTAAAATACAGACTATTTGATATCATGTTGTGGGCTCAAGTCTACTAATTAAATCACAAAATCAAACGCTCTCAACACCAAGGTATAGTGACAAGTCCTGGGAATTAAACAGTTAACAGGTGTCCTAATAAAACATATTCTGATTAATTTTGGCAGGGTGAAAGAGTTTACCTATATAAATATAATTATTTTGATGTTATGAATGGATAGTCATTTCAGATTCATTTATCATTTCACCTCTTGTAATAATACTTGTTGGATATGGAATTGATGCAGCTTGAGTTGTCTGCCTGAATGACTTGCAAGTGACGTCCCAATTTATTCTTGGCATTGTTGATCAGCATTGTTTTAAAGATTTCCACCCTTTTTTGCCCATAATGAAAGGTATTCCCTCCTCTTATCATGTCCAATCATTTTCTGGATGGACCAATGCAGGGGACTATTGTGCAAAAATATTATAGCTACTGTGCAGGGCTTTGGAACGACTTAACATTTTTTAATCTCTTCGGAAAACACAAGTTTACATCCTATTATAACTTCTTTAAAACTGAAAGTGTTTAGAATGTAGGTTTAAGGCACTTTGGATTTTTTTAGGCAAAAAGAAATCATAGCGTCTTTGCCAGAGTCTCCCTTTGGGGATACATAGACCATGACAGAGGAGAATCCTTCCCCTCACACTGCTGACAGGGTCGTAAGTTTGGAAAAGGACAAAGCATTTACTGTTTCATTTCTAAGAACATTTTTGGCACATCTTGCCTGTACTATAGCCAAGCGGACAGTGAGTGGATGCAGAAATTAGAGATAGAGGCAGGGAATGACAAGCAGCAAAGACAACCCGGGTTGGATTCAACTTAGAGGAGGAGTTTGCATGCACAATAGGTGGAGCCCCCATAGGAATGGAAGGACTTACAGTTTACTCACCCCTGAAAATGTACTGCAGTGGGAACAAGGTGTTATATTCTGCTCTGAAATTGCATCTTCTAAAATTTCCTAAAGCCATTACCAGAAACCAGTAAAGGAACAAACAGCTTTGGAAACATTTACCTCAAGCCGTGTATTAGCCAAAATGATTGCTACTTGCTGAGTGGTTGCTCAGGGGCAAAATGTGGAGCAGCTCCATCTCTTAAAACAAGCAGACATTACACAATATTTCAATTCCCGTCTGTCGTTAACGTTTATCCTACTGTGTGTGAGATTTAATTCCCTCCTGTTTTGCAATGAAGACACAGCAGAGAGATAAAGAGAACAAAGACACACTCCCACAACACAACTCTACTTCCTGTGAAAGAAAAAGCCACAACAAGCTGTGACCTACAACCTACACCTGGTACACAGACACACACACCTACACACACAAAGACCCACAGAAAATGTATTGAGGACACATTATTTGTATTTTGCACCTGCTGTTGTGCACTAAAAAGTTAAGCATGGCATTAAATACATTCTTTATAAATGTAACAAAGCTTTTTCACTCAATACACTCTCATAATGACTCATAAAAACTCACCACCCTCATAAGCAATTGAAAACCCCACACATCCCCCTGTCATCAGGTTTATAATGTACCTTAGAGCGCCCTCTGGTGTGTGCAAATAAAAGTCTTTTTTTCTGGACACACCAGAGTACCCAGGCTCAAATATAGCACAGTCAGTGAGACTTCACTGGGACACATGCTTCAGTGGGGCCCAAGACAAGAGCTGGCTCTATTTAATGAAAAATGGACTTCCAGGGATAATGTGTGTTTTTTTTCTTAATGCTCTGAGTGCCATCATCTGTTACACCCTAAAATGTACCAAGCCATGTCTTCAATGACGTCAGATCAGTGGTCAAGACAGTTCACAACCAAGGATGGAAAGTCTCTGATTAAATTACTCATGTCATTGTAATTCAGTGGTTCCCAAACTTTTTCTGCCAAAGCCCCTTTAGTAGATAAATCATTTTTACCACATAAGACTATATAAGCCTATGTCTAACAGAGTAATCACATCCTTTACTGACACATGCTTGTATTTTTAGAATTTATGCAGAATATTTTTTAGAGTTTAGAACAATTAATAATGGTATTGCAACATAAAACTTCCAGTTTATATTTTTGAGACGACACAGTGGGGCAGCATGGTGGCGAAGCATACCCGTTCCTCGCCTCCTCAATCACCTGCTTCTACATAAGCCTCCTGCAGACTCATCCCAGTGCCAGATGATCCCCGCACCTACACGAGGTACTGTTGGCCATCTCCTGAGCATTTGTGATCACTCATCGTTTGAACAGTGACTGAACTTTGTCCTTTGTTTGAACTGCTACTTACCTTGTCTCTTCTCTTCTTGCAGTGCATTGGCTGGCCCAGCCACTCTAAGCCACTATCTGGATCTTATTCCCCTTAAGCTCTCACAGATCCCCTCTCACTAGCCCCTTGGACTTCCCCTCAAAAAAATTATTATCATTGCACCTTTACCTGTCTTGGTTGTGCTTTTGGGTCCACTCGAAAACTTCAGGGATTCAATCCCTTTCAGGGTTACTTTTATGAATCAAAGTATACAAACAAAGGAATTGTTCAAAAGAAGATTCAGGGGGCCAAAGGTGAAAGAACACACAGTTCTTTGCTGCTAAAGTGCTCTGTAATTTGTCATCCAATCATACATTCTACCCAGTTTCGTGGCTCGTTTTCATGTAAAACTCACAAAATTAAAGCTGCAGTAGGTAGAAAGCCAGAAAACGGTTGATTTCTGAGTCTCATCTGAGTTAGGTTTCGTTCTTCTCCGCCCTAAGCCCCTCCTACCAGACGAGCATGCGCACACAGCATGCAACGCACAGAGTCGCTATCAAGCCGCTGCTGGAATTCCGAGTCAGCCAGAGTCCAGTGGAGTGCTTTTATGAAATCTAACTACACAACACAACTATCACCGCAACACATTACGACAAATATTACAAGGTTATTCATTTAGCAGCTTACTTGTCCAAGAGAAGAGTGGCCAGCTCCGAATCCAACTTCAGACCTAGGCTATCCCTCAGTTCTCTCCATTTCTGCAATGCTCTGCCGATACTAACACGACTTTTGTTCCTTTTTTGGTCAGCCTCTCTTTGATATTCTTTCTTCGATGTTACCTGGTGCACAGTCCGCCATTGCCGCTTGCTCTCTCCTTCTGTCTACAGCAGGGGAACGCGCATATGCAGTAGAACAGCCAATAGGAACGCAGTGGTCTGAGCTGATATTTGATTGGTTGATGCACATCGTCCCGATACTGATTCTTTAGAGGCTGAACACAGAGCCATGGTGAGGTACAGAACCTATTGCTTGTCTCAGACCACTTGACTTACATTATGCTTGGAGGATATTATAAAATTTTTACTCAATTATACTAAACAATCTTGCCTACTGCACCTTCAATTCATACTAAAAGAAATTGAACTATGAAACTGAAACTAATTCATTTTAATGTGTGAACTGAACTGAACTGTGAGCTAGTTTATTTTAAAAGTGAACTAGTTCAACACTGGACATCCAAAAACCATGTCTCCCAAAAAAAAATCCATGCTTTTATGCTGGATGTGTATGTGATTTCTAGTGTTTCTACAGTGAGCCTTATAGACACTCAAGGAACTGCATTTTTTGCACTGTCTTATTCTACAGATGACACTAATACACTGAAGTTGTTTTTCTTCATACAACTTTGATATCATCTTTATTAGACATCCTCTTTTATACACATATACATATGCATACAAATATACAGTACATGACATATTACATGTTCATATACAAATATCTATAATCATGTATACCATCTTATTTGTATAGTATTGGTCAAACTTTTAAATCTCACATACAGTACATTATCTTGCACATTCTGGTGTTAGCATAGAACAATTAATGCATTCCAGTAATGTAGCAGGGGCAAGGGTACCATGAACATGTGTTTACATGAGAAAGTCTTTAAAAATCATAAAGAATATGAGAGTTTATGTAGCTTTAATACTTTAGGTTATGATTAAGACGACACATTAGCAGTGTAAAGACCAGGACACATACATGAAAAGACAAAAAGCATTTACTTTATTTTAATTTTGAAGAAATTCATTTTCCAGAATGAGCATGTCATACTGAATGAAGTAGTTTTTTTGAATGCCGACATACATACTTAGGCACCACATTGACTCACTGGATTTTACCTCAACATAATCTCTAAACTGATTGTGAAAGTTGTGTCTTGACAGCAAATGAAAGTGAATGTGGAAACTTTGGGGGTTAGAGGAAAAAAAACTAGTGTTTACAATTGTCAGTTTAATGATTTATAATCATAGATGTACTGACACTGACATCTGTTATGATATTGTTTTTGAAGAGTGAGGGTCTTGAAGCTGTATGTGTGGTTGATGGGCTGATAGGGTGAGAAACTGACTCCACACGCCAGCATATGGTGTGGTTTGACTTGTAAGCCTGGCCTGCTTTCATTAGCATCACCTGTGGTCAGAGGGGGGTGCAGCACAGTAGACAAACACCACAGGTGAGTCGGGACAAAAACGTTTCCATTAAACATTTTCCTGTAAACACGGCATTGTTTCAGGAAATGTGTCCGTCCCCGTGAAAACACTGAAAACACTTGAGTATATTTTAGGGGCATCAAATTATCGCGTTAATTGTTGTTAATTAATTACACTTATATTTAGCGTGTTGTGTTTTTTAATTGGGTTAATCTTATCTTTAATCTCTAACTTTATTGTTTCTGTGTGTGAGTTGTCTTTTTATAAAATCTGTTCTCATGCATTGGGCTTCTTGTGCTTGAGTTGTTGGGGGTGGAAAACAATGGTCAGTCACACCTTGAAGTGGACATTGATTGGCTGTCGCTGTGTTTGCACTTGTTTAGCATAAACTGATAGGCTCCCGTTGTAGTTGAGAGGGCAAAAGGAGGAGTGGTAAGTATCAGAGTGGCGATGTGAAAATGGACGAACATGTGAGAGATGTCAGTCCAATGAATGGGAAATTCACATTTCAAAAATGCCCGACGCACCATTGGTAGAGGTAGAGTGATATGCCTTCTTTGTGAGAAGGAGTTTGCTTACCACCGAAGCAGCTCAAGTTTAGCCTACCACATCAATGCAAAGCACCCAGTCGTGATTGCAGCCTCAGCTAACGTTAGCAGCGAACATATTAGCAATTTAGGGAGCCAGAGCAAAGCTCTTCGACAAACTAAACTTGAGGAGAACACCCTGTGTATGAGCAAGTCTGTGACCAACAGGTATATTCTTGCCAAGTGGATAGCGATGAACTGCAGCCCAATAAACATAGTGGAAGACGAGGGGTTAACAGAGGTGTTGCAAGTTGTGTTCAATGAACCATCATACAAACCACCATGCAGGACTACAGTGATGACCAAAATAGCAGGATGTACGACGGAAAAAAGAAAAGCAACCAGAGATCACTGGACCTCAGCTGGCAACCACAGCTATTTGGGGGTGACTGATCACCTTATTGATGGAGAGCGGAACCTTAATTCATTTGCACTGACCGTCATGAAAACAGAAACCAGGCACTTTGCTGATAAATGCGCCAAACAGTTCCTCAAGATGAAAAATGACTGGGGAATTGAAAACAAGATTAGATATGTCGGTACAGACAGTACAGCAAGCATGCTGGCCGCTATCAGAGTCCTTTCATACAAGCACATCGCCTGCAATATTCACATTCTCCAGAGGATCATCATGGTCTACCTCAATAGCAGTGGGTTTGCCAGTGTACTAGCCAAGTGCCGCAAGATTGTTGGCCATATCAAACAAAGCCCTGCGAGTACCGCAGAACTTAACAGCAACATGAAGCACTTGGAAAAAAAGAGCGAGCTACTTATCAAAGATGTACCAACCAGGTGGAATTCAACACTTGCAATGATCTCACGGCTCCTACCTAACCGAGGGGCTGTCCAGGCAACGTTGGACCAACAGAACAACCACAGACTGGCCATGCCAACAGAAGCTGAGTGGGGGAAACTGCAGAGGCTGGAGGTCCTGCTTGAACAATGCAGATAAGCCCAAATAAACACTTGTCCATTTTAATGAAATAAACTACTGTCACATGTGTAGTCCAAAAATGAATGAACATTAGGTAGTTACTTTTAAGGACAGTTAAACTGGAAATCTGTTACACTTTAGTTTAATTATCCAGCTAAGTTTATTTTGCAAACTTATCCACCTCTGCAATATATGTGACTGTGCTGCTGGGTGGTGAGGCCTATGTCTCTTACTCTGTAGTGCTGCCAGCTTTTCGCCATCTGAACCGTGTCATGGCCAATCACTGATAATGATCCAGCCTATGTGGTGAAGTTCAAGAATGCCTTCCAGAGGGACCTGGCAGCACGGCGAGCTGATGCCAACGAGACATGGTTTATGGTGGCCACAGCACTGGATCCCCATTTCAAGAATTTGAAATGTCTTCCAAGAGAAGAGAGGGAACAGGTAAAGACTATAAGGATAAGCTGGACTGCTGATCAAATCAAGCTTTATTTATATAGCACTTTTCACACATAAGAAATGCAAGTCAAAGTGCTTCATAAAAGAAAAAAAAAGAAATAAAAGAAAAATTAACGCCCTATTGCACTTAGTATTGATAATAATCATTTATTCCTCCACCTGTCCATCTATCCATCTATTCATTCATTCAGTTATTCATTCATTCATTCATTCATTCAGGTGTGGACCAGTCTGGAGAACATGCTCCAAGCAGCAGAGCCCAGAAGAGCAGCTACTCCCCAGCCCTCCAAAGAGGATGATGAACCAGCTCAGACGAAGAGGAGTGCTCTGGGGTCCGACTCTGACTTAGGAGAAGACAGAATGGAGTCTGGGGAGCTGCAGCACTACAGAGCAGAGCCCAGCATCAGTATTGCTAACTGTCCCCTGCAGGAGCCTATGAAAAGCTGTCAGCCCTAGTACGCTAGTACTTGGCCTCCCCGGCAACATCCGTACCTTGTGAGAGACTGTTTAGCCTTGCAGGCCACATAATGCAAAAGAAAAGGGCAGCCTTGCTCCCAGAAAATGTGACCAAGCTGGTCTGTCTCAGCGACTGGCTCAAGAAGAAATAAGAGGCATGAGGTGAGCATAGCTGCCATGTCCTCTGTAGCCTACTAGAGGTGATTACTTCATATTATTTCAGCATTTTATTTTTTTGATAATGAACAATGCTATTTTTGATGTATCTTACAGCACAGTGATTGGTGGATGTTTTAATTATTTTATTATCTGAAGCAGAGGAAAAGCAACAGGTTCAGTGTTCAATACTTGTATTGCTCAGAAAAGTATTCTTACTGTTTTACAAGACACTGAAGATATTGGAAGACTGAATTAATGTTATTACTATATTCCCTTCGAATATAGGCTGACAGTTAATCAATGATCAGGCTCCATATCACTGCTGGGGTCAGTATGACAAACAAGGGCCAGTCTGTTTTTTTGGATGTGGTGTTGCCAGTGCTCGGGGGTCTTCAAAGATAGTCTTTTTTTAAATGGAGTGACTTTTAATTTCTTTGCAGCAACCCCATGTAATGAAAGCCATTTTCTGCACATGAACACCAACACACAGAGTAGGGAGCATAGAGGAGCAACAAAGCATAAACAAAAGGATAATAAGGGGAAAGCTAACATGTACGTGTTAACTGTAAAAGAAGGAGAATAGAAAGCTGATAATCAAAAATGTCCAGACTCTTATTTTCTCATTATACCTGGAGCCACAGGAAGTTTAACACCCGAATCTAATATATTTCAGTACCACTGTGTTTATGATTCCTACAATCTCAAAATACTTTATGTCCACTTATCATACATAACAAAAGATCAAGTGCTTACTGAGCATAAAGACAGACTGCTTCCTTTTGTCCTTGGAGAGTGAGCTGGTTGCAAAATGAACAAAGATCAGTGGGGGTGAGCCTGACAGGATACTTTGGAAGTCATTTTGGGAAGCTAATGCAACATTCATTTGTTACATCACATACAGTACGTAAAGGCAACAGGTTACAAAGCTAATAGTGTGGTGCAGGAATGAGTCAAAAAATGCAGACTTGAGTTTGCATTTAGCACTTCCTGGTTCCCAACCTCCCAGAGTAAATGAGATCAAGAATACCAGTTTCGGATAAGTGCCTGAAATAAGGTTTGTGGTGAACAATGCACAATTTTTAATGTTTAAAGGAAAATGATAAAATGCATCTGATGCTGCCTGTTTTTGAAATTTAAAGCTTGTTGTCGTAGTTGCCAGGTCTGCTTATTGTAAACAACTTTGGGCTTCTTTTTCTGAAAGTTGCTTGTAAATATTTGAAGTTGCAGGTTACGGTTTTTTTTGGGCTTGTTTCAAAAGTGCAGTTGCTCTTTGGGCTTGTTGTGCTCCTAAACCCAGGAGGGATCTGATGCACACTCTACTACCAATATGAACTCAATTCAGAGTTTACATGAACTGTTTTGTCTCACTCTCAACACAAATGTAAATGTTACTGAAAAAGGAGAGGCAAAAATGATGTTTCCACCAAAAAGAAATCCTCATAGCCAGAGTTACATTTAATGTAGCTACTATTGTTTTCACCATAATAAAGCTGTAGAGGATCAACATAAAACTTAAAGAGAAGTCTGACTATGTCTGTTTAGTTACAAAAATCAAGATTAGACAGACTGTTTAGTGATAAACAGTTCTTCACTTCTGTATAAAGAAAAGGATGTTCCACCTCCAAACAAAAGGATGTTGAAGAAGTAAATTAAGAGCCAATTTAAAAAAAAATGTCACTGTGAAACTGAATGAATGAAGATGGAAATTAAAATATGCTTAATGTAGATTTCTCTTAAAAAAAAAAAAAAAGTAAAGGACTACATTAGGGAAAAAAATCTGGTAGTTGCTTGTTTGGGCTTGTTTTTATCGTCCTGGTTGCTTATTTCAGTTGAAAAATCTGGTAACACTGCTTGTTGCGTGTTTAAACTGATAGTTGATAACTAACTACAACTAAGGACTGCAAAAATGGATTGTGGGATTTCTGATTGTTTTATAATAATCAATTATTCATACATTATTTCCACCGCCTCAAGGGCGATCTTGACAAAGTCACTTGATTATGAGGACTTCTCAAAAAGAGGTCACAATAAGATGTTATACACTGGAAGTGTTTTAGCTTCCTCGAGGTCAAACTGCCATGTTGTAGTTCTGTAGTAGCTCACTATTAGCTTTTCAGTCTCAACGTTTATGTATACTCAGCCCTGAAGCTCTTGTGTTTACCTCATTAGCAGATAGCACCGTTAGCTTTTCTGAAGGAGCGGACAGGTTGGATGTCTGTAAGGTGTCTGTGTGAGTCCAAACGTTAAAAGAAAACATGTAATTATGATGTAATAAATGAGTTTATTATACGAAAATCCTGCTGTAGGTAAATATTTGTTGGCATCAAGGTTTACAACTAAACTTTTACCACATTCATGAAATGTTTCCTCTCCAGCAGGCTCTCTGCATGCAAACAAAAACTCAGCAAAAAATATATTGAACAATGTCTGCACTCTACTGCTTTGTCTGCCTTCATTATTTTTCACATGCAGTCCAAGTATTCTCTGAGCCGTGTATGATGGTGTGGGAGGATAGTTTTATCAGTCTTAACATTTGTTGTGTTCTCTGGCCAAATGTCCGTACATGCAGGTGTATGCAGGTACAGTATGCTAGTATATTCGTTCGGTACACATCCATCACACTCCTAACATGCAGTACTTAACATACTGAATGGACCACCACCCAATGTAAGGTTTATGCCACAGCTGCCCTAAATTAACAGCATAAGTCATTTGTTTTATATTTCTATAATGATTATACCAATATGTAGCAGCTCTTTAAAATATAATTATTATAGTTATCCGTGAATTTTCAAATTGACTGCTTTAAAAAAAAAAAGAAAAAATAGTTAAGCACCTTTTTATCTCTTGATTAAAATGTCAAGTTATTGCTGTTTACTTGCATTCCTGAACAGATAAAAAAAAGTATTAGTTGTTAAATGTTATGCTTGAATATGTTTTTGACTTCTCAAAGAAGCCCACTCAGAACTGGGTATAAAAAGGTGAATTCAGTTTGAAATTCCTCGTTGCTGTTCAAAATGTTTGTCCAGTAACAATAACATTTCAGTTTTAAAAAAGTTTATGAAAGATGTGGATCAGTTGTTTCAGGAACCTATGGTGCTGTTCAAAGGAAGAGAGGAAGAAGTCCTGACTTGTATTCTGTTGTTGTCATGTGCATTGAGGTACTCTGTATGCAGAGGAGATAGGTAAAACACCCTAAGAGACAAATAGAGCTTGAAAAATCATGATATAGGCTCTTTGAAATCACTCAATGCAGTTTTTAGTGGTAAAATTCAGAACCCCCCAGTTTCCATATTTACTTCTATTTGTTTCAAGCTAGACTTGATACTACCAATGCGGCAGTGAAGTTTTTGTACCTCAAAAGTGAGTCAACACAGTCAGTGTTGCACCTATGTATATATGTCTGCAGGTTTAGACATCTTGTCTTCCCTATGAATGAGGATTGGTGAAATGACAGTCTGGCAGTTGTTCTGGGTTCCCTCTCAGACAGCAGCACTGTTGCTTGTATTTTGCATGCATGTTTGGTGTGTTTGTTTGTGTGTGTGTTTGTGTGTAACTTGAGGTCAGTCAGAGCCAGATCTCCTCACTGCTTGTGCTATTCACCTTGTAGATGTAGCCCACCATGGGATACCTGGCAAAACCTGCAAAACATAACAGACCACAAAATGCCATATAAACACTAGCTCTAAAAGATAAATTTTAAAACCTGACACAGTATCAGAGTGGATTTCCCTGACCTCTGGCGGCGTAGGCTAGAGACAGATCTTCCTCCTCCTCCTCTTCCTCTTTCTTCTCTCCCACGCTGTTTTGCTGGGCGGCCTCTCGGGCTGCAAAAAAAGGCATAAAAGGAGGATGCAGGACACGACAAAATGCAAAGGAGATTACATGAACTTAAAGGGATAGTTCTGCCTTTACTGGTATCACTAAAAGTTTAAGTTTAAGTGATGAAAACCAAGCTAAAGCATTTAGGAAAATCTGAGAGATGGAAAGCAGGCTTGGCTTAACATAAAAACCATGGGGCATCTCAAACTGATACTTACACCTCAAATCCATATGCATGCTCACGTGAAGGATTTGTTACATTCAGTGCCGACAAAAGCCTCAGTAAGAGTAGAGTCTGCACAGATGCAGACTTCATAAAGAGGTTTAACAAGTTGTATCATTGTCATGGGATGCTCTTTGCATCTAGGTTCTGAGTTGTCATTTAATCTTCAATTAATCAATCAACCAATTTTTATTTGTGTAGCATCACATCATAAGAAACTTCACTTCAAGACACTTTAAAAAAAGGGTGGGTCAATGCCAAACTCTTCCTTTACATTTAATTTAATTTTATTTCTACTTTCATTTATTATTCTATTTCTTGTCCTTTTTTCCTTGTGTTTCCTTTATTTATTTCATAAGAGAACAGGCAGAGACAAATGGATCACATAAGGATTCATGATAGTGATACTTTTTGGGTGCCCAGACCATAAATGTTTATTTTTATTGAATACATTTATAAAAGTTTTGCCTCTTGAGATGAAGCATCTTGTTTTCAAGAGGGTCCTCCTTTCTATATGGTTGTAAAGGTAGTTATGGTGTCATAATTAATAGCAACCATAGATAGAGAGATTTTTCCAGTATCAACATTAACAGCTATGATTAAGAAGTGGAGTGTACCAATGTTGGTTGTCATGGTTAGAGTAATATATGTCTGATATTTGCAATAACTGCTGTGTATTTTAATTGATCAGTTATTCTGAGGTTTTAGGAATTGTTGTGATAATAGAATGGGACTGAAGGTAAGGTCAATTATTTATAATTGTAATATTGAAGCTATGTAGGTCAACAGCAGCAGGACGTCCACACTAACAATCCATAGCAGCTTACATTGTATAAGATTTACTGGCACTGAATTTAAACAAGTTGGGTATTTTTACGTTTTAAGATGAATGGGGTGTGAGTTATTGCTCTCATTAAATTCATACCTTTTCTCAAGGTGCTGAGGTCATTGAGCTGCATGTTTGAAGGCAGAGACATGTTTTCTCTGGGGATGTTGGTCTTTTCTGTTTTCTCCACCTTCAGAATGGCAGAGTCACTGTGCAGAATAACAGAGGAGAGGTATCAAACCTGGATCACAACAGCTATTGTTTTGCAGGATGGACATTAAGTATTCATTAGAGCACAAACCTGCTTCCATTAGTGTTTTGCTCACATTACACTTACGATGCTGAGACGGAAATTTGTTTGTAAGACCTCAAACAAGTGAGATAGGGTCAAGACTCTGTCCATGAAGGGAAAGTGATACATACAAGCCTATATCAAAGAAGTTATCATCCTTAACTTGAGACAGCTGGACATGTTTAAGTGTATTACAGTCACTCTATGCTTTATCTTGCCTGCACTCTGAATAAAAGCCTAAAGTATTTTCAGTTTTTCAGTTTTAAGTATGTTGTTGAGCCCATTTCTTGTAAGACAATTTACTCACGCACTGGCCAGGCATACAGAAAACACCAATGCCTTTCATAATAGATAAAAATAACTATAACCCAGGATCAGTGGGAGGCATGAGCTTGTTTCTACACTAAAACAAGACACATTCGCAAGAACTCGCTCTGCTTTTAACAGCTGCAGTAACAACTGCTGTAACATTTAGAAACAAAGACTGAAGAAAGTCACCAGGTACCACAGTAAATAATTAAACCCCAACACTGGAATTAATATGTCTGTGCGCAGAAGAAAATGGTTTTAAAAAACAGATGTTTGGTGTAGACAGTGTGTGTTCTGTCCAGCAGTCATGAGTCAGAACTGATTTGATGTTTCTGTTTATGCAAGCATTCTTGCGTGCCTCGGGTGTCCTCCAGTGCCACACATCATGGAAAATCAAATATATTTACAACTATGCTTATCACACAGAAAAGTCCACAAGCATAAAATTTAACAGCAAGTTTATCTCAGATGATACTTTTTCAGTCATTACAGCTGTGACAGAGAGCCTGCATGTAAAGTCTGCACAAAGGAGAGTAGGGGGATTTTCTCAGTTTTAAACAGCTCACAGACTTTGTCAGTCAAAAAGGGTAATAAAATTCTGTATTTTTATATCTGTGTATCAGTCCACAACCCACTAGTTGGAGCCAGAGGCGGCGCTTGTCAACAGGCAAGGCAGGCAGCTGCTGGGGGCCCCAGACCACTAGGGGGCCCCCAAGGGCTGACAAATTTTACTCCACAGTAATGTCTTACAATATAGCATCTGCAGTGACCTACCCCATTAACCCCATCAAACAACCAGTGGTCAACTTGCAGTGACATCTTTGACGGATACCCCATTGTCATCCCTGTGGTAAAAACACAGAGCTGCAGCTATTTTTGGCTGATTGTATTCTGGATTACCTGTATTGCTGTATCGCAATGTGTGCATGGATTAAAGTTCTCCGTCGCCACAACGGATTTCCATCATTTAGAAAATGACAGGAGGGAAATGGACGGGACGTGGATGTATACCAGAGCCTTTGTCCAGAGCTCAGCTCCGCCACCTCGAAGCTGAGCTCCACCATCCCACCATTGCCTTAGTCAAATAATGATGGGTATGGACGGGACATGGAGGTATACCAGAGAAGATCAGTGAACTGCACACATTATGCGCCTGAAGGGAGCCTTGAATTCAATAACAACATTAACTCTACAAGCACGAGAGCATGGAAATATGAGCGCGAAAGGCTCATCTGTGTGCCAGTGAGCATAAAGACGCACAGCGCACGGGACAGGGATCCGTATCACTGTGTGTGTTTTTATAACTCAGACGGAGCCTCGTTGGCTCATGTGCACGGTTTAAGTGAACACAACGATTTAAAAAATGATGAGTCAGCCTTTTGGTTAATTGAAACACACCATTCCTGAGCAGTCCAGCTCTGGTTTTCACTTTTTCTAAATGATGAATTCATCCTGAGGTCGCCTGCATCACTTATTCTCCATGATATGAGATCAATCTGTAAAGGATCAAGCTCCCAATGCAGTCAACTAGTGCAGTTGAGATGGTAAATGTCAGGATAGAGCTGTCAGAGCCATTCAGTGTATGTTTTATCTAAAAAGTGAAAATATCAATGTTTCCCTCCAATTCCCAAATTCACTAATGATAAAAGCTTTTATGCATTTCCAGCAAAAGGACATAGTCACCCCCAGAATTTAATAGGTCCTTTATTATACAGTCATACTGTCTTGTAGTTCTGCTTGATTTTTCTCTCAAAATGCATCAGATTGATGCTTTTAAACATGAAATATTCAACATTTTCTTCCAGGGGAGCATGCCCCTGGACCCCCCTACAGGGGTTATTGCCTCTTCACCTTTTTCAACCCCGACCTGTTTTCATGCCTGCTATTGAACAGTGCAGCGCACGATGAGTCTACTGCACTCAGCAGCCACATCTGAAACAAGATCGGAATGGAGAATTTCTTTCGGCTCAATATCATCACTTCAAAAACAATAAATGACTTGATTTAGTGATTTCGTTAGTTAACAGTATTATGAAATGTACAGTATCACTTCCCTGAGCCTTTTTCTGAATGACTTCTCAACATTACGTCCGTCTTCTGTTTGGCGCAGACGTAGCCCCCCCCCCCCCCCCCCCCCCCAAAAAAAAAAATCAGTCAAAAGATTATTTTTTGTATGTGCTATATGTATTCAGATTATTTATGAATATGTTTAATGTTTCTCAGAGGGGACCCTTGGAAATTTTTGCCTGGGGCCCCAGCACACTCTAGAATCGCCACTAGTTGGAGCCCCTGTGTTACATGAAGAGTTTATCCTTTTTTTAAAAGATTTGTTTCTTCATCTGTTGCTGAATACTATAATATGAATACAAGTAGATGGAGGATGGTTTAATCAATTCAAGAGCCTATTCAAAGAGCAAGTCATAGTTAAAAAACATACTTCTTTGGAGACATTGTTCTGGCTATTTTTGCTCCCCTTTAATGAAACCAACTGGTGTTGTGTGTTATATCAGTAGAAAGCCTCATTTAACACCTTCAAAATGTGGCACAGTTTGTAAGGATCATGAATTTGTGGAATGAGCAACACAGCTGAACGTGTGGGTATTGTCCAACAAAATATGGCCAAATGAAACTTGAAGCTGTTGTTAAAGAACACAGAGTGGCAGCATTATTTGGTGTCAGCTTTGGTACCATTTCCAAACTTAGGACCAAGTTCCAAGAGACTGATGAAATTAAAGACAGACTTCGGCATGAGTGTCTCAGGAAGACAACACTCAAAGAAAACCAATTCATTATTATTAGTTCACTGAAGAACTGTAGACTTTCTTTCAGGGGAAGAGGGAATTTTGGTACATTTTTTTGGGGTCAATACCCACAAGTTTAGCTGTGTTGCTCATTCCACTAATATATGATACTTACAAGTTGTACCTCATTGTAAAGGTGACTAATCAGGGTTTCCAATGACACAAAATCCAATATCAATTGGTATTACTAAAGAGGAGAAATAATCAACCAAAATAAAGTTCTAAACTTTTTTCGAGGAATATATATATACATAAATCTATCAACCCAGAAGACAAACCTCTTCAGTTTCACTGTTTAACCTGCACAGAAACAGATGAAGTCCATACACAAACAAGTCATATGGACACATAGTTCCATTTTTACAGCAGTTTAGGTGCTAGATAGTTTTATGGCTTGGCAAATCTGGGATATGTTTTAACCCGCATCTAGTGTTAATAGCTTGCTCGTGGCTTAAGATTAACTGTTGGCAACTGATATGATGGAAGTATTAGTAAAAAGGACATTTTGTGTGAAGTTGTCAGAGTATATTTAGTATATCAGTGATTCTGTTTCAAGTGAATTACTCTGATTAAAAATTATTAATGTTAAAAATTGTGTTAACTGAGGCTCAACATAAGTAAATAAGGCCATCAGTGATAAATCCTATATAAGAAATACATCAAAAATACATATTTTTGACATTGACATTATTTCAGCAAATTCTAGTGTCACTTTAATTAAATTTTAGTCTTTGCCCACAAAAAAAAAAAAAAAACCTCACATCATGAGTCTTTACCTTTTCTTGGTCATCAGAATCTCTACTGGCTCATCTGAAATATAACATAAGAAGATATATGAAACATTTTAAGAATATCATAATGCATTTTCCAGTCATGGTGCAGTCTCACCAATGGACTTGCTCTTGTTTTTTTGCATGAGGCAGAGGACGATCAGACTGAGGATGAGGAGGGCCATGAAGGCCATGGCTCCTCCAGTCACTATTCCTAGCATGGGCACCTCCACACGAGACTGCAGGAACTCTGAAGAGAGAGGGGAGGGGGAGGCACAGTTTTGAGATTTTTAGAACTTTAGATTTTCACATAAATACAGCATTAGATATTAAGATCCCTACAACACTCATATGATTATGAAGCCATGAGCAGGGTTGTGCAATTCTGTCCCACCACCGATCTAGAATCTAATCCTCCAAGCAAGAAATCTCACGTGATCAAATGTGATCTAACAAAACATCGCAGCAACTAGGAAGCACAACACGCAACACTGAATAGGGGACATACTAAAAGAGAGAATGATGGTGGTCTTGGGACTGTTTTTGACAGAAAAATCTTTTAACTAAAAAAAGAAAAGACTGTGGAAAAAATCCTGGAAACAGCATGAACAGGTCCACTGAAGTTTATGTTACAGGTCAGCCATGCTTGTTTTTTTTACACCTGCTACCTTGTTCCTCAGTCAGCTCGCCCCCTGATTGGCTACATTCCGTTCCATGCCACAGTCATGACTCAGGAGTCATCGGCGTTTTACCACACAAGAAGATTTTTGGTCGTAAAAATTGAACAAGTTCAATATATATACGATTGTCGGCCCCCAGCCATTTCGGAGATGATTATCAGGACTATTTCACTCTTAACGCATCTCAGACCACAGGATAATCTTATAGGATAATCTTATAAGACATAAAATAATCTGGCGTTTGCTGTCCTTGGTCAGCAAGGGGAAAAGTCAGGACAAAAACAGCCCTATCATATTAATGTGTGTACCCTGCTTAAGGAGTTGAGGAGGTAATCACAGGGGACATGAAATCACAGAGGACATGAAATCACAGAGGACAGTGGCATAAAGTTTCAGTCCATTTCACATGATATGACACCAGCATTCAAAGTCTATGGCTGAGTGATTTAATGCAAGGAAGAAAGCACCAACAACATGCTGAAACATCTGCCAGCACAGCATGGCATTTATGTATCAGGGGGGCCATGTGCTCAAGATTGTTAAACAGAAAACCAGAATAGGACAACATATTTTACATGGAAAATCCACAGGAATTGACAAGGCAATCAGTACTTAATTAGACTGATAATTAGACTTGATTATGGCACTGGTGTCAATAAAATCAATGCAAAATCAAAGCAGCTTTGTCCCATCGCTGACCTGCCAGTGTGAGGTTGCTCTGCACTGTTCCCATGCTGTTACTGGCGTTCAGTGAGATATTTCCTGATAGACTACTGAGCATGACCCTCAAAGAGTGGTTGGTCAACCAGGGGTAGCTTCGTGTGTCTAGAACGAGGAAGTCTGAGGTGTTGGCTACCAGCTGGCCAAACTGGTCCACAAAGGTGATGGTGGCAGGTGGGTTGGAGCGTATCAAGGCAAAGAGGACCAGAGAGAGGCCAGGGTCTGAGGTTTCACTGTAGTGGGCGTTCACCCTGAGGATCTCTGGCTGAACTAGGAAAGAGGAGAGGAAAAAATACAGACTCCACTTATCAAATCAATTAATGATTTCTGTTTTCATGAATGATATCTCCCAGACTCACACTGGACATTGAGTGTGACCGTGGCGTTGTAGCTTTCTCCTGTCCTGGGGTTTGATGCCACACACACCAGCTCCCTGTCCCATTTCCTGGCCCTCAGAGAGAAAGTGCTGTTATGACTGCCCCCTGGTCTAGCCACATCAGGATCTTCTTTAGGTGCCATCACCAGGCGCCCACGGCGGGGAGAAGGCACGCTTTGCTTCTCACCGTTCAGGTACCAGGTTAGCAGGGGAGGGGCGCGGGGATCCCAGCCATCCGATTGGCAGCTGAACCTGTGAGTCATGTTTTCCTTCAAGGTAAGGGCTGCCAGGTGCCGTCCATCAATTTTGGGGGCGGGCTCAACTGCACCTGACAAAACAAGGTTGGTGTTGTACTGAGAGTGTAGCCTTGATTTATGGATACATTTCACTTTAAAGGAGCACTCCAACATTTTTGTTGTTTTCGTGTCTTACCTCACTCCTGAGTCCATGACAAGCAGGTAGACACCATTTTTTCGACTGTGTGTCCGGTAACAAGGTAGAGACAGCCAAAGCTCGCCCACCGCTAGTTAGTGTAGCTCAAACACTAGGAATATATGGGTAGCGTGCTAGCCTGCCTCTGTCTACAGTCATTAGATAAACTCTAAACGATCCTGTGTGCTTGTTGTGACTCATTTTTTTTACCCTGTTATGTTACATTACCTTTAATTATCTTCATATTATCTTCTTCTACTCCTAAACAGAGGCTTTGTTTTGCTGACCTACTTCGCGGTGGTTTTTGGGTGAGATGTGACCTTCATGAAAGAGTCGAGTCCTTTGAATAGCTCTTTTATAGTGAACGATGAGAACCGATTCACAGTTCAGAGTGAGCCATTTGTTCAAGCCATTATTAAATGCAAATTGCATGCAAATTTAAGAAACGAACGGCTCACTCACAACTTTGAATCGGTTTTCATCATTCACTTAAAAGAGCTGTTCAAAAGACTCGACTTGTTTCCAAATGTTACATCTGTCACAAAAACCACCGCGGAAGTAGGTCAAAAACAAAGCCTGTGTTTAGGAGTAGAAGAAGATAATATAAAGATAATAAAAGATAATATAACATAAAGGAGTAAAAAAACGAGTCACAACAAGCACACAGGACCGTTTAGAGTTGCTGAAGAGTTTATCTGATGACTGTAGGCAGAGGCAGGCTAGCATGCTACCCATATACTCCCAGCGTTTGAGCTAAGCTAACTAGCGGTTGGCGAGCTCTCTCTTGTTACTGGATGCACAGTTGAAAGAATGGTGTCTACCTGCTTTTCATGGACTCAGGAGTGAGGTAAGACATGAAAACAACAAAAATATTGGAGCGTTCCTTTTAGGTAGCATTATCACAGATAGTAAGATGTATTTAAATATCATTTATGTGACTCAATATCAGTGGGGTTTTCATGTATACTACAAGTAATAAGAAAAAAAGAAACATTGTTTTATCTTGCTAGAGGACAAAGATTGAAACCATTTTCCTATTAAATTTGAAGCTAGTCATCAGCTGTAGTTGTATGTGCTAAATCTGAAGAGTATGATCACTAAAGGGCACAGTTAGGTGCAATTACATTTGACTTAGTCAAAGTAATAAAAATTTTATTCCAGCCAGACACCCAGAGTTGGCTGGTGACTGAATTAACAACCAAGTGCTGTATGGACATATAAGCCTTTCTGTGTCATTACCCCAACTCATGGTGTTACTCTGACCATTCAGAGGTCAGTGGTGTGTCTTTGTCTAATTTAGTCTTGGTTGCCTGGAACCCCACTGGTAGTGATACAAAAACTGTGCCAGGCACTAGGCATGGTCCTTAATGAAATCAAAAACAACCTTGTAAAGTCAAGCTGAGTCCAACAGACACCATGCAGTGGAGAAGCCCCATAGTAATCTTACAGAATGCCTGAGAGAAAATAACAGAGGTGTGCCTGCTAATGTTTTTAAATACAGTGTTGCAAGAGGTCTCAGAGAAGACCCAGTCATTTAGATCGTCTGTAAAGGCACATAGGATATACTATATTACACTGAGCAGATACTGTGAAATACTGCTGAACTGGTCTTTACAATAGAAGCACTGAAGCCCTCTCTGAGAAGCATGAGGATGTGTTGACTTACAATGGGTACATTCACACTGCACCGAAGTGACCTGAATCTAATTATGTTGTTGTTGTTGTTGTTTGTAACTTAAATCCAGTATTTTCAAGAGAGTGTAAACAGCACAGGTCAGGTGGAATCTGATCTTTTTATATTTAGGTTAGATTTAAAACCAGGTATATGTCAGATCTTTGTACTCTGTGACCCTCAGTCTGAATAGTAAATTCTGTTATTACATTGTATAAATCATGAACGACTAAGGATGTTAGGAAAATATAAAGTTAATTCAATTCAACAAAGATGTCGCAGCAATTGTGAGAGGAACAGGAAAAAATGGACTGTACATGAACAAACATATATTCCCTTGTAAGTGCACCATGAATCTAATTATGGAAAAAAAATAATAAATCAGTAATTCATCATCGTGTCTAGCAGCTTAAGATGTAAATATTCAGTGCAAGGCATGTGAAAATACATGAACAAACATGTTAAAGCAGTAAGTTTTTTAATCTTGTATTAAATGGATAAGACAGTAGGTCTTTAGAGTTCAGGGCCTTGTTCATCCTCTGGTCTGCAGAGATTACTTAATAACTGTTTCATAGTCATTTGATTTTAGGGTAAGGGTGTTAAAGATTGAGTTTTATTTCCGTAAAAATGTAAGTTTTCCTCAAAGATTTGCATGCCTCTGTTTTTGCTTGTTTTGTACAATGGTTACAACCAACCCCTGCGTGTTACAACCTCCCCTGGTAGTGGGGTAAGTTGTAACAAAGGAACACCTTGAATTTAATGTCAGTTTACAAGGTCAGTGATACTCTCACAGAAGTCTGAATCTGTTCCATTTGTAGTGAACAAATTTGGGGACATCACAAAAAAGTGTGAGAACTCTCGCCCCAAAAATGTGAGGGTTACAGGCGGTGGTCTCCCTAATATGTATCAACATAACTTTCAGCTGATGAACTTGTGTGACTACAAATCCACATTTAGCTTTTTGAATGCACAATTTCATATGAACCAATTTTAAGCTCCTAAGGCTCCAAAAGGATAGAGAACCCTTACATTACTTAAACATTTTTTCCATCATAATTTACTTTTTTAAATTTATTTTTCAAAGATCGATCCACACATACTTACATTATTCCTTTTTTTTCCAGGTGAACCTTTATCTCAAATCATAAAGCCGGCCATCACATTGACAAAAAGAAACGGTGTGCTCACCCCTGGGTGTTGGTTGTCAAAGCACAATGGTGGTGCGTTGTTTTGACAGTACAATACATGGACTTATGCATTTTCTCAGGCAAAGACAAGACTTTCCTCAAAACACATGATTGAAGATGAGTTCCATAAAGGTGGTGGGGCACAGGTGAAGAAGACAGCTTGGTTTTGGTCTGAGAGACTGAAGCAAATGTCTTACATCTACCCAGCATCAACTCTGAGTCCATTGATTTGTGAATTTTACTTTTGCCTAAGGGACAGCTACAGTGTGACAGACACAGCTGTTGTAAGTCTCACCTGTCCACGATAAGGCTAGTGTGTGAAGGAGGACCACCGCAGAGCCTGATGCCCACTTTCTCAGACACCTGCGCTCCATACTGGCTCAGTGGAGCGCCACACACCAAACACATCTACCTGCTGGGAGATAAAAATAACACACAGATGATCAGAACATGGACATGCACTGTAAAGCCATGCCACAATAATTGTTCAGTTAGGTTATTTACCAGTGTCTGACTGGTGCCCTTGTCCCAGGATACATGCACATGGGGAGAATTGATTTATTGATGGAGCCATGTCTGTCTCCACCACTGCAAGTGTGCCCTCTTTTTAGACCTTTCCCTGTTGACCTTGCAAACCATTCAGCAAGACGCTTACAAGAATATGCTGAATGGTGTGATAAACCACTTAGCAAAACTTCTCCTTATTGAAAATCTGTGCTTTCCTTTTGGTGTGAATGAAATGACTACAATCCCTTTAAGTCAGGGGGGCAACGGCAGCCCAGGGGCCACATGTGGCCCTCCTCTTCATCCAGTTTGGCCTGTGGGTCATTTTCTAATGTCAACAAATAGCAAACATTAAGAAATTATGTGAAATCTGCAACATGTAATTTAATCTTGGATTCAAATTCAGCACCTTGCTCTACTTGAAATACATTTTTTCAGATATTTGTATAAAATCTTTCTTACTGGTATGTTTTGTTCTTTGCAAGAAATAGGTGATGATAATTTGATATAATTACTTCTGTAAACACTTTTAGCATTTGTAAATAAATTCAAGTAATAAATGCTGGTAAAACATAATTAATGGCAGGTAAATATTATTTAATGCATAAAAAAGCAGCTTAACTTGGCTTCAATTTAGTGCCAAGTTCACTAAATTATTCACAATCTTGTATTTCATATGAATAACGTAAAAGTCCGTTTTTTGTGGTAATATTAATTAGTTCTAATCAGACTTCATATTACTCTTTTTCATATATATATATAATTATAGTAACAAACTGATATGGAGAAGTGGCTGTCAAGCACAAATCTCCCTTCCCCATTTTTTACGTTTTTTTTTTTTTTTTTTTTTTTTTTTCATTAAATGGTGTTTTTGGTCACCTTCCATGTTGATGAGTGGTTTATAAACTTTTGACCAAACTGAAGTACAAAAAAACCCCATTATTTTCATTTCTCGAAACCAGCAATTTAAGACATAATTTGTTTTTGTCTGACAACAATTATGTACTCTATTTGATAAGTTATTAATAACATCTTATTTAAAAGCAATGCTGTGTCACAATTTGGCCCTCAGGAAGCAAGAATGAAATTTAGCAAGAATGAGGCCCTCATGATAACAGAAGTTGCCCATCCCTGCTCTAGCTTATTGTGGCATCATAAATTAGGCTGCAACAATATCTCTGCCAGGCTTAGCTTTTTATGCCTTTTAACCACTGGCTCAAAGTCAGATGCAGACACACTGTGAAAGACCAAATCCAGTGTAACCTGATTAAGATGCATACATGCTCATGGAGATCAATCCCAAACTGCATTATCTGGATGTTAGTCCAACTTGCAGGAATTTGATTCAGGAAAACTGCAGTTACACTAATGTGTCCACAAGCAATTTAAAAGTCTATTAATAATATGAGTGACAGAATAATTTGAATAAATGCATGCTAACATAGCAAAGTACTGTGTTACATAAATTTCCCATCCATCTTAAGATCCTTTAGTCATGCTAGCAGAATTACTAGATACAGATTTTATAAATAAATGTTAAAAAATCTAAACTATTCATTCCTATATTTCGCCTTGAGTACTTAGGATTGCTTTATGGTTTTATTGTAGTTTCTTTCAAAGACAGATTGTACAATACAATAGACAAAGCCTGCATGATGTCATTAGGTCTCTGATAAGGCTGTTGAATCTAATCTGTGGTAGGTGCCATGCTGAAAACACTGTCCCAACTCAACTTTTGGTCAACCTACTGATGAAACATTTCTAATACCTGTTATTTATTCGACTCTTTCCCTTTTTTCCCCCTTTTCTGAGGGGATTTCCAAAGGGATCCTCTCTGGTTTATAGTACATTTTGGTATCACCTCTGTCCAGGTTCCAAGCAAGCTGAGTTTTTAACTAAAATGTGCAAATATGGATATAGCATTATTTTGCTGTGCCCTTAAGGTTCTGATTATCACTGAATGCCAAAACATTTAAATTTGACACAGACTGACATTTAATATGTTGCATGGACAGCATTTTGTTTATGATCAGATTTGTTGTTGTTATTCGCACTGCCTAATGCTTTTTAGCATTTTTGTGTTAACATGCATTGGTACACTTCTCTGCTATTAGAAAATAGAAATAAATTTGGTAAAATCATTTTGTGGCCTCAACCTTCATGTATTGAGTCATACCGCTGTTGGCAAAATCAGTCTTTCACCCAGGAGATCATGCTGAACAAATCTGGCCGCTAAAATGTAAAAGCTTATCCATGATTTGTTGGAAACATGATGTAAAATAGTGAAAGTAGTGGGAACTATAAAGTTTGGTAAAACAAAAGTTAATGATCTACGTTAAGGCTAAATTTGGCTCATTCAATAAAATTCAGAATTGTGTCAAATGAAGCGGATATGATAATATTCTATTCACCAATTTTGAGTAAATTGTAGCCACAATTTTCTGTTCTTCGCTGACAGGGACGGCACCCGGTGTGGTCTTCTGTTACTGTAGCCCATGTGCTCCAAGATTTGACATGTTGTGCATTCAGAAATGGTCTTCTGCTTACCTTACTTCTAATTGTTAGTTAGTAATTGTTCCCTCTAATTATCTCAAACCACTCCAGCATTCTCATCAACAAGGCATTTTAACCCACCTTACTTCTCCGTTCTGATGCAGTTGGTCATCTTGACCATGTGAACCAGTCTAAATGTATGTATTTTAGTCATGTGATTGTCTGGTTAGCTTTTTTGTGTTAATGAGCAGTTCATCAGGTGTAGCTCATAAATACTCTCATGGAAAACAAAGAGCTTAGAGCCAATATTGAGAAAAGAAGAGAAGAGCTGAGTTAAGCAAACACTTCATAAATATGCAAATATCAGTTCTCAAAAGAATCAAAGTGAACACATTTTTAACTTTCTTTTCTGCTGTATTCATTTTGATTTCTGCAGTGAAAAAGTGAATATTTAACACTTCTAGTGGTTCTGTAGACTGCTCCAAGTGGACTCTTGAAGAATCGCTGCTTGTTTGTGTGTTTTACACTTTTGTCACTAGAGGTTGCTGCTTCAGATGAGATGTGGAAAAAAAGAAAAGGTGAAGAAAAAAAAAGTTTCCTGACATGAAACCTTGAAATGATGCATCAAGGACATAGCAAGCAGTTCTCTTTACAAACATGGAACTCATGCTTTTCCAATTCTTTTCTGATCTTCAGACCCTTTTTCACTCATTTACTCCATCACTTTAACTCAAAACGTACATTCTTCATGGCATAGATTCAACAAGGGGCTGAAACTGTTCCTCGAGACATTTAGCCCAAACTGATATGACAGCATCACACAGCTGCTGCAGATTATTTGGCTGCACATCCATGATATGAATCTCCTGTTCCACTATATCCCAAACATGCTCCGTTGGATTGACATCTGGTGTCTGTGGAGGCCACTGGAGTACAGTGAACTCAATATCATGTTCAAGGAACCAGTTTGAGATGATTTGTGCTTTGTGTGATGGGGCTCTATTCTTCTGTAAGTAGCCATCAGAAGATGGATACGAGGTGTGTCAGAAAAGTTCCAGGACTGGGGTCACAAAAGATTTATTTAGAATCCAAGCTACAAACTACAAATTTTCCCCTTCGAAGTAACCGCCCTGGAGTCTAATGCACTTTCCCATCCTTCTCTGCCATGCTTTCATGCACTCCTGGAAGGATTCCTCCAGGACACGGCCTTTTTGATGTCGTCCACGTCTTCAAAACGGGCCCCCTTGATGACCCGCTTGAGCTTGGGGATGAAGAAAAAAAATCACACGGAGCCAGGTCGGGTGAGTAGGGAGGTTGCTCCAGCACGGCGATGTTCTTCTCAGCCAGGAACTGTTGGATGCTCAGGGCATTGTAAGCAGGCACGTTGTCATAGTGAAGTAGCCACGACTTGTCCTGCTACAACTCTCGCCTCTTCTCGCGCACTGAATGAAGCAAACGCCACAGTAGCTCTTTGTAGACATGCTGGGATTACTTTGAAGGGGGAAACTCTTAGTTTGAAGTTTGGGTTTGAAATAAATCTTTTGTGACACCAGTCCTGGAACTTTTCTGACACACCTTGTATACTGTGGCCATGGTCAGCATCAATACTCAGGTAAGCCATGCATTTAAACAAAGCTCTATTGGTTCTTAGGTACCAAAGGTGAGACAAAAAAATATTTAGCACACCATTACACCACCAACAACTACCTGTGTCCTTGATATGAGACAGGATGGGTCCATGCTTTTACAGTGATTATGCCAAATATGGCTCCACCAATTGAACATTGCAGCAGAGAGGGTTAGAGATTGAGACCCATCGAAACCAGTCAATAATTTTTGGAGATCCTAGGCCTGACAGAAGTGTCACCTGGTGTCATCCTCTTGCCCATCTACTTTAAGATTCAGTGTGTTGTGCATACAGAAATGTTGTCCTACCTTGTTTGAAACAAGTCACTCTGGCCATTTTACTGCTACTTCTGGCATCAAAAAGGCATTTTTGCTCTCTGGATATTTTCTCTCTTGTGGACCATCCTCTGTAAACCTTAGAGATGGATGTGTGAAAATCATAGTCGATCAGCAGTTTCTGAAAAACTGAGACCAGGCTGTCTGGCACTAATAACCATGCCACATTCAGAGTTTTAAGTCAGCTTTTACTCTCCATGCTGCTTCGTTTGAATGTTTTAACCATGTCTACATGCCTAGATGCATTGAGTTGCTGACATGAATTGGCTGATTAGCTATTGTTGAACAGGTGTACCTTATAAAGTGGCCGGTGAGTCCATATAAACATGTAAAAACCCTCTGAAAGGGTGTCTTTTTCAGTCTTACACTGTATTTGTTACACTGTTTTCCTGAAATATTCTGTTGGCAGTGAGTAACTTAGAATATGACTTCAGATTTGGCAACATTTTGACACTAGTGTTTAAGGTCCAGGATGCAGTGATTTTCTTTACATCCACAGGCCTGTATTTATTGACACTGTTTGTGCACAGGCAAAGTCAGTGAGTGCAGGGAATGAGTAATGTCTTCTGCTTGCTCTGCTGTTTGGGTCACGTGACGTGAGTGAGAACCTCAGAAGCAGGAACTGAGCCATTAAGGAAACACTCGCAATCCTACACATTTGGAGTAAACCAAGAACATTGCCTCAACACACATCCAAACATGACAGAAGGTGTTCCAGCTCTTTGCCCTCATGGCAGAGGATGCTGGGATTGCACTTGACATGCAGAGGAATGTGATAATGAGGCACATCAGGGTTAAACCTTACACTAGTGCTAAAACAGACTGCATGCAGGAGTGTGCTCTTAAATGCAGAAAGAAAAGCCCTCCATGACACAAACAGCATTACCTCAGCCCTTTCTGCAGACGCTGCTGTGATTCAGCCTGCTGGAGCTCCATGGCAGCAGAGGAGGAGAGGAGGGAGAGTGAAGGATGGTGATAACAGCCGAGAGATGAGAGGCAGCCCTCCCTGACTCAGTTGCTTTCCCATCTGCGTACACACATACAACTACACACACTGAACACACACACACATAGGGCTCTGTGCAGGGTACAGCAGCTCCACAGCAGCAGCATTAGCAAGCTGGCAGGGCTGGGTGACGCAGGAAGTCACGCTGCCGCCACTCCAGAGAGGGGGGGCAGAAAGATGGGGAGAGAATGAAAGAGGAGGAAAGGACGGAGCTGAGGATGCAGAAAGGGAGAGACGGGAAAGTCGTGGGCACAGAGTCGTGACAGAAGCAAAAAAGAGCCAAATGGGAGAGGAGGAGGAGGATTTACAGGCTAGAAAACACCAAAGAAAAAAGGAGAGTTAACTGTGTGATCATGTCTCCTCTCCCTCCTCTATATTTTATATCCATGATCAGGCATGTTACAGTTACCCTGGACTGTGTATGGCTCACACAGTCTGAGCTCTATTAGTTCAGACTGGAAACCCTCTGCAGTGCAGCTGCACAGACCTGATCAGCAGCATGCAGAGCACTGCAGCTCAGAAGATTTAATTCTTGCTCTCATGCTCTAAGTCAAGTTTAAAACAACCTTGATGAATTTATATGTTGATTTTGTATATCAGGACATATCTGAAATACACTCATTGACCACATTGTTAGGTACACCTTGGTATGACTATCTTTTGCCTTCAGAACTGTTTTAACTCTACAAACGAAATATAGGCAAGGCAACGCAAGTTTATTTGTAGAGCACAAATCGTTCACAAGTAAATTCAAAGTGCTTTACAGAACAAGAAAAATGCATTAAAATCACAATGCAAAATAAAAACAAAAACAATCATTATAAAATGAACTTTAAAAGAGAAGAATGCAGATAAGATCCTTTCAGTCATGTGCACAGTTAAACAGAGCTGTTTTGAGCATAGATTTGAACATTGTCAGTGTAGAGGCCTGTCTCACATTTTCAGAAAGACTGTTCCAGATTTTAGCTGCATAAAACTGGAACCCTGATTCCCCACGTTTAGTCCTGACTCTGGGCACCAGCAGGAGGCCGGTCCCTGAGGTCCTCAGAGTCCGATATGTTTCATATGGCACTAACATGTCAGAGATGTACTTTGGTGCTAGGCTGTGGAGAGACTTGTACACAAGCAGAGCTGCTTTAAAGTCTATATCTCTGAGCCACAGGAAGCCAGTGTAGGGACCTGAGCACAGGACTAATGTGCTCGTACTTTCTGGTTCTGGTCAGGAACCAGAAAGTGATGTTATTGATTTGATGTGGCTTTTAAAGTTAAATATATTCACCAAGGTTCTGGAAACATTCACCAGAGACTTTGCACAATGTTGATATAATGTCATCACACAGTTCCTCTTCCACCACATTCCAAAGGAGCTCTACTGGCTTGAGATCTGGACCCGTATTCTTAAAGATTCTGAAAATCCCCTCAGAGAGCTCCTAACTTAACCAAAAAATTCCTAGCAAGGAGTCTTAGCTTAGGAGTGATTCCAGAACATTCTCAGAGAACTCTGAGCAAAGGAAAGGACAGAAACTCTTATCTTAGTGAGGAGGTGTGGTTGACCCCGTTGCTAGGTATGAGTCATCATTTCAAAAGCTGTGATTGGTTGATCCTAAAAGCTAGAAAAAAACTATACTTTTGGTGATAATGGGCAAAGGATGGACCCTAAAATCAACAAACTTAATCACAGAAGACTGTGTTATTGTAAATAATATTTTACATAAAAGAAAATATATGTTAAATGAATAGTAAGCTATACTTTAAAATTATCCTACAAAATGTTTGAAAACTTAGGCCCACTTGCAGTATTCACATAGTGATGGTCATATTTATTTGCTTATATTAATTGCCATATTGGTAATTTTTGCACTTTTAACTTTCAACATTTCAACTCAATTTGATATTAACGAGGGTAAAATGTCTCAGACCTACTCTTCACTTTTAGGGGAAACTCTGAGAAAAAAATCATGAATCTAAGATTTTTCTTAGAATTTTGGCCACTAGGAGCAACTCTCTGCACTGAGAATCTTTAGGAATACAGCCCCTGGCTATTGTGGAGGCCACTGAACTCTCTTGAGAAACCAGTTAAGATGACTGGAGTCGTGTTGAGGGCAGGGCTGCCCAAAGACATGGTTAGGCCCCTCAGAGGCCCCATAAAAGGGCCCGACAAATATATACACATGATGATGACTGACTCATAAAGTTCTCCCAGCTCTGCTATATTTGCCAGTTTATTTGAGTCTTCATTCCCTAAAGGGCCACACAAGGATGCCAGTGCCAGCAAGCATCTCTGTCAATGTTCAAACAATTTATTTATTGTCTCGGACATACCACTATCTGTTTTTTTCTATTTATTTATATAAAATAAATAATGAATACATGGCTTGGTAGCCTGCTTGCCCTATAGCATGAATTAATTTTGTCCGATTCTGATTCCCAAGGCCCTCCAAACAATTTTACTTTTACAAAAATAAAGAGTCAGACCATTTTGACAAGGGGGGCTTAGTGTTCCAAAAAGACAACAAAAAAACTACATCTGATGCTTTAATAAGTAGTGCTTAGTATTAAGGACGGCTAAAAAGGATAAAGGATGTTTGAATTCAGAATGGTCCATTTATTTGCTTATTCTATCTCTACAATTTAACTTTAGGTTTAGCCACACTTTGACAACATTGTTTGAGGTCCAGGGATTTTCTAAATGTGATTTTCTAAAAGACAGACCTTGCTGAAATTTTCAGAAGATGTTGGTCACGGCCCAGCTTAAAAATGATTAGATTTGGTGGTGATCCATTTAACTGCCATTAGCACACGACTGCTTTCGCTCAATTACTGTCTAACTAAAAATGATATCGACATGATTCTGAGCGCTAGGTGTGGGTTTTAGGGTCAAGGAATCATATAATGATGGTAACTTTATAATGGAACTATTATTTACAGATCTAACAGCAATATGTGAGCTACCTTGGCAGAGGTTTGCTCTCTCCAAGTGCTTTCTAGTTTCCAATTAAGAGACTGAAGACAAAAAAATCTTGAATTTTTAGCAGTGTAGTGTTAAAGATAATACCAGCACAAATAATAATAAAAAAAATCAGAAGAATATTTTTGTATTTATGAGGCCCTTAATTGTCACTGCCTGTTGAATCATCTCAGATTTTCTCTCCGATCCTGAAATAATATGCAACTTTATTCCGCTGTCATCCTTTTGGCAAAATAATTTGAGCTCACATTACACTCATTCATCTCATAAATAGTGATGTGGTGGATCATAATGCCATTAAATCTGTTCAGGTTTCCTAAAATTAAATTTTGCAATATGGGATCGACAACACAAAGACTTCATGACCATTGGAGGCTGTTATTTTGCCCTATGTCAATCTGTAAGGATGAATAAAAGTTGAACACATGCAGCTAACAGAAAGACAGACAAGTCATAACCTTTTAAATTATTTCTTTATTTATATATATTTATTTATTCATCTCAGTTTGGTTGATATTCTTTTTAATCATTGTTGTTGCACTTTAGTATTTTTGTACTCAACAGAAATGAACATAAAAACAACAAAAAAGACAAAAATGAAACAATATAAAACAAAAATGAACCTAAGGAAAAGAACAGGAGTAGAGCAGAGAGCTGGCTTGCTGAGGAGAGAGGCTGGGACTGAGGAGAGATGGAGGAGTTAAGACAGAATTAGGGGTGAGAGGTCAGTCTGAAGAGCAGAAGATGGCATTATTTTGAAGACATCAATGCTTTCCATTACTTCAGCTGTTACTTTCTGATGCCTTTGCCAAAAGTCAGATCATAAAAAACCCTCTGCCATTGGCTGCACGGAAAGACAAACTGGAGTCTCTGGTCTTCATTTTAGAGTTATTACTTCCTGCTTTGGGACATGATACATAAAATGTCTTTTCTTGCAGACATTGCCTCTTAAATCCCAAATGAGCACTCACCTTGATTAATTGTTATCTCAGTCTTGGCTTTGAATAAGAGAAGAGGAAGAGTGAAAACTGGTGAAAAGAAAGCAACGTGTTAATGGAAAGCAAAGGCAGTGTGACGCCATCTTCAGCTCTCAGATATCCGTAGAAAACAAACAAAAAATAAAAGCAGCCAGGCGTTTTGAAATCTGGCCCGCATGAACATAAACATAAGTGGAGCTTTATTCTTTCACCACAGTCTCTTGCTGGTCCAATGTAGACTCAATATCTGAGGGGAAAAAGGATAAATAGAGGCTAAGGAAATAAACAGTAAGGGAGGGATTTGGTCTTCTGCTGTGGTCCCCGGTTTGCTCGAGTACAACCTCCGTAGACGTGCTTTGTTTTGACCACAACACCTTATCCCTCTAGCTTTGGAGGTCTGATTCCAACAGTCTTTCTCGTCACCTCCTGAAATGTTTCCCTTTTTTGGGTTGGAGATGTTTTCAGGGGTTCCCAACCACAACACGATACAATTAAAGTCCATGAAATGCAGCCGTGTCCTCAAGATCTTCCCTATCAGGATTGAGAAAACAAAACACACAAAAAAGGAGAGGGAGGTTGGGTAATATAGTAGTTGTAACATCCTCCTTGGTTGCCATGATAACAAGGTGAGCTCAGGGGAAGAGGAGAGGGCCGCGTCCGTAAGGTGTCGTCTGATCACAAGCCGATGGGAGGATCACAGCAGAAAGGTAGCGCAGCAAGAAAAAGATAAGTGTCCATCTCCACGCTTGTGATGTTAAGGATGATATGTCAGCTATTTTACAAGTTTTTCCCACGGTTTTTTGTCTTTTTTTAATAAGTGTCAAGTCTTTGTAGCACCCAAAACCAACCCAGACAAGGCCCCAAAGCCTAACCCTGTATAGCCTGCCACAACTACCCCGGTAACAGAAATAAACAGGCTTCGACGAGAATGACAAGTCACAACAACATCGATTGAAATGATACTTTTAAAAAGCAACACAAAATAATTAAACCTCCTCTTGTTTCAAGTGTCTCGATAGAATAAAATTAAAAACAAATAAGAACAATCTTTTTACGAACACAGAAAGAGCACTGTCTCTCTTCCCTCTGTCCTCTTTTGGCTAGAAATCTCAAGAGTCATAAAACAAAACAAAATAATTGGAGACATCCAAAAATACAAATGATAAACAATACCAATATAAAAAAAGCCTCCCCAACGTCTAAAAACGACAAAAGAAATGTAACAAAAAACAAAAATTCATACAGAAATTGCAAAAGCGTTCTATACATGGCATCACTGTACAAGGAAAGGAGCAAATGTCTGGTAAAACTACTCACAATGCAATACACTGTCACTGACATGGGGCGAGGGGGTAGGATGGAGAAAGGGGGCAACACAAGGAGGGGAGTGGGTCTGAAAGTGGGGTTACAGCATGACGAGGAAGGGGAGGGGGCAGCAGAGGGGGCTGGAAACAGACAGCGAGGATAGCTTGAACCGAAAGTGCAGAAATTACTTAAGTAATCAAAGAACAATGTTGTCTTCCTTGCAACACAGAACTTTTTTTTCCTTTAACAATAATAATAATAATAATAATGATAATAATAATATTCATTATAATAAAACCTCTTTTACAGAAAACAGTAATAACAATAAGAGTAACAATATTGACCATAATGCCTACATGGACATGAGCAAGTACAAATTAATTTCAAAATAAAACAAAAAAAAGAAAATGAATGCCAAAAAAGAAAAAAAGAAAAACATGAAACATAAAAAATGAGAGCTGGTTTGTCCTGTGCGATGTCACTGAGCTCCATCTTTGGAGAGAGCGATTTGGTTGCCCAGTTGGAGACCCTGACCCCAACACACCCGCTGCTTGGTCAGCCTGAAAAAAGGGGCTGCCGCTGCCGCGATTTCAGCCCGCTCAGGAATGAGAGGGAGAGACACGGAGGAGCAGACTGAACCTCACACACCTTTCCCCTCTGCTCGCCTGTTCTGGTCAGTCACACACACTCACACGCGCACGTACACTCACACCTGGCGTGAATACTTTGGGTTTGTGGCAGCAGTGTGTATGCTTATTGTGTTGTTGGACTTCATGTATTTCAGGGTATGACTGCATCGATGTTGGCCGTTGAGGCACATAATGAAGTATGCCAACAGTGATGACAGGACAAAGGGTTAAAGACGAGGGTTAGGTCAGGGAAGCAGGTTGGCGTGAGAAGAGGAGGGGGGATTGTCGAGGGAGGGACGAGCCTGTCGAGGGAGGAGTGTCACCCTTTAATACCCAGGAGATAACAGGAGACAACCTGCAGCTATGGTCGCTGGATAAACGTTCGGAAGTTGCTGGCACTTTCAACCCAGAGGGCCGACCTGTTACCTCCCCCTCCCCTCTGATGTCTACACCCACCCTCACTCACTCCCCCACTCCAGCTCGGACTGCCCTCCCAGGGACTGATGGAGACAGACAGATGGACGTAGAGCGCCCCCGCTTGGGCAGATGATGGTGATTTTGGCGTGATGCTGCTCAACTCAAGTCAACACAACTCAGGATGGCTGATATGGACCGCTGTACACAGGATTCCCCCTTCCTGCAAAGATAAGAAAACAGCTTAGACTCATAATTTCGGATCAAACAGGGATGCACAATATTGGATTTCCCATTTGGTGATATTTCCGGCTCATTAGCAATGAATACATGGACACAAATAATCAGAATCAACACTTGTATCAGAATAAAAATGCATTATGTAAACATGTCAGGTGGAAGATTCTGATTCAAAAGAGCTCATTTGGAAAGCAACCTCATCCTGAAGGAGAAGCAACCTCATCCTGAAGGAGAGGGGAGGTTTATGTTGATTGTTATTCCAAAAGATGTTCCTGTAAACACTAATTCTGTTTCTTTCATTTAGATTGGGGTGAAAAACCTCCTACTCCCCAAATGTGGCCCGCAAGTAGATTTAAGTTATTAAAAAATGTGTAAAATTGATGAAAATATGACAAATATTCCAGAGTAACATCAAAAAAGGCATTATATCTGAGAAAGTAGATCTACAACTGGCTGTAATTATTTTTTGATTGCTGACTGCATTTTATAAGTAAGGTAAGGAAATATTCTTTAACATCAATTAAATGTAGTCTTTAAATTTAGATTTATATTTTTTAGAGCCTCTGGTTATGAAGACAAGATTGGTTAGGCAGCTGGTCATAATGTTAATGCCAATTGGTTTAGGTTTCCAATAAAAACACCGTAATTTCTCAATTATAAAATGGACTTTTTTGCTTTTAAATAAGCTCTAATTTTTCGGGTGCATATTGTACACGTGTACAAGCAAAATATTTGCTATATTTTGTCTCACCAACATCGCAATTGCAACACATCTGATACAAAAAGCCGAAATATTCTCTTTCTTTGCAAAAACACAGGCAAACACAGAGCGCTGCCATCTTGTGAGCAAGGGGACACAAAAAAGCTGCGCTGTGATTGGTCAAGGCATCGTGAGCATGCTCAAGTGGTTACGCATGCGTGAGGCAAACAGTGTTTCCACATCCGTTTGAGAGAGAAAATTGTGTATTTGTCATGAAAATACTGAAATTTCATTGATTAAAATTTTGAATAAAGGGAATTTTTGAGTTGCCTGAGAGAGGAAGGTTTGGGCAAAATTTGGGTGCGTGTTATATTCCAGTACAGTGTTTTTCAGGCAAAAATAGTGAAAACATGGGGTTATAATCGAGAAATTACGGTAAGTATAGGCAATGTTGTGTTGGTTCCTCTTTGGCTTCTACGCTACAAACTTGCGATTCACTGTGTATTCTGACACCTTTCTATCAGAACTAGCGTGAACTTCTTTAGCCGTTGAGCAACAGTAGCTCATCCACACGGGTCAGCCTTTGCTCCCCACACGCATCAATAAGCCTCAGCCGCCCATGACCCAGTTGCCACTGTACTGTCCTTGGACCACTTTTGATAGATACTGACCACTGCAGACCAGGAACAGCTCACACGAGCTGCAGTTTTGAAGGTGCTCTGTCCCAGTCAACTAGCCAGCACAATTGGGCCTTTGTCAAACTCACTCAAATCCTCACGCTTGGCATTTTTTCCTGCTTCTAACACATCGACTTTGAGGACAAAATGTTGCTGCCTAATATGGCCAACCCACTAACAGGTGCAATGATGGAGAGATGATCAGTGTTATTGGTCAGTGGTCATAATGTTATGCCTGATTGGTGTATCTCAAATAAGAGAAATATTTAATTCTCTAATAAATGAGACTGTTGATTACTAAAGGTAGAAATGCCACAACAATAAGGTGAACCCCTGTGGTACTTCTGTACATTCTGCCAATATTACAGGCAATATTTGGTATACATTTGGCTAATATTAGGTATGAACCATATTGGGTTTTTACTAGGGCTGTCAAAATTAACGTCAACGCTGATTAATCAATCATAATGATTAATCTGATTAAAAATTTTAATGCAATTAACCCATCTGCAGCACAGAATGACTCGAAATCCCTTAAATGTCTCTGGCAACGCATTTCGGGCAGTTTTATCCCAGTAGACTTGCTGTAGCGTATGCTGCCACACATGCACAGATGGGCAGTTGATCTGGCAGAACCAGCTTCAAAATGGAAGACGTTAAACAGCACAGTTGCTTCGGCTGTCAGTGGGAAATCTGCATACAAAAAAACGCAAAAGGGACCGTGGACTGACAGAGTTATATGCACACTCTTCAGGAAGGACTTTTATTTACACCAATGCACTTCCAGCTTAAAGTACCACATTAACACGAAGCATATATCAGTCAGGGATCCTGCTAGCACTTCGGCTAACGCATCATCCAGCTTGCAACAAACCACCCTCATGCGATTAATATAGATTAAAAATACATGATATTAAATCATGATTAATCGAAATTAATCCACAGCAACCCTGTGATTAATTGAATTAAAAATTCTAATCCTTTGACAGCACTAATTTTTACTGATATAGCCAATATGCCGACATTTCCAAACAAATATTCATCCATATCTTTGAAAAATAAATAATCACAGATGGTTTAACTTGAGCATTTTAGGAAAAGATATATAATATAACGCAATAAAGAATAAAGAGAACACAAAATGTTTGATTAAAAAATAACACACCCTGAGCCTAAAAGCTCCCTTGTGAGCATGTTTGTGTGTACCTGTGCTAGACCCCAGCCTGCTCCATGCTGTACTGCAGGTCAGGGGGCTTGTAGCTGAGAAGCATGTCACTGGTGCAGGAGGAGGGGTAGCAGGCTGCAGCATGGAGCTCCCCTTCAACATCACATGCTGTTAGGGACATAAACATATTATACAAATGTGGGTTTAAATAAATAAATAAACATAAAACACTGAATGTTTCAGGTATTTTTTAAAGAGGGAGGACGCTGGCCCACAACTGACCCGACTCTTCCCGCTGGTGCAGCTGCTGGCTTCCTGTCAGTGATGTTTGGCTGAGAATATCCGACATGCGAGCTGAGCTTAGTGCCTTCCCGGCCAGCAGGCTCATCCCCGACATGGGGTCTGCCTGATCCTGGAAGCAGAGTTAACATTATTTAACAGACCTGAAGTTGTGAAAGGTAACAAGAAAAGTCAAGTTTTCAGTCCAAAGCTGCTCCAAACAGAGAGAGCCAAAGAGCACAGTGGTTGTTTTATTGCTGTTGCAGTGGTGCTTTTCCTGCTGCTGCCTGCTCAGCATCCAACCACAGAGGCAACCCAAGTAACTGCTTAATCCACCGGATAGAAAATTCAGACTTTTTATTAACTGCTTTGGCAATTCATAAAATCCACATTTTAATATTCATGTTCTCTGCAAATGGACAGATGACACAGCTATGTCACCGGGTCCCAAAAAATAAAAAAAATAATGTGAGTAGTTTATTGTAAGCTTCACGTTACAACTCAAATGCTGACATCTATAAAATGTTATTTCTGTATCAGCTATTTACAATTAAACAGATATCTAGTAGTATGAAATATGCTTTAAAAAAGAAGTATAAGATCAATCCAGGGACATTTTGAATGGATTCTGAATTGTTTTATAAGTATGACTTGATCTGAATGGAAAAGTTTGTATCTATAGCATAAGTGATGTTTTGAGGTATACATTTCAGTGAATTTTAATGATGTCTCAAATTTATAATGTGATAAATGAGGCTTTCTGACATTTAAGTAAAAAAAAAAAAAAAAAATCTGCCAGTTTGGGGCTCATAAGGGCAATTTTTGGTTTCTTAGCATACCAAAAAAGTATTCCTTTTTTTTCCCTTCACTCTTGGCCAAACTTGTCATGTCATATGACTGGGATTTCCCCAACCCTTAGACATTGCATAAGGAGTGGACAAAATCTCATAAATTCAAAGAGTGAAGCCAGTGATTGAACTCAACCTGCACTCTGTCTGACAGCCAGCAGGGGGAGACTACACTAACTGCAAAAAGAAGTCCTGTTGTTAAGTCTTAAAGGATATATGATGTCAATTCTCAGCTGATAATTTGGATATTTTCAGGAGGTATTTTTGATCCAGCTTGCCACTTTTAGATGCTTCTAAATACACCATGGTGGTCTTATCAAGTAAATCATTGTCCCCGTTTGGTAGAGTTCATGATATGGCTGTGTTTGCTTTAAGACATTGCTGCCTGCTGATGAAAAGTGTCTATAATGTTTGAGACCTGCCAACATGAGTGGAAACATTTTTGTGTCCAACCCCATAATCCAAATATGGTAAATTCTGCTTCCGAAACACACCAGAGGGGTTATGACCAATTGTTCAACTTTTATTACAGTCCTATCACCTCTATCCCATGATCTTCACAATTGTTAGACTTAATTTCCAATCTACAGGCTAAACCACAGCTTCTAACAATACAAGTACTTAAGTGTTGCTTACATAAGCATCATCACAGGTCTGGATGGTGTGGTGACGCTGTAGCTGTCCACGGGACCTATAGGCGTCACCCTGGGGACCTCGTGAATAGCCCACACCATTATGATCAGGCACATCCATCGCCTGCCCTGGGGGCCTGCACTCAACATGTTCAGGTTCTGGCAAAAAAATAAGCATCTCATGAATATACTGTGCACTGATTTTTTAAAATTACAAATAGGTGCTCTGGTGTCATTTCAAGAGTTACAAGTTCAACAATGAGCGCTAACCAAACAGGAAACAGAGGAGACAAAAGAGTTCAAATAAGTCGGATCACGCAATGAACTCTAGAAGTTTGTAAACAGGTCTCACCTCGAGTTGCTGGGGCGTTCCTAATGAAGCCAGCATGCCTGTGTGTAGGAGAGTTGTAGGGTGGGGTTCCCCCTCGTGGGGGTCCCAGAAGCTCATGGGCTTCACCTGCCTTGGCAAGCAGACCCTCGTGTGGGTGGTGGTAGGCAGCTGGCACCTCGTCCTCCTCCATACTCTCCGAGTGAGTTAGGCTGGGGCAAGGTGCCTGGGCTGAGGGATGCTGAGGTGGCTGGACCTCAGGGGGTCGGATCTGGAGGAGGTGGTGGTAGTGTTGACCTCCAGGGGCACCCTGTGGTGCAGGTGGCTCTAAGCTCTCACCCTGGCTCAGCTGGTGGAGGAGCAACATCTCTCCATACTCTTGGGATGCACCGCTGGGCGGTGTTTGGGGTGCCGGACACGGCCGGGGGCTTTGCCTCTTCAGTAGAGCAGCCAAGTCTTGAGGGGGGAGCCTGGGGTCGGCATGGCCTGTTAAAGAGTGGCGGGGGGACAAGAGGCCCTGTAGAGTCGGGGTGACGTGCTGTTGAGGGGGGCGGTAGTCCAAAGGAGTTGGGGAAAGTAGAGCCTGCTGTAGTGTAGATGGGGCACCATAGCCTGCAGTCCCCACAACCCCACTCTGGTAACCCTCTAGGCCGGGGACTTTGAGGGAGGCTCCCTGCAGGTAGGGGCTGTAGGAGCCGACCACACCGGTGCCACGGGAGGCAGCATCACCAGAGAAGAGGTGGGGGCTGAACTGAGTCTGGTCGTAGCCTGATGTAAAGCGACCAAGGCTGCGACTGGATGGGAAAGGAAATTCAGGAGTTAATTGCATACCAGTTAATCAAATTTAACATGCTGACAAACACTGTTAACACTGTGCAAACTAACACAACATCCATCTTTCATCAATCTACTGAAGCCTTCAATAAACCACTACACACAGACAGCATCGCAAACAATGCAGGGTAGGTCTAACCTTTAGTATTCACCAAGAGGTGTGAAGACATTTGTAACAAATAAATGTGAAGCAAATGTATATTGGGTTTAGGGTACACAATCTCTCAGTGAATGCCTGCTAAAAAGGGTTGGTTTGTGTGTTAAAGATGTCAAAGGGTGACTGTTCTCTTATGCTACAAACACTACAAATATTTATCCAACCACTCACCCAGCTACAGTGAGGCCATGAATTTGTTGAGGATGCCATCTCAGCAAAGCAGATGACGTATTTGAATTAATTGATAATACCAAAAAAATACGAATTTGCCTTCTTACAAAGAACAGCTCTGGCCTGACAATCTGAATGTCTCAAGTTTAAAAATTAGATGCAAAGAAAAGAACATGGCAGAAATGTAAAATAAGAATAGTTACAAACATTCAAGGATAAATGAACAGCAAAAAAGCATGAAGGTGCCAGAGTGGTGAGGTAATGGAGAGAATGAAAGAAAAACAAAATAAGCAAAAACAGATGACACAAAAATAGTCCATCTGTATGAAGGGGAAAGTTTGGCTGCAGGTCATGTTGGCATGAAGGGTGGGGTCACCTGTGTGACTCGGCATTGTCTGCACTCAGCTGCTTCCCGAGGACTCTGTGTCCACCTGGTGTCGCCAAAAAGGTGCCCTGTCTCTGCGCCGCACCACCCAGCTCAACCTCCTGAACCTGAATGGTCACCTACACAATCATCAAGTCAAAAATATTTCATTTCTTTAGACATCTTTAACAAGTGTATTGGTTTGCCAGAAGGGAAAATGAAAAATACAGATTTCACAAGCTCTTTGCATTCACCTGCTGCTGTTGAGGTACACCTGGAGCCAATGGGCCGGCAGGGCGAGCAGATGCTGCTTGTTGATTGGTTGGTAAAGATACTCGAGGCATGCCTGTGGGAGGCGGGCTGCCACTTTGGGCCTGATATAGCGCCGGAGCACCGTGCTGGTACTGCACTGGTGATGGACATCCTTAAAGACAGAAAACAACACACGCAGATATCTTTTAGATGGAAAAATAAAGTTTACAGTACAACAATGCCTTAGGTTTCAAAAGTAGAGGTATGCAAAAAATAATTTGCAATTGTATTGAACCGTATTCATAAAAAGATTCAGAATCAATTAATATGACTATAAATCGCTTATTTAACACCTATTCTTAAACCTACTTCCTTTCATATAGAGTACATTTTCAGCACAGCAAAATGTTGTCATCTGTAGTATCGCATCTCTTTCTGAACTGTGTGGAAAACAAAATGGAATTGAATCATAAGCTATTGGTAGATTCATAACTCTAGTCAAAACGCTATTTTTTTTTTTTTTTACAAAACAAATATGATTTTTGGAAACTGCATAATCAAAGTACAAACTCTTATTCCACTCCACTCTTGGATCAGCTGTACATATAGCGTCTGCTCTCTTCCGCCACTCAATCTTGCTCAAATTTAAGTTAACTTAGAGATCTGAGGCGGGGTAATTACTGTCTAAATAATACTACCATGTAGCATATGCTGTGTTTCACATATGTTGGGATGTATAAGAATCAACATTTAACTTGAGAAAAAGCAGACCTCCCCACAAAGTCCTTACCAGTTGTAAAACAATGTAGGCCCTCAAACAACCTTTATCATTTCACAATGCCAGAACTGCAAAGAATTGAAGCTCCACAAATGTGCCAAAATAAATGTTCAACTTAACCAACTGAGCTATGTTTAGAAAGTGGGATCAATAAGACATATTTATCCACTTGTTCTAAAAAAAGAACTCTGGGCTGTAGGGCAGAGTAACAAAGACGACCCCCCGGCTGCTCCACACACTCTGTCTCTTGTCACACAGCATGTCTCTATCAGCTGCTTGAATTTATAGTACTATTAAGCCAAGTGTGTAAGATGGGGTGAGTATTCTCTTTGTCTGTGGACTTTGGGGTGCTATCAGCTTAACACTACCCTGTTTGAACTCAGACACGCAGATAGGAGGAAACTGTCACATGAGCTCGCAGAGGGAACTTCCATATAAAGCTGCACACTATGGACAAAAATTTAGATTGATGTTTTGACCTTTAAAAGACTGGATTAGATAATGGATATGCCAGTGGATATATCCATACACATTGACTTTTTTTGGGGGGGTTTTAGCCCTTTTGAACATGATCAATTTATTTTGGACTTTTTGAAGAATGTGGTAAATCACCTGCTTCACCTGTCATGGTTAATTTATTCACAATACACTGAAATTTAAAGCATATAATACTGATGTGCATAACAGAGTGGTGCATGGATGATGTATTTTTGTAGGCCAACACGAAAGTTAGCACCAGGCTGGTTCCCTCAACTGGGCCCATGGGAAATTTTCCCCAGAGTTTTTGGACCATAGCTGATAAAAAAACTCTGCAGAGAATGAAAAATGATGAGACTTACATGTGCTGTTCTTAGCGATAATCTTAACAAAGAAATCTACTTTTCACAACGTTTTAAACTTAAATGTAATTGGCAAGAGTGAAAAGCTATTATGAAACTACTATCAAACTACAACATGGTGGTTCAACTTAGGCCCTTTCCACATGGAGACAGAAACGTTTTTGTTTTTAGAACATTTTCAGTAAAGACGGCAGCATTTCAAGAAATGTGTCCGTCCACACAAAAACACTGGAAGCACTGTAGAAACAGACCTGTAAGTGGCGCTGTGACGCTGCCGCAAACAATATACTAAAACCAGCAAAGAAGACATGGAGGACACGCATACATCATAACAGTTTAGCTATATGCTGCTATTTAATCAACATCCTTCCTCACCAGTTTAAAATCCTTAAAGATGTTTACAGTTCATATTAATCTTTGTATCTCCATGGTTGCTATTGATTATACCTCCATAAAAAACCCTTTACAATCATATAGACATGAGAACCCTCTTGAAAACAAGATGCCACATCTCAAGGGGCTAACCTCAAATAAATTTACAGTCAGAAGAGACAAATATGATGAGGACAGATTTATGATTGGCCCATGGATCTGTCACTAATATCAATTCTTACTTTGGTCCCTTGTCTCTGCCAACCTCTCTTCCTTCACCCAGACCCCCAACACAACTTTGGCAGTGGCTGTTCAATCAACGTGAGCTTGGCTTTACTCAAAGAATTCCAACCGCTAAACAGAGGTTTTTTCTTGCTACTGTTACTGTAGCCTCCTATAGATGCACCTTCCTGTAGGTTGGCCCAGGGCTGTGCTTATGATGGATTCATGTTGGGTCTGGATAAACGTATGTGTATATGTGTATATGTATATATGAGTATTTTATATTTGTATATATGCATATATTTGTATCTATAAAATGAAGAGCTTGTCTTCACCCTGCTCTATTGTAAAGCACCTTGAGATGACACTTGTTATAAATTGGTGAAATACAAATAAAGATTCATTGATTAATTGAAATGTAAGCAAACACCAGTGTCTGCTGTTCTTCATGCACTCTTGTCATGGTGGTTGCAGAGGAGCAGAAGCTGTTAAAGCCCTAAAAAGCTCAGTAACTTCTTCAGCACGAATGAGACAATGTATTCTGCCATTGTTTCTGTTGTCAAGGTTCACGCATACGGTTTAAGGGAGAGGTGGGGCTATGATGTCATCATTTCTGAAGCTATCCGTATTCATTATACACATGAAAACACAAGGCCGGTGTTTTCAGATCTATACACTCGGGACCTTTCAAAAGTGTTCTTTTAAGGGCACCAGAAACTTCATATCCATGTGGACAAAAGGCCTATAAAATTAAAAACTTGTAAGTATATGCCTGAATGCGTCTCCCTGTGAACGGCCCCTTAGAAACAACTACAGTATGTCCACTACATAATGTCTTGCTGTACCCTCTTCTTTGAGAAAGTTCCTCTTAATCGAGCAACCTTATCAAGTATGAATAATTGACTATTAAAAAACATCAGAATCAGAAATGCTTTTCGTTTGGTCCCCAGACAACTTTGTAGTCCTTGTTAGCAGTAAGTTAGCAACTGCTGTTTTAAAAACACAACAGTTTAAGTTTTAAAAGCAGACAATATCAGATGCATTTTATTATTTCCCATTAAACGCCAAAATCTCATGTGTGTGTGTTCACCACAAACCTTATTTCAGGCACTTATATGAAACCAGTATTCTAAATCTCATTTACTCTGGAGGGTTGGGAACCAGGAAGTGCTAAATGCTAAGTCACTTCTGCATATTTGGACTCATTCCTGCATCACTCTACAAAAAAAATGCTTTTTAAAGGTCACCAGCACTTATTTAAATATAATAAGAAAATCAAAAAGATTAACAAGGACGTACAATTTATTTTGTTAGCTTAATGCTAATACATAATGAAAGTCGCTCTTAACAGATTCCCGCTTGCTTCTTGCCAATAATAACTCAAGAAAGGATCAATTTCACCTAACTGTACTTACCTTAATGGATCGTTCAACTATTAAAAAAAATCACCATCAAAATTGACAACTTTTTTGGCTATGTGAAGCTTAATTATAGTTTCGAACATGATCAAACATTACTTTTTCTTTTAATAAATAATTACAGCTTCTAGATGCACTACAGCCACCATCTGGCCAGACACTGGTAGAAATTATGAAAAAAAAAAATCAATAATAACTTCATATAATCCTTTTTTGATGATAATTTGATAGCTTTACAAATATTCTGCGGTGATAGCCTATCAATTATACATTACTTTAGCTATCACATCAACAAGTAAAAGGAGGTCAGCTTTGTGGACAGATAAGAAAAACAGGTCAGTAATCAATAGGCTGAATAAGGATTCCAGTAAGTTTAAAGTCTAGTATCTATTTTAAACATGCACAGATGCAATGAGTCAACAATCACATGACAAAAGATAACAAAATCAAGACTAAGATGGGACTGAAAAGTAAACAATGAGCTTCTAATTAACCTGCTTCCTTAAAAGAAAACACGCTGGAATGTAATGATCAGTGAGGGTTCATAATATAAAAACAGTCTTCTACACTTGTTACTGTACAATAACAAGTATTTGAGCTCTTTAACAGCAGCATTACTAACCATGCCCTTGCATCATGCCTGCAGAGCCAGGCGGAGGGCTCTGGTTGGGCTGTCTGAAGAGGTGGTTGCTGGGATGTGTTGGCGGAGGGCTGGAGGGCTGGATACGCAACCTGAGGGAGGACAGCATGGAGTAGGAGAGGAGAAGAGAGAAATATGACAATGATGTAACACTTTAGTCGATAGCATTGCACCATGGTATCAAGTTCATTGTTCATCGTTCAATAGCTGATGAGTAATACTTGTGTGCGTGTGTGTGTGTGTGTGTGTGTACCTCTGGAGCTGGTGGGTTAGGTGGCTGGGCTGGCTCTCCCCATGGCCTAAAGACAGACCCTGCAGGTAAAAACATATCAAGGGAAATACATTAGAAGCAAAGCTAAATACAACATTTACTTGTACATTTGGCTGTGAGTATATGAGCCTGGTTTAAAGTGATGATGCAAATCCTGATACAAAGCGTGAGAGCAAACCCCCTCCAAAATCATGACACTTTGGAGACAAGGACAAATGCTCTTCAAATAAGAATGTAGTTCCAGATAATGCAAATACATTGTAAGAGCCCTGTACAAACTGATAAGTCTACCAAGCAAGCAAGCAAGCATCACAGCTAGCTGCTGTGTGTGGGACCTATGTACTATGTGTGAAAAACAACTGAAGAAAAGTCAGATAAGAAGATTTAAGTAGAAAATGAGCTCAGCCCATTTTGTGCTTGATGCGTCCACAAGGTATTTAGCGTACACACAGCCAGCAACATGTCACACAACCAGTCACCCTCAAGACATCTTAAGCCCCAGGTTTTTTCACCAGGCCACAAATACCAAAAATTCTACAGGATGTGGACATCTGACAACAAGATGGCAACTTTGATCAGCGTCTGCTGTCTAAAGTTAGATAATATAAACTCCTGTGTGACTCCTTAAAAAAAAACAAAAAAAAAAACTTTGTGGCAGCCAGATGGTCAAAAGATGCTGTCTTGACATAAAAATATCTGAGCAAGTGAAGAAAAATTTGACCAGAAGGCATGGAAAATATTAAGGGACAATTTAAATTTAAAAGACAGATACACTCACTGGCCACTTCATTAGATACTTCTTGTTGGTAAAAGCTGGACTTCCTTTTGTCTTTAGAACTACCTTAGTTATTAGAGGCATGGGTTCAACAAGATGCTGGACCAAGATGCTGGAAAATCCTCTCGGATTTTGGTCCATACTGACATGATAGCATCCCACAGCTGCTGCATATTTGTGGGTAGAGTACCCATGATGCAAATCTCCTGATACACCATATCCTGTTGGACTGAGGTGTGGTGACTGTGGAGGCCACTGTGAACTCATCGTCATGTTAAAGAGACCAGTTTGAGATGATTTGCAACATTGTACATGATAAGCTGGAAGTAAATGTCAGAGGATGGCCATAAAAGGGTGGACATGGTCAGCAACAATACTTCGCTCTGCTGTGGTCATTAAACTATGTTCAGTTGACACAAAATGAGCCAAGAAAATATCACCCACACCTTCACACCACTATCACCAGCCTGAACTGCTAGTAAAAGGCAGGAGTAATCCAGGCTTTCATGTTCTTTTATAGCAAATTCATCCAAAGGTCACAGCAGAAATCCAGTTAAAATTTTTTAAATCTTCTATTGTCCACCTTTCTTGAGCCCCTGTGAATTGTGGACAGTTTCCTGTTTTTTGCTGACAGGAGTGGCACCAAGTGCGGTCTCCTGCTGCTGCAGCTCGTCAGCTTCAAGACTTTAAATGTTGTCTTCTGCCTACCCTTGTTGTTACGAGTGATTGAGTTACAGTTGCCTCTTTCGTCTTACAGAGCGGTAGAAATTTTCTGACCCCTGCATCAATAAGGCATTTTTGCCCAGAAGACTGCTGCCCACTGGATTTTTTTACATACCATTCTGTGTAAACCTGAGAGATGTTTGTTAATGAAATCCCAGTTGATTAGCAGTTTCTGAAATATTCACGCAAGTCCATCTGGCATCAACAACCATCCCAAGTTTGAAGTACTTGGTTTGAACTTCAGCAGGTCATCTTCACCATGTCTACATGCATAAATAAATTGGGTTGCTGCAGTGTGGTTGGCTGATTAGCTAATTGCTTAACGAGCAACTGAAAGGGTGTTACTCATGAAGTGTTGAGTGTATGTTAAAGCAAAGACAAAGAACAGAAAAAGGAAGAGTGGTGATCCAGGAGAGGAGGATCATGTCCCTACTTCCCTGAAGGAGCTCCGCTTGCTGACATCTGCCATCAAACACAGAGAAACGGACTCAAGTCCAGACAGAAAAGGTAAATGTGAAAATATTTAATTCACTCAGTTTAAATAGCTACCGTACTTGACGCATGCACGCTAGCTTGAGAGAATATCTGTTCCGGGCAAGAAGAAAGTCGCACAAACACACCAATAATTCCCATTTTATGATCCAAGTCTGTTTGTGTCCATGCTACTAACTGTGTAGCAAGCATAGCCAAGCATTTGAGCATGATCAAAATGATGAAATGTTAATGACTTTAATGTAGCTGGGTGGTAGTGAGCTAACGTGCAGTAGAGGTTTTCCAACTGTTTTGAGCTATAATGCATGTTTAAGAAAGAACACACAATTTGTTCATCGCAAAGTTGTAATCTAGATAAATAAATCTAGTAGAACAACTTTCAGCAGAGAAAATGGCATCCAACCAATTTCAACAGAAGCCGCCTGCTTTCAACCCAAAGTAAGTTTTACAATGCGTTTGCAAGTAGTAAGCATGGCTTTAACGCACTCATTCACAACCTCATCTAACAAGAAGCCAGCTAATATGTATCTTTTCTATTGTCTTGCAAATCATGAAACAAGAGTGATCATTAATTCAATCTTTGTGAGGTGTCAGTTTTGGATACCTGGATTTGCTGGTGGAGGATTTGTTGCTCTTGCTGGTAGAGGACATGCTGTTGCTGGGTGTGCTCCAGGAGTCGCTCATCCTGCTGGGCAGCGTACATTTTCTGCAGCTGCTCACACTCCTGTTGGAGAATCAGATGGAGACTAGTGTTAGGCTTGCACTGTTTGATAAAAGGTCAATGTGCGATAACTTTTAATTTTGCCATGACACAATGATTGGTTTGAAAAAATGATCAAAACCTGACAAGTGCAGAGTAGCTTTCTAACAATTCCTACGTCTTCTTCTCCAAATAATTTCTTCAGTCTTCTTGTTCGTACCCCGTCCCTCAAATTATGACAATGTCAAACTTGACTTGCATTTTTGGCATGAGATGGCCCCAGCAAGGTGATAGCATTTTTTTTAACAGGTTTAAAGGCCAATTCCATGGTTAACAACTGAGAGTGGGAGTGATGTATGTGGAAACAGCAGCAGAATTTGAGAGCTGATGTGCAAGTTGTTGCCAAAGTGACTGTAAATACAGCCTTATGGATAGATTTCCCAAGGAATCATAACAGCATGTTTCTGTTTGCTTAAAAATAACTGGGATTTTAAGTACTGATAAGCTATTTGCAATTCTGCACATCACTAATTATCAATGATGTGAAAACAGAGAAAATAAATGAGTACTCAAGTTCTGATCTGACCATAGACTCTCTTGTCTAGCTTTCATTCATCCACAGCTATTTTTTTTAGCTAACCATTAAGTCATCTGCAAATTTAATGCAACCTTCTGGTTCATTTCATTGCCTAAATAATGGTAATTATGAAAACCTAGTTAAATATATGCAGTATTAACTTGCTGAGTAAAGCAATGATTTTCACTTCTGTTTCACAGACTGTGCAGTGTTTAAACAAAAAATAACCTTGCATGTAAAAAAATATTGCCCATTTCATTTTAAAGTTACAAAAACTAAACCTAATGCATAAAAAACATCTTTGATTTGACCTATTTATGTAGATCTATTTATTGTCCTGATAATACCGGTAATAGTCCCCCCCAAACATAGTATAAAAACACATTAATTAATAGTTTTATTTTATTAAACTAGTTAATTTTCATTATTGCTCAAACTTCTATCTCCCTTACATTTCAAAGGAGAACCAAGTTTAACATCACATATAATGAACAATCTGACGACAGGTAAACTTATTTAGTTTAGCTGAAGATTTTGCTGATGACAGTAACTGGCTGAGTTATCAAATTAACTGGGCTGCACAGCACATTTTCCATTAATGCAAGTTCAAGCTAGTTTCCTTTAATTTGCAAGTGAAATGCAAACACTTGCATATAAAAGCAAAGGATTACTTAACCATCTCTAACACACATGCAAGAACTCTGAAAACATCCACGTCTTAAAGTAGTTCCTTCGTGGTTGTACAATCAGTGCACTTCCTCAGTACTTTCCTCTGTGTAGGTCAAGCTGTGTACGTGTGTTAACCTTTCCTCTACACATACTAACCTGCTTAACACTTGAGTGTAATGATAATCCCAGCACGTCAGTACAGGCCTAGGATGAAGCACCCACTGCTTACATGATGATTATCCTTCTCCCTGCCTGTGCCTCCTACTGGGTGAGGTAATCTCGTAGGAGAATCAGTGCAAATGATGTGATGTCTACATGAGGGGTATGAGGTTTTCTTGGTTGACTGTTTTTATTTGACAAAAAGTGTTCCGAATGCTCTTGACTCTAGTATTTCATTGATTTTCACCTAGAATGCTCTTTCTCCTTCAGCGGGTTTATGTTTTAGATAGGGAGGGGTACCAAGACCCAGAACCACATTGGTACCAGTTAAGATACACTATTGCCAAAAGTATTCACTCACCCGTCCAAATCACTGAATTCAGGTGTTCCAGTCACTGGCATGGACACAGGTGTATAAAATTAAGCACCTAGGTATGCAGACAAACCTGACACGCCAGACAGACAGTTCCATATACCCGCCACGGAAATACTTCACTAGTCTATCTGGAGAAGAGCCCATAGAAAATGTTTTCAGAGGGCAGAACCTTCAAAAACAACAGCAGCTGATGACTGGACAATCAGTCTGCCAGTCACACTCATCCACATCAAGCCACAGTATGATGAAGTAGCTTGACCCTGTTGTTAGCTGTTAGCTTAAACTAGGTTTCAGTCCTTAGACTATCATCTTACATTAAATTATACTACACAGATGTATCATTTACCACTTATATGTGACATGAGCCTCGTCAACAATAATTCCCACCAAGTTCTCCCAGTAAAGTTCTGAGGAGAGCATATTTGGGAGAGCTATGATGCCTGGTCGGGAGAAGAGCAAAAACATGATTTCCAGTAAGAAAAGTTTTAAGTGATGTTATTTCCTCCTCTTTTTAAGAAGAAATTGAGTCCATTTCTGATAAAACCGCAGATATTGCCACATCCACGGAGACCACTTCAGAAGCCGCCATTGTTTTCAAACATGCGGTCACTTCCCGCTGTCATCACATCTTCAGTTTCCACCTCTCTTCTGTTATTGGGCCGTCCAGCTTTAGGCCGATGAAGTCATTTAGAGGTTGGAGCTTGACAAGATGGATCTGCTTGATTTCAGACTATGCATCAGGCAGGTCCATCTGCACGGCAAGGTTATAAAATTTCTGTTAGTAAGAGTGACTTGGACTACTCTTTAACTTTTTACACCAAAGACTGAGAAAATTCACCTTTGTGTATATGTCTGTGCTAACCTCCCATTGCCTACTGCTCCATTTCTTATAATGGATGTCTATGGGAGCTGTTTCTTTCATCTGACCAAGCATAAAAACTACAAATACATACAAAAACGATGTTGTTACTAATCATTGACACATCCAAGACTATAATAATTCCACCCTGAAAATTTTACTTTGCATTCAATATATTGAAAATATTTCATTATATATTTTCATTTTTTTAACAGAAATTGGTGATGTCATCACATAAAATGACATTTAAAAGCTTAAAACTATGAAAATAAAGGAATACTTGATATTTATGATCAGGACTGAAGTGGATAAAAAGGTGGAGTATGGAGTTTTGTTTTTTTAAATTCTGACCCAGCATGAAAACTAGAAATCCATAAAAAAACAATGTTGTTACAAATCATTGACACATCCAAGACTACAATAATCCCCCTCAAAAAATTTCACTTAGCATTCCATATATTAAACATACAGGCACCTAATATGTTAAAATTGACACTTAAATGGTTCAAACTGGCATCTAAAGGGTCAAAATTGTGAGAATAATTGAATAATTGGTAAATCATTGGTTGTATAAAATATTAACTTGATATTTTTAGGGCATTTTAGAAGAGGACAAAACAGTCCCCTTTAAGGCTCTGTGTAACAATTACCTGCTACACAGTGAAGAAAGGAATTAAAATCAGATTTGTGTTTGAAACTTGAATATCAGTGAAAATGTAAACCCATCCCAAATATGATGAGGAAAAGCATATCCACTGCAATATTATTAGACAATCAAGGGGACAAAATTGTCCCCTTCAGGTACGAGGGTTAATTAAAAAATGCCCCAAATCAATGCTTACCTAATGAGATGTTCCACTCTAAATTGAAGCCCACAATGCACCAACAGAATATGAGTTTGGCGATCTCTGGCTGCACTGGCAGCTGCATCTCCAGTAGCAGTACACTTTTCTCCCATGCAGTTGTAACCCTTACTTCAACTTTTACTTAGTGCCTCACCTGTAGCCTTGGCACACCATCCACATGCCATAGATAACACCTGATGCTTGGCATGTTGTAACATCAGTATCTCCTAGAAGTCAATTCTGAAGTTCAGGGCCAAAGTTTATTGGGCTTAGGGCGTGCCAAATTCACTAGCCTTGTCAGAGTTTTTATGTCTTCAGCTTCACTGTGTCTTTGTTGCAGTGAGTGAGCAGCAAACACCAAAGAAAACAGCATGAGGTGGAAAAATGCAACTGTGGCTGCTCTTACACAAACTTAACAGAGTTCACCTCAGCTCATAAGAAAGCTTCAAAGTACCACAGATCTTGGCCTGCACCCCTGAGAGTCCAAATTGCATCATATTACCTGGGATGTGTCACAATTTCTGCAATTTTCACTACATTAGATCACTTTTTGCAGGTGACAGGCAGTGCTACAAAGACAAGGATGGTGAGGTTATGTCCTGAAATCAACAGACCAGAAGGGATTTCAAAAATCTCACCTTAGGAAATTATTGTTAAACCCTGCTGCACAGGATAAGAATTACCTGTGAAGGTCTGCTCATATGTAAGATTACTACAAACACCTCTGTTTTCAATTCAATTTGTAAAGAAAAACTTCCAGAGCAATTACCTACCATATTTTAGCACAAACAGTGTTTTAGATAAAATGGCACTGAGATTCAAATTCAAACTTAGTTAAACTTAGCCAAACAAAGTTAACTGGGTTGTTTTTTGCCACATTTCTGCACCTTCGTGCAATGGGGAAAAAACAAACTTGCACTGACGTGTAAACAAAGGTTCTGCGATGGCTATTCAATGGGACTTTTGTAGTTAGGCCTGGTGCACACAAAAAGATTTTTAAAATCTTGACCAAAATTGAAACAGTCAAAGAGCCCACATGAAGAGAAATAACCTCAGATTTAACAGTTATGTTCTTGTAGTGTGGTAGTGTGTGATGTGCCAAAAAGGATAGATAGGGCACATGCATGTCACTAAATGGATGTTTACACTAAGTAAATAAAAAATGTCCCCTTGGTGAACTCCAACCAAAATATCCAATCATAATTATCTACTGCTGTGTAGTGAACAAGTCTAACAAGGCTTAAATATCAGTTTTATATATCTGTGAGACATTTATGAAGCTTAAACTATATTATGTAACAGAAACACTTTTTGGGCCAACACTAATGATAGCAATCGTCAACTAAAGTTATCATTTAGTACATGGCCGTGTCTTAATCTAATGAACAATCAGGGTAGGCTGAGTACTTATTTTGAACTTTCATTTTGCCCTGGTTTATCTTTTGACTTTGAGAAACACTGATTTGGGTCCATAAAAGTATAAATGTTCAATACAACAAGGAGGATCTGCATGACGAGTGCTCCAGACTGCAGATTTACACACACCAGCTGCTGATATCCTCTGATCCTGAAACATCCAGAGTTGTTTTTACCAAGCTACTCAGGTATTTCACCAAACTTGACAACATGAGCCCAAAATTTATACACCTGCATCAACAGGTAATCTGGATGTTCTCGTTTCCTCCAGTTCCCATTGAGGTTTCTGCCATTTATCATTTAAACCCACTAAGTCTCCATCAGCAGACGTTGATGCTGTGCGTACTCTGTGTTTACACAAGTATCCTCATGTATCCAAAACAAACAGTGGTCATAATCTCTGGAAAGATCATCGCACTATCTTGCTGAGCAGTGGTTGTTTTTCCTCTTTGGAGCCTCCATGTAAACACCCAATCCATGCGCTGTCTGACTGCTGTGCAGCAGCTAATTCAGCCCTACCGTGATTATTTGATTCTGAGTCTTCCTAAGGCAATCAGACTCATCTGACAGACTCAGAGACATTTTTGTTCCCTATTAATGATACTTTCTGTTACTTTAGTAGCTCAAAAATGCATCTCAGTAGTAATTATCAGCTAAAATGCGTTATAGTCTATTGACAACAGCAGTTCTTCTGCCATCCACTGAATTGAATGATGTCATGTTAATCATGTGTCTGCAAATGGTCAATACTCTCATGGCTTGTACTCTCACGTGATCAAACGCGACTCAAGTGTAAAAACAACATTGCGAACAAGGTCAGGAGAAACTGAACCTAAATGCTGCTAGCAGCTGGCTTCCTTAGGCATCTTTGGCGGTTGTGATTTCCGCCTTGTTAAGTTAACGATCTGGACCTCTGTATCTGACATCTGTCTAACTTAAAGCCCCGCCTTTACTCTCACTGTCATGGCTATGTGTGCCTCCTGCTTCACTCAGCTTCATCCCTGATTGGCTTTGTTCTATTTTATGTGACAAACACAGAAGACATGCTCTGCTGTCCTCGGTGTACAACACAAGATAGGATTACTGATCATAAATAATGAACACTTCTATTAGTTATGATTTCAAAGCAAAGCGGCAGAGTGTTTTGCCAGTGCATGATTGGCACTTGTGGCAGGAGTTTCCTCACCCCTGCATACTAACTCAACAGCACAAAGCCAGAGGAACAAATATGGTGAGAAAAGGGGAACAATAAGTGAAAGCTGTTTGTGCTCAAAACCAAAACAAATGCCACAATTCTTATGAGCGTATTGATTTGTGGACCTCTTACCAAATGATTTTATTGACAGCTGTTGCATTCTGACTGTTTGCATGTATTTGGCTATTTCTGAGCTATGCATGTGTATATGTTCATTACAGAGAAAACACAGTCTGCATTTAGGGATGCAAAAGCATTACAGAGAAGAATAATTCAAGTGCATTTTTTTTCTCTCTATCAAGAGTGTACCTGTTTGAGTTGCTTGATGAGGCTGCTGTTTTCTAGATGAGCTTTGAAGGCCTGGATGGTGGCAGCGCCGTCAGAGAACCGTCTGACAGGTGAGAAGCGCTCCATTGGGAGATGAAGGGTGTTACAGTCCTTATAGCTGGATCTGTGGAGGAGGGCCACAGGGAGCAGACACAAACACATGTACACAAATACACACACGAGTTCACAACACCAAAACATGGAGAGACAGATAACAGACACAGTGACACACATCGTTCAGTCATACAGACACAGAGACAGACATATAAGAAATTCTTTAAACATGCTCAAATGTACAACAGTCTCATGGACATGAACATAGAGCAGAGAACAAGTAAAACTCTAAGTTGGTTCGACTGAAATGTTTAACAAATCCAAAACACCTTTTCTATATTACTGTAAAATCTGGAATAAAGTTTCACTTGCATTTTAGGGTCTACTTTCTGTTGTTGAGGGTTTATCTGGGAGGGGGTAGTTTACCTGCCCCCATGTGTGATAATTGCCACTGCATTCAGCAGAGTCCACAACATGAGGTTTGTGTGCAGCTGGTCACATTGATAGTCCTAAACTACATACACATAGCATGCTACCAGTTTGTCCAAAGTAGAATTACACCACCTACATCTGCTAGACACTTCAAGTCCTTTTGAGGGGCAGGGATGAGAAATGATGAAATCTTATTGATAACAATGTCATTGTGGATTCTGTCGATCAATTTTATTCTTTCTTGCATTCCCTTATTCATTCTATAGATTTTAATTTTGAAAAAGCAGACCTACACAGGTTTTCAGGGTCAACAACATTAATCACGTAGTACTCCTGATATTTGTTGCTATGGTGCTTAGAAAAATGCTGAAGTAATTTTCTAATATTTTTTAACTATTGCCAAAAATCACACAGACACTGAATTTTGTTCTGTTAGCATTATAATGTAAAAAAATTGAGCCAAAGTATTAACTGCTTCTTCCTCCTATATGCTATGATCTTCTAAATTTCTTTGCTGTCAATCGAGATGATGGCCTCTGATGAGGGTGAGCTGTCTTTGATTTGCAAGGCATCCAGCACTTCATGAAGGCACTGATAGGGGAAATGTTAAGCAGGAAAAACAATGATATTGACTCATTTGGCTATTTGCTATAGCTTCTCAACTGAAATTGGTTTTGGTCCCATCTCTATTGAGGAATGTTTATGATTCACTTTTTTCACCCGAAGTTTTATTTATTGTCAGTAAATGACTTATCTTTCCATGCATGGTAATGATCCAAATGGTCAAGAAGCTAGAAAAAGTGGAGCCACTCATCTGGTTTACATTGTCATCCATCCCAGTATGCCTTTTAAAACAAAATGACTACTTGTGATACAAAACACAGCTTTTACTCTCATCTGGTTAACTGCAATGTGCTTTTTTAGTGGATGCACTTGCAATCATTACAGTGCAAGTTTCAGCACTTTATAGTGGCGTAATGGTTGCATTTGCATAAATTATATATATTGCCCACCTCTTTAGATGAGACATATATGGGTTTTTTTAATAGTGCAACTTGTATGCCAGATTTTACAGTATTTCACCTTTCCTCTACAGACTAAAGAGATAGTTCTTGTTTTTTGAAGTGGGGTTGTGTGAGGTACATTGTATGATCCTGAATGTGTGCCAGAGTGTCTCAGCTCAGTTCTCTCCCTGTTCAGAAATCTCAGGATAGATGCTAATGATATACATGCTGTACATGGTGCCAAATGTTTTGCCTAGTTAAAAGAGTTGTGGGGGAAAACAAGCCACAAAAGCAGTCATGGGGTCATCATCACATGATGACCCCACTCTGCTTTTGAGTTTGTTTATATCCGCTTAATTTCCCACCACACCGCCATTTTGATTCAGCACTGTTATGATAAATCTTCAGCTCATGTCATCAAACTGGATGGAGTAAGAGCGTGACTATAAAAAAATCACTTCAAGATGTTTAAGAATGCCTCAGAATGTTCAGGATTGAGGATATCGACTTTAATATGTTCATTTGGAGTGAGCAGCTCTCATCACACAGAGCCTTGTTGCTTTAATGGAAATGTAAAATTGTATGGACAAGATTCACTGTTTTACAAACTCCAAGGACAAAACAGAGGGACCGAATGAAAGTTCATCTTCAAGTAAGTATTCGGCTTATACTGGTTGTTTATTTTGTAAAGACAGAAGCCACATTTTCAGTGATACGTGTACTTCATGGTAGCAAACAGTATGTTGTTGTGAGGGTAAACTGAGCTCTAGAAACCTTCTTTGTGGAAATGACTGTATTTGGTCAGCTGGATAATCCTTAAACATTTGTACATTTTGTTAATCATTATTTGGGATGAAGTATTATTTCTGTATTCAGCAAAATTCAAGTAAAACCACAGTTTGATCCTTGCACTGCTGGTGGAAGGTCACGTAGGCTGTGGGGTGTCTCAAAATACTGTCTAATCAAAGCAGCTATGTGGTGGGAAATTAAGCAGATATAAACAAACTGTTTGTAGCATGTGATGACCCACGCTGTTTTTGTGGCTTGTTAACTCCCACAATTCTGTTAATTAGGTAAAATGTTTGGCATCATGTACAACAATGTATAGCATAGCTTCTGTCCTGAGATATCTGAACAGGAAGAAAAATGGGCTGTGACACTCTGCCACACGTTCAGGCTCATGCCATGTACTTCACACAGGCCCAATTCAAAAATTCAAACTATCCCTTTAACTGGGCAAAAAGACAAAAAAAACTATATTGTTGCAATCTTTTTAGTATCTTGGTAGCTACAACAACTCAAAAGCCATTGAACCTACGGCTTGAGTCAATTACTTAAGCTTTTGAAAACAATGGTAAAAAATCAATAAATGAAAAAGCCAGTAGACCACCACGTCTACTGAACAGAAAAGAATCCACGACCAAATATACAGCCTCATCAATACATCTACATCATCTCTGAACTGAATCCTGTCTTAAAAAAACAGGTACATAATTTTCAGTTACAAGCTTCAATGCAGAGTACAGTCTCTGCAACTGTATCCAAAATGTCACAACCTGGAAAGTGTTCACTAGGGGTGTGTATCTCTAGGAATCTGGTGATATAATCATAATACAACATATAACAGAAGACCATGACACCTAAAAGAAAAGTGTTATCAAGACATTATAAGTCAATCTCAAAATGTTTTAATAGTATTAAGAACCCACAGTATTATCTTTGCAATACAGTATAGTTTTAATTTATGAAAGCATGGTCCCTGCAACAAGGATAAACTTGAATGTCTGTCCCAGTGACAGAAACAGTACATATACTACATGGTATCTACTCGGCAAACTGTTCTCTACTCACTTGTTTTTGGTTTTCCATAAAGGATTGTACCTGATACCTGGTATAGTTCTTCACATCATATCTTGTTCCAAACAAGCTGAACCAAGACTAAAATGTGCTGTGGACACAGTGGGGACTGGTACATGGTCAGAGTCTACCACAACAAAACATGTGCCCCACATGAAAATGACACTTTTTGTGGCAGCTCTGTTTGTTGTGTAACTTTTCAAACACTCCTCTGCTTTTTAGCAATCTTTAAGTATTTCCTTGTTTTACTTCATTAATCTTTAATCTTTACTTTCATAATATTACTAATTTATATAATTGTAATGTTTTTTTGCCTTTAATTGAAAAAATGTATTTAGTTTCATTTTTATTGTTTATGAAATGCTTTGAATATCATGCCCTACAACACACATGCCAACAAAGCTGTTTGAATTTAATTGAATAGTAGCTTGTTATTTTGCTGCCTGCGCCGTCTATGAAACAAAAGTTGTCTTTTTACCATGTATAAAAATGCTCTACTGCCGATATATCCTCTTTTATTGTTGTGAGGATGACACAGTTGTGTCATGAAGTCAAGCTCTGCCTTACAGAGGTACTGCCAAAGAATTTACTGTTACAGAGCACTAAGCAGGTAGTACCCAGACAGTGAGGAGTCAAAGTGAGTTGAGCTGATACCACAAATGGAAAAATCCCAAAAGAGACTGAAAGTCAAGTGACAGACTGCCTGCTGCCAACTAGCAGTTGGGGGCTGAACTCCAGTACAAAAGAATGTTTAAAAATTCCATAAATTACAAGCAAAAAATATTTTGATGCTGCATTATCACATATTGATTCTGTATCATGCCACAAAATATCCCAATATATTGGTGTATAGATATTTTCTTCCGCCCCTAGTGTATACCAAGTTTGTAACAGAGATTTTCTAAAGGGAGCAAAGGGATGCTATTAGAGGGTAACAGTTGAAGTAACTCCATACACATCACAAAAACACCAACATTGCCTCACTGGAGAGCATACTCATGTAAACAGTATTTAAGCTTTGAGGGACTACTAATACAAACCCATCCCTCTAATTCCTGACCCTGATACATACCTGCTTTTTCCTGATTTTTTTGGAAGAAACAAACAGTTAACCTGAATCATGTTCAGCTTGGGATGTAAATACATGTGTATGTGAGTATATTCAACTTCAAAAATGAGCAAAAACATAGTCTTCTGTTTTAGAAGGTGACCACTCCTCATCTGGTACCTGTGCATTATCACTAAGATGAGTGAGATCTGCTTTTTGTGCAAGTGAGAGAATGTGTGTGTGTAAAGAGAGTTAGAAAGGGGAGATAGGCGGCATACGCCCCTGAATGGTAGTATGTATGTTTGAGTGTGTGTCTGTGCATATACAACTCGGAGTGGGTGTGTCCCCTCACCGGGTGTGTGTGTCGGGGGCCCAACAACCCCTCTGGCGGGGGCCCTGGGGCCGCTGTGACTCTGCAGAGGGCTCGCCATGCGATGTGCTCATGAGCGCGTGCGTCGTGTGCCGCTTGGAGCGGTTCGCCAGGTACCTGGGCCGCAGGGAGGGGGAGGACGGGGGGGTGAGGGTGGGAGACAGGAAGCAGCGCTGGTCAGCTCTCTGTCCTCATTGGCTAATGGAGACAGGGGATAGCCCCGCCCCTTCCCACCACTACCAATGGGTGCCACCATTCATATCATCTTAGCCAATCAAACATAAAATGGTAATAAATACACCACAGATGGATGTTAAGGTTTATGGGTACCCCACCACCCCCCAGCTTCCAATGTAAGAATTTGGACTGGTAGTCTTACTGATTGTTGAGTTTGCAAGCTTTAGAGTTAGCAAAGCTGAGTGAGAAAGTGTGAGAAAGTTCTGGGAACAACTTGGTCCATGTTGACTTAAAAAAAAAAAATAGATGAGAAGCTCTTTGCGGAAAAGTTTGAGAAAGGAGAAGGGCTTGATTTGTTGGCAGATTCAGTCTGAACTGTTGCAGAAGGCACTTGCACGATGGAGAAAGGGGGAGAGATTGGGTGAGTGGCCCAGCAGAGTGGCCACCTCCCTTCAGAAAAAGCAGAGCAGCCTTGACGCACCCACTCCCAGCAACCCAGGACACCAGCAAGGTCAACAGAAGGTGCTGTCTCAACAAGGTCCACACTCTAGCCTGGACCAAGGACTCAATAAACATAGCCTGCTATCCCTTCCCAAGCCTAATGCGACCTCTTTTCATCAGATCTCTCAACTTGGTTTACTTCATGTCACTGCCCTAATGATTTTCAAATCTATTTAATGTTCTAGTCCAGAAGATTTAACAGACCAAAATCTACAAAACATTATGAAATTTGTGAATAAAACGTGTGCATTTTTTGTACATCAAACAAACTAGTGCCACAGAGACTTCAGAAACAGAAACCACAGGCCTCTAGTCATGAGTCATGGGCCTTCCACAAAACCCTGTTTAGACAGCACCTCTGCAAAGCACAACCCTTCACCAAAACCTGCCATGGACGATTACCTCTGGACTGCCTCTTGGTCCGGCTCTCCGTCTGATCCCTCCTCATCAACTGGAGCTACTGCAGGAATAGGGTGCTAAGAAAAGCAAAAAGTTTTCATGTAAACCGTCCAGCAAATATAATGACGGGAAAACAGAAACTTCAGCAGCAGAGAAGTCAAGATACTAACTGGACTGGCAACAAGTGGTGAGGGCCCCCGAGGCCTCTTAAGAAGCTGAGCGTGTAGTTGAATGTTGGCTCCGCCATCTGAAGCCCTCCGTCCAAGAGGCCCCATGCCATTAAGCAGCTGCAGGGTGGGGGGCTGCAGCAATGATTGCTCCTGAAGGAACAGCAGACAAGGTTAGAACAGTTTCCTTCTGAGACCTTCAAACTGCTGACCCCAGCTTAGACCAAACCCTCACACTGTACCTTGTACTCCAGCTGCTGTGTTGGCTGTAGGCTCTGTGTAGGCATGAGAGTGTGCATTTGGCCCATTGTTGGGGCCAGTTGGGGGAAGGGAGCCTGAGGCACTGCGCCACGAGGGAAACCCGGTGGTAGTTTCTGGAGGTCCTCCTGCATCTCAGTCCTGTAGACAGGAAAAAGGGAGAAAGATCTATAAATAAGGAGTAATGACCAAGTATATGAGGGTTCCCACTCTTTTCTAAAGATCATTTTAAATGACAGTTCAGCTGTTATAGGAGCCAATATGTTCCACTCTGTCCAAGTGTGATTCAGAGGATGAACAATCTGGTTTCAACCGTGATAATCTGCATGCTTATGAATGATGACAAATTAATCACTGAATGATGCAAGTACACCTATAAGTGTATAACGAGTATGCATTGATGTCACAGAATGGTATGGTACATTTTTTTCAGCCTCCAAGTGGCAAAAGACACAGGCTGGTGACTAGGGGTGAGGATTGATAGGATTTTATGGAATCCAATGCCATTACTAGTTTTGTGTATTGATCCAATTCTTCGCCCATTCTCTTATCAATTCCTAAAGGTTCTCTGTGTTGAAAAAGGTGTCAACAGACAACAGTATCACACACTCAATAAAATATTGAACCACATGGTATGACGTCAAGGTTCAAGTTTGTGGTAATTGTAGTAATTTTGGTTTTGAGTACAAACCACTTTCATTTATTGTTGCCCTTTTCTTTCTGTTTTCTTGTTTGATGGATTTGTGCCTGTAAGACGGCGCACAGGGATGAGGAAACTTGCCATAGCAAGTAGCAAGTTTATCCAAGAAACCACACTACCGCTTTGTGGGAGGAAGCAGCAATATGCACCCACACTCATATGAGGGGTCCTTGTTGTTTTAATCTGTGGTGTGAGTACTTGTGAAGATTGTCCAGCATTTTGAAAACCTGAAATCAACAATGTCTGAGGCCATCAATACTGCTATTGAGCCTCATAGCCAAGACTTGTAACACTTATTAAAGTACTGATGCAAAAAAGTACATTAGGTTTTGAAGAGGTTACATTATATACAAGCAATTACATACAAGCATTACATAACTTTTAACCATGGCTTTGGGGCAGAACTCTGGTAACTCCACAATAACACTCCTAACATGCTGGATTCTAACACAGACACTTTCGCTGGCAGCATGATTTTGTGTAAAAATAAGCCAAAATTTAAACAACTTCTGTTTCCTTTGTGCCATAACTACATCTTTGACTTATTTGTTTTTGCTGAATCTTTGATGTTTAAGGCATCCAGATCAAAGTAAGGGGAATTACTGAGGGAAGTGTTGTGTAGAGAGACAAATGATATCTATTATTCAAACTAGTTGTCATCAATTCTAAACTGGAATTGGTTTTTAATTCTCTCTAGTGGTGACAGGAATCAGTCAAAAGTGCTTTAGTATCAGGCTTTATTTAGCTGAAAAGTGGCAAGTTTTCTGTAATCACTCCCTGATGATGTTCATTAAGGGCAGTAAAGATCCCCAGTTGATGTAATATTTGTATTGAAATGTTGGGAGTTCGAACATTATGTCACTGAAGCCACAGCACAAAGCCCCACAGTTGCAAATGACTGACTACTTATTATCAAAGCTTTTATGAGTTTATAACAGTTCATTGAACATACTGAAATATATGCAGATTTGTCTTCATGACAAAACCTGACACCATGAAGGAAAAGATTGATTATTTCTATATTTTCCTATTATAGCCTGAAACTGTGCTGTGGGGTAGTTGCAAGACTAACGAATTACTGCATGTTGCTGGAACAGCACTTTAAAAAGAATATCAAGAAAATATTCTTGATTAGTTAAAAATGTAACAATTATAAGAAAGCAGAATAGAGTATTTCATTTGAATTGCTTGAAGATGGGGTCCTGGTTTGGGGCAGTTGGTGGCAACTATGCACGCACCATATATTAAGGGTCATGTCTTGCACGGCCTTCCACCTGAGGCCCATTTGCTGTATGTCCTCCCCTGATCTCTCTCCCCTTTCTGAGTCTATCCACTGTCTCTTCACTTTGAATAAAGGCCTAATATGCCCCAAATATCTTTAAAAAATGCTTGAAGAAAAAAATCAGTGTAATCAATGCCTTGACAAAAGACTTTACCAGAAACCAGGCAAACTGAAAACTCCACAAGTTCTTAAAAGGGTTAAATAAAAGTTTAAGGTCCTTTGAAGCTGCTTTAACTACTGCCATTGTGCACTAAGAAATAACCTTGGATAACCTGAATATGGACAAAGATATTAAAGTTGCAGTTGTAATATTTTGTTTATAGTTGTTGTTCTCTTGTTGTTGATGAAGTTTTTTTTTTTGTTTCATGCGGTCTCTACCTCTATTCAACTTTCCAACCCAAAAACAGTGAAGATAGATGGCTGTCTAACATGACTCTATTTCTGCTAGAGGTGTAGTTCTGTTGATGCGCAGTTTCCCTGCTATTCTTATTTTGCTTAATTTTACAAAGGGCTGTGCAAATGGTGGATTGGCTCCTCGTAAATACTACAACCAAGACTGAGGTTTTCACCTGGTCTTTCTGTTAAATCATTACAACTGGTACTTTGTAAATTTGCGCAATACAAATAAAGAAAGACTGAAAAGAACTTTTTCATATGAGCTGCTTTACACCATGTGATTCTGTAGCAAACGCAGAAATATTACTGACTGTAGTTGGCGGAGTTGTGTGTGTTACCTTTGGTCTGGAACCCCCACAGTGTGCCGCCTCATCGAAAGGTAGCGAGCCATGGCCTCTGGAGATGGTTCCTCCCCTTCATCACTGTCCAGTGCCATATTAGCTTCCGGCTGCACAAAAACACAAACAAATATCAGGTGATTTGTAATGCCTCCTGGCTCAGTGAGTTGAATGCTTGAATGCATGTACCTAAATGTATTTTTTAGTTCATCAAAGTTCTAATAAACATGTTCCAAAGTTCCTGCCTTCTACTAAAATCCCTGCTATAATGCAGTAGTCTCATGCATGCTGGTGTTAAACAACATTTACGAGTCAGCTTTGAGCCTATGAGTTGTATTTTTGGATGTGTTAGCACGCTTGATAGTGTGTGTCAAATCATAGTCTGTTCCAAGATAAAGTGACAGTAATACAATGGTAAACTGGTGGCACTGACATGCATCCCAGAATCAAAAACAGACATGCAAATAATTAAAATATGAGGCGAAGCATCTATTAAGTATACGACTAGATGCTGCGGTATTGTCTGGTTTCAGTCAAGGTATAAGAACTTCAGTGCTGTACTGATATGTGAAAAGAGTTATAGTGCTGGGCAATATGAACAAATACCAGACCTGTATGCTATTATAGCTTAAGTGGATATAGCTGTTTTCTGTAGGAAAACTGCACATTAAGGTGATGTCCCCACTGGAAATATATGAGTCACATTTTAGGAACATTCACCGAGACATCAAGTTTAAATATCTGTACACTATTTAACTTTTAAAATACACACAAATGCATTTTTGTGGGTTTTTGTTACGGTTTTCAGCAACGTTAGGCAAGGTGTTCTTGTTGAACTGGCCAACTTGCACCATGAAGTGCTGCAGGAAACACTGTATGTGACTTTTATATAATACACAACTTACATTATATTTTTGTTAAATAAATAACAAATTATTGACATAATACCAGGATCACCAACTGTTTTATGATTCTTGGTGTTAAGCAGGTATTGATGTCATTTAGTTTTAGCCAATACCAAAAATGTTCCTTAAACAAAACAAATAAATAAAATGTCAATCCCTATTTAGTTTCAACATTTCAGGTAGCTTCTCTTGTGATCAATTAGCATATTACTGTTAGAAGATCCAACTGCATATAACCCATTTAAAGAGCATTAGGCCTGGCATCTTTTTCTTTAATCCAGATCAACATGGAGTATACTGATTCAACAATGTTGTCTTGCTTTGTGTCTCATTTGAAAATATGGTCTACTGATCACTCAGAAGCTGAGATTTCTTACCAGTTGTCAATCAAATGGTCGTTAACAAGACTGACAAATTCAAGGCAATGCTTTAGATCTGAATCCCTCAAAAACTGCAGCCCCTGTATTCTAACAAACATCTAGCTGACTGGATGGGTAGGTATTAACTCTGTTGAGCTGTACTCCAAAGGTTGGACTTGTTTAGTTTCACAGCCCCCTGTGACACAATTTTACTGAGTAAACTCTAATTTTACAGAACTTATGCCTAGGTCAACTTTGTATTTCACTTCCACTAAAAGTCTTTCCAGGTTCACGGCATGCTTTCATCAGCCTCACTGCTGGCCGTTTGGTGCCAGGCTGACGCAACCAGGTCAACTCACCTCAACAATCTGGTTCTCTGGGTTGATGAGCTGGACATGAGGAACAGTCATGCTAACGGGATTACCCTGTGGATCCGTCTGCTGGGCATGCACACAAGCACACACATAAACAGACACATAAAAGGTCAGGTGAGAGTTGCATTTGTTTCTGAACTATGTCCTTGGTAGAGTGCCAATGGCAGATGTAGGTTATGCTTAAAAACGTAATTAAAAAAATCCTGCATGAAGAGAAAAGTTTTACACGACAAGATTGAAAAATATAATTAAAAAAAACTTTTACAAGTAATTTTTCTTTTGTTTTAAAATTCATCCATACTTTGTCCAAAATTGTCCAAACTCTCTCAGCTGTGTTTTAAATGAACACAGCGAGTATGCAAAGCCACCATTATAACACGCTGACACAGAGTGAAGAAGATTACCTGTACAGCATTAATAGGATAGCCAATGGAGCGAGGTGGGGGTGGTGCAACACGCAGGGTCTTGTGTTTCTTGAGGCGGTCAGCCAGCAGACTGTAGATGGCACTGTAGTGATCATATGCATCTGTTTGTAAGGACTGGAGAGAAAAAGACAGGAAATTATGAGACAATGATGAAAAAAAAATCTTAGATTGAAAAACGTGTGCATGTGGGGCTGAGGATTTTTATCATTTTGAAGATACATTTATAAATGTTCAAAATGAATATAGGTTTAGGAAATATTGTTTATAGTTTCAGGGTTTGTGAGGTCAGTTCTATAAATAAAAAGGTCTAATGTTTAGTAAATGAATGAAAAATAATTTACAGTAAAATGCTTACTATCAACAAAATAATCTATTTGAAAAACTTAGTTTAAACTATATTTATTAGCAGTTAAAAACAAGTTAAACCTAATTTTTCATAATCAAAGATTGCGGGAAAATCTTGCATGTGTCTTAATTGCACAAATATGTTTTTAACTTCAACAGCTAAATTCACTCTTCTAATATTTATGCAATTTAGACAGTGATCTGTCTATTGATTAAAAATGATTTAAGATTAAGAATTTAGTTTTGGCACTTATATCACAGATCATTAAACTGACACATTTTTCTATCAATCTAAAACAAATTAATCCAGGCTATACAATTTTGGACAACTTCAACATACAGAAAAGTGACCAATGTTTTTGTACAATTTAGAAAGTGTGTAGGACTTTATTTATATTTGTTCTTAACTAAAAACAAATGGTTGATAAACTGATAATTGAAAACAAATGTAGGAAGAGTCATTCTTTTGCTTTTGTTGCCTTTGTTTTGGGAATGGGAATTGATTAGATTTTATTGATAGCAATGCCATTATCGATTCTGCTAATCCATCCAATGACCGACACTGGTGTTGTTTAACTGGTGTCAATTTTATGGAAAACAAAGCCACAATTTTGCCCTCTTCAGTTTCCTGTCTACCATGCTCAAACCCATCACCTTTTTGTTACCATCTTTGCTGACTTCCTCTTATGGAGGTATGGCAACCCTGATTTACAAGGCATGCAGAACAATTCTCAACTGGAATTGGTTTTTGATTCCCTTCTCTACTTAGAATCAAACAGGTATTAGTATACTTTGATTCTTCTTGGAATCAAATCAGACTTTATAATTCTGAAATTGTTTTAACAATTTGTTACCTATTTACAAAAAAAATATATAAATCTATATTATGTTTTTTTTATTCATCTGAAGAATGCAGATACATCATTTTTTTTGGTCTATATTTCCTAGTACCATGTGCAAGTAACTCAAGGATCTGTTTCCAACCTGAAGTGTGCGTTCTCTGTCCAGGCCCATCTCAGACATGGCAATCAGCACCTGCTCATTGATGAGCTCTGTCTCCCTCTCTGTCTTCACCTGCTCACACTCTGCTATCAACTGAAAGAGAGAGGAAGAAGACAGAGATACACATCAAATCTCCACTGTCAATTTCATCCTCAGTTTGCTGCAAATGCCTTACTTTATAAGAATCAATGCATAACAATATATCTTACTGGTGTCATGGTGGAGAGTACTTTGAGACTATTGTCTCTCTTTTAATGTGAGCCCAATAAGCAGGGGACTTGAGCTGCTTCCCAGAAATTCATTATATACAAAAACACAAACTTTTTAATGCAGATCAAAGCCAACATCCACAAAGCTACAGCTTTCATAGGCCTTTAATAAAGACTTAATCTAGCCATTTCTTTTTTTTTACAGTCCTGGACTGCAATCGCTGTCTCTGGAGACAATTAGAGATCTTTGAAAGCTATCACACACACCACCATTCACTTGTTTGCTTGGTTTTGTCAATCACAGCCTATTATTCCCTTATTTATCTTTCCTTTATCACGTGGCCCTTTTTTCCAGAAGAAAAAAGCATCACTAACATGCAGTACCTAATTCAGCAAGAGTAACTCCACAGTTTGCCCACTTTGTGAAAAAGCAGCAGCGGCTCTGCAGGTGAAACATGCCTTTTACAATATTATCAATCAAATGATTTGTCTTTTAAACATTTTATCAGCCCATGTGCAGTAGCACTGTGAATATCCTTTTGTGTCAATATACAATAGCATGAGCATGCCTTGTGCATGATCAAAATCTAAAATCAGTTTTCAGCCACATAAACGTTGATAATTATTTTTTTTTAGTAATAAAGAAAGAGGTTTTTTTGTCAGAATAAAGACTGGCACTTAAAGGGATGTGTACCCTCAGATAGGTGACAGTTTAACAATAAAAAAGTCAGACGGGTGCTTGGTACAACTTTTTGTTTGATCTCTTTAGTTTTGCACAAACTGAACAGATAAAACATAACATGTTGATGAAAAACCCTGAAAAGAACTGGTAGGAAGAAAAGGCTACTGGTTTCTGTCTTTGCACTAAGTTTAGAAACAGTCGGCCAAAGCTTCAACAGGCAGATGTTACTGCATCTAAGAGGAACATTTTTCAAGATGTCTGACATTTGCTTAGCTGTTACACAAATTGAAAAGTCAGGGGACTTCAGTGCTGAATGTTTGCAATGCTTGTTCCCTTGTTCACTTTGATTGATCAAATAACCTATAAAAAATAAAACACGATTAACCCTTGTAAATCCAAACGAATTTTGGTCTGACGTTTTTGTAATATTGCATGTAAGAAAAAATAACTACATATTTACAAGTCACAACAAACTAGGGATGTAACGGTTACCGGTAAAATGGTAAACCACAGAAAAATTTCAGACAGTTAGTATTAACGTGTGCTGTTTAAATTACCAGTAAACCGAGTTTGAATTGTTGAGTGTCAATAACTCACGGTGATGCTGCTCATTGCCTGGAAAAGCCTGAACTATGTGTCTGCTCCTCAGTAAAGAAGCCGCAGTCCCTCACAGACGGAGGCGTGCATGCGCAATTTGCAATGTTTGGCCTCTGAAAGTGAAAGTTTGGCCACAGCGGTCGGTGCCCGCACAGGCAGTATAACAGAGATTTTTCCCCTCTAAATGGACAAAGTCTGAAGTCTGGTCGAGGATGCCGAGGGTAAACTGATTGCAGACGGTCACCCTGTCTAAAACACGAAGCTGTTGCTGGCGCAAGAAAAGACGCGTGAATGAAACTGCTGTGACTCCAGCAAGTGAGCTGACTGAGCTGGAGAGAGAGAGAGAGAGAGAGGATTCAGAGAGCCATACCTGAGTGAATTATAGGTGATTTATCAGTATTTTCTGTTTAAATAATGTATAAATGTTGTAAATAATAGCATTAGTATCATTCTGGAGTGTGTTCTTGGCGTTCTTTGGCCGTCTATTCGCAGTGTTTTGCGAATAGATCATCTTTTTCCGTCATAGTTCTTGTTTTATGGATTTCATCAATCGTAATTTGGAAATATTGGAGGAGGATATGTGGAGGAGATCTGTCAGGGAGAGGGGAGACCAAAGAGAGTCATGAAGGGGGTTAACTGGACAGGAATTGCCTCAGGGAGTATCATCAGTAAACAAACGCCTGGACACGGTCTGATATAACGAGCTGTAACATGGACACTAATGCTGTAGGCAAACAAAAATGTGTGAGTGTATGTAAAATACATTAAGTCTGTTTTTGGTCATCTCAGAAACTTTAAACATATTCATTTACAATTGTTTATGAAGAGAACCCTGTTTAAAGTTCAAATCTGTTTTTTTCTTTTCTTGTAATCACACACAGTTTAAGCATTTATAACATAATAATGACAAATACTTGCCAGAATTGTTTACTTTTATTTCTCATGAAAAAAAGGGTAAAAAAATTAACTAAAAAGACATTTCCTGACACATTTATTGACAAAAAAGACAAAAAGACCTGTTATAATTGTAATATTAAAGGGGTGAAATGATTTCAAGTGTGTGCAGAAGTCCTTTTTGAACATTTTGAACACACTGCAACAATACCGCGATAATAATGATAACCGCGATAATTTTTGTCACAATAACTGTGATAGGAAATTTTCATACCGTTACATCCCTACAACAAACGTACATTTTTTTTTTTGTATTTACTCAATTCCTCAATTCATCTTTTAGCCCTTTATAACAAACTTGAGCCATTCCTGGAAGCAGATTTTTGTCTGTAACAAGACTGAGGTCTTTCTCACATTACTCACACTTCCACTTTGTTTTTTTCAGAACAGACAGGTAACTGTCTTATCTTTTGTTGACCTTTGGCTGTGGATTCGATGCCACCAACAAGGGAAATAAAGATTAAATTATTTATCCCACCTGGTTAGTCACAAGTCTGACTGGGAGCTGATGCCAATTCCTTGAAGAGGCAAAATGGAGGTCTCAAGACAAAACAATGCTACATTTCCTAATCCCCAAAGTATAAACGGTCACTCCATCACATGCTTATAATTGTGTCTGGAATTGAAAACTTTCTGGAGCTCTTTGTAAATCTGATTAAGTGTGAGACAAATATCATTTACCTTCAACAGATTATAATTAGTATTGTATTGTTACATAGGTAAGTGAAAATGTGTTACTGCTTGGGGGCACCACCATTGAGTTCAGAGTATTTACGATATTATCTAATCATTTCCAACTAACTAGATTAAAACTTATAATGTAATGTTGGAGAAATAACCCAACAATAATAAAGTAAAGTAGTGTAGTAAATGAAGTCCTTAAGGTAACTGATTATTTTAGGATCTTGAGACATTAACTGCAGAACACTTCAAGAGAAGTCTTACCCTATCAAAGTCTGGGTCAGGGTCTCCTTGTCTCATCCACTTGTTCTTACAGATCTGCTCCATGGTCAACCTTCTGCTGGGATCCAGCACCAGCATGTGTCTGATCAAGTACTCACAGTCTGCAATTAAAAGACGTCCAGGTGGACACATTACAAAAATAATTTAAACCAAAGCAATGAAAAAGTTGGGCAAACATGCAAAACATCCAAACACAGACACATAAGTACAGTTTTGACCAGCTAAAAGAGACTGTTAAAGCTCTTATTCATGTCAAGAAAGTCTCATGATGATCAGTGCTGGAGCAGAGTAACAACTCTACATTTATTCTGACATTTAAAGCAAAGGCAGTGTTACAGGGTACGGTGTGGAATTTTTTGACAACTGAGAGAGTCATAGGGAAATGTCTGAGGATGTGCGTCACAGTTTTGTGTATATTATGCACAAAGATACAAATGATACCCAAAACACAAAACAAAGGGTGAATTTCAGAAGGCGGGGCAGGGGATAAATCAAAGACTGCAGTAACGTCACAAAGTGGTGTGACTTGACAGCCCTCAAGGTAATAAGCTGAACTGCACGGATCAAAGAATTAAATAAATGGAAATGTTGTGTGAGGAAGGAAATGCAGTTGACATATTTAATCAAACCTAAAAGACTATTGTGGAGTTATTATGTGAAGAAGAAAAAGTTTCACACATAAAAATTCACTGGGTCAGATCTCCAATCCAAAAGACGTTAGAACTTAATTTGAAGACAATGAATTAGTCACTCACAATTTTCATGGCTCCACAGTACAAATAAAGTCACCTTGCACTGACTGAGCTTTGAACTGAAGACAAAAAGTAATAGACAGAGTAAACGGAGAAGTCAAAGGGGTCTTACCTGTGGACATGAAGAAGGGGATGCGAAACTTGCCACTGAGGACACGTGCCCGCAAATTTTGTAAAGTGCTGCCATCAAAAGGAAGAGCACCACATACCAAAACATATAACACCACACCTAAGCTCTGTAATGAGAAAAGAAAGCAGGGGACAAACTCATTACTTCAATTTTAGAGAGAGTGAAATGCAGAATATGATGATGTTTAAGATGCAGTCTGCTCTTGGAGGTTCCCCAGAGGGACTGAAGCTTTAAAAATGTCGTACTGCAAAAAAGCTTAGACTGTCTCTACAGTCATGATTAGACATATCATCCAATATCATAGACTCAGCATCAATTTATAAAACCAGGACAAACCACATTTATTAAAAACTGCTACTTCTCAGGAAATAAAAAAACACTCCGCTACTGAATGAATGAATATTGTATTGTCCTGTTAACAAATATTTGTTTTTTACTTTAATTTAGTTAAAGTTTATGAAACCCACGTAACAACATGAGGTGACCAACAGCACTGTTTTATGAAAAAAAAAAAAAAAAAAAAACATAAAAAATGGATTTAGGAGGTTTGTGTCTGACTGCAACAATGTGTTGGTGGTTTTCTTATTAATTCATAAAATAAATGATCATCATTATATAAACTGGTTTACTTCTTATTCCTACGATAGATCCCCGTCACCTGTGGGGTTCCTTAAGGCTCAGTCTTAGGTCCCCTACTATTTTCTGTTGACCTCCTCCCACTCAGCAAGTTAATCAATAAATATAATGCCAATTATAACTGCTGCGCTAATGATACTCAGTTTTATGTCCCAATAAATATTTAAGACTGTGACCTGGCCTTTCCTTTCCTACCTGTCTGAGGTTAAAACTTGGATGATCAATAACTTTTTGAGCCAGCTCTATTGTAAAGTGTCTTGAGATAACACGTTATGAATTGGCGCTATACAAATAAAGATTGATTGATTGATTGATTGAAAACAGAAATTGTTTTATTAACACCTTCCCTCTCACAAAACACTGATCACATTAAATCTGGTTTAGGTTCACTGTCCACATTTGTAAGAGAGGAAAATAAAAATCTTGGTGCGTTCTTTGATTCCATTCTGTCATTTGACACTAATTTTTTCAAAGTGGTGCAATCCTGCTTTCACTAGCTGAGGTTAATATCAAAGGTTAGATCCTTTCTTTCCCTTTCAGACCGAGAACAGGTAATAAATTCTTTTAATAATTTCAGGCTTGACTATTGCAATGTACAGCTCTTTCCAATTCCCTGCCAGATGAGCTCCGACTAGCCAGCTATTTGCCCACTTTTAAATCATTGCTGAAAACTTTGCTTTATCTGAAGGTATTCTCTTAACCTCTGAGTTGCTTTTATCTATATTTATGTCTTGTTCACTTTTATACATCTTTTTTTTTTTGCTTTTTGTATACATTTGTTTTACCAATTTAGAGTTGCTGAAGAGTTTATCTGATGACTGTATGCAGAGGCAGGCTAACACTTCTCATTGACTGTTTGAGCTAAGTTAGTTAGTGGGGGGGGGGGGGGGGCTCTGCCCGCCTCTTCCTTCTTATTATTGGACACACAGTCGAAAGAAAGACTTCATCAGCTTGTCGTGGACTTGGGACTGAGGCAAGACATGAAAAAAAAGTTGGAGTTTCACTTACATTGTGGCTTAATGTCGCCATGCTGCAGCTTAATGCAGACGCGTTGTGGTGTTTGCTTTTGTTGTGGAGTTTCACTTCTGTTGCGGCTTAATGCCACCATGTTGCAGCTTAATGCCACCATGTTGCAGCTTAATGCCACCATGTTGCAGCTTAATGCCACCATGTTGTGGCTTTATGCAGCTGTGCTGTGGCATTTGCAACTGTTGTGACCTTTCTCGGCCACTGTATAAATCACTTTAACTAAATCGTGACTCTCAGGAGTATTTAAGCTATCTTACAAACCAACAGAACAAAAGAGGTTGAACAAATACATTGCTAAACAACATATTAAAATTGACCAGATGGTATTAGATTGAGTACTATCTTAAATTTAAGACTTCTATCAGAAACGAAACAAAGATGTGCTTTTTGGGATCTTGGGAACCCTGACATAGTCAAGGAAGGGCAATATTTTTCATGTATCAGATGGTGTGTAATGTGTAATGATGGCTGCTGCAGTTGCACTGCACTGGATACACTAGACTTGTCTGTATGTCTTTAAATAAAATCTTCAGTTGGACAATTATGCATAAAAATCCCCCTTGCTGTTATTTTAATCAATTACACCCCAAAGAGTAACATCAACGGACCCAAGGAATACCTTTCAAGTCTACTCACCCATATATCTACTTTGGGTCCGTCATATTCCTTCCCCTCAAAGAGCTCTGGTGCAGCATAAGGGGGGCTGCCACACCATGTCTTCAACAGCTGGCCTCGAGAAAACAGGTTACTAAAGCCAAAATCTGACAAGAGCAGAGGAGACGTTTATTTAATCTCAGCACAACAAATTCAATCAGCCAAGCAAAAAGCTCCCAAAGCACATGTTGACACATGCCTTTGCCCACTCACAGAGGCAGCCTAAGGCAGCCCCTCTTTCAGTTTCCCTTCCATACACTTTCTTAAGTTCAGACACACATTCATACTCACACACCTGCAATTTTGATGTTGAGGTTGTGGTCCAGCAGCAGATTTTCAGCCTTCAGGTCTCTATGGACGATGTTGCGGCAGTGACAAAAATGGACCGCTGCCACAATCTGCTTAAACTTCTTCCTGGCATCCTTTTCTGCCATGCGCCCATGAGCCACCAGGTGGTCTGTATTAACATGCATAACGCAAGAGATCAATACCGAGTCAGTCTCGAGAAACTGAAGTATAGATTATTCATTATTTTAAATAGGCAGAAGGGCACAAGAGACAGGCTGTGATTCATAGTTCAAAAGGCAAAATAAAATGTACAAAACACATGAAGGAACAAAAGACTCATGATGGACAGAAAAAGAATCAAAATCAAGACTAAAGTTGCAAAAGACTACAGAGAAATGTGTCTAACTTTAGAGACATTTACTAAAACTCCTGGGTTTGAATGTCAATATGTAGTTTTCATTTATAGAAACACATGCCGTGCAAGTATTTCTGAATACAGAGCAGGACTATTTTTGACCAACATGAGGAACTATTTAGTTTTCATTTTGAAAATAAATACAAGTTCACAGTCTTTGTACGCCTTGCCCTGGTCAACAAGAATAAATCCTTACCGAATATCTCTCCACCGCTGGCATACTCCGTTACCAAATAGATCATCCTCTCTGTTTCCATCACCTAAAAATATGAACAAACCATCAATCAGTCTTTCAATCAATCTTTATTTGTATTGCATCAAGTCATAAGAAGTGTTATCTCAAGGTACTTTACAAGAAAGCAGGCTGAAGGCATACTCTTCATTTTATAGATACACATATATACAAATCTAAAATACACATATACACACATACAGAGATATATCTATAAAGGCAGAAAAAAACTTAAAATAAGAACTTTTGATAATGACAATCCCATGACATCCAGATCATAAATCTTTCCTCATCATATATATCTCTGCTGAACACAGATTTATTCAAGGTTGGACCCTTGAGATGTGGCATCTCATTTTCAGGAGGGTCCTCATGTGGTTGTAAAGGTATTTATTATGCTAGTCTAATTAATAACACCAACCGGATAGAGAGATTATTTTAATATTAACATTCTATCTTTCACAATTTTAAAATTGAGAGGAATGATGTTGATTAATATCTAGTTAAACTGCCATTAAATTGGGTTTAACTGGTATAAAAGTATGATTTTATGTTGAATGATGTCATTTCTGTTGATGGAGGACATAATAACATAACAATTAGGGCATCTTATAGTTAAAAAAAATATCTGGGGAAGGGTTTTACTGGAAATCTGGCAGACAGGGAACAGACCAATATCTGCCAAATTTCATAAGAAATTTGGGTGGGAATTAGGGTAAGGGTTCAAGGGTTTCCATTTGATTTAAAGTTGTTTTCACTTTAAACCAATACACATTTCATTCTACATTCCCTATTTTTCAAAAAAGATCTGCTCCTGTCTGCTGCTCACCAAGAAGCTGAGAATGTGTTTTAGAATTAAAATGTATAATAACATTTGTCCAATATACAGCTTATGAATAATGCTTTATCACTTATTAAAATAATGAAGAAATACAGCAGACAACCATAAACATATTTATGCATGTACTGAACAACACCTTAATATATTTCAAAATTTTGGCCTTAAGCCAGAATTGAGTATATACGAGTCGCATTAACGAAAAAAAGTATGTAATCATCGATTTAAAGCCTCAATGCTGATGGTGCTGTAGAAGTGCATCACCATCAGCATTCAAAACTTTTTCAGACCTTTTTCAGGACCTGAACTGTCAAAAAACATTGTAATACCAACAGTTTGGTCCTGTTTTCTGCTCTATTTTCCATTACAGAGTAGACCGAATCAATACCTCTCTAAACTGGACAAGACAGTTACAGTGTGGCTGTGGCTTTTTGTCATTGTTAAGAGATGAACACTGTTCCAAAGACGGTTGCAAGCAGCGAAACAACATGCTATTTCAGTCAAGAAGGGTTTAGGAAGTCATTCAGCATTACAGAGCAATGCCCAAACTCATAGCGATACTTAGTCAGCAGTGTCTCCAAGACACCTTACGGTTGAATCCCAATTCTACCCCTTAGCCCTTCCCCTTCGTCTCACCCTGTTGTCTACCCATTCCCCTTAGCCCTCTGTTTTGAGGGCCAAGAGGAAGGGGTGAAAACACGCTCCTAAGTAATGAGACACCACTCGATTCCCAGTATGTCATCACCCAGAGCCGCTCGCTGGCTGTGACATAGCAGATGCAACAATAGGTGTAGAAAGCTAGCTTATAAAATTAGATATTTTAAAATACGACCAACAATTCAAAACATGATTAATATTTACTTGATGATTTAATAATTACTTATAATTATGCGCGACCTTCGGTCTCAGCTCTGCCTTCTTGTCAGCGGGTGTGGTGTTTTATGGGAATTTCTCATACCCCTTCCTTTCAAGTGAGGTCTGTCTTCATTTCAAGGGCTGTGTAGCCCTTTGTCTTAGCCCTTTCCCTTAGCCCTACGGAGAATTGGGCCATTTATTCCCCCTATTCACTAGACCGCGCAAAACCAAGGGGTAAGGGGTAAGATAAGGGCTAAGGGGTAGAATTGGGATGGACCCTTAGTCTTGTTCAGCAAATTTTTAACCCTGCTGGAGGTGATACAAAAACTGTGCTACGTAAATCCCAAAACGAAAACCAAAACAACCATGTATAGCTAAACCAAGCAGATATCACACAGCGGAAATGCCCCAATATTGTGTAGGCTGCAGTCACACGGTAGTAACCAGATGGCACAAAATGACAGCGTTACTGACAAACTGACTTACCTTGGTGACAAATCCAGACAAATTTTCACAAATAAGATGTGCAATCAGTTAATAAACACACACCCTGCCCTTTTCTCAGCACTGCATTGAAACATGCAGTGCTGAGAAAATTCTCTTTTACATCCATCCTGTAAAGGATGACGTTCTTTATTGACCTCTATTAACATAAACTTGTCCTGTTTCCACATGTGCAGCTCTTACTTTAGTGTAAAACTTGGTAATGCCGTGACATCAGCACGGATGTGTCTACTAAATAAAGTTGTAGTTAGGAAAAGACAAAAAGAAAGAAAGAGGTGTTGACAAAGATAATATTAAGCTGCATGCTTTAAATCAGCGTTACCATCCCTATTATGCTATTAAAATGTCAGTGTCCAAACTCAAATTAAAAAAAAGAATATTGAGGTTGCAGACGCACTGAAAGTCATCTGCCCCCTTTTTTCTTACTTTCAAAAGTGCGGTTTGTTAAAGTTTTCAAAGTGTTACTCTCTTCTCCACTGTCAGTGGGCAAAGTAAAAACAAGAGTGCTGAAAAACAGCGTTTATGACAGCAGCATTATATGGCTCACATTTAAGGAGAGAGAGATGCTGCAAGCTGTCCTCTCTTCCTGATGAGGGTTAGTACACGGATACACATGGGCGGGAATATAGAGAGGGAGCTTACATTACATGCTGGTAATTCTTTGTTTTTTAATCACCTCTTGGGCGTCCTTTGTAATGGGTTCATTGTACATTTCTGTACAACAATGACACTCAAAAGGCAGTTAATCATTCAGCCCTAGTTCTGTGTTATAACAATTTTACAGCAAACAAACAAGAAAAATACCTTTTTTACAAACTTAATCAAAGTCGGACCCAAATGTTTCTTTTGAGCAGCTCTTTTGTGGTCATTTGACTCAGGTGCAGATATCTGTTCTATGAGAGGTTGTAAGTGCATACCTGGAAGAGGCGGATGATGTGGGGGTGCTTCAGCAACTTCATGATTTGGACCTCTCTGAAAATCTTTTTAAGGTTCTCATCATCCAGCTGCGTCTTATCCACTATTTTTATAGCCACCTGGAGATGGGGAGAGAGGAAAGGGAGAGAGGGAAGGAAAAGAATGGATGGATGAAAAATGATGATGGGGAGGGGAATAAAAGAGAAGGACAGGGACAATTATTAATTCATCCTATCAATTCAAAAGTTTTTCTTCTCTTTGGTGTTTAAATACAGACACATAATTAAAAGTGACTTTAGCAGATTAATAATAAAAGTACAGGCAACACTTTGAGGGTAAACACTGGGGCATTATGATTTTGAATAGAAAATCGACAGTGCCTGAGAAATAACTAGCGAAGAGCCATGAGAGGGTGAACCAGGGTGCCTGTACAAATGTCAATTATCAAATGCTAATAAAAGACATGACAAAACATTTATGAAATGGCATGACAAAATATTTAAAGTATGAACCTTCAAAGAATTGAATAACTAAGTCACTCAGTCGTGCAGCCCAGATTGTCAACATCAAGTAATGCAGCCTCAAACTGCTCAGTTTGCACAACTTTACCATTGTTAGGGTTGATCTGGCCATGTTTCAAGGAATTAATGTTGCAGAAGTACTGACAGCAGCACTGTTTGTGAAATATTGCTCATCAATGTTTTGGTAAAAACTGTATGGGAATCTCTATACATTGCTATCCTCAGTATTCATCTTTATTTAATTGTAAATGGACATCAGTTTGTGTAACACCTTTCTAGTCTTTTGACTACTAAAAGGTAGGGGTGTAATGATCCATTGATCTGAATCGATACATCGATTGGTTAAGCAATGATCCAATCAAATCAATGGAAACTTAAAACATTGATCAACATCGTTATCTTTAATATACGCCTTTATTTTAAAATTCCAACTGGATATCCATTTCACAGTTTCCGCCCAATCGTGCCTCGTTCAGAAGTTTCCAAGGCTCTCAAGTCTCAGGCATTCAGCGTATGAGACACGCATTTGAAACTTTTCGCTCTCTCACAAGCCACATCTGGTACTATCCTGCTTTAAAACGTATTGTGTAGCGCCGACCGAGTAACACCGCTATATATGTGCTTGTATGGAACGTGTCACAACATGCTCTGAGCATCACAGAGCTAAACGGGAGCTTGACATATCAGCCAATCAGTAAATAGCACTGCTGTATCCGGGTAAGATACCGTCAATCTGACAGCAGAGGATGCATACTGCACGCACACGACCGGAGTGCCTAATGACACAAGTACAGGAAGTTATCTCATCATTTGATTTTGTAGAGCACTGATTAATGAAATTACTTATGGTACGAAAGGAAAACAGCGGGAGCTTATTCTTATTCTTCCTCCACACCTACCATGAAACAGTGAAGCAATGTCTAATCACATTGACATACAAACTGTGGTCACCAGGAATCACAGTAAAACAAAATCCTCAATGTTGAGTTAGTTAATAGTTCTACTTAGAACATGAGAAATGTTTCGATTTAATTAAAATCAAAATTGCACATTTTTAGTTTGAAAGAGCATGGTCAAAAGTTGGAGGTCAGTAATAACAGAAATAAAATAATAATACAATAATCTGAATTATTGTTTTGCATCATTACTTGATATAATATACTAACATAACAATGTAACAATAAGACCCAGAAGAAAAAGCACCAGACTACTAATCAAACCAATTTTAATTTTAAAACCAGGTTAGATCATACAGATGGTTATAATCCTCTATAAACTATCATACCCATAGGTCAGCAAATCGTTTCACATTTTAGTTATAAAATTGTCAAAACATCAAAATTGCTTTGTATTTCTTTCCTTCTTTAGTTGAGATGTAGCTGACTGTGTTCAATGAGTACATAATATCGTCTTAAATCAATCGAAGGCCCCTGAATCAAAATAAATCGAAATCCAATCGTGGCAGACTTTGTGATACTGGCAAATATTGTATCCTTGTCCAAAGAATCAATATCGTATCGTATTGTCATGAAACTGGTGATTTACACCCCTACTAAAAGGACACTTGCCCTGCAGGTTACGACTACCCATTAACACCCATTCACTCACACATTCACTCATTTATTTTAGTTTTCTATGCAAGTAGTCCGCAAGTATTAGCTAACACATTCACACTTTTTCACACTCATTTACATGCCACTGACGTAGCAGTAGCAACAAGGCTTGAGTGTCTTGCCCAAGGACAACTCGACATGTGACAGATGGAGCTGGGCTCAAACCTTCGACTGATTGACGGTAGAGTTTACTACTAGACAAAGCCACCAATGCCCCACAGAGGAATCATCACAGTCTTTACAACTAGGGCTACAAACTTTTTGGAATACCTGAGCTCAAACCAATCCAGCATTATCATTCTGTAGCCAAGTTCTGCTAACACAAGTAACCAGGCAAATGTTAGCAACAAGGATAAATGCACCAAGCTAACAGGCTAATAGAGAGAAACACTTCGGGCCCCTTGGTACTAATTTTGCATTGTTTAAACACCACATCCTATCAGAGTATTGCTGCTGATCATGTCCATCCCTTCATGACCACAGGGTGTCCACCTGCAGATCCAGCAGGACAAACAGTACCTTGTGGAACCTATGCCATGAAGAATAAGGAAATTCTGAAGGCATTATGAATAAACATTATGCATTGGGGGTGTCAAAAATAATCATTCAATCCATGCATCACGATGTGGACATAAATGATTGTGCATTGATGCAGAGACAGCGATTAATTGTTTGATCTAGCAGAAACTGCCACCAGGCTGCAGTATTAGCTTGCTGATTGGTTGATGTTGATTTCAACAGCCATTTCTACTTAATTAAAACCACATTCATATTTATCTGCCTGCTTGTATCTTTTGATTTAAAAAAAGGAGCCTGGTCAGACAAATATAAATTCAAAGTTGCTACCCTAGCATGATGGATTGTGATGGATTGTGATGGATTGTGATATATCGTGATTCGAACTAAATTGTTGACCGAAAAATTGTACTCGTACTGAATTGTGAAATTAGTAAAGATGCACAGCCCTGATAAGCATCCTCAAACTACTGCATATTATCTAATACTGCCAAATTCTGCCATAAAACAATGTATGTTTAGATTGTAGAAAGAAGTCTGCAACCAATTTCAGATGATTTTATGTGGCAGCATAACAGCTGGATGCATTTCACTTCACTTCTTAACTACTCTTTAGATCACTACCTCTTCTTCAGACAAATTGCTTTTTTATCATTTTTATTTTCACAATAAAGTAAAAAAAAACATAGAATTAACAACCACACAAAATTACACTTAACATTCGAACATGGGGTGTCTGCAAAATAAATGTAAATTTAAACAAAAAAACAAAAAAGAGGTGTTTAGGGAGGATGTAGAGTTTCCATTTTTACCACAATTCATGAAATTTTCTATTTTGAAGCCACAACGAAAAGGGGATTCGTTCCATTGTATATATTTCATAAATGACATTGTACCAGTCGTCTAAAGTTTGAGCTTCTGACTTAAGCCATTTTTTGGTAATTGTCTTCCGGGCAGCGATGCTCAATACTGCAAACAAGTTTTCTTATTTGTTGATGACAACAAAATTCCAACAAAGAGTTGCTCCCAGTTAAAAGTAAAGTCTGTCCCAATTATATTTACCAGTTCTTTATGGATATCTCGCCAGAACCTATTGATTGTGGGACAGGCCCAAAACAGATGAAAATGATCCACAATTCCTCCAGCAGGTGGAAAAGCCCGAATGGTGAAGCTTCTGTACAGGTGTAATAAAATATCTAATGATACTCTTCCACCCAAATACTCTCCAAGAAGTTGAATTTGTAATCTTTCATTGAATCTCACAATATTTTTCCCAGCTTTCTTCCGAAATTTGTGTGTTATTTTCCTTTTCCCACCTTTGTTTTATAAATAAAGTGTTCTTTGATTTGACACTGTGAAGTCCTCCATATACCCTTGAAATTATTTTAAATCCTGAGTCTCCCTTATAGGCACTTATGAAAACTTTGAGATCATTCTCAAATGCTTCTTGAGTCTTTAGAATTGAGCCGTTTATATAGTGCCTGACCTGCAAGAATCTAAAAAAAAAAAAATCAGTATTGCTCAATCCATACACTCTTTTCAGAGTTTGAAATGTACTTAATGTTCACTGATTAAAAAGTGTACAGTATGCAGACAAGCCTTGTTTGCCCATTTACTATAACTAATATCTTGTCTATTGGGGATAAAGTCGATGTCATGTGGGCACCATCTCAGAATTTTTATCTCCTCAGACAGGCCTGTCATCGTGACAACATTTAAATATGTTTTGAGAGATAAATTAATCCAGCTATTGCCAACTTCCAAAAGGTTTTAAACCAATCTTTTGTCCCCCAAACGAGCCTGAATTGGGACTGTCCCTGATAGACTTTCTTCAATGCTTTTCCATCTTGACTGAAAATCAGAATTGCACCAGCAAACCAAGGGTCTCAACTAGGCAGAGATATAATAATGCCTAAGACACGGAAGAGCAAGCCCGCCTTTATTCTTTGGTAATTGAAGTGTTTGGAATCTAATCCTTGTTTTTTTCCCTTTCCAAATATGTTGTGATATTAGTCTATCCCATTCATTAAATTGCTTATCTGTAATTTCTATTGGAAGTGTTTGAAACAAGTACAATATTCTTGGTAAGATTCATTTTAACAGACTCAACTTGAGACTCAAAACTTAGAAAAGGCATTAAATTCTACCTCGTGACATCCTCATTTATTTTATGATTCAGCTGGTCAAAATTCAGATTATACAAACTTGTTTAACACCTAAGTATTACATGTGTTTCAGGTCCCAGTCTTGTTGGATACTAGAACGTGTGATGGGGCTAGGTTTAAAATTAAAGCTTGGTATCTGGGTCTTTTGAATGTTTACTTTATAACTCGAAACTGAACTGAAAGCATCTAGGAAAGATAATAAACTTGTAATTGAGCTTTCCGGGCATGGCAAATAAGTTAAAATGTCATCTGCAAAGAGGGAGATTTTGTGCTCTTGCTCTGACATTTTGATACCTTTAATATAATTATTCCGAGTTATTCCCTGGCTAAGAGATACGATGAATATGGCAAATAATAAGGGGCTTATTGGGCACACTTGCCTGGTCCCTCTTTCTAAATCAAATGAATCTGATATTGCTCAAACTGCTTGTTTTCATACCATTATGTTATTAATTTTGAAACTCATTATATTTCTCCATCTAGACCATGTTTGAAGGACATAGATTTCTCTTAAAAACTCGCTTGGGATGTGCACTGGTGCATCAAGAAGGCGAAGCAACAACAATACCTCTCTCTCCTTTACAGAGAGTGATTTAGAAGCTACAAGCACCAACTGAGATTTAAGTTTCTAACATGGGAGGGATGTGGGGATTCTTTTCAACCGGTGTAAGAATGACACTTCCTATGAATTACAATGAAAAACTAAAATATAGTCATTGCTAGAGAATGTAAATGGCAGCTCACCCAGGTGTAGTCCATATCCAAAATATTTTCACACTGCTATTTCTCCCGAGAGTGGAGTAATTTTTCCTTCAAATCTTCATTTCAAAATTCAAAAGTCCTTCAGAGATTATCATGCATGTCAATGTTTAACTTTGAAAGAACTGCTGCTGAACCAATCAATGGAGTGACCCTGATCAAAGGATCCCTACATTCCTAATATCAACACAGACCTGGTGAGATACTTGCACTTCGAAACATGACAAAAAGCTGAACAGAGTGTTGTCAAACAGTGTTTCCTCTGGATTCCAGTGTGTCAGGAAAACTGACCCACGCCATGACCTTCTACTGTGAGCACAACTCTTGCATAACTGCTGAGCCCTCAACAATGGCTCTGGCAGTGTGGACAGTGATAGTGTGTGACAGGAGCTTTGCTCTGCCACTTAGGAATGGGTGTACCACTTTAAAGACTTAATCAGGCAAAGCTAATGGGGCTTCCCCAAAACACTGCTCTCCCAAAAGTAGATGAGCAAGTCTGGGTGTGAAAAAAAGTGAAGAGCATGTGTCCTGCATTAGTACACGCATAAATACAGACGGACATCAACAGCCACTCATCTGTTAAATCTTGAGGAGTGCCATCCTGTGCTCTCCCTTTCCTGGTAACATGGCAGGAGAACGATCTGATGCCCAACATGGCTCACTTCCTGTTGTAGACAGGAAGGGGAATTGAGGAAGAGTAAGGACACAGGTCTCTCTCAACTCACTAATGAGTCTGTTTCTTTTGCTTGCATTGTTTCCTTGTGTCTAAGCTCTCTGAGCAGGAATTCAAAGAGAGATGCGAGAAAGAGATATAGGGAGGGAGGAGGATCATTTTCTGAGCAAGAAATCATTCACTTCACAGCATCAGTCTGAGCGACGTCAGGCATTCATGATGAGCTGCATTTGTTCAAACCTGCGACAAATGTCTCAGGGAATCCCTCATTCAAAAACAAAAACAAGGCAGGGTTTCTTTTAAATAAAGCTGATAGATACTTGAGTCACACAAAAATCATCTGTGAGCTTGTCCATTAAGCTTTTTGTGCCTTTAAAAGATGGTTATAAGTGGTATGATTGAGTGTCCATTTTAAATAATCTGATTAAGCTGGGAATGAATAAGGATATTTTTTACTTGCATAATTTGCAGATACAAAAAAAAAAAAGGGGGGGGGGGGGGTGCAAGACAGATTAAAATATTCATATTTCTGTTTAAAAGCTATGTTGTAACCTATGCTCTAGGTCCAAACAAAGGGCTACTCTCATAGCCTGATGTATATATCCCTGAAAATGAAACTGCACGTCTAAAGGATGCAGACTGTAAGCCCTGTAATTGGTCTGCTTCTCAGCACCCGAGACTGCCAGTTTCTAATAATAATGTGATGTCTTTCAAATTAAGCCATAATTTTGACCATTCTGTCCCCTGTCTACTATGATCACATCTTTGATACAGTAGTGGATGAAAGGCAGACAAATCAGCCCACTGATTTGTCCTGGATAAGGAGTGGGCCAGCTGCTTTGCATATAATTGACATACAGTCCAGTCTTTGTCTATTTTGCCTTTGGCGTTGTGAAGCCCAAAGGTCTTCTATGCAGCGCTCCTCAGATGTTTATGTTGTCGGCTCAGGGAGGCTTTGCCAGTCCTTCATTTTCTCAAGGTGTACTTCCTGATGTTTGGGTCAAGACAGCAGTGGACAGCTGGGTTGCACTGATAGCATCCTCTGTTGGCTTAGATGGTCAACTGCTCCAGGCCCCATAATGTGCTGCCAAACTGTATATTCTCAAGTCAAATGTAGATCTACAGTTCGGATATAGATTTCTACCTCCAAGTTCAAAAAGATATTTGAATATCGACTATCAGGTGACAGCCCTTGTATAGACCACTCTTAAGCAGGAGAGGCAGCTGCCTAATTTTGCCTGCAGTAACTGTCAAATGTGAAACTGCTACCGAATGTAACTCATAAGCGTTCCTACCTGGTAACTGAAATAGACTCTTGTCTCTCATTTGCACAGCATGCAGTGTTCCCTGTTTGGCATGGTTCATTTGAACATTTATGACCACATAAATGTTCAATCCATGTACATGTACATGATACAAACAAGTGCACCGAGCTCACCTGAAAGAGAGGTGGTCTTGGCTTGCTTTCAATCAACCCCTTGAGCAGTTCATTTTTAATGAGAACATAATCAACCTAGCAGCCAACAGAAACAGGGTGACTTGTTAACTCATCACACTGCTGCAGTGGTATAAGCAGCAGCAGGATTAGTAAAAATAACTGCATTACAATTACCTGAAAACCAGGCACGTACAACACAAAAATAATGTTTTGGATCTCACAGTTGCTTTCTGAACACATGCACAACACAGCAGCAGCTTAATTTTACTCATATTGCTATAGAAGATCATCACAGGAATCAACAATATCGACTGATTCACAAAGAGGTTTAGTTCCCAGTATTTAGTCCAGCTTGTTCAGAAGAAATAAAACCTTAGAAGAATCTATCTTTTTAAAACTTCTCTCTATTTTTACACATCACTGAGTCTCCCTGCAGACACTTATACAGGTGTTGTTGTAATAAGTTACCATGCGATTTGGTGTCTTCTGTGTTTCTCTGTAGACACAGACGAGCATTAAAAGCCCCTCTACTTCATGCATCAAAATTGTTTACATTCATACCATAAGGCATGTAATACACATTGATAAATAACTGCAGTTTATTTACAATCATGGCCACAGCACTAGTAGCGTACATACAGTCAATGGTTGTGCACTGATTGCAGGTATAAACATCACTATCCCCTTCCAGTCGCTCATGTTGAATTCTCCTTCATGTTTCCTGCTGCATTCTCACATCAGCTCACTTAAACCTCAAACAACAGTTCTGCTGAGGGTCTGAAAGGAGTAACTGTGGATAAAATCTGAGTAGAATATTTGGCCATTTGCATTTACACATGCAGCTCACCAGAAATCTATATATTTCAGCAGTTTGGATTTGCCAAGTGTGATAGCGGCTGAAGTATGGATGGATATGTTCAGAGTGGATGAGGTATTTTAAGCTCTAGCAATCTATTCTTGGCATTGGCAGTTTTCCCGTTTTGTTGATGTAATCGCTCCCCACTGGATCTTCTGCAGAATAACAACAGGATATCTGAACATAAACACATACACACACTCCTACACAGAGGAATGCTGACATTTACATCTACAAACATGCCAATTTTCTTGTCATGAAACTGAGGGACTGGACCGCAACCACAACAACGCTTGTGCGGTAATGATCTTTGTAAGAGTTGCAAGCTGTTCTGCCTTTATATACTGGTCACAAGAGCAGCGTGGAAATCATTTAGCTGGCCATACTTGATATATACCATTATGTTTTTTTGTCCTTTCAAGAGTAATAAATAAAATCACTTGAATGGGCACATTGAAAGTAAACAACTTATTAAGCGTGACTGGCAACTTTTTGAAGACTGGAAAATTCTAAGAGTTGGACCAGGGTGTACATCCATTTTTTTTTTAGCTTGAAGCTAACACGTATGGGAGAACTATATTCATGAGCAGGCAGATTTAGCACTGTTATGTGCCAACTTCAGAGACAATATCTTCCCTTGACATAAAGTGCCTTCCTGACACTTAAACAGTTGACCAAAACTTTGAGACTTTCTAATATCTGTAGTCTGACATCATCTCACATCTAAAGACAAATTCCAAAAAACTCTCAGAGGTTTTAGGCCCCGTTTACACCACAACGTTGTCACCAGAAAGGGAAAGGTTTTTTTCTTTTTTCTTTTATTCAAAAGCGCTCCACGTTCACACAGAAACGGAGTGAAAACAATGCGTGTTCACAAACATCTGTGAGAACAACTGAAAACACAATACAGTGCATGCCAGGCCAGTAATTGGCAATGTAGGTTTGTAATGAAACCGCTGTATTAGAAGATTGATCTGTGCACTAACAAATTTTTCAGTCAAATAACAAGTGCATCTCTTCTGGTCAGAGTATTGCCGCAGCAAATCCATATTTTATTGGAGGAGCGATAACAAAGCGAGCACAGTTAGCAGCACACATGCTGCTCAGTAATCGGCCATAAATGTTGTTGATGTTGTTCCTAGGTGCGCACGCAAGCTTTATTTGAAAGAGTACTGCACATGTGCCGCCCATCACCATTTTCCCTGACAACGCTGATTCCTGTTTAGACAGAAACGGATACAAAAAAGTTTTTTGGACATTTTCGTTGTTGTGTAAATGGCCCCTTAGTGTCTGACAAAGAAGACTGAAAATCGTAGGTGACTCACAACAAGACTACAGAAAAACTGAATGCATTCAAACTTATGTCTTGTCCTTATTTTGCTTTAATGTGTTACATTTGGTGATATTTAATTACCACTATTATAACTGTCATCATTGTCATTATTACTCAATGTGTAAAGATGCAAAGTTCCCATTTACAATGTGTGGGGGCATGATATCTATTGGAATGAAGCGAGAGTATGAGATTTTTCATTATTAAAATGAATACATTGGGTGATTTATATTGAACTGTACCGTACATTTGGGGACTTTACCTCTCAAAGATGAGATGTTTTGACTCAAGGGGTTATTTCATCAATCAGTTCAGTGAATTTATTTTGATGTGTTATTCCCTTTTTTATTTCTAAAAAACATGACAGTTAACAGTATAATTATAAATGTACACCTGGTCTTTTCTGTCAATAAATGTGTCGGGAATTGTCCTTTGAATACATCTTTTCACCCTTTTTTCACGAGAAATACAAGTAAACAATTCTTACAAATATTTCTCATTATTATGTTATAAATGCTTAAAACAGTGTGTAATTACAGAAAAAGAATAAAAATGGCTTTGAATTTTCAACAGGATTCTCTTCATAAACAATAAATGAACATGTAGAAATTTTCTGAGATGACCAAAAACAAACTTAATCCATTTTACATAAACTCAAACATTTTTGTTTGACTACAGCTTTTAGTGTCCATGTTACAGCCTGTTATATTAGACCATGTCCAGGCGTTTAAACATAACCTTCTTGGCGGGGGAAATAACATGTAGACAATATGAATACCACTGCTAGTGGTTCTTACAATAAACAATTGTAAGCATTAAAAGCATCCACCTGACATTTATCTCCCTTTAAAAAACATCAACATGAAATATATCAATGCATACAATACTGTATTACATTAAGACATTTTTGAGAATACTGCCCAATGGTATGTCTTAGACACTAGTTCTATTGATCACTCAGACGCTGTGTTTTTGTTTGTTTGTTTGTTTAAAAATACTATGGTCAGTCAAATGATTGTTTGGGGCAAGGCTGATGATAAATTAGAAATAATGACTCAGATTTGCATCCCTCATAGACATGTCAGCCTCATCATGCACCAAGCTGGTTAGATGAGAGGTAATTCTCTTTAGTGAGCTGTACTCCAGAAGTTGGGTTTCCAGCTTTCGCTCCAGCCAAGGTACAATAAATGTTTTGTGACTCCGAGTGTGTGCCTTTGCCGCCTCAGGGTGTTCAGTCTACTTTACACTGGCTACCATGACTCTGGAATTTTCCATCCAAAGATCTGGGTTCACACTCACATACTCCTGAGAGGCTGGCTGCAATGAGATAAAGTGTCACATAGCCCCTCGGATCACAAGACAGTGACCTCAACACCGCTCATGTCAGAGCAGCTGTGGTCCAGTGGAGGAGCACTTACTGTACTTTTCACTACAAAGTCACACCCACAAAAGCTGCACAGTAGGGCAGGACAACAACTGACTGAAAAAAATCTTCTTAAACTCTGAAAATTGTAGAAAAAAAAGGAACAAACAATATATGTTCCCTGAAATGTTTGTATATTGGCAGGCAAGACCACAACAACCCACAAACAAGGAATTCAAAGGGCATTTGTATCCCTAAATCTTGGAACAGATACAGAAGGTAACTGTTAAAATTACTATGTGCTTATGATTGTTTTTAAACCCAATAACAATATGCTAAGAAGTTTCTGCTCAAACTATTTTTGAGCTAGAGATGCAACAATTCGTTAAAATATTGAACTATTCGGTACTAAAATGCTTGGTGATTTCATGGTTTTGAGTTCAAACAGCTTTCATTCTTCATTGCCCTTTTCTCTCTGTATGTATCAGGACTTATGGTGCACTCCAGTTGATCACATAACTGGTATATTAGCAGTTGCAAATTAGATAACGTCAAAGGTGACGCCCCATTTGGTTGAAATTTCCCACTTCAAAGTCGGACCTCCTTCAGCTACCCTGGCTTTACCAGCTGGTGCAAGGAAGGCATCTAGCTGGGATGTGATGTAATTCCGACTCCCTCTTCCCAGTTCGGATGTAAATGGAGTGCACCATTATCTTTCCCCCCTTCTTTGCAGCACCGGTACCTACTTCAATCAGCTCATTTCCCCCACTCTCCCTCGAAAAAAATGACCACTAATGTATTTTTTTTACATCCCGCATACATCCTTACCCTACAGCACAAAAAGCATTCAGCTAATGTGCAATATTTGTGGCATTATGATATTCTTAATGTGATTAACTCTGATAAATGGCTGATACATTAAAGGAACACTCCTACATTTCTTAAGTTTTCATTTCTTGCCTCGATTCTGAGTCCATGACAAGCAGGTAGACACCATTCTTTTGACTGTGTGTCCAGTAACGAGTAAAAGATGGACAAAGATCAGCAACCGCTAGCTTAGCTTAGCTCAAACGCCGGGAGTATATGGGTAGTGCTTTAGCCTGTCTCTGTCTACAGTCATCAGGTAACTCTAGACGGTCCTGTGTGCTTGTTGTATTTTTTATTGACCGTGTGATGTTACGTTATCTATTTTTAGACTAAGATTAGCATTTTATGCAATTTTTGAAAGAAATACTTACGAAACTAAGTCACAGGGCGCATGCAGAAACCACCGTGGTAGTGCTTCTCTGCATGTCTACAAACCAAAGCCTCTGTTTACGAGTAAAGAAGATTGCTACTTAGGATTATGGCCGACTTTATGAGAGAGGGCGAGGATGATTTCCTCAGGGCTGATGCAGATTCAAAACCTTACCTATTTGAACCAGAATATACGGAGGAGGATCTACATGTTTTGAAAGCTGAGGGTGCACGAAGAGAAGCCGAGGCAATGGATCAGCCTAAGGCAGAGGGAAGAGTCCAAACCAGCATGGACTGTGGTGTAGATGTGGGCTTGCCTGTTTGTACTTACAGGACACAGCGCGATTGGGAAAACTGAGAGAGAAAACAGTCATGCAGACCTGTTTTGGGAATGTTGGAATAAAGCTGTGTCATATAGATGACAAATTAAATCATGTTTTCACTTTACTGTCTGATTAGAAGAATGATAAGCCGCTTGATATTAGGGCCAGCAACCTCATGATACAATACGTTACCCAACACATGTAAACTGTGGACATTTACGACAACATTAGCAGAAATCTTGGCATCTTTTGCTTTTTATTGCAAGTACAAACAGAACAAGGACAAAATTTTTTCTAAAATTAAGACATTGAAATTTTAGGACCTCAAAGATCTTAGGAGTAAAAGTTGAAATGTGGAACGTGTGCAGCATCATTTAGTTTGGCTTCTACTTTGAACTGTGCCATTGATAACATTATCCACAGCGTATTTGATAACTGCTGTCAGCCGTTGAGGCTGTATTGATTCTGTAGAATCTGTTTTGATACACATATCAGGATGATATTTTGCAGTATCGATATTTCAAGCACAGTAATGTTTGAGCTTATTAATACTGGCATCAAGTCTCACGAGTTTTCTGACGAAGCCTCATTTATTTACCACTAGTACTCTGACAAGCTCTTTCTGTCAGGGTCCATCCATTTTTTCTGTTAAGTGTGTATGAGCTAGCATTGCATGCACATGTACACGTGAATGATAATGTTCTCTGGCGGGAGGAGTGAAAAAAGAGGGAGAGTCCAGTGGCTGAATGCTTTGTGCCTTAACTATAACACATGGTCTCTGTTCCACATTTGTATAAAATAATCAAGTGGATAACATAATGATGCAGCGCTATATAAAAATGATCCAGTATCACGATGTGAAAGTTTAAAATGATATTAGCAATCAAGCATCACACCCTAAGTAAGCCAGCACAAAACATGGACAAGAAGACATGTGGTCATTTAGAATTCATAGACAGGAAAGACAAAGGCAGAAAATTAGAAGATCCGAAGAGAGTTAGATTTTTAAGTTTTTTTTTGAGGAGATCATATCGTTCTTTTTGAGTTTTATAAACCCTTTTGTGTGTTTAACATATCTCCGTGTGATAGAGCACTTCTTGGAACAAATGTCTGCAGCAGAAAGACCTCTCCCTCGTTCTGGCTTCAGCAGCTGCCTAAAACATCACATTCCCTCAGGCCCTCAAAGAAATGAATGAATGTATGAATGCAGAGTTGTTGACAATATGGCACCTAGGAGCACTATACTGACTTATTACAACAGAACTGACCTGTAAACCAATCAGAGTAGACTGGACCCACATAGGGAAGGAGCTCTAACAGAGCATCTAATGGCCCTTTTCCACCAGCCCGCCTTAGCCCTACTCTACTCTACTCTACTCTACTCGGCTCTACCCGGTTTGCATGGCGTTTCCACCAGCACAGTACCTCCTAAAACAAACCAGTTTTAGTACCTACTCTGCTCTGGTTCTAAGTGAGCTGAGTCAATACTAGTACGTGACGTCGACAAACTGCCGGCTACTGATTGGTCAGAGAATGTCGTCACCGATGGGTCATGAGCACGATGCCCAAAACAGGACTGCAGCACATAACCTTTGTTACTTTATGGCAATAGCTTGCTGCCATCACAATGTTAAACACGGGACTTTATCATTACGAGCTAGCTAACAAGCTAGCGGTAGCTTCCATTAGCTTACCCTCATACGTCTTTTCTTTGCAGCCCGATTGCTCTCGTCCTCGGCTCCAAACTGTTGTATAGCTTCCAAAACTCTCCTGTACTTCTCAAGGGTATTTCTTCTCGCTGCCTGCAGCCTTCTTCTGCTTTCCTCTTTGGAACAAAAAGCCACAGGTCGAGCAGCAAGTATACTGTTGCCTCTATGTCCTCCACTGTTTTGGTTGTTGTGTCGCGCTCAAAATGACATGAACGCAGGGTCGCCCGGCTGTTTCACGGCTACCCCGCCCCCGCTGGGCAGGGGACCGGGTTGGTCCCCTGCACAGCGGGGGCGGGGTAGCCCAAAGCGAGTAGAGTACAGTCGGGTAGAGTCGGGGAAAGCCGAGCCGAGTAGGGTAGGGCTAATGGAAAAGGGCCATAAAACAGACTGAGTATACAGCACCACCATGGGTACTCTGTATATGAAACTTGATGTTTTTTGTTTTTTTTTAAAGAGTGATTGTGAACACACCTTAGCAGTCATCAAAAATGAATATATGAACCTAAGTTAAGGCAAAATATTACCCCCTTTAATACTTAAATAAATCATCTCATTAAAGATAATCAAATAAAATCCTAGTCATGTCAGTCAGACATTGCAAAGATTTGAGGTGACACAGTGACAAGGACAGGAGCCTTCCAGACTGACTGCATCAGATTTATCACTGTTAGGTTATAGTTTTATAAATTTCTGCTTCATATTTGCTGAAGCCATAGAAAACTGCAGTTGTTGGTAATATTAAACTTAGCAAATTAATCATTACAGCCACTGACAGAAACTCAAAGTGTACTGATTTTGGGAACCCAGGTAAAAATAAAAAAGATGCATCTACAATTTTTGCTGATCTTGTGCTCCATTGTTCAAGCAGGGTTACAATATAATTCATGTCTGTCTTTATATCAGTTATTTTACTTCCTCTGAATATTTACTGTGTAAATGGTACTAGAACAAACTTCTGTTCTGCCTGCAGTAAATATTCCACTTGTCACTGATCCTGTAGCTGTGATAACAAACATTTATGAGGTATAAATGTGAGGATGATGAATGGTCTTGCTTGGTCACACAGAGGGACCGGCATTAATTTGGGACTGGTCTTAACCTCTTTCAGCTGATTAACCAGATGAATGCTCCTTACAGCATGTTCACAATCTCAGTTTTTTTTTGTTACAGGCCCTGAATAGCAGTACATTTCATTCCAATCCTTATCAAACAATGAAATTTCTTTTTTCAGAAGAATAACATAAAATAAAATTAAATAAAACAATGGGACTTAAGATGTCATTACAGACAAAAAAAGCTGTAAGGTCCATAATTATTCTAACTGATTCTACTGCCTTTAAGCGATCATTATGCTGCACCATAATGAGGCTAATCCTACACAGAGAATTGGGTCTGTGGTGTTATGTCTGGAGAGGAGAGCTTGGCCACGAACACACATGTATACAGCATGTGCATGCTCTAACACACATACTGAAAGGTGCTGTGATATTATGTATGGGGTTAACCTGTCAACAAGTGGCATAGATTATAACAAATGCAGGGGGTGTAATGCCCAACCCCTATCAGTGGAATAAGGTAGCGCACATTGATGCACACGTATGCATTCACATATATGTAAATTACATATAACAATTACTTTTGTAAAATATTTAACAAGGGCTTTTTGGGGGAATAACATTAAGGCTTATGTTCTTGTATGAAGTCACAAGGACATCACACAGCGATACACACTCCAGATAATGTTACAGCAGGTCAACAAAATGACTGTTTTATGCGCATGCACGTACACATGAAAGCGTACAGGCAGGATGAGTCAGCAGGTCTTTAGCACAGATGTGTTTTGTACTGGTATGATGTGTGGAAATGACTCAGTTGAACGTCAGGCCAAGAGTACAAGACTGGGGACATGCTACAGTGTGGACATCTGGACATCACTAAACTGTCATTTGCAGTTAGCAGAGAAGAGTCTGCATTTGTGTAAATGTGTGTACGAGCACTATTTGGCTACTAAGTGTGATAAACTGTGCACACAAGCACATGGAACTCTGGCATACGAAGGTAATGAATTAAGATATTTCTACAAAACATAAAATCTATTCCACACACTTGAAGTGCTCTGAAATCACAAACCTCTGCATACCTCTGACAATGTTAATCAAATTATTATCAAAATGTAGAAAACTATCTCCAAACATTACCAAATGCTTAAAAAAATACTGGATCCACATCCAGATTCAGAACACCAACATCTAATCACGACTCCCTTGTGCCAAGACCAACATTCTGTGAAAATTTCATTGAAATGCGTTTAGAGGTTCTTGAGTTATCTTGCACACAGGTAGATGGATAGATTGATGGATGGACAGACAGACTTACAGAAAGACAACAGCAAATACAAAACCTTCTTGTTGGAGGTAAGAGCACAGTCGAAGTCAAACTCTGAACTTAAAAAAAAGCCACAACTGCAGTCTTGTTATGTCTCACTACACTCATCTTGGATAAATCCTGCACAGACCTAATCTGATACACGAGATGGACACTTCCATATATCCACGGAAATGTTTCACCAGTCCATCTGGAGACGAGCCCATAGAAAATGTTTTCAGGAGCAGAACCTTCAAAAACAACTGCAGCTGGTGATTAAAAAACCGGTCTGTTCATCACACTCATCACAGACCAATCCACATCAAGCCACAGTATGACGTAGCAGCTAGACCCTGTTAGCCGTTAGCTTAAACTACATTTCAGTCCTTAGACTATCGTCTTACATTAAATTATACAACACATAGGTATCATTTATCACTTATATGTGAAATGAACCTCATCAACAAGTAACCATGACTTCCACAGACTAACCCGCATCGTCCACAGAGGATTTCCATGTCTCTTCCAGTTTCCCAGCAGTGATCTTCAGCTTCCCAGCTTCTCTGATTTGATCGTCCAAAACAAAAAAACATTATTTCCAGTAAGAAAAGCTTTAAGGGACGTTCTTTGCTTTTCTTTTAAAGAAGAAATTGAGTCTATTTCTGATAAAACAGCAGATACTGCCACATCCATGGAGACCGCTTCAGGAGCCGCTGTCATCACGTCTTCAGTTTCCACCTCTTTCCCCTGATTGGGCCGTCCAATTTTTGGCCATGAAGTCGTAGGAGATTGAAGCTTGGCAAGATGGATGTGTGTGACTTCAGACAATGAATCAGGCAGGTCCATCTGCACTGCAAGGTTAGCATGGGCCACATCCCCATCAGGTTAGTGATTGTTGATTGAGGTTTAGCAAAAGGGACCCAGCAGTTCCAGTTTGGTTATGATAAAAACAAAAAATCTGACAAACTGAATGACAGGTAAACATCCAAGCTTTCCCTCTGGAAACCCCTGATTATCAGTACAGGATTACAATTTTGAGAAAATAATTTCAGAAGTACAAATTTAGTGACATTTTAGATCTTTTGAAGACTACAAAAAGGAAAAAAACAACTAATATTACAGCAACAGATGCCAAAAAACAATACAGTTTACAGTGGAGTTTTTTGCTGACATCTTTTTTCTAAAGATAAACAGTGTATCCCCGAGTTTTTTTGCTTTGGGAAGGGGGGTGCCTGGGCCGGCATGAGCAGGGTCTGTCGTTCGGGATCATCTATATTAATCACTTTGTTTGTTTATTCATCTATCTATCTATCTATCTATCTATCTTAATCATTTTTTTATTTATTCATTCATCTATCTATCTATGTTAATCATTTTTTGTTCATTTATGCATCTACCTATATTAATCATTTTTGTTTATTTATTCATTCAACCATCTATCTATCTATCTATCTATCTATCTATCTCTTTTCTATTCCATGGATGTTCTGTGTGGAAAAAAGTTGGCCTACAGAGGTTTTCAGAAGCAACCATGTCAAACAACTGGCAATCCTAACTTTTAATGCTTCACTGTAAAAACAAATATTTCTGCAATTTTCTGGTGTTCCCACCCTTGCTTCATATCATATGGGCACTAGACGTTGGGCAGTCATCGGTATTTTGTGTGAAAATAAGCTGTAATTTTGACTATTTATGGCCCCTGTCTGCCATAATCATATTTTTTACTTATCTGTCATTACTTCACTGACTGCCTCTGTTTAGAGCTCAACATCCTTGATTTACAAAGCATGCAGAACAAAGCAGAAGAAACTGATAAGAAAATGTTCAGCAGAAAAACTAAGGGTGAATCCCAATTCTACCCCTTGGCCCTTGTCCTACCCCTTGGCCCTTGTCTTACCCCTTACCCCTTGGTTTTGCGCGTTCACGTCTAGTGAAGTGGTGTCCCAATTCTCCGTAGGGCTAAGGGGAAGGGCTAAGACCAAGGGGTACATAGCCCTCGAAACTTAGACAGACCGGGACCTCACTTGAAACAAAGGGGTATGAGAATTTCCCATAATACACCGCGCCCGCCGACACGAGAAAGACCGGAGACCGAAGAAAGCGCTTAATTATAAGTAAATATTAAATCAACCAGTAAATATGAACCATGTTTTGAATTGTTGGTCGTATTTTACAATTTCTCGTTATAACGAGCTAGCTTTCGCATTTGTAGCTACGGTTATTGTCGCATCTACCTACGTCACAGCCAGCTAGCGGCTCTGGGTGATGATGTAGCAGGCATCGAGTGGTGTCTCGTTTCTCAGCAGTGTGTTTTCACCCCTTCCCCTTAGCCCTCTGTTTTGGGGGCCAGAGGGAAGGGGTAGGGGAAGGGGTAAGACGAAGGGGAAGGGCTAAGGGGTGGAATTGGGATTCACCCTAATGTTACTGATTCCTGGAGGTAGCTGTTATCGATTCTCAAGTGGAATTGGCTTCCGCCCCTACGTTGGACGGTCACTTTCTTATTTTTATTTTTATTTTACGATCTTGACTAAGGGTGTGAATCAATACGATTTTAAAAGAAACTAACAGCATAATTGATTTTGCTTATTGATCTGAAGTTGACCTACAAAGGTTTCCCGTTGCAACAATATCAAAGACATGTCACTCATGATATTTAATGCTGTGCTACATAGATGAATGCCTTTTCAGCAACTATGTCAGATTAGACGACCAAAGAGCCATAAAATCTTGCTGTGACTTCCCCAACAAGCATGTCAGACCACGATTGAAATCGACATCATATAACAACCAACGCGATGACAATTGCAAGAGGGCTGACACTGAAGGCAGTAAACAAGCACGCTGTATTTAGAGCATTTTGCATTTGTTTGTCTTTCCAAACATTATGATGAATGATACGAAGGGCAGATGACAAATACAAGCAGTCTCTCACCAAGATGCTCAGGTTCCTCTGCTGTTTTTCTCTCTCTTTTTAAAGTCTGGTGGTGGCTGCTCTACAACACATCATAAAGACAGAGATGTGTTCAGTGCTTGACAAAGCTTATCCCTGTCTTGAGATGAAATGACAGGTTCTTGTGGCCAAGGGTCTCAGATTCTGCAACTGTCAGTAGGGCAATAATCGCACATGACTTGTGCAGCCTGACCTTGGCACAAGTGATCATCTGTCACTGCATAAAGATGGACTTAGTCCTGGGCGATATCCCGATATATCGATATATTTCTATACAAGATATAACATGGGACACTATCGTTTATATCGATAAACTTCATTTTGCATTAAAATAGCAATATATTTCTTCCTATGGGACGCAAGTTTGCAGCTATTACTCCTCTCCTTTCCCTGTGCCCCTGTCTCACACACACAGCCTCTCTGCTCCACCTCCATCGCTCTGTGACCTGACAACCAACCCCCCATCTCCCTCCACTCCAGTGTGGCTAACTCAGCGACTTTCTTTTCTTTCTTTTCAAACCCTCTTGGCGACTTTTTTTGTCAAAAGCGAGTAGCAACAAATCTGGCTACTTTTTCAGGTGAAATTAGCGACTTCTTGGCACTTAAGAGACTCGTGAAAGTACGTATCATTCTGCAGTTACTGTCCTCATCAATCAGCGGGTGTCGCGGTGAGCCTCTCCCACATCTCAGAGCACTCTGAGGCGGTCAGTCTCACAGCAGCCCCGTCAGCTCCAATTAGAGCAGAGAGGAGAGCCACCACTCCGATCCACACGCTGCCGGTGTACAGGATTGTTGAAATTTGCACAGAGAGATGCACTTAAGTCTGTTTACAAATTTTATTATTAGCAGAACTGTCAACCTCAGTGGTAAAGTCTGTTTACTGTTACTCAGAATCAGAAATACTTCATTAAACCCCAAGGGGGAAATTTGATTGTTTCAGTTGCTCTTATATATAGTATAGCAGTGGGAATATCAAAAAATACTTTGAAATAGATAAGAGCATAAAAATTAAATTAAAAAATAAGAAAGCAGTTAGCAACATGAGTTATTTCTTTCAATTTGTATTATACATTTTGATGATGTGCAGTGGGACCTCTGTTAATTACAGTGCCTGTGTGATATTTGGCACATGGCTTATAATTGACAGTTATACTTTAAGGGTTTGCCTCTGAGAAAAAAAAAAACGCATCAAAACGTCATCTCAAAGCTAAGGCAAAATATCAAGATATATATCGTATATTGTGATATGACCAAAAAATATCGAGATATTGAAAAAAATGCCATATTGCCCAGCTCTAGGTGGACTCTATCAAAAATCATTCAAAAAAATCTGTAGACATCAAATTCAGAATGTCTGTGCCAGCAAAATCAGGCATATATACCAGCTGACAATAATTGATCTTCATTTGGAAATTTTTCAAAAATTGTTGACAAATCTTGTACTTTGTTACATTTACACAAAATCCCAGCTTTTCTGGCATCTGGTCAAATCGCTTGTATGATTTTTAGTTCATCAACATTTATCAGTCTCACCATGAAATCAAATCAGCAGCAAGCAGTGGCCCCAGCATGCCAGCAACACTGAGGTGGTGAACCCAACAGCACCTAGAAAATTCTGCTGTAATAGGAACATATCTTTGGTGAACAAGACCTCGTGTTGAGTAGTGCCTCCATGATGGAAAAGTGGCTCCACCAATGGGGAGAAAGCTCTATTCAGAAATGATAGCTGGAGGCTGCAACCACCATCATTGCTATGGAAACCAGTAGGCTTCAATGGAGCGACCTTTCTCCAACTAGGAGCCTTGGCAACACACAGTCGCCTCTGACAACAAGCAGTGCTGCGAATGACGATGGCAGAGTTGTGATTTCAGCTGCCACTGTGCATCCTTTCATGGAGTGTTTACAAATGTGCATACACAAAAACAGATACAATTCTGATATTCACAAAAAAACCACAAATACTCTGATGAAACCCCGACTGTCCTACCTTGTGATATGGAACAAACATACAATCTGGACTGTGAGTCTATCATTTTAGTCCAACTGGCTGCAGATTCACAACTGCCAATGCTAGAGATTACAAGAGGAGGGGAAGAGAATTCAAGTTAAACACGGCCTGTCACATTATTCCCCTATCGCATGTCACCTTTCTGTGTGAGAAAGAGAGGGGATTCTGTATTTTAGAAAAAGTGTGTGTGTGTAACTGAGGGAGTGAGTGAGATTGTTACACAGTACATTAGGCCTGTTACCTAATGCTTGCCATCCTGCCTGCCCTCTTCCTCCTGCTCATCTTTTTACTCCTAACAAAATCATCAGGAAAGGGAGATAACAGGAAAATGATTTTACAAAAAATAAGTGAGAGGGGCTGCGTCCAGATACTGACGGATGGGTCACTGCAAGCTGTACAGTGACATCTTACCCCAATCTTGCTCACCTTGCTGTAAGCACAACAAAAGGTGCCTGAACTTGACCTTTGAATCAGGTCATACAAGGGCACTGTCCTTATCACCTGTCAAGAGATAACACTGATGCTTGCATGCCAAAAAATACAACAGGAGTCTGTACGTTGTTCATGTGCAGTGAGCTTTGCACAAATACCAGAATGGAAATTACCACAATCAATGCAGTCAATGACAGTGGTGTATCAGTGTTTGTATTGGCACCAAACCTTGCCTTCCAAACCATCTCTGCTGACATGTAGAACTATACTGATATTCAGTGTACTAAACAGACCTGTAAACTGAAGCGCACCACAGACACTCAGACCAAAAAAAAACAAACCTTCCCACACCATCACACAAGTCTCCAGTCAGAGAATCCTCGGGGTTCATTGTAAAATAATAATGAACACGGACAAGAAAATAGTAATATGCAAACATACTTCACCAAATTTGGTTATTTTGTTTCATTCACGTGAAGCAAAGGAAAGGAAGGAATGGAAACATTTCGAGATTGTGGAATTTTGTTCACCTAAAGTAAGGTTTTTGTTAGGTTAACTCAGGCAATGGACTCTAGAAATGATCACATACTTCCTTTAACATTTTGATTTTTCAGACACTTTTCAGCCTCATAGACATCCACCCCTTCATCAGCCCCTCTCTTCAGCAGAGAGATGGTAATGGTGCTATCAGTTAGTCACGTAAATGTGAGAGATTAATGACTAAAGGGGTTTAATCTGACCAATGAAAAACAATGTTTCAACCTCAAGTTTTAACACATCTGAATTAGCAAAGCATTTTTGTGATCATGTATTCCAAACAGAGGGTGAAACAGCACTGCTGCTATACTAGATATACCAGAGAGCATTTGTGATGAAAGCAACTTGCAGTCATGATCTTATTTGTGTGTGTATTAGCGTGAGAAAATAAGTGTGCACGTCATAGACTGAGTTTCACTTCATTGCAGCCAACTACATCAGAGTGTGTGAGGACTTGCGGACAACTAGTGAACCTGAACACACACAACCACAGGACAGACATTAATACATATGAATACAAACTACAGTCGGCCATCTGTGATGTGAGGCCAATACCATACACATCTCTATACACTGTCGCCAAATCAATACATTTAAGATCTATATACAGCAACAACAGATGAAATACAATACCACTGACACCCCACTCACGATGCAGTGCGGTTATACACAATCTGAATCAACGTGCGATTCAAAGCAATAAAATGTAATATGATGATGTAAAGGAATGATGCTATGCAATTCAATGAGCTAGATTATTGTTGACCAACTAAATTAAGACTTCATAAAACTTCACAAACTGGCCTTTCTTCACAGGTCATAAGTGCAATCTGTCTTAGGACCCATTTACACGGCAATGTTTTCACCAGAAACGCAAAGGTTTTTCCTTTGCATTTTCAAAAATGATTAGCATTCACACAGAGACACGAGAACGACTGAAAATGCTGTAGCGTGCATGCCAGGTCAGTAGATGACGATGTAGGTTTGTAGAGAAACAACAGTGTTACAACACACAAGAGCTTTCCGGTGAAGACAAACTTTTCATAAACAACAATGGTCAGCGGACACATGAAGACGCAGGAGTTTCTTGTCTGGAAAACAAATGTGTCCAGACATTTTTGTCTGGATAACAAACCGAGCATGGTACGCAGCACACATATTGCTTCGTAGCTGACCGAAGCTGCTGCTGTTGTTGTTGTTGTCACTGGGATGTGCACGCAGCCTTCATGTGAAAGAGTACTGCGCATGGGGTGACATCAGTGTTTTCTGTGGAAACGCTGAATCTCGTCTACACGAAGACGAAAACAACTACGTTTTCAAAACTTTCCACTCTGGACCCCACTTTCAAAAGTTTACAGATTCCGGCACTCCAGGCACCGTTCTCAAGTAAACAGGAGGCGAAAACGCAATGAAAACTCTCTGTTTTCAGCCATTTTCATTTAATTTATGTTTTCATATGCATACATTAAGCTCACAGAATTCGGGATACTCAAGTTTAACAAGAACAATTGAGTGCAAATGAAAACTAAGTGCACTCTTTCCAGCAGAAAAAGGGATCAGTGAGCAGATGTGAGTAATTTCCGCATAACAAACAATAGTAATGATAAACTGTTTTACAAAGAGGTAAGTCATAACTGCTAACAACCTTGAAATAATGTAAACTAGCATCAGCAGAGTCATGCTGCATTGAAAATAAAACACCAGTCTTACAACAAATTTAAGATCAGATCATACAATAATGTATATTGTGTATGTCTTCAAAAAATATTTTGTTGTGACAGAAGGACTCGCATTATAAACTTTAACCTACATATTACAAGGGGAAGGTGTTGATTCAGACAACGAGAGCATGTTCTGCTTATCGACCCTTTCCTTTTATTGATTCTCTTATCAGTACTTGTGGAATTTCCACACAGGTATTATGTGTCAGCAGATCAGACACATAATGCTCCTGATATTAAATGATGTGCTGCATCAACAAATGTCTCAACTTGTTTCTGGGGTTCCCATCCTTTTTTAAAGCACACAGAAGTTCATGTTGCACTGCGGGAGTCATATTTGTAAAATTATAGCCTTTTTTAGTCCACTCCTGTCTCTTGTCTGGCATTATTACTAGCAATGCACAACACTGTGGGTATAGTACTGATATCTGCAGACAATCGCTTCAAAAGCTTATTATCTGAATGGAAAGATTTGAAAATGTCTGCCTTAGATACCAGCACAAAGTTTATGAATTTTTTGTAAATCATTTTTGTCTGAAAGCATAAAATCTATGAAATATGGTTAATTTTCTGTCAGCGGGTGGGTAAACCACTGTTTCTGGCACTTAAGAGGGCAGCTGAAGCTGTGTTTTACTGCTGCTACTACTTCTATCACATTCTCTCTCTCTCTCTCCCTCTCTCTCTCTCCATAGATATATATATATAATCTGTTTTTTATTCTTATCTTATTATCTATTTTTAACTGGAAAGCACTTTGGTCACTTTGACTGTTGTAAAGTGCTCTATAAATAAATTTTGATTGATTGATTGATTGAGATATATATATATATATATATATATATATATATATATATATATATATATGTATACGTATATATACATATATGTATATACATATATATTTATATATATATACACACATATATGTGTGTGTATATATATATATATATACATATATACGTATATATACATATATGTATATACATATATATTTATATATATATACACACATATATGTGTGTATATATATGTATATGTATATATATATATATATATATATATATATATATATATATATATATATATATATATATATATATATATATATACACACACACAGAGACAGAGATAGAGAGATGTATATTTATAAACGTGTAATCCCAAATAATTGTTTTCAGTTATTTCTATGTTTTGGTATCAATATTGACACCTCCTAGAATGATTTGGAAATAGTGACACATAGCAATAGGACTGTAACGGTGACTGGAAAAATGATAAACCACGGTAAAAATTTCCGATGGTTAGTATAACCATTCTCTGTTTTAAATACTGTTAAAACCGTGTTTTATTACCTCATTGTGTCAATCACTCATGGTGATACTGCTCATTGCCTGGAAAAGCTAAAACTGTGTGTCTTCTCCCCGGCAAAGCAGCAGCGGTCCCTCAGACGGAGGCACGCATGTGCAGTTTGCAATGTGTAGCCTCTGAAAGCGAAACTATGGCAGTTGGTGCCTGCATGGACACTGTACTGGAGATATCTTTCCTCTGGAAACGGACGAAGCCTGAAGTCTGGTTGTATCTTTGATTTTACAAGGCTGCCGAGGAGAAACAACTTGAAGACTACCACCCTGCAGAAAATGCAGAAAAAAAGTCACAAGCAGGCACAAAGCAGCAGCAGCACCTCCACCGCAAACACCCCACAGCAGCATCAGAGGGGAGGCCTGGCTAGATTGTTGAGAAAGACCTCAGCGACGGACCAGAGAGGTGAAGAGGGAAATTGTTCTTAAATTCACATTATTTTTTAACTAAATAAAACTTTGTTAAAATATGAAGCTGTTGCCGGCGAAGAAAAAGACGTGCGTGATTCAAAGTACTGTAACTCCTCGAGTATCCACTCTGTCTAAACAATTCCAAATGATTCTGAAAGCTGAGAAGATGAGCTCTGTCTTCAGCTAGACATAAACTTCTTCAGGGACTATCATCAGTAAAAATAAACCTCATGAACATGGTCTATTACAAGCTGTAGCATGGACACTAAATGCTGCAGACAAACAAAAAAGTTTGAGTTTATGTAAAATAGGTTAGGTTTATCTTTGTTCATCTCAAAAACTTTGAACATGTTCATTTACAATTTTTTATAAAGAGAAATCTGTTTGCAATAATACAGCGATGATAATGACAACTGTGATAATTTTGGTCACAATAACCCTAATATGAAATCTTTATACAATTACATCCCTAGATAGCAGCAATAACTTTAATGTTGTCCATCCCTGATTATTACCTCCTTAACTCCTTGTTGTAGTTAGTGCTGACTTCCTCTCATGGGAGCATGAAGTTAATGGCACATGAACTAAATAGAAGGAACTGACAGAGGACTTAATAAGAATAAAGGCAAATTAAATTGATCCTCAACCATTTTTTGGAAATGGTCATTAATTCAAAACCCTCACATTGTTGGTTTCATTTTGTGTGAAATTTAGCCCCACTTTGGACTTTGTCTGGATCCCGTCTGTTGTGACAACTACCTCGACTCCTTTAAGTCTTTGTGCAGACTGCCTCTCATAACAGAATAACATTGTTATGTACAAAGAGCTGAGTTGAAGGGCATCAACAAGGGAATTGAGAACGACAAAAATGTATACTGATTCTGCTAACTACTTGAAACTGATTTTTAACAAAAAATTAGTTCCTGATTCAAACACTTATAGGCAGACATGAAATCTGTGAAAACATTTACAGCAGATGTAAGCCCCTTATGGTATGTTGACTTCAAATTTGTGGTATTTTTGCAAGTCTACTGTAAATTAGACAAATTCATTTTCATTTTAAATTACAAGTTCTGTGAAAACAGGATAACTTTTTATCTGCAGGCTGTCACATCCTCATATGTAACTCTTAAATGAGCAGCTGAGGCATAGTTTTACTGTTAAAAATATGTTCTGAATACACTGTAGGTGTGATCCAAAGAACAACATAGGAGTTATTTTCATATATCAATATTGGTATAAGTATCAGCTTAAGGTAGTTAGGGAATGCCAGCATATCCACAGAAAACTCTATGTTAAGCAACCCTAGACCCTAGATCATGTGTCTTTATCCAAATTGAATTTAGCACTGAGTATCTGCAAAGCAAATACAAATGTTAACCATGCATGAGAAAACTTGAAACACCTTAAAGAAGGTCAGGGAAATTCATCTAGTTTCAGTTTCACTTATTATTTGTGCTTGTTGTCTAGAAAGATTTAACAATTTCTGTACCACATGCCAAGGTGCGTTCATTTTGTCCATGAGTTTTGTCATTCTGCATCCTGCAGAATTTGTCACGCTGTTGCGGCTGGACTTAAAGGCATTGGGTATAAGGTATAAACCCATCCATTATTTTAACTACTTGTTCATTCCAGAGTCACAGGAGGCTGGAGCCTTCCCCAGTTGTCATTGGGTGAGAGGAAGGATACACACTGGACTAGTCACCAGCTGATCACAGTAGGGCCTTATAAAATCTGTGTTATTCGTTCCCAAATTCTGTTTTAGTTTTTCCCTTGTTCTGTTTTTTTTTGTGTTTATTTTAATTATTTTAGAATTCTGTTTATTAGTATTATATGCAAATTTAACAGTATAAAGTACCGTAGTTTCTCAGTTATAACGCGCGCTTTTTTAAATTTTAAATAAGCTCTAATTTTTTCGGGTGCCTATTATACACGAGTTCAAGCAAAATATATTTCGTCTCACCAACATCGCGATTGCAACACATCTGATGCAAAAAGTCGAAATATTCTCTCTCTGTGAAACATTCATGGCAAACTGGCGCAATTCTTATTAAACTGACTGTTAAACTGTTCTAATCAAATATTTTGGCTCTTAATTACTTTAACTTTGAGTAATCATCGTTAAATTCTCAAGTGCTACAACTCACCGGCAAACACAGAGCACTGCCATCTTGTGAACAAGGGGACGCAAAGTTGATAGCTGCTCTCTGACTGGTCAGTACATTACAACTGAGCATGCTCAGGCAGAAATCGAGTAATTGCACATGTGTGAAGCAAAAGGTGTTTCCGCATCCGTTTGACAGAGAGAGAATTGTGTATTTGTTGTGAAAATACTGAAATTTCATTGATTAAAACTTTGAATAAAGGCAGTTTTTGAGTGGGCTGAGAGAGTAAGGTTTGGGCAAAATTTGGGTGTGTATTATATTCAAGTGCAGTGTTTTTCAGGCAAAAATTGTGAAAATATGGGTTGCGTGTTACGAGGGCTGATTGATAAGTTGTGAGCCCCATATTTAAGGGTTTGACTTTTGGCAGGCATATTGCATTATTTTTCAACATAATCCCCTTCAGTATCTACACACTTTTACAAGCGATGTCTAAGGGCCTCAACACCACTTTTAAAGAAGTCCTTTTCTTGACTGTACAGAAAGTCCTCCACTGCATGTTTGACGTCATCATCTGACTGAAAGTGGGTACCGGAAAGGGCCTTTTTCAATTTTGGAAATACATGAAAGTCTCATGGAGCGAGATCAGGTGAATAAGGCTGATGCTCAATCAATTCGAAGCCACAATCTTTAATGGCAGCCATGGCAATGACAGACTTGTGAACAGGGGCATTTTGTCTATTTTGCAAAAGTCACTTGCCTTGTTTACTTTAGAGTGCTACCTCTTAAACACAAACTGGCCAGATGACACCAGTCTTCGGGTACACAGCCTTAAATAGTCAGGGAATAGTAGAGCTGAAAAAGGACATCCCTGCTTATCTTCTTCAATACAAGGCTCACAACTTATCAATCAGCCCTCGTGTAACCAGGGGCATGTTATAATCGAGAAATTACGGTTATGAAATACAATCACTCACTCTTCAGGTGGTCCTCACACGTATCTTTATGGGTCCAGTAAACAGTATGTTGACAAAATTTGCAGAACATTTGATTACCTGACACATAATAATAGTTGGGAAACTACTCTGCCCTGTACTTTGGAGTTAGCCGGGACTTCGTAGCTGTTTTGCCAACTTAGCTGGTGTCTCAGACGGCCGCTTTGACATGTTTGTATTGTTAATGAGGTAGGGGGAGGAGGAGGCTAGGTGAAGCGTGTTTTGTCCCCAGCGTTTGTGGCCCCATTGGAGCATTTTCCCGAAAATACGTTCCTTTTTATTCCAAAAAAAAAAGCTTTTACATAAAATGTCGGCATTTCCGTAATATTCCGCATTTATACTGAATTCCGCTTTTAATGTGCAATTCTGTGATCCCGTCCCTGATTCCGTGATCGTAGATTTTACAGGGCCCTACACAGGGCTGACATGTAGAGACAGACAATCATTCCTTCACACTCACACCAAAGGGCAATTTTAGGTCACCAACTAACCAAACAAGCGTGTTTTTCAGAGGAAAGCAGAGTGGTCAGAGAAAGCTCACGCAAGCCCAGGAAAAGTATGCAAACTCCACACAAAAAGACCCCAAACAACCTGGTGAGCCACACCAGCGACCTCCTTGCTGAAGAACGAGTCCTGTCTGCTACACCATCGTTCAGTCCACAGAGTTATTCAATCACCTGAAATCAATGCCCAGATGCACAGTCAATTAGAAATGTCAGATAATCAAGATTTTAATGTAAATCTTAATAACGCCTATCTGATTTTTTGCCATAAATGAGCAGCTCTACCTTGAAGCTGTGCTAAATACTCAGGACACAAAGATAAGTGCTCATAACTTAACAATAGTATCGCTTGATTAAAACAGGGTCTCTGTTCAAATTGCAACCTTTTAAGGATAGCTTTATCTTTTAAAAAAAGGTGCAGATCACACATTCTTCACAACAGCTTCTTAAACTTGAAACATTATCAGTCCCATCTATTTGAAAAAGTAAAGAACAAGACAATTGGAAAGAGCAAGCTGTGCAGTGATCAGAATCAGCTAAACCCTAAATATGTCCATAATACCTCCCTGAATTAGAGCTGATTTTCTTTTTAAGAGGTTCACCATAGGCAAAGTCAGATGACACACTTCATCATGAAAGCAGTAAAAACGTCACAGGATTGCAGTAATAGAGTGTTTGAAATTTTGTATTAAAACTCCTGATTAGACTTTAACAAGATGGTGCTCTAAAGAAGGAAATAAAATTCACTATAGTCCTTTTTATACAAGAAATGCTGATATTATCAGGATGATGTCGGAATAGCCTGACAGGTAATTCCCTGACATAGTTGGTCCACACTTGCTCCTCTCAGCAGGGAGTATGTTCTGCTGGACTGGAGAGAAGTGGAAAAGGGTGGCAGAGGGGTCCCTGGTAGGCAGGAAGCAATGTCAACAATACAGGGCGGAAGTCAATGTTCATAATGTAGCGGACGAGGCAGCAGAGGTTTACACTATGATTACAATTATATCCTAACTTTTTGGATGTTTATTAAAAAGTGTATCCACCACATCAGCCAAAGAGCGGAAGAGGAGCACTGTATCACACAGAAGTGAATATCAAGCAGTGTCACTACGTGCACAACGATTACACCAGAGAAAGAAATCTGCAGCGTTTTAGCTGTGTGTCCAATAGCAGCACGAGGAGGGTCTTTGGATGGGCAAGAGACCCAATGGTGATCGTTTTTGAGCAGAACTTTGACGATGTGCAGTGGAAACGATGTTTCAGATGTTCAGGATCACATCTGAGTATGTGCTTCTCTCCTTGCAATCAAGTAAACATCTACCACAACACCGGCTGTTTTCATCCATCCTGTCAAGACTGCTTTTTCTGGTTTCATACTGATTGCACAGAATGATGTTATCACCCCTTCCCACTTGCCCTCAATACATTTTTTTTTTATTATCACCGAGAAAAGTACTAGGGTGGCACTAGGAAATTACTCCAGTGAAACACAGCAGTCCAGGTGAAAATCGTGTCTGATTGAGTTTATGCACATGGCTCACCCAGGTAAAGTCTAGAATATTTCAGGGGTTTTTTTGCTAGTGTGAATGGGGTTTATGACAACTTACAGGTGCCTTGCTATCCATTTGTAAGATCTGTGCGCAATTTCGTAAGGACATTTAGACTGAATCAATCTGAAAAACATTTAGCAAAAGTAACAGTACAACTTTGTTTGTAATGGAGAAATAAAATTCCTACAGGTTATCCGTTGAGTGTCTCTGATGTAACAAAGCAATCGAGCAAATGAGGCAGAGAGATGGTTGATCCTATTTTGCACAGCTAAGATACCTAACATGAATAACCAGGTACTCCTTATGCCAAAGTCAGACTACATGATTTTTTCTGTCAGTAACGACGGTCAGTATGTCAGAGTAGGCAACAAAGGATGGCATATGTGAAGTGACTTGCCCGATAAGCACGACACACTACACGACTGAAGCCGACCGCATGTAAAATCTGATGTGATGTGATAGAAGAAGGAGGAGCACTGAAGGCTGCAAATAAACACACTGTATTTAGAGTACAATACTACTGTTTGTATCTCCAAACTTGATGTTGAATGAGATGTTCAGTTTGATGATAAATATAAGCAGTCACTCACAATGTTTCTCTGCTCTTTCTCTCCAAAGCTTCTCTGTTTACATTCTGTGATAGCTCATCTACAACACATCACAAGGGCAGGGACGCTGTTTTTCAGAGCTTTGCAAACTTTTTCTCTGTCTCATAGCTCTCAAGCCGCAAACCTTGGATTGTTTAAATCCGTGATCATCACGCATGCAAAGCCCTCTGTGCTCTCATTGGTCATTGTCTCTGATGTAGAGAAAGACAGCATAGGAGTCAGGACAAAAAAAATCAAACCCGCTAGACTTTCAGTCGTGGAGTCATGAGGCGTCTCAGACTGAGACGTAGACGGTTTCGTATTCAAAAACCTACGACTAACATGTTGGGCCATAATTGTGCAGTCTGACTTCCACATTAGAGTGACAGCACTGCAGGGTACCATCCAACACAAGCAATCAACTAAAGAAACAAACCTTGACTAGTCAGCATTTTTCAGAAGATAGTCTCATAAAATAAAACTGCAAAGTGAATACTGTCTGATGACAAATAGTAATGCCAATATTTATTATACTCACAGGCATGTTAAAGCACACTTGTTCTCATCAAACATTTTATGAACCAATAGGATCTTTTGAGATTCCTGAACTAGTGAATAAAATCTTGAACTGACTGGTGCGTGATCACCATAGGTCAGAAAATGAACAAGGCCTCCCTTTCATTTTGTCAGACTGCAATTCACAGTAATTTAGTCGCTCATCTTTCCCTGACTCTAGGACTATAAAACACAACCACATACTAACATGTAGGCAAGCATAACAGATTCACAAAACAAGACGTTTGGTGTTGCAAAAATTGACCTATTACTGGCTGTTTACTAATATTAAGCTAATAGAGGATGCATATACTACCATCCTACCCATTACTAAGAAATTTACATTAAAATACAGCTTATAATCTTAAAAAACATTCCCTTTAAATTGTTGAAAAACACAATATGGCACTCAGTCACAACAGTTTGGTTTGGCTTCAAGGATCTGACCATTTTAGTGCCACATACTCTTGTCTACCTCTTTGTTTGTATGTCAACACCAGCATAGAGGTAAAATCTGCATGCTCAGCTTGCATAGCACATCTTAAGTGATGTTATTAAAATAAAATCAAAACATTTGTAAAACAAGACAACTCTGTGCATCATAAAAGATGTGGACACTGATCACAATTTTCAAATCATCAGTGAGGTCTTCAAAATCAACTTTCTGTAGTGTATTGCCATGAGAGGAAGCTCTGTCTTAGGTCTGATATCAGAGTTTCTTTGTAGGGACCTTGCCAATACCAATTTATGCCAAATTAACTCACTGTGGCTATCTTGTGGGCATATACTAGAGATGCTGAAAAAAATGTAAAAGTTCTGCATTGAAATCAAATTCATACATAAGACTTTAAATTTATTCAAAATGACAGGGAGACAATTTTTGTATACCTTCCCAATGTCCTTCTTTTCATAAAGTAAATTTTCATCAGCAGACAAGCAGAGCAAACCCACTGCTGTTGTTTTCTTCTCCCCACTCTCTTTGCAACAGCAAAAGTTGTCTTGCTCGTTGCTAAATACAGTTATATGTGTTGCTCAACCTAAAATGGACATCACAAATGCATAGCATTTTTTAGCATATTTGTTTGTGCTTTTCTATGTCAAATCACATAAAATAGCCTCTTTCTGAACAACAAGGAGAAGCAGAACACGAAAGAAGCCCCTTCTCTTAACAACTTTGGAAAGTCATAAGAATTGTGAACTTTTTTTTATTGAAACCAAATGTCCATCAGACATTGGCCCCAAGAAAACAAATTAAATTGAGACATATAGAAAGATTTACACTTCTAATGCTTTGGCCTCCTAAACTTTTGCTTTAATGCCAGCCAAGCACAGACATCCAACTAATTCTCGCTGACAAATTACTGTGCAACTGTCAGAAAAACCTAGAAAACTTAGGCATATAATCAGTAGAGCAACAACAGGAAAATATATCATATTTTTGTTTGATACATTCTGATTGTTTTACCCTGAATCGTCCCATACATGCCAAAGAAGTCCATATACTCCACTGATACACACACCTTATATCACGGGTGCTGTGTCAAGAGCCTGGGCCCATATGATCCTGAACTACAGATCAGCACTAATTAAAGGTAAACCTTGGTGAACGAATGATAATGTTTTTCCAAAGTCATTATTCAGTGATACTGTCTGATAATGAATGAGACTAATAATCTGGTTTTGTTGACTGACACCCACTCCATGGAAAAAGCAGCCACATACTCTGAAAGTGCGTGGTGGCAGAGACCACTCATTCTGCCATGTCAATGTTTTCTTGTCCAGAAGGCTTCTCGGAAATGTCATCTCACTACTGACTGTAGTTTCTAATACACAGGAAGAAACTAGTAGGCAGTGCTACATAAGTTGTAAGTCAACAGAATGGCTTTATGTCACCGAACAGAAAATTTCTCAACACAGAAATGACATATTGACACATTCTAAGCTATGTGCAGCTAAATGAAATAGCAACAGCCTGGCTCTGCCTTTCGACACTTATCCAATTTTCTGCGTTACATATATGCCGAATTTTAAAGAGTATCATCCCCTGGCCAACCCAGACCTAAAAACTTTACAGTTCATCGTTTACTTTAAGCTGTACAATAGTCTTTTGCAAACTTTAGCTGTGTTTGTTTGTATCTACTGGCAAGACACGTCCATATAGCCAAACAGCTAATTAGCTTGTAAGCTAAGCTAGCTGCAACAGTTCAATGTCTCCTCTTTTTCATCTTCGTCAATACCCTTCTCTCCGTCCTCTGCGCTTTGCCACACATTAACCTCGGGCCTATAGAGCGTTCCCGAACAAACTGCTACCCTAAACATGTTAAATTATATCAATATGCAGTGACTTCATCCGTGACCAGCAGTTAAAGGTGATGCCCAGTGCTGAGCGGAGCCCCCCAACACCGAACAGCGGTGTCACCAAAGCGGGCTGGCCGCTGTGTCTCCAGAGCCTGAAGGCCCCAGCGTCATCCTTGGTACTTGGTCTAAAAGGCTACATTTAACACCATGACAACTTGTGATTATTCTCCTCTAACGCTTGGACATAAATTGTCTTACCTTTGCTTTGGTAATGATGTGTGTGGCTAGTTTGACAACCGCGAAATTTCCCTTGCCGATGGTCCGCTCGATTTCGTAGTGGCCCACTCGGGCTGGGGGGGGCCTGGTGGCCGAAGTGTGTCCGGGATTCGTGATGCACCCAGCGGCCGTGCTGTTACGGCTCGACTGACAGATGCCGGCGGATGGCTGGGCTCGGTTCTGGGAGCCCATGCCTGCGTGGGTCGGTCGGGCAGAGTGCGTAATCCCGGCCGCAGCGGACCCAGCAGCACCTCCGCTTGACACGGCCGCCATCTTCTCGCCTCTCTGCGGGAACAACAAGCAGCCTAGCGCAGCGCGCGCCTCGGGCACGCCCCCGCCCCCTGCGTCATTTTACGTGAACGCTCCTCCGCAGCGCCCTCTCTAGGTTGTAACCATGGTGACGATCAGCGTAACAATGACTTCATCCGCAAAACGTATTGTGGTTGCCTTGGTGACAGAGAAGTGCGCATTATCACTGTGGTTCCCCCTGATTCAGTGACTCTGTCAAACTGCTGCACTGTGGAAGAGACCGATCAGACGGGTTCACACGGCTATAAAGAGATTTTATATTCCAATTCTGATCAGACTATCACGGTGGTCCCCCTGGATCAGAGACCCCTGCGAACTGCTGTGTGAGAGCAGACGAGCTCACAAGGCCAGACGCCAATGAAAAGGCGACTCACAGGATCCAGTGTTCTAAAAGTGGACATGTCAGAAAAAAGGGCAAAATTCATAATAATATTTCATCTTATTTGATTTTATATTTTTAATCCTTATAGTTCCACTTTTAATACACAAAGCCAGTGGTGTGCACAGACTTTTTCAAGGGCAGGGGTGAAAAGAAAAAAGGGCACAAACAGCGCGTTCTCACCACTGAAGAGGGCACTAAGTTTTTGGAGTTTTCGAGGGCACTAGACATGTTTATGTTATATAATTGGCACATTATGGTACAGAAAGAAAGAAATAAATCCCTAGGGGGTCTGTGGGTCTTCCCCCAGAACATTTTCAATAAGTAGATGCCATTTCCTGTATTTTAATGTCTTTCAACACCATATTAGCACTAGAAAATCCAAACTTGTTCTGTGAGATAGTTCTGGCTCAATATAGATTAAAAAAAAAGGCCAACAAGGAGGGCACTTTAGCTTGTGTTTTTCAACTATTTGGCCTCACAGTGTGTATGTGTGGGGCTACCCCCCTCCTGTGCACACCACTGCAAAATGGTGGGCTTTGTGCACACCACTGCACAAAGCCCACCATTTTGAATGTAAAGTAAAGAACATATAAAAATATTTTCTTAAATAAAAGCAATCCTTTATTTTAAAAACAGGGCTTCATAGATTGCTTAACAAATACGCTAAAACATACAAGAAAACAAAGCACAAGAACTCCAACGACAAACAAACCCAACCAACATATATGACCCAAGCATGAAAAGAACTTAAGCCAGAAATGTGTAAACTATGGCCTGAAGGCCCACATTGGCTACAAGGGGGAGATTGTGCAATATTATAAAAAATGGTTTAAAGTACAAATTTGAAATCAGAACAGATTTGAAATTTGTTCTGATTGTGTGCTTGGAATTGTACATTGTATGTTGTTATGGTGCAATGATCATAAAACACCAAGGTTATAGTGGGTTTAATTAGGTCCAAAAAGTGGACTAATTCCACAAAAGGTGACTGTTTTGTTTGATGGAGCATTGTGGACCTTATACAACTTCTGTTATCTAAATTCGTAAAACTGACTAACACCGCACATCTGTGTGAAAAAATAAATGCCATTACATTAAAATCACAAAAAAATCATCAAAATAAGTTTTAAGGTGTGAAGAATGTCGACATGGGGCAACTAAGGATTAATGGCATACATTACTTCAGTCCTATAAAAGAGTCAAATATGGAGCTGGGGCATTAATGATAATGTTTGTTTACTCAAAGGTCTTCATCTACAAGCTGTCATTTCTGCAGTGCCACAGAGAGGTACAGAGGAATCTTGATTTTACGTGTTGTATTTTGAGCTCTCCTCTATAAGGAATCGTGACTCCCTCACTATCACTCATTTCAAGCTGTGCTGGCAAGTTATGATTATTGTTATTTTTAAAATGTATCTAGTGTTGGGACCTACTTTGCCTTATTCATTAATTTCTTATTCAGTTATTCATTTATCCTGTCATTTTCATCTTTTAAATTTATGTTAGGTAAATAAAAAAGGGAGTAGTCTCATAGTTTCCAACCTGGGGTCCAGGGGCACCAAAGGTCTCAGGGAGGCACAATACGCTGTAACTTTGTATTTGTCAAAATAAAATTTACATTAAGTACTTGATAAATAAAATAATGACATCATATTAAACTGCAAACTTTTTAAAGGTCTTTAGCTAGGAATGTGTTTATAGACTCATTCTTTCTGGATGAAAACAAAACAAAAAATACACATTCTGGCCTGCAATGTATTTCTATCTTGGGGTCCTGGGGTGTGGGGGTGAACCTTTCTTTGGTCAAACAATTTGTTTTGTGGTCGGTGTAACTTTTGTTGCATCTATACGACTTTAATCTGTTGACAGTGTACTTTCATAATCAAAAAAGTACAGGATTGCAGAGGTGATTTTAGTCCAAGTTTATTTTATCTCAAATGATTGTTCAATCTGGCTGTTTGTTATGAGTGTATCTTGGCAGTGGTTTTCCACATCCCTCCAACAGGTTGTAGACAGCACCACTCTTTGGCAAAGGTGAGTTCCTGCACTCTATTGCTAAAGACAGGGCCATGAGATGGATAAAGCAGTTAGGGGCCCAGAAAAAATCAGGTTTGAATTGGTTTTAGGTGATGTGGTGAACTGCTCTTTTCAGGAAGGGTGGACAGGGTGAAAAAATATCGTTCCCCAGTCACAGTGTGGAAATTTCAGTTAAAAACTATTTAAGTAGAGGTTTTTTTTTTAAATTGTTTTATGTGAAGATAGTTGTTTTTGTCTGATGGGAGCTTGTGAGTGTTGTGTCTCGTGCACATTGAACATAATCTTTTTAATTTTTATAACTTGTCATGAAACTGCAGGGATTTTTGCAAATGCAGAATTCACATATCTGGTCTGTCTAAGCACTGAGTCGAAGTGATTATGATTGAAATATATTTTATTAGGACCTGAGCACAGTCAGGCTTCTGTGATAAGACCTACTTTTTCTTTGTTTTTTTTTTATACAATTTCTAAATTTTAGAGTGCCTGAAGTCACTTTTGCTTTTGCAGGTAGATCAGGTCTGGTAAAATAGAAAATGTTATTATGGGTAACAGTAAATCATTATGTAATTACATCAGTAGCACCACTTCTTGTTTTTTAGAAGAACAACCCCTGGCAAATTCAGCGGACACTTACACACATGTCCAGCACACTAGAAAAAAGCCTCTTGACGTTGCAGTGAAATGTTGATATGAAAGTAGCCATTTTGGATCAAATGTCAAATTATTATTATCATTATTGTAAATTGTATTTTGGCCATTTCTAGGAGTCGTTCTAGGAATCAACGATCTAAGGGTGTTTGTTAATCAACTTAAGCCAGAGGAGACCCTAATAATCATTATGTAGGGTTTGGAAATATCTCAAAAGACCTAATTTATGGAAGATGTTAAAGTTGCATAGTTTCAGCAAACCAGAAAATATTGCTTTTCTCACCTGTGATCACATCCGTCTCAAACGTTTTGTGCATGAAAAAAGTCCAGGCCTGGAATTATCAGTGAGGAGAGAAAAAAAAATGCATAAGCCATAGCAACTCTTATCAGTGAAAGGGTAAAAACTTGAGGAAAGCTTGACACAACAAGCTTCTGTTCTGAGATTATTTAAACTGAGGTTTTGAGCATTTCAGGAATGGCTCTATATTTAATAAAATCCCATAGCTTTTGCTTTTAGAGCATGCAAATCTTACCAGTTACAATTTTGAGCATTTTCAAAATGTTAATTTGATCATAACTGAGCTGTTTATCACTAGATCTTGGAACAGTTTCTAGTAATGCGATAAGCCTTAACCTCTGTGAGAAGAAAATGTCCAAATATCTCGAAGCGCCACCTACAGGCATTTTAGAATATCAAATTTGGCATATTTGCCTATAATTCAAGACTTTGCTTATATTTTGCTTAAACTTGGTAATTTACATCCAAACCAAATAGACCAACAAGAGTCTAGAATAGCTCATGACTACTTCAAAGTCTTTGATGGTGGCAATTATTCATTTGCCACAAAAAAAGAAACAGTTGCTCAACATTTATTTAACTGCACCAAACTTGGAAGCTCAGTGTGAATTAACTCAAGAGAAAGATTGATATGACTCTTGCTTGTAGGCACTGCCAAATGGCTTTTTTTTTGGTTTATGATTTATTTATAATTTTTCAAGTATATTTTTGACACAAAAACATAATAGTTACAAGATACAGATATCCATTTCTCATTGTCTGATTTGAAAACATATTGTAGCATATCGCACCTTATATAGACAATGGCAAGGCAGTGAGAATACTGAGAGGACATTATTATGCAACCAGACCAAAAACAAAACAAACAAACAAAACAAAACAAAACAAAACAAAACAAAACAAAACAAAACAAAACAAAAAGGAACATTAATTTCATAAATGATAAGACATCTTTTATCCATTTAGTATGAGAGGGTGGGTGAGGGCTTTTCCAATGCATTAAGGTAGCATGCCTTGCTATCAAAGTGAGGAAGGCTATAAAATCAGCAAAGTGAGAGGGCAGTGCCTTGTCAGTAGGCAAGACACCAAACAAGCCAACCAGTGGGGAGGGATGAATGGTAACAGATGTGATAGTCGAAAGTGAAACAAATACTGACTTCCAATACTGAAATAGTGCCAATACTGAACATGTGTGCAAGACTAGCTGGTCCTGTATGGCATCTATTACAGTTAGGATCGTTACCAGGATATATGCGAGCTAATTGACTTTTAGACCAATGGACTCTATGAACTACTTTGCATTGTAAAACCCTATGATGGGCACAAATAGAGGATGTATGAACATGTTTCTGAACTGACTGCCAAACCTCAGTATTATATCTATGTTGAGATCCTCAGACCAAGCTATTCGCAGCCCATCAGAAACCAGAGGTTTACATCCAAAAAGGATATCATACAGTTTAGAGACTGTTCCCTTGTGAGTAGGGAACTTTCATTTCATTTTTACTTTCATATTAATGCCAAGATAATCCTGATACTCAACACTCAAATAATTCTTCAATAGAATTGTTTTGTCCTTTTTACATTAAAAGTGAGAATTTACTCAAAACACAAATACTATGATTGCATCTTAATGGAAATATTTTTTACTTTTATTTGACTAAAGTTAAAGAGAGCATTTTTACCTTTACATGAATAAACTCTATGAAAGTAACTGTACTTTTACTTTAGCACAATATTTGTGTATTCTTCCCACCCTTGGTCTTTCTGTTCTGTTTCTGTGTTTTGTTTTGTTTTGTTTTACTTTTAGTCAGGACATCACTGGGTTACATAGTTTTAAATTAAGGAACCTAGACATAAGACATATAACTAGAATAAACAACACTGAATCCATTTTAGGAAATAGAACAGTGATACATAATCTTGCAGTGTAAGTACAATACAAATAAAGATGGTAAATATTGTTTAGAAATAATAGTTTAAATTGTACAAAGAAATAATAGCCCTTGTAAAAAATAAGATCGATGTATTAGACAGAAGCTGTAGTAAATATCCATCCATTACCAGCACCACGTGTCCCTTTCCCTGAGCAGCACAGGAATCAAACCAGCAACCTTCTCACTGTGAGCCACATGCACTACCTGCTGCACCACCGTACCACCTACTGCAGGAAATAATTCATTGTAATACACTAATGTAGATTCACTTTCTTATTGGTCGTGTGTTTTAAAGTTTAAATATAAATACTGAATTCAACAATGAAAATACAAAGTTTCTAGGGGACTTGGAGAACGTTGCATATAATATATGAATGTTTCCAGTTAAAATGATAAGATTTGCTATGTAACTCAAAGATTTACTTTTAGACTTTACTTTTCTGAATAAATGATGATGTCATTAGATTTATAATATCTGTGGTATGCTTACTCTTGCCATGAACTCATACTTCTTTGTCATTCCTAAACTCTGCTGTGAGGGGTCTGCTCATCCTGTATTCTGAGACACCGGCAGCGCCATGACGTCATGACGTTGTCTCGGATTGTTTACCGGATGAACCCGGAGAGAGGGGGCGCTGATGACACTGATTTTTCACACTGTAAACACTGAATGTCTTCATTCTGCACGGGACTACTCAAAGAGGAGGAAACTCGGATGCGGTTGTGAACTATCCTTAACTCAACACGGCTTTTATATCGCGCTTCAGCTGCTTAAGATTTGACACGGCGCTAGGGCTAAACCACGATATGGAAACATGGAGCTCCAATGACCCATCGCTGTAAGCAACAATGCTAATGTTAGCACAGCTAGCTAACAGGTCTCTCATTGTAGCTAAAGAGGAGTATAACCGTTATTTTATGTTGACTTGAAACCCGTGACTTCATTAGCATAGCCGATAGAGTTGCGTTTGGTGTGGATGTCTTAGTGCGAGGTGTCATCAGCTATGTAAACACCCAGCTGCTCCCTGTAACTTGTCCCCTGGCAGCTGTTGTTATTGTTGCTCGTCTCTGACAGTAGCACATTTGCAGTAGCAGTCCTTGTAACGGTGGCTGAATGGGGTGGGGTTTTTATTGCCGTATAGGCTTTAACAACAACATTTTCAACAGCTTCTAGTGGGCAATTCAGGACGTTGTCAGACAAAATGGGGTTTAGAACTTGCTGGAAATCTAGACATAAAAACGGCTCAGGACCAGGTCCCTGTTGGATCCGATCAGGATTGGCAGTCCTTCTCTGGTTATGTGTGACCCAGTTTGCCTGCGGAATTGGGGCGGTGGGTGAGACCAAAAACGTGATCCAGAAAGACGCAGAGTTTGATGTTACTTATAATGACACGGTCACAAGCGAGAACCAGACCATCTATGCGTTCAATCACACTATCTCAAGGAATAAGGTAAGTGCTTATAAACAATGTTTGGTTTATATTAATGTACAATGTGGGTGCTATGACATGTTCTTCTGCTTCCTGTGTTTTCAGACTGAGGGAGTGCGTGTGACAGTCGATGTGTTGTCACACGGTTTGGAGAGTCCTATCCTGTTTGTTATAAGACAGAAGCAGGCTGTGCTGTCTTTTCAAGTCCCTCTCATACTCAGAGGCCTGTGAGTATCTCCATAACTCCACAGAAATTGTAGAAATGCTATGATGCCTGATATGAGGGTACAAATACCAAAGGGATGTCAAATGTTATTTTTCACTTCAAAAAATGAAAGAATATACAGGAAATACCCTCAATTCAACTTAAAACTATAGTCATTAGCTGAGATACATAAAAAACAAAAATGAAATAAAACAGTCCTCAATATTTTAGTTTATTTTATGTTTCGACAACCTCCAGGACCAGAGGGAGTCCACAGTAGGTGAAACTGTTTTCTATAGACTTTAGGAGAGACAGCCATAGACAATCTGGACACAATGCTTGAAATAACAACAACATTAAAAAGCCTGTAGTTTAGATTTAAACTTCAGCTTTTAGAATCCACCTAAGGTTTTGTGAAATGAGGATGCAGGGCTTAAAAGAGTTAAGCAAAGAAGGGAAAGGGTACATGGTACATTGAAATGTTTGGTACATTGTGCAGATATTTGGGTTGATATATTGGAAATAAATATTTGCAGAAATGCTTATTTGGTGGTATAATAGTTTTGAACTTTCATTTTATGACACCTACATTATTTTGATAATATTGTGCATACCTGAGATGTAATGAGCTGGGCTTTGCTGAAAACTAGATCTAGAATATCAGTGGAATATAAAAATAAAAATATTCTAAACTCTTATAAACCTTTACAGGCCAACCATATTTTATTCTACATTTCATTTGAAATAAACACAAGGTACACTCAGTGAAGAGACCCCTTACCCCACTAGTATCTACAATTTCTGAGGAGTGACATGGTCTACCAAATGGCCCTTCGATGCAACAGCATTACCACGTCCAACTGACCCAGGCTTCATTTATTTAAGCGCCATGCTGATGCTATCTATTTTACCACATGGTCTCTCACTGGACCTCCAACTCAACTATGTAGACTGATGAGCAGCAAGAGCCAGAACATCACTGGGGTCATCAGGTGGGACCTTCTGTCCTAGGCCTTTTGTCCAGTTAGCTCCCACCACACCTCTAAGAGGATGGCCAGTGAACTGTGGCATCCCAGAGCCACCCTGCTGGTCTGACTCCTAGTCAGTTGGGACCTTCCTGTGTGGAGCTTTTTCCTGGTTGCTCTGGTTTCCTCTCACAGACCGAACACATGCTCATTAGATTAATTGGTATCTCCAAATTGCCCTAATTGTGTGTGTGTAAGTTTATCTCCTTGAATATTTGTCAGTCCAGCGATTGCCTGGCCACCAGTTCGGGTAATGCCTCTTGCTCAATGGCAGCCCCAAAAAGGATTAGTGGTAGAGATAATGATGGGCCCTGATAATTTTGCACAGGAAAGCTCTAGCCTTGTAATTTTTTAAAATGAAATTATATAATGACAAGAGAGTTTTGTTTTAATGTGAAAGTACTGCAGCATTCACAGCCTCCCTACATCCAAACTACAGTGTACACCTGTACACCTTTGTTGAACAAAATTACATCCAGCAAAAATTCAGTTATACTTTTGTGATGGAATTATTTTTTACATTTTTTTTTTTGCAATTTCTGTCGTTTGCAGTTTTTTAAAAAAAAATTTAGAGGGAAAAAATGATCAAAATCTGAAATTGAATTTTGTGTGAAAAGACTGGAGATAGTGTTTTTAGGCCATGTTGCCCAGTCCAAATTACAGTGTTAATATTATGCATTGTAACAGTACTGGGTTAAAGATATGATCAACGACCCTTAAAACCTGAAGATGAACATAAAGAATGTGATTCATGTTTTAATTCATGTTCAGTTTTGCCATAATAATTTTTAAAAAGGTTTCTCCGTGGAGAATTTTAAAGAACATGTCACATGAGACCTTGACATCAACTTAAAATACTCTGTTAGCTGTAGGTGTCTAAAGTTTGTCTCAGTTTTTAAACTGACCAAACAAAGCCCAGACCAGGCTTGCGTATGTCTGATTTGTACCTTTGGCACATCCTTGAACCTGCTCACACAGAATACACATACATTCATGATACAAGTTTAAACAAAGGAGTGTCGAGCTGTGGCTAGTGTCTGCCTAGGTGGAAAGTAATTATGACTTAAGGTCCTGTTTCGAATCTTATGATGTTGTTTGAAGTGTAATACTGGATGTGGACGTTACCTGTAATGCCTTGTCCCCGTGGGATATCCATGACATCACTGTTCTTGATATATATTTGTGGACAATAGCAAGGCAATACTTTGAGACCTGTGATCATGGGTCAGATTGATTAATGAATTTATGAATGTCTGTTAATGAGAGATTCGGCAGTCATATCCCGCCAAGTTTATTGGACTGAAGAATTATTTTTAAAAATCTTTCACTGAGTAATTTCTCATGGAATTAGGAAGCATTTAGGCCTGCAGTTAATCCTCTTTATTTGAGTAAAACTTGAAATGTACTCCCTTTGATACTTTTGGATTATGAGTCAGCAGTTACACACAGCTTTAGCAAACTGGCTCAGCTAAACAGGATTTCAACACAGGTTAGAGGTTGAGCTGTGTGTATTAGCCATTGACCAAAAACCCCTTCATGATTATATCTGTCTCCACACTCTTAGGTTGAGTCTATAATTGTGAAACATCTTAAAGGTCCTGGTCACAGTCTTTCCTGTTCAGTCACATGGTCTGTCATATTTCAGCTGATTTGTAATGAACCCTGGACTTTCACTTCCACCTCTGAGATACACCAGCACAGATCTGCAGGCCTGTGTTACTGTAAACAGGTTACCTCTTTGTCTGCAGAGCACGATTGCTTTTGTTTTATCAAGATGCTGTCACATGTTCCTTATAAAAACACATTTAGCTTTGTGCATTAAACACCACTGCACTGGGCTGTTTTGAGTTATTCTGCTTACAGGTTATTGTAGCAGCAGTATTTAACAGCACAGGTGTTTTAACAGCTGTCCTTTAACATTCAGTGTTTAATTTATGTTGATATTTGACTGAAAAATATCATGAATTTCTTCCAAGCAGGTGGGGCATAGTAGTGGGGCCAATGCCACACAAGCCCGCCTTCTCACTTAATGTAGTCCAAAATGTTAATGACAAGTGTTAATCAGTTGTAGAAATGAAGAGGACATGTACACAGGACATGTCCTGCAATGTGCATGAATACCCTATTTGCAATTGTCTTTGAGTACTGATCTGTTTATTGTTATCTAAAAACATATGATTGTAATAGGTTCGGATTGTTTCTGTTAAACATTTTTATGAAGTAAAATAAATATTTTGAAAATAATAGCTGATTAATACTCAGTTTATTGCTTAAAAATGTAAGTTGGATTAAATAAATTCAAATCATTTTTTTTTGCATCCTGAAAGAAGCTGGGGTAGCACATCTAAAGCCCCAGGCTGCCTTGAAATAATTGCCTTTGAAAGACCCAGTCGCTGTTGTACAACTTTTTGTACAGTTATTCTTTTTCTTGGCAGAATTTAGCTACTGTACAGACAATTTGTACAGTACTATAAAATCAGAAAATGCTTATAAACAATGGTGTTTGTTATGTTTAGCTATTAAGCCAATATTTTTTTATCATATATAAATAAGTTTAAAAAAATGACAGAAACTAATACAAGGGGAAAAAATGCTATCCACTCCAAGATATATATATATATATATATATATATATACATCTTTCCCACTTCGTAACATCAGGCAAGATATCACATGGTGTATATATGCATATAGTAGACATGCACACAAAGGCAGTAACCCCTACCTTAACAGGTCTTTAGCATATAGAAAAAATGTGTTTTTTCATCTTAGAAGGTGTGTAGTATATTCCATTTGATTAAAGTCCAAGACTTTTGTATCCATACATCACTGGTGGATTGGTTCCACTTCAACCATCTTATGATCGTACACCGGGCTCTCAGTAGCTCTGCAGGTATCCACTGATGTAACCATATTTGTTTTATGTTCCACCTCTCCTTCATCTTGAAGGAGCTTTTTGGATTCACTGATAAAATATGTTACATAACTTACAAATTATTATCTTATCTTCCATCCCTTTTTGTGTTAACTTGAGAAACTTTTCTATGGGGTTTGGTGTTATAAGTTTGTCTCACTCCTTTTGTGTTTCTCAAGTTAATTTGCAGCTACAAGTATCTGAAGAAGTCCTTCCTTGGTAGATCAGGTTAATTCTTTAGTTGATTATCCTACAGCTATCTGCATCAAATAAATGTACTGATGATCTAACCCATAATTGGACCATCTTTTTATCCTACCCTCCAAGTTGTCAGGTGTAAAGGTCTTTAAATAAATGTACTGATGATCTAACCCATAATTGGACCATCTTTTTATCCTACCCTCCAAGTTGTCAGGTGTAAAGGTCTTTAAATAAATGTACTGATGATCTAACCCATAATTGAATCATCTTTTTAATCCTACCCTCCAAGTTGTCAGGTGTAAAGGTCTTTACAAAACCATGATTGATAATGGTGATACAAGCTCAGGCAGTGTCATAAACAAGGCACAGATGAAAAGGGCACATATGCAAAACACCACACCAGAAGTCAGAGCCAGGCAGAGTTCAGATCAGGTGACAGTATTCAAAAAACATGAGAAAAAAAGGCAAGGTAATGCGGGGATGGATACTGTGAGGTACGACGAACTGGCAAACAACAGTGGGAGACATGAGGTTAAATACAAGAGGTAATGAGGGGTGATGAGAAAGAGGTGGCAGCAGTGACAATCTGGAATGGAGAAAAGGGTTAGTTGCTCCAAAATAAAACAGGAAGGACAAGACAAGAGACGTGAATGTGCAAAATTACAGAAAACTTGACCGACATGACAGGCAGTCCAAATGCCACCTTTGTTTTACTGTAGGTTCTGAGTAGGGGTGGGACAAAAATTTGATAAGACGATCATTGTCATCCTCCCTCCTGCAATATGATTATCGATATGCTGGCGCCAAATATCAATATTTTAATTAATCAAATATTGAGCTTTAAACATGCTGTATGTCCCTTTTGTTTTGTCACCTGGAGATGCTACTTGATGGCTCTTCAAGGGGGCACTCCTCACTTGAATGAGTCAAACTTGAACGGAGATTACCAGCCGAAGAGGAGAAAGATTACCAAGCAAAAATGTCAGACATCGGTGCAAACAAAAGTACATTGAAGGATGCCCTAGCCACTTATAAATCCAAAGTATGGGATTGAAGGGACAGACAAAATCGATTATTGTGACATGCTGTGACATTTTTTTTTTTGCAATATATCAATAATCGCAGAATTGCTGCACCGTGATTATATCATTATCGTGGACCATGTGTTTTGAGGGAAGTTCAGTCTACCTAATCTGTTATGGGAACATGTAAAGAAGGTTTTTTCTGTAATGGCTCATGGTACATGCTTTTCTTGATATTCAGCCAGTTAACACAGATTTTGAAGCCTCACTTTGGTGACATTCACTAAATGTACGAGCCAAAGATGCTGAACCAGCCTTCTAAGTAAGCTGTCCAGTATTACCCGTTGCAGATATTTACATATCAGGCAACAAGTGTTCTCACATGTGCTGCAATAAGAGTCAACATCATTAATGTTTCTATTCTATTTTAATTTTAATTTATTTTTGTTTTTATCTCCTTAGAGAATAAATTCAGGAATCATATTAGGCACAGGGACCATTTTAGAAGTCAAGATTTAGCACAGCTATTGGAAAAACCCAAACGATAACCATACCTATGCCCAGCTTTAGTGCCATCATTATTATAGTCAAATTTAGTTTATTCCCAAATGTGTAACAATGAGGTCAGTAGCAAATTAAAAATGGCCCACTTTATTTTAAATGTCTTTTCTAATTCTAATCTGTGTTTCATTGCAATACTCAAGTGTAGGGCTGAACGATTTCAGGAAAAGATCTAATTGCGATTTTTCTGGCAGATATTGCGATTTCAATTCGATTCACGATTTTCTTCAAATCAAGCTTAAGTTCAATATTCACTATGTTTGCAGCATAGACAAAAGTAAGGAAATCAATGATCAAAAGCACACAACACACTATTCATCATCAAATATTAATGATGAATAATCTGTTATCATTATTTAAGGGATACTCATCTGTTGAAACTCTCCCACTTCCTCTGATCTTTTGTACTTTCTTTTTATTATATTGTTTTTTTATACCTGTTTTATGCACTTTTGTACCTTTTTTAAGGTGCCCTTAAATAAAATGTATTATTATTATTATTATTATTATTATTATTATTATTATTATTATTACTTGTACTCCTTAACAGAGTCTTTGTATTGTTGACCTGCTTACCAGCACTTCAGTAAATGCAAATTACCTGCAAATGTGTAAAATAGTATGTGTAAAATAGTTGACACAACAGATCCTGGGTCAGTCAGGAGGGCTGCAAAAAATTGCAGCTTTGGCGATCACAAAATTGCCTTTTCTGAAATTGCGATTTCGATCCGAATACGATAAATCGTTCAGCCCTACTCAAGTGGTTCAAGGGTTTATTTATCTATATTTTATTCTTTTTATTTTCCTTCCCCCCTTTTTTTAAAACTCCCTTTCCTTTCCTCTCCAGCTATCAGCGGAAATACCCTTACAAACATGTTGGCAGAACATTATGTCAACCTCCAACCCGAGCCCTCGCTGAGACGCAGTACTTTTTTGTGGATGTGTCTACTCTCTCCAGTCAGGGTACCAACTACCAGCTCAGGGTCAGCCGAGTGGAAAGCTTTACCCTGCAGTGAGTTACTAAAGAAATTACTTTGTAGTTTGTTCCGTGACTAGCATCTTAATTTGTCTGTTCACATCTTTATTTGGTAGAAACTGATTTACTATGATGTCTGATGTATAATTTTCCTCTTGATTACAGGACTGACAAGAAGTTCAGCTTTACTGCGTCACCATCCCAACCTCAGGTAAACAGTATGACCCAAAGCTTTGTGTGTTTATGAATGACAGAAGGTGCATCTCCACAAAACGGAAGATTAGTCACACATGTTTGTAGAAGGCAGACTGGAAGAGTAGAGGGGGTGTTGCTAGTGATGGGAAAGTGGAGAGAGTACAAGAGAGAAAGTGGATGGTGGATAAAGGAACTTTCTGATTTTATGTAACGCCCTTCTGCTTTTTATTTTGGCCTTTTCTGGTCTCTTAGAACTTATTCTCACTGGTCTTTCAGAACTAGACGTCCACGGTCCTTTGACATTTTGCCCTCAATGTAAATGTGATAGAGGTGGAACGGGAGGTTGGGGTGGGGTCCTCTATCACTTCAGAGGCAAGAGGGGATTGGCTTCAGTGCTGTGTTTGTGAGCATGTCCTGTCGTATTCATGTGGTGCTTTTGCTGCGCTATGCTCTTTCACAATGCACCAACTCCATAATCCAATGTAAGCGAACAGACAAGGACACAAATTTTACACCACCACAGAATAATTATTAAAGGAAGACCCATTTCAATGAGGTCTTGCCATAGTCTGTCTTGCAGCAAAAAGGTGAAGAAATGTTTTAAATTAGTGCTTCATGACCAGAGAAATTCAACAAAGTCCAAAGTCACAATTTGAAGTTATAACAAAATAAAACTGTCACATTAAAGGATATTAACCGAAGAAAACCAACAGAAGCCTTTTGTTATGCAGCCGAAAATGATTTTACATCATCATCCCAACTTTGACAGGGAAAAATCGCCGGTCACAACACAGACTTTTGGAATGGCATCCAGGGCGGCTGAAAGCCCAGTGGAGCCCAGGCCCCATTTTTGGAGCGCCCCTGTTAGGACAGGCATGTGACCACAACCCCCATGGTGGTTGTGTCCCACTATTAAGGAGACCTGGTATCCTCAATGACATGTAGAATTTTAGCACTGAAACATCTAAGTTCAATAAATAAAATACTAAATCTATGTTATTTTTAGTTGAAAAATTACTTAACACAACATTTTTCCCAGACTTATTAATTTAGAGAAATTCTAATTTTTTACTTATGATGGGTCATGTCTTTTGTGGTTGCCAACTTGATGCACTTTTGTACAATGGTCACAAATACTTTGAAAACTTTTGCTTCACGTTTACAGATGTTAAAACAACAGCATCAGGGAGGAAGGCATAGAAGGAGAAGGATATCCAACATGAAAAATCATTGAACATAACCTGATGCTTTAGATCATCAAAATAATATACAGACGTTGTTAGGTGAATTAGGACAATGTTTATTTTTTTGTCATCTTATAGCAAAGATTGAGCCCCACCACCACACAACTTTTCAAGTGTCAACAATAACGAAATAATGACAAGCATGTAAACACATTTAAACTCAGAGCATGGTATAAAAATGCAGGACATTTATTTTAATAGCACTCAGAGTATGAATGGCTTTTGCCAGTGACATGCACTTACTTTTTCACTTAGGTCCTGGGAATCAGACAGTTTGTTTCTACATCCACCACAATAATATCAGGCTCTGTTCTGACCATGCTGTTCTTGACCTCATTTTTTGTAACTGTTTTGATTGTGAGCCCTGTGGTTGCCGGGTTCACGTGCTGTTTTTATGAGCTAGTCACTTGTGTCACCCAGTACTTTGTCTTGATCTGGTTTTGGTCATATTTTACCACATAAAATATACCAGATCCTGAGAGGAGGAGGGTTTTTTTTTATGACTGAATCTATGTTTTCACATCCTAACTTGTCTATCCACTCCTTTCAAGGCTCCTTATTTTGTTTTCCTGTCTTCTTTCCCACCCTTTATCTTAGTACTTCAAGTACATCTTCCCAGACGGGGTGGACACTGTGATCGTCAAGGTCAACTCCGACATGAACTTTCCCTGCTCAGTTATGTCTGTTCAGGACATTCAGGTACAATAACTCCTGCTCTTGTCGCCAAAGCGAGACTGATGTTCCTCTTCCACTCCTTGTTATGTTGTATCCAGTAACACAGAAGTAAAAACATTGTCAAGTGTTGGTTACCCCATTTTCCCCTGAACTTGTCAGTGTTTTTGTCAGCAGTCTAGCTAACCCTGTGGTTTTCTTCTTAATGGTTGTTCTTCATCATTCTCTGCTTCTTATTTAATGTTTCCCTTTATTTATTCAGTGCCCTGTCTATGACCTTGACAACAATGTGGCCTTCATTGGGATGTACCAGACCATGACCAAAAAAGGAGCAATCACTGTGCAGGTAATATTTAAGCCACACATGATGCATACTTGCCACACTGAAGTGCTCTGTGACATCAACTCATAAACACATCTATATCACATCATACCTCTGTACTTCTCTTCCTGTCCTCTAGAGAAAAGATTTCCCCAGCAACAGCTTCTATGTAGTGATAGTAGTAAAAACAGAGGATGAGGCATGCGGTGGTCCTCTACGCTTTTATCCTCTTCGTCCTGATGAGCTCATTGATGCCGGAAACCGAAGCAAGGTCATCGATGTAATGGTCTCACCCGCTATCAACTGTAAGTCAGAATATGACAAACATTAAAGCTCCTGTGAGAAATTTTGAGTTTACATTAATTTTAGTGTTTTCTGTGAACAAAATAATGCCTCTTGTGCCTTTGCAGATCATGGTCTTTACATGTGAAAATAATGTCTGATTGAAGAAAAATCATTTTCTGTCTTTTTATAGGAAAATGTGACTGTTATTCGGTTTTTCTGTTCAAACTATTATTTTATAATGACTATTGTAAAAGGGGAATGTCAGACACACTTTCCACAACTTCTTCTTAATCTTTAAAAATGGGATACATTCTATGTACATGTGAACTACAAACCCCAATTCCAATTAAGCAGGGATGTTGTGTAAAACGTAAATAAATACAAAATACAATGATTTACAAATCCTGTTAGAACTGTATTCAACTGAATACACTTCAAAGACAAGATTTTAATGTTTAAACTTTTAATTTTCATTGTTTTTTCACAAATATTCACTCATTTTGAATTAGATGCCTGCAACATGATCCAAAACAGTGACATGATTCAGCAACATGTTTACCACTCTATTACATCACCTTTCCCCTTCTTGTAAGATGTATGACTTCAGCAGCTCAGTGGCTTCATAATGTGCCACACATTTTCAGTGGGAGACAGGCACCTGTACTCTTTAACTCTGAAGTGTGCAGAATGTGGCTTGGCCTTGTCTTGCTGAGATAAGCAGGGAAGTCCATAAAAATGATATTGCAGGGATGGCAGCATATGTTGCTCACAAACCTTTCGGTGTCTATCAGCATTAATGGTGCCTTCACAGATGTGCAAGTTACTCATGGACACTAACACACCCCCATACCATCACAGATGCTGGCCTCTGAACTTTGCCTGGGTAACTATCTGGATGGTCCTTTTTCTTTTTAGCCCATTATTCCCCAAAAACAACTAAAAATGTGGACTCATCAGATCACAGCACACTTTTCCACTTTGCGTCAGTACAGCAGCAAGCAAGCAGGCGATGTTTATGGGTGCTGTTGATGAATAGCAGCTGCTTTTCAGGATAGATTTAACTTGCACTTTTATATGTAGCGAAGAACTGTGTTGACCAACAATGAATTTCTTAAGTGTCCCTGAGCCCACATGGTAATGTCCTTTACAGAATGATGTCGGTTTTTAATGCAGTGCCGCCTGGGGGATCAAAGGTCACAAGCATTCAGTGTTTGTTTTTGGCCTTGCTGCTTACATGCAGAGATTTCTCTGGGTTCTCTGAGTCTTGTTGCCCCGTTCCACCTTTTTGGAATGTGCTGCAGGCATCAAACTCAAATGGGTGAATATTTGCAAAAAAAACAATGAAGTTTATCAGTTTGAACATTAAATAAATCTTTTCTTTGTAGTGTGTTGAACTGAATATAGGTCAATATATAATATATTGTATTCTGTTTATTTATGCATTAAGCAACATACCAACTTCATTGGAATTGGGTTTTATAGCAACATCAGCATCAATAAATATCCACTATCACCATCCGTAACAAGTGGCGCATTCACTGTTCAAAGGTTTTCATTGACCCCAGGTTTCTCTCTCAGCAGCATCAGTGGCATGTAAATGAGTGTGAAAGCATCTGAATGAGACAAGCGAACAGTGAATGCCACTCTACACAGCATCATCATACTGACATCAGCCTGTAAATCAGGTCTAAATGGGCATATGTGGATAAGTGTCACCTGAAGTTTAAGAGGCACTTTAACTGTTCAGTTGGCCACGTCATCCCACATTTAAAGGAAACAGTTGTAGATGTCAGTCAAAATATTTTTGAATATTTTTGTTAGTTCCAGTCTTGTGTGAACTGAAGGCATCAATGTCAGACCTTTTTTGTTACAGAGTAGCCAGGGTCAGATAATATAAGAATGAGAATAGACTAACCAAATATATCTGTCTGTGTAATTTACAGCGGAGGTCTATGTGATGGGCATGCTGTTCTGTCTGGGGATCTTCCTCTCGTTCTACCTACTCACTTTGCTTGTAGCCTGTGTGGAGAACAAACGGTAAGATTTAGCATTTCACTCCATAAACCAAACCATTTAACCACCAAGAAATCTTAGGGTACGGACAAGATGGCCTAAAAATCATATTTTCATGTCTCATGACAAGATGCATTATGTAACTCAGTCTTTTTCTCTGTAACAAAATGAATGGTTATTACAGTACTAGGGTTACTAACTGATGTGGGTCTAGGACAATGAATTCATGTTTTTGCTTGTTAGACAACACAGCAAAAAATAGAAGTTCAAGACACCAAAAAGTGGTCCATTTCTTTCTTTCAATGCTTAAAGATTGCAAACATATATATATTTATATATACATATATATATATATATATATATTTTTTTTTTTTTTTTCACACACACATACATACATATAATGCATGTATGTGTTTATGCTGATATGTATGGGTATGTATATGTATTTATAACTCTTTATTTGTAATTATTCTATTATTTTCTTTTGAAAAGTGGAATAATAGAAAAAAATGCAGTTCTCCTTTTGGACATAATTGTGTTAAATCATAACCATATGATCATTGCAATAAAGTTAAAAAAAAATAGTAAAAAGAGATCACTCAAGTAACTTGAAAATATTTTATTTTTTGTATAAGCTGCTTTACTTCATTTGACATTAGTTTGATAAATGTTGATTCATATGACAGAACCATTCAAAAACAATCAAATGTTTATGTTATTGTCTTTATGTCTGTAGAATGAAGAAGAGAGAGATGTTTCAGATTCCTGCTGACATGTCTCCTGCAGAGACAGGTAACCCAGCAACTAGCTATATAGGACTGACCCATTGGGGCATATAAAAGGGGGTATGACACAAACCATTTTTTTCCAGACTTGTGCTGGATAAGTTGTTAAATTTTTTTTTATTCAAAAAACACCTAACATGCTCTACTGGGACTGTTCAACTTTCCAGCTTTTTATGTAGAATTTAACGTGCGTGTGAACTCAATGTGTGTCTCTCACTCTCTCTCTCCCCTCATGCTAATGTGTGGTTCAGCCTCTCTGCTTGGGAAGAACGGAGATGGTATAATGACACTGTTACTCCTTTCTTTTGCACTGGCTGCACTGTCTGTCATTGTTTTGATCATCTCATCTTCACATGCACTGCATGCAGTAGCTCACATACTAAAACTCCTTCCTTTTACACAGCCTTCATAATATTGCTGATAAGATAGTGCTGTTGGTGTAATGACATAAACAAGGCACTATTAGAAGCTGTTACATAAACTTTTATGACACGCATCATATAATTGCTGATACACTTCGCTCACCTGCCTGTATTTGGAACTTTGATACTCTCCGGTGCCACGTGTAAAAAAATGAAATGACCACTCTTGTTTCAAGGACTGATGGTATTTCAAAGTACTAATGATTAAAAATTACAGACCCTCATTAATTTTGGCCTGTAGCTGCTTTAACAGAAATATATCTTAATAAAGTATGTTTAAATACAGGTAGACAAAGTCCAAAATTGTGTGATTATGGCTAAAACTTTACTCTTAAAATACATTTAAAATTGCTGAAATCTCACTAAATTAAGTCGATTACCACACCAAAATAATACTATTGGAGATCGTTTTACTGTAGTTTGTATACATCTTAATTTGACCCAAGCCAAGACATTTGGCACATGTTCTATGTTTTCTGCACAAGGATTTGAACCTAAAATCAATCAGAATAAATGTGTAGCCTAGTAAAAAATGGTATTGTAATCTGCTTTTGCATTTGACTTTAAGCTGGAGCGATAGCATGTATTGCATGTATGCCAAAAGTAGATCATAATAATTGTGTTTGAAATGTACAAAATTGTAGAGTGTCCTAACAGGGCCCCTTTCCAGCTATTGTAGCAAATAGAGACATGCCCCCAGACAATAAACATGGATGTTTAACCAGAGCAGGTATAAAACTTTTACATGTGACATTTTTGCATGTATGCTCAATAAATACAAATGTTCCTGTGGTAAACTGAAATGTACATTTTAAACCATTTCTTCCTGGACTTTATTATGTCATAGTTGTACAGACTCCACCTACGTGTGTGGTTTTACTGCTCGTCACAGGCAGACTCCAAGTACCCCCACCTCCCCCTCCTATCAGACGCCGTTTGGGCAGCCAATCAGTGCAGAGCTCATTATCATGGCCGCCTGAAGCCACCTCAGACCTGAGCATTTCCAAAGGGGAGGGAAAAAGAGCTGCATCTGAGTCTCTTCAAAGGCAAAATTTTCATTTTTAACTTAAATCAAGTCCTTGCTTAATAGACACCCAAGACATGATGTAAATGGTCAAACACACCAGGACATAAGACCCTTTACTTTTTCTATAAATAAGATGAAAACTACATCTCTTGCTTATGGTGAAATTCTTAGGCAGACAACTTTGCAACCTGTGCTAAAACATCTCATTTATGGTAACACTAGTCTTTGATTAGATGATAAATCAAGCTTTATCTATCTTGGAAAACACATTCACACTTATTTTTTAGTTAAATGAAGATTTCTCTTACTAGCTATGCTCCATCAATGAGTCTGTGTTTGTTTGCTCTGAATTTTATGCTCCTAAAATGCCAAAGTTATAAACTTGTCTAAACTGAGCCTTATGTTTCACAGAGAAACAGCTAAAAAGATCATTCATCTTGCCAGTAAGGGGAAACTAAACGTACACTCCACAGCTGTTTACAGTGTGATGGAGTATGCTAACATTACATCCATCAAGATGTTGTTCAATTGATGGCACAGAAGAAAATGAGTATTCATGAACACATAATGCAAAATAAATTGTCAAGAATTTTTACAGAGGGGGTGGAAAAATTAGACCTATTATTAGTTATAGATGATCCAGATTTCAGATTTATGCTCATGTAAAAAGTTTAAATGTATGATATCTATTACCAATATGATTTACCTTTAACAATTTTGGATTCATTATCTATTCAGTCACCTGAAAAAAAGTATTTTCTTATGAAGAGGCTTCATTAAAGTTACAAAGAAGCAACTGTTTCATTCGAAAGTACATGAAAAAAATCACGTACTGTTGATGTGGGGCTTCAACTCTAGACTTATTCTCAGTGTGGATCTGCTTATGCTAACCGCAGGCTGTGCTAACATCATTTGTGTTTTTTAACCTGCAGACGGTTTACAGATTTAAACAGATTACCTTCACTCCAGCAGCCTCCTCTCTACACAACCACAGAGTCTGCATCTGCACCACACGGTCCTCACATTATCAGACTTTCACTCTGACTGTCATCTCAACCAAGACTTTCCACATGCAATCACGAGACGGTTTCAGAGTGGGGGAAAATGTGTACAGAATAGAAAATACATGAGAAAAATTAAATCCTAACCTGTTAACCAGTAAATAAACTGAATAATCCTTCTATAGATCTTTGTTAGTCTTGCACATATCAAAACGAACGTTACTAAGTGTGTTACCCAACATCAGAGCCTAAAAATAAAACTTAATAAAGGAATAAAACAGAGATTGAAAAAGAGGACACACCATAAGAAAGAAATAAAAAAATGCTTGTATTGAAGAATGAAAGAGTAAATAAATAAAGCAATGATTAGTCAAAGAAATAAAATATTCAGGAAAAAAAATTACTTAAAAGAATGATGGATTCAAAGAAATAAGGCACCATGGATAAAACAGAGTTCACAAGAAAGCCTTTCAACAAATGTATAAAGCAGATTAAAAGAGGATACCGATGGAGCTAAATCAATAAATACATTATTTTACAAATTAACAACTACAAAAAACTGTGTGCCATATAATCTTCTAAAATGCTACCTATTTATTTGTTTTTCCTGTAATTTTTTCCCATTTACTTTTCTGTTTTTAATAACAGAAATGCTCAAGCTATCAGTTTTAAAAAATGTGTAATTTTGGGCATGTTGTGCTTACAAACACTGTGAGGCAATAATTTTCCTACAGGATCCCTGCATGTTGTGTTTGCTCCCTCACATGCCTGTGTTAGTGTCCTAACATTTCAGCTTCAGTGCTGTAGTGGTGCTCATTTGTGCAGTTTTTGACATGGTCAGAGTTGGTCAATTTAAATGTGTGTTTATATTGATTTACAGGCAAGGTTCCAAGCATACAGTATGAATACGGCTCCTTTGGTAAGTATGGACAGATCTGGTTTTGACTCTACATTATTGGTTTGGAAAGGTCATCCGATCAACCCCCCTCCCAACCCCCCGTTTTCCAGCTGACAATGGCAGTACCCTCAGCTCAGAGGCCATCACTGACAGTGCCACATCCACCGACAACAACTATGGATACATGGGTAAGACAAATATTGACACACTTTTTATTTATTACTTTGTATTTATTTAGTAAATAGTAGTAAAAGACACACCTGTTCCTGCCTGCTAAGTTAGTCTCTGTTTTGCCTGCAGCTCTTTTAAGGGATAGTTTTGATTTTTATTAAGTGGGGTTGTGTGAGGTACATGGCATGAGCCTGAACATCTGCCACAGTGTCACAGCTCAGTTCTCTCTCTGTTCAGAAAATCTCAGGACAGGCACTAATGCTATAAATTGCTGTACATGTTGCCAGGTTCTCGACTACATTAAAAGAATTATGGGAGAAATCAAGCCAAAATATCAGCATGGGGTCATTGCATGCCACACACAGTTTATTTACATTCGCTTATATCCCATTGCCAACCCACTTTGATTAGGCACTATTTTTGAGACATGGCACAGCCTACATGTCCTTTTGCCAGCAGCACAAACTAGTTTGCTTCACAAAAGGAAACAGCTGCTACCAAATGGGATAAATGCATGTTTTTAGGCGCGAATGTGAATAATTTGGAATACTTGTATAAACTGGAGTACACACGGTCTGAGTCAAAACGGTCTGAATTGAAAATGGAGGAATCTACTATGGGAACTGGAGGACTGGAGAAACACACAATACCTTTTGTTTCAGGTGAAAAAATCCTGAGCTCATGTCATCAAACTGGATGAAATAAGAGTGCTACTAAGAAAAATCACCTCAGGATGCTTCAGGATGTTCAGGATCCTGTCGATACTATCTACTTTTACACATTTGTCTGCAGTGAGCAGCTCTCATCACGTAGAGCCTTGTTGCATTAATGGACATAAATAATTGTACAGACCAATTTCACTGTTTTACCAACTCCAAGGACAAAACAGAGGAGCTGAATTAAAGTTCATCTTCAAGTTAGTATTTGGCTTATACTGATTGTTTATTTTGAATAGACAGAAGCCATGGTTTCAACAATAAGTGTACTTCATGATGGCAAACAGTATGTTTGTTGTTGTGGGGGTAAATTGAGCTGTAATGACTGTGCTTTGTCAGCAGGATAATCCTAAAACATTTATACATTTAGCTAATCATTATTTGGGATGAAGTGTCATTTGTGTATCTGGAAAAATTCAAGTAAAACCATAGTTTGATCCTTACACTGCTGGACATGTAGGCTGTGCTGTGTCTGAAAATAGCGCCTACTCAAAGCAGCTTGGTAGTGGGATATAGAGTGGATGTAAACAAACTTTTGGTAGCATGTGATGACCCCATGTTGTTTTTGTGGCTTGATTTCTCCCACAATTCTTTTAATTAAGCAGAGAATCTGGCACCATGTACAATAATGTATAATATTAGCATCTTTCCTGGACACGCATTCAGGCTCATGCAATGTATCTCACACAACCCCACTTCAAAAAAAGCCAAACTATCCCTTTAAGGACAGAGACTGTAGTGTTGCTTGTTCCTTAGTACTGCTATAGTTGGTAGAAGTTGTTTCCAGTGATTGTACACAATGTGGACTTAACATAGAATAATGAACTTAAACTAGCTGCTGAGCATAACTGAGATGTCCTAGAGTGTTGGAGGGCTTATCTGACCAAAACAGCTGAAAAAAGCCACAAAATCATTCAGCCATGTTCTCTGTGTTGATCTCCATTTTAACGACTCTGAGGCTTCACTTCTTGGAAACTATTAAACGCTCCAAGACAGTTTAAAAGGCATATGCATGTAGCATCAGGGCATGATAATGTATATACTACAGGTAACTTTGTGCAGGCCAGCAGGTAACTGAAGACAGTGGGACAGTCATAATCCAGCTTGGTACAGGGCAACTGGACCTAGTGAGCACTCCATAACAGCAATTTTTATCCCCATACACACTACTGTTTCAAGCTGTTATATTTCTAATTTGTGTGACATGCTGTGTCTTAAGTGTGTAGATATTAGAGCATACGAGGCTCAAAATTTAACCTTGACTAGTGTGAATCATTTGGCTAAGTAGACAGGAAAATAAAAAATAGGTAGTCGTATTACCTTTGTTTCAGCAGAAATGTGTGTCCTGTTCAGTAAAAATGTCAGAGAAGTTAGCACGTTGCTCTTTCAATTTATGCATTTCAAAATAAAAGCCCAGTGTGGTATTCCTGTGGAGAAACTCCCTAGTTCATACAGAATGCTTTTATTCTAAAATTTTGTTGGGTCAGTTATTAAGTTTATTCAAATAATATAAATAATATTGTACAAAGTCCAATAGAAAAAAAAGTATATTGTAGACATTTATTTGTCATACCCAATTGTGCCACTAAACACATGACATTTTGCCCTTTTTTCTCCAATCTTGGGGATTTGGGAAGTTTGTACAGTGAATAATATGTCCTTCATGGTCCTTATTAAGGTGAAACTTCCGAAGAGGGGTAGGGTTGTGTCAAAAAAGTAACATGTCTGTCCAACATGCAGCACGCACTGTTTTGGTTGATAATTGCGGCACTGTAAGCCAGGGCTGTCGTTTACCTGCAGTCAACACGTATCCTGTGACAGAGATTCCCAATAGTTTTAGCCTTTAAATGATTCTGCCAGAAGCTGGGGACCCAACTGTTGGAGGTATGAAATGTTGTGCACAGCCAAGCAATCATGCAAGCTTGCGTTTTAGGGATTTTCCTACACAGCTTTCCTACACCTTTTACTGTTTCTTCGGCCCTTGGGGGGTCCCAGCCCCAGTTTGGAAGAGTAACGTGCTTCAGAACAGTCACAGCAGTGTTACAGCAGTGGTGATACTGAACATCTTATTTTTGTTTAACAGCAAGGTTCATGCTGGCAGCTTTTAGCCCTTTCACTGATTTCTCTGTGTGTCTTTGTTCATCAGGACAGGAGCCTTTCAAACGCCGCCCATTCCTCAATCACGTTCACAACATAGCAGTCTACATCGGTGACACACTGCCACTTTATCAGCCAAATCAGTAAAAAAATTGCACCAAACCAATCAGCACTTTGTGAATCAAAATCAATGAGATGAAAATAATGATGCCAAAGTGGGACAAGATTCCAAATCCTATGTAAATAAAATGATCAGAAAACTATATCAGGATTTCATTTTTACAATCAGTTAGTCTGTTAAACTGTGTGATAAAGATTGAGGAAAGCTGATGAAATGTCCAAAAGGTGGGATGTGTTTGACCACCTTTGCAACCCCCATGATCCTACAAATCCAGATATCCTTTTATTGATTCAATTTTCCTTCCAATTAATCCAAAGTTTGTTGCTTTTTCAAAATTCTGACCTTTTCCTCTTTCTTCTCCCTCCACCAGAGCGGTCGCTGGACAGTGTTGGGCGAAGCAGACAGGAGTCTCTGAGCTCTGTAGAGGAGGATGACTATGACACACTGGACGATATCGACTCAGACAAAAACATTGTCCGCACCAAGGTAATAATCATACTGCCTTTATACACAAACAATTTATTCTATTTTTAATGGCAGCGGAGCTTTTCTTGTAATGTAGTGTTAAACAAAAATGTTTAATATTGTTGTGTCCACATCAGAAATTTCTGTGTGTATCTGACCTGGCCCGCAAAGACAAGAGGGTCCTCAGCAAGAAATATCAGATCTACTTCTGGTGAGGACTTTGCTAAGATCATGATATAACACAGTGCAACGTCCTTTCTCTGAACTTTAATTTAAAGGTCTAATGATTATCCTCTTTTCAGGAACATCGCAACCATTGCAGTGTTTTATGCGCTGCCAGTCATCCAGCTGGTTATCACCTATCAGACGGTATGAGACATACTACAAACAAATAAAATATATATACAAAGGGTGTCATGATTTTCATAAACATTCAAGATGACCTCAATAAGATCTGTTTTCTCACTACCCCCGATTAACATTTTCATTTCCCAGCATAATAAAACGCTTTCTAATCAGATTTTCCAGAGAATTTACAAAAACAGTTTCAATAGAAAAGTAGAAATTTTAAGTTTTTTTGATTTATTATTGTGTCATATTTATATGCCTGCATGGGCTTACACCATGAGTTTGAGCTGTATAGTGTCAGGAATTATAAACAGACCATTTACAGGAGAAAAACTGCTCAAAAATGGTGGAAAAGCTCCTCTGCTCAAGGGGAATGTTGTGTTTTCACTCCACACAAATATTCTCATTTGTATACTGTCTGTTTTGATTAGTCAACTCCATAACCTGATCATTTTACCTTTTTTTGTGCTGGTCCCAGTACCCATTAACCTGATGTACCATATAGATGTTCAATATATTTCAGTGGTCCAGCTGGGATTGAGCCCACAGAGAGTGTTTGGGAATGGACAGAACCTTTCAAAAGCATATCCAGCTCGTGACTGGATGATCAATCACATTTATTACCGGCCTATTAGATAATGTTGTAGGCAGATGCTACTGCTGCAGTGTAAAGGACTTTTCTTGTCATTAAATAGTGGTTTATCAACCTCCTCTGAATACACCATATGGCAGTGATACCAATTACAACAAAGCACTGGTGTAAATAATGAGGAAAAAAAAATTCGACCATATTCATGTAAAATCTTTTTTTTTTCTAATAAAATAGGAAATGACTGAATTTTCAAAAATCCCCATTTAATCCCCCTGGCTTTTTTGTCTTTCTCAATGGAAATATAAATTCAGATTATAAGACTACTTTAAAAGTTAAGAAAACACTCAGTCAAAATTGGGCACATTTTCTGGTAAAATGTAAGAAAACAATGTAAGTTGCCTTGTCTGGTGTAGCTAGCTTAAACTGTGCTAGCACCCCCAGCCCTCTGTCCCTTCTGCAGATATCTGTCCCCATGTCCATGACTGAATGTTGTCATGCATAACTCCATATTGTATGCCTGTTTAACATGGCACAACTGACATACATTTTTATCTCAGTTTTCTAGGTCAAAATACTGGCTGAATCGATCCAGCACACAGAAACCTCTGCTGCAAAGAGTGACAGCCACAGCTAGAAGCAAAATAAAAACATAGGAATTTGTTTAATGTGAAAAGATGATGTCTACTAAAAGTGCAATAGCTTCAACACAGTATGCATGAAGGAGGCTGTGACTCACAATCTGCAACAAATCTAGAGTCACATTCTGACCACGCTGTTCACATGCCAAAGAGCTGCTTACATGTCCTGATCAGGAAAATGCAGAATGAAACAACCCATCAGCAAAAATGTAAAATAAAATAAAATAAAAACTACATTGAATTACACAACCTGTGTGAGGAGAAGTGATGTAGAAATGGAAGGACTGAATCTATTTTGTAGATTTCATATTTTGTTTTAACCTTTATATAACCAGATAAGTGATGTTGAAATCGAAAACCCAAATATTTATATTTCAGAACTAATTTAGTAGATTTTCTTGGGAGGTTAAAATGGACGTGATGTTCTCTGGTAACTCACTTTAGTTTGAGAAAGTCATGAATTTGGTTTTATACAAATTTAAAACCAGTTTCAGTTCCTGCAGACAAGACTGATCAATGTTAAAAGCCGACTGTAAAAACTAACAAGCTTGAGTAATCGATGACGCACAGCAATAAATAATGGTGTCATCTGCATGAAAGTGGAACAAAACATTTGACAGATTTCACACAGGTTGTTGTCATAGATAGAAAATAATATAGGTCCTCAGACCAAAACTTGAGGCACACCTTTAGAGACCTCCAAAGGTAAAGAGGCAGTACCGGCCTCCTGAACAAACTGCGTTCTGTCAGACAGATAATGACCAAACCAGGATGCTGCTTGCGCTGATACTCCAATTGAGGTTATTTACCAACAACCTGTGTCCACTGTGTCAAATGCTTTTGACATGGCAATAAAAAGTGCTACACAGTATTTTCTGCGGTCTAGAGTTTCTATAAAATCATTTAAAATCTTGAGGGCAGCTGTGACAGTGTCCTCAGACTGTAGCGAAGGTAAAATGTTATATGTGTCTAACTTGAACTGCTTTCTGAATCTTTCTCAATCAGATTCTGTCCAGTTTTGATATTTACATTACAGGTTTATATGATGCACCAAAAAAATAAAGCTAAAAATAAATGCTGACACCCCTTTTTAAGAAATAGATGTTTACTTGCATCAAGATTGGATTAAAATGGCAGCCTTCTTCTTCTCCAGGTGGTCAATGTAACAGGGAACCAGGATATCTGCTTCTACAACTTTCTTTGTGCACATCCTCTTGGAGCTCTAAGGTGTGTGCTCAGCATAAATCAGTTTAGATTTCACAGCAACAGCTTCACTTACAGATGGCATTCCTGTGCTGAAAGTCTCAATTTGAATTAATGTTGCCCAATACAGTGCATTCAACAACATCCTCAGTAACCTTGGATATGTGATGCTGGGACTCCTCTTCCTCCTCATCGTTCTCAAAAGAGATATCGTTCAAAATCGAGCCTTGGTCCGCAACGATTATCAGGCGCTGGTAAGGCCACACGCATGCTTACATGTGGTCCATGTAGTAGGTCAAAGCGTGAGAAGTATCTGCTATAGCCCAGGTTTGAAATGTAAATTAAAAATCAGTCACTGTGGTTTGTTATTGATTACATAGAGTTGGGTGTTTATATTAAATTATAAAAGTTATGTCATTTCAGTTTTGCTGAAATGTGAATTATTTTCTCCTTTGCTTTCAGGAATGTGGAATCCCAAAGCACTTTGGTTTGTTTTATGCCATGGGGACAGCTCTGATGATGGAGGGTTTGCTCAGTGCCTGCTACCATGTCTGTCCCAACTACACCAACTTCCAGTTCGGTAAGCCTGCGTGAGATTAACAGTGAATGAATGTAATGACTCACATTCATCTGTCCATCCTGCTGCACAGCACCAGTCAAAGCCAGAGCAGAACACAGTGATATAATGTATAAACTAGAAAAGCACTCAGAGAGCGCAGACCTCCGCCAAGGTGATCCGGATCAGTCCCAAAATTTAATCAGTTCTTCCATATCCCATTTCCAACAATTCCTGAAAATTTCATCCAAATCTGTTCTGAACTTTTCAAGTTATTTTGAACACAAACAAACAAACAGACAGACAGATAAACGCCGGCAAAAACATAAACTTCTTGGCGAAGGTAAAAAAACACATCACCAGATCAAAAACAACAAACCAAATGACAAAAGTAAAAAACTCAATATAATTAGAAAAACACAATTACATTAGGGGGAACACAACAACAAATCAAAATCCACCTCCACAAAAAACAAACACCAGCAAATAGAAAAACACATAAAAAAAACTATCTACAAATTAAAAAAAAAACAAAAGACTACAAAACAAACAAAAAGACAAAAAAAATCAAATAACACAGATAATCAAAATCTACTCAAATAAGCTAAAAAACCTAAGATAAATCAAAAACAAAACAAATAGGAAAACACAACAATTCAAGAAGCACAACAAGCAAAAAAACATTTCACAACAAAACACACTACAATAAATCATAAACATGATAAATTAAACACCAATGAAATATCATGACATACAAAACACAACGGAAACATGTTATATCACACAACAGAAAAAAAACAACTCCACACAAACAAATAAAAAAGACACAAAAAATAGCAAAAAAAGACTGACAGAGAATCAGAAATCATAAACACAAACTTAAGGCTGAGACAAATAAATAAAACCTGACAAAAATGGAAAAATAACAAATGACAAAAAATACAGTAAATTAAAAAAGACCCATATATCATGAAAACAGTAAACAAATTTCAAAAATCAGAGACAATACAACATACAAAATTAACAAACCAAACAAAATATTAAATATGCAAAAAAACAAAATTAAATTAAAAAAAACCCCAAAATAACTATCAATAAAATAAAAAACACAAACAGGAAAGCAACAAATCAAAAGTCAAACTAAAGTAAACCATTTCACTTGAAAAAACACAACAACAAATCCTAAACAAGAAAAAAATAACAAGAAATGAAAACCTTTAAAAACAAACAAATCATTTAACACCCACCTTTGATTTGTTGGTGTGTTTCCAAATACCATTTGCTTTTCTTTCTTGTGTTGTACTGCTTCCAGGTTTGGGTATTTCCTTTGCATTCTCAGCAAGAACATTCAGTTATTTATTTACAACAATGTGCGACCATTCATTTTTTTTTTCTTCTCAGATACTTCCTTTATGTACATGATAGCTGGACTCTGTATGCTGAAGCTGTATCAGAAGAGACACCCTGACATCAATGCGAGTGCTTACACGGCCTATGCCTGCCTGGCTGCTGTCATCTTCTTCTCTGTGTTGGGAGTGGTAAGTGCATAAATAAAAACACACAAAAACACACTATTGATGTAAACTGGTGGACCGGACTGATGAAATGTTAAAGGGATATTTCAGTTTTTCTGATGTGTGGTTGTATGAGCTCCATGTGGCCACTAAGTACATTAGATGCAGTAGAGCGTTCTCTCTTCTCCCTCAATAAGCCACAGTCTGTAAGAGTCTGTTACGCAGAACTAGCCGCAAACAGGGAAGTATAAACGGTATTTTCTCCGCCTACAAGAATTCCCATCAAAAAATAATACAACAGTTTAAGAGTACGCTACCTATAACTGTTTTTTAAGTGCATTCACTTTTGGAAATATAAACTTTAGCTGGAACTAACCGACTCACGTCACGTATTCCTCCACGCAGCACTGCCGCTAGCCGCTGAATCACTCCGCCTCCATCTCAGCTGTTCTAAACATAACAGGCTAGCGACCTCAGACGCTGGTTGTAGACTGATTGATAGCAGATTGTTATTTGACAAATATTTGGAGACGGGTTTTTGTGTTGCTTCCCTGGATGCAGAAACAGATGTGTGTCATGGAGTACTCATAGCTTTCACTGTATTCCTCTTCGTAACAAGGGCATGCGGCAACATCATATACAGCAAATGCCTACATCTCTCGTTACCTGTTACCTGACAGATGGTGTGTACATATCTACAGTATGTATCTATGTACAATTTATATAGTGTCATGGCAAAATATAAATAAATTCTTGCATTTATGAGATGGTATATTTCTATTATTACGTCAGAAACAGCTAAGAATGTTTTGTAACAAAAGTTAGAGGCTAATACACAGTAATGGTTGTGTGTGTGTGTGCGTGTGTGTGAGAGAGAGAGACACACACATAAGGAGTCTGCAATGTTATGGTGAACAGCCTCCTCTACTCTGCTTGTTTGTCTCTGACAGATCATTATTACTTACTTTGAGGATAAACTGTCATTAGGTCCTTCAAGTTTGGGACTTTTTTTCCAGTTTATCTTCAGAAAATTGAAGAATTTCCAGGATTCAGAAGAGCAGGAAAATCTTTATAAGTGATACAGACGGTGTGAGAGTCACCAGTATCCTCTGACTCAGACAGATCCTAAAGTCGGTCTGTAACCAAGGTCCACTCATGGCAGCAGCAGCAGTCGGGGTCCGTGGGCATTGAGTCACAGTTCATACACTCGCACCACTGTGTATTTCCGACTCTTTCTTGACCTCCAGTTTCCACTATTGTTTCCTCTGTGTTTCTTTCAGCCTATTCGGTCTCCATCTTCTTCTGTGAACTCCGGTTCACACAGATATCCTCTTGGCTCCAAAGTGAATGGAACTTCATCGTCACTGTCAGAATCACTCGTCTTTAATTTCCTACGTTGTTTCTTCCTCACACCGCTAAGAGTCAGAACAAAAGAATTATAGTACTTGATAAAAGTTACACGAGGCTACAACAAGCGTCTGAAGCCGCTAGCTTGTTATGTTTACAACAGCTGAGAGGGAGGCGGAGTGATTCAGCGGCTCACAGCAGCGCTGCGCGGAGGAATATGTGATGTGAGTCGGTTAGTTCCAGATAAAGTTAATACTGCGTATTCCATGACCTCATTCAGAGTCTCACTTCTACTTAATTTTGACTTATTTCCTTCATAAGGAAGTTGATATTACTTAAAGACTCTACAGGTTGCAACCTACTTACTTAATTTCACTCGCATTTCATTTATTTCCATTCTTAGTTGTATTTATTTTATTTTACTTCATTTTAGGGAAATTATTGCTCCTGTCTATTCTAATGTCTTCTTCTGATATTTCTGACTGCTATACTGTGTATAAGAGCAACTGAAACAACCAAATTTCCCCTTGGGGATTAATAAAGTATTTCTGATTCTGATCCTGATTCTGATATTTCCGAAAAAAGGGAATGCGTTTAAAAACATTTCTAGGTAGCGTACTCTTAAACTGTGGTATTATTTTTTGATGGGAGTTCTTGTAGGCGGAGAAAATACCCTTTGTATTTGGTACATGACTTCCCTGTTTGCGGCTAGTCCTGTGTAACAGACTCTTACAGCCTGTGGCTTACCGAGGGAGAGGAGAGAACGTTCTACTGCATCTAATGTACTTAGTGGTCATATGGAGCTCATACAACCCCACTTCAAAAATACTGAACTACCCCTTTAAGCATAAGTCAAAGACTCCTACTTGTTAATGATGGTGTGTTTGCAGGTGTTTGGGAAAGGTAACACGGTCTTCTGGATCGTCTTCTCTGTGATCCACATTCTGGCCACCCTGCTGCTTAGCACACAGCTCTACTACATGGGCCGCTGGAGGCTGGGTAAGATTATAGAGAGGAACCTCCAGAATCTTCCTCTGCTCATATGCTTTACACATGTGGCTCAACGAAACTTATGTAGCATCAGAGGTATTTAGTTCATGAGATTTTCTTTGGTGAGGATGATGGGTTACTCCACAACAGGGCCGGCTGGCTCATTAGGCAATATAGGCAAATGCTAAGTGCGCCGTGGCCTCCAGGGGGCACCACAAAATTGGGAAAAAAAATCACCTTCAATATAATTACATACCATGAAGCTGTGACAGAAAAAAGCATGAGTGAATCAAACTACTGTAACTCCTCGTGTATTCACGCCATCCAAATAATTCCAACAGATTGTGAAAGCTGAGGAGCGGTGATTTACAGTACAATACGGTAAAGGCTGGACTGTCTGAGGGGAGGGACGGGAAGCCGGAGAGCAGAGTGAGGGGATCCAGTGCCATACATATGAGGATTTATCGGCGGTACACCAGGATTTTCTGTGTACATAATGTAAAAACATTGTAAACAATAGCATTGGTATCATTATGAAGTGTTTTTTACCGTTCTCTTGCCACATTAGCCTGGGAGATAGCATTGCACTGTGTGCAGAAACAGCACTCCTCGGGTGTGTGAGGAGTTCAAGGTGGGGCTGTGTCTTCAGCTGGACAGGAACTGCTTCAGGGACTATCAGTAAAAAAATAAATAAAAATGCCTGGACATGACAACAAGCTGTAACATGGACACTAAATGCTGTAGGCAAACAAAAATTATGAGTTTATGAAAACTAGGTTAGGTTTATTTTTGGTCACCTCAAAAAATGTACATGTTCATTTACAATTGTTTATAAAGAGAAACCTGTTAAAATTAAATTTTTTAAAATTGTTTTTTTCTTGTTATTACACACTGCTTTAGGCATTTATAACAGTAATAACTTTTATTTCACATGAATAAAAGGTGAAAACTATTGCTCAAAGGACATTTACTGACACATTTATTGACAAAACTATGGCAAAAACCTGGCAGCCTGTTATAGTTACAGTATTAAAAACATTGATTACTATTAACTCTTAAAGTGAAAGAGCTTTCATTGATTCAAATGTAAAGCAATGCCCAATTAGTATTACTACAAGTGATAATACCAAAAAGTCTCCCCTCACCCACCCAACTATAGTTTTGCTTATGGTTGTATATGGGTAATTTATATGGCTTTTTTGTATAGTTATTTTATTTAGTTTTTGTATATTTATTGCATAGTGTAAATGTAGTTTATGTATTGAGTTGTTGTGTGCAAACTGTGTGGTTATTTTGAAATAGTTTGATGTTGATTGTTGTATATGCTCTAATGTATTAGTATTTATCCACTTGTTTACAAGATTTTTTTGTGGTAAGGAAATTTATATTGTATTTCTGATTTTTTTGTATGTAATTTGTTAAGCATATTATCTTATAAATTGAAGACACTGCTAGGTGGGGTTGCCATATAAAATCTCACCTAGGGCGCCACATTTCCACTTTCCACTGGTAGGCGGGGGTGCCATATAAAATCTCGCCTAGGGCGCCACATTGGGTAGGGCCGGCTCTGCTCCACAGGGTAAACAGAGATGATTATTGTTCCAGTAAAACAAGTGACCCTGTTGCCGGGTGGGGCTGGGAAAGTCCAGCAACGTCACAATATGATTCATATCCCATTAAGTCAAACTATGGTACATGTTGTGATCAAGGTTGCAAAGAGGCATAAAATTTTCATAAACTTTCCAAATTCTTGCCGTGGGAGGTAAAGCTGGAGAATTTTGGAAATATTCCAAAATGGAAATTCAAATATAAATATAAACATTTTGTTTTGTTTTGACATCAAATCAAGTAATTAAAAAAACATTACATAACAACAGATTTATTTGTAAGCAGAATTTGATCAAGATTTATTTTTTTTATTGGGCAGTCAATTGTAACTGCACATTATTTAGTCCTTGGGCTCCATCGTGTGGCCTCAATAGTCCAGGGTTCTAGGATCATCTGTGCATGTAATGGAGGAGTGCTCAGAGCATGTACGGGGCTTGGTCTCAACACTCCTGTAGTGAATAGTGTACTATGTGCATGTGATTAAGGAATAGCATAGATATTCTAAAGTATACTTGCATGAAATAAGTCCCATATAAAATTTTCAACTTTGAAAATTAATTGTTTTATATTTAAGTTGTGAACATTGACTACAGCTTCTACTGAATTTCTGACACCCTTTGTTCCTTTTTTGTAAAAACAAATAAAGCAAGAAAAGGGTTTAAAGGATTTGGCATTTAATTGAAATTTCAGCTCTTTGGAGATCATGACTGCATCATGAAGTTGGCCTCTGCTGCCCCCTTTTTGATTTTTTTGTGAAGTGCATGGAAAGGTGTGGGCAAGTGACAAAATATTACCACATTGTTTGTTTTAGCTCAAGCCTGGTGAAGGTGACTTTTAACCCTTGCAACTCCAAGTCATTTTCTGCCATGTTTTTTATGCTCACCTGGTAAAATCTCAACCTTTTTAAGCAAAACAAGTCAATGTCACCTTTCTTTTAGGACAATTGGGCTGTCAGAATATGTGGGCTGGTATGATGTTAGATGAATGACTGTAAAGAGAAAAATCCAAACTGAAATATTTATCTCACAAATTAATCTATTATGGGGACAAGGTTCAGCAGACAAGCACAGCTCTTTTCGCAGGGAGGCCATGTTGTAAAACACCAGATACTTTCTCTAGAGGAAAACTTATTGGAGTATATATTGTACAAGCTGTATAAAGTGAATATAACAGGTGAAGTGAATATATTTCCTTTGGTGTGTTTGACTGCAGCTAACACTCATCTGTTTGTTTCTGTCAGACTCTGGGGTTCTTCGCAGGGTGGTCTACATCATCTACACCGACTGCATCAGACAGTGCAGTGGACCAATGTACATCGTGAGTCATAACCAGAGATTTCTCAACATGCTTTAATTCTGTCACTGATTAAATCATGAGTCCTGTTTAAAGGGATAGTTCGGGTTTTTTAAGTGGCGTTGCGTGAGGTACATGGCATGAGCCTGAAGATGCGCCACAGTGTCACAGCTCAGTTCTCTCTCTGTTCAGAAAAACTCAGACTGACGCTGTTGCTATACATTGCTGTACATGGTGTCGTGCAATAAAAAGAATTTTGGGAGAAAACAATCGACAAAAACAGCACGGGGTCATCAAACTCTGCAAACAGTTTGATTATATCTACCCAATTTTCCCTGACTGATCCGCTTTGTTTGGGCACTGTTTTGAGACACAGCATAGCCCTTGTGCCCTTCCACCAGCAGTGCAAGGATCAAACTACGGTCTTACTTGAATTTTTCCAAATACATAAATAATACTTCATCACAAATAAAGATTAGCCAAATGTACAAATGTTTAAGGATTATCCTGCTGACCAAGCACAGTAATTCTGACAAAGAATGTTTTTCTGGCTAAGTTTATACCCACAAAAAGGGGGCATAGAGTGTGCTACCATTAAATATACTTATCACCGAAACCGTGGCTTTTGTCTTTACAATTAACAGTCAGTATAAGCCGAATTCTTACTGTGAAGATGAACTTCCATTCAGCTCCTCTGTTTTGTCCTTGGAGTTTTAAAAACAGTGAACCTGGTCTGTCCAATGATAAATGTCCATTAAAGCAATGAGGCTCGAGTGATGAGAGCTGCTCACTGCAAACAAACGTATAACAGCCGATAGTGCCAGTAGTTTCCTGAACATCCTGAGATGTTTTTTTTGGTCACACTCTTATTTCATTCAGTTTGATGACATGAGCTCAGGATTTATTCACCTGAATCAACAGGTACCGTGGGTTTCTCCTGTCCTCCAGTTCTCATTGCAGATTCCTCCATATTCACTGCAGACCTGGTGACTCTCCATCTACAGAAGTTTCTCCTGTGTTTACTCCACTTAATTCAAGTATTTTAAAGTATCTAAAGTGAATGATGGTCATAACCACAGCAAAATCATCAATTTATCCTGTTTGATAGCAGCTGTTTCCTCTTGTTAAGCTAACTAGGTAGGCTGTGCCGTGTCTGAAAATAGTCCCTAATCAAAGCGCCTTGGCAGTGGGATATAAAGCGTAAACAAACTGTTTGTAGTGTGTAATGACTCCACACTGTTTTTGTGGCTTGTTTTCTCCCACAAAAGGTTGGCACCATGTACAGCAATGCATAGCACTAGCATCTGTCCCAAAATATTTTGAACAGGGAGAGAACTGAGCTGAGACACTGTGGCATGTTCAGGCTCATGCCATGTGCCTCACAACCCCACCTCAAAAAACCCAAAATGTCCCTTTAACAACATCATCAGGGGGATACTTCTAGTATTTTGTAGGTGTCAAACCCAGTCTTATACAGGGATCTGCCCAATGTAGACGGCACTTCATTAAACCCAAGATGTGTTAATTCTGCCACCAGGGGGCTTTCATTTTTTATTCAACTTAAGTCAAATATCGGATCAGACACCGAAGACCTGATGTAAATGGTCCAACACACCAGGACACGGGATCTTAAAAACAAAAAATAATTCCTATAAATTTACAAATTTTATGCAGACCTTCTGAGTGTGGTTTCTTTAGAATTCACAACTTTGCAATGTCTTTTTCCCCTTGAAAATTAACATATTTTTAATCATCCTTTATTATTATTTTTTTAAAACAAACCCTTTTCCATTCTTAAGTGTCCCTTATTATCATATGTAACAGCTCCTACATAGATCAATAAATTAATCAAAATCCCCCTCCTCACTCACTGATATCCTCTCTTTGTCTGGCAGGACCGTATGGTTCTTCTTGTGATGGGGAACATTGTCAACTGGTCTCTGTGAGTCTTTCTTTCAGTCACTCGGCACTAAATGAAGACCTTGTTAAGATTTACACACAGTTTGAGCCTCACTGGTCTTCTGCTCTCCCCCTGCAGAGCTGCATACGGCCTCATAGAGAGACCCAACGACTTTGCCTCTTACCTTTTGGCCATCGCCATCTGCAACCTGCTGCTCTACTTTGCCTTTTACATCATCATGAAGGTTTGTCTTGTCATGCTGCCTCCCTTTAAATCAGGAATAAGATGTTTAACTGCTTTTTTTTTGGAGCTCTAAAGTCGTATGCTGTGTGTTTGTAGCTGAGGAGTGGTGAGAGGATCCAGTGTCTGGCGCTGGTGTGTATCCTGTTCACAGCGGTGGTTTGGGGCTTTGCGCTTTATTTCTTCTTCCAGGGACTCAGCACCTGGCAGGTAGGTGACTCACACACATTTGAAGAATCTCAGGAGTGCTAATTTAAAGCCTTAGAGAGCATGCATTAATCTATATTTCTAATATTATTTAGCACGAGGTGACAGTTTTCGTTTCTTTTTCCTAATGCAGAAAACTCCAGCTGAGTCTCGTGAGCACAACAGGGACTGTATCCTGCTGTCGTTTTTTGATGACCATGACATTTGGCACTTCCTCTCCTCCATTGCCATGTTTGGATCCTTTTTGGTATGATTTTGTCATTTAGTGTGTATGACTTTTTTTGAGAGCAGGGGATGATGGTCATGGCACAGGGAAATAGTTTTTAGATTTTGGGGGTGATCCAAATCAAGATGTGGATCCAGAAATTCTTAAAAAGATTTCTTAACATGACAGGATAGTGCACTTATCCACATTTTTGATAAAAACTCAGAAAGTTCTCAACAAATTTGATGAAAATATCAGGAAATGTTGGTCATGGCAACGTTTGTTTATACTGGGGCTAACTGCTAATCTATATTCATATTTAGCATTCTGTAATTATTTGGTTAAATACAGTTTGCTTTTGTAAACTATGACTCAAAGAGCATACAGAGTAATTTTAATAGCCAAGTTCATATATACCAGGGCAATTTGCTGACCTCTCAGTGCAGCTTTCGTGTCTTACCCCACTCCCGAGTCCATGACAAGCAGATATACACTATTCTTTTGTGTCTGCGTGCAGTAACAAGTAAGAGATGGACAAAGGTCACCCACCGCTAACAAGCTTAGCACAAATGGCTGGAAGTCAGCGGGAAGTATTAGCCTGCCTCTGCCTCCAGTCATCAGATAAACTCTTCAGCAACTCTAAACAGTCCTGTGTGCTTGTTGTGACTCATTTTTTTAACTTGAATTGCAAACGAGTCAAGTCTTTTGAACTGTTTTAAGTGAACCGATTCGCAGTTGTGAGTGAGCCATTCGTTTGCAAGCCATTCTTAAATACAATTTGCATGCAAACTTAAGAATTGCTCGCAAACAAACGGCTCACTCACAACTGCGAATTGGTTCTCATCAATCACTTAAAAGACTCGACTCATTCGTGAACTTCACTTTACCACCGCCGAGGTTGTGCCAACAGCGCAAAGTCTCTGTAGAGGAAGATAAGGTGATAGTAGAAGACAAGGTAACGTAACGCAGTAAAAAAAATGAGTCACAACAGGCATCCAGGACTGTTTAGAGTTGCTGAAGAGTTTATCTGATGGCTGTAGGCAGTCGGGCTAATGCTTCCCATTGACTTCCAGCCATTTGAGCTAAGCTAGTTAGCGATGGGTGACCTTTGTCTGTCTCTGCCTTGTTACAGCACGCAGAATCAGAAGAATGGTTTCTATCTGCTTCTCGTGGACTAGGGAGTGAGGCAAGACACAGAACAAACAAAATGTTGGATTATCACTTTGAATGAAAAACAAATGAAAATGCTTAAAGCACCTCTGGATAGAAAGGATATTTTCGCTTCACTTACAGCATGTTTGTGCGAGTTCGTTCTGTGAAGTGGCTCCAATTTGGTACTTTACCCGCCTACTACGTTGTCTTATTGGCGCATAATGAATGAGATCAATGGGACCATCCTGCGATCAGCTTCTGGATATCTTTGAAAGGTTTTGCCCATTTCCAAACACTTTCTATGGGCTGCTGCCCAGATGGGTTAGTATTATACTTGTAAACTATTTGAAACGGTCCATCTGGTAATTCAGGTTAGCTGTTTACTGCTCCGTTGGCTCAAATGTCATACTCTACTTTCATGCTGGACCAAACCAGTAAACCCTCACTGTCCAGCAGTAGTCTTTGTATGGACTTAACAGGAAAATACTTTCATAATACTCAGTACATAAAGTAAATTTTAAATAAAGTACTTTTAACTTTGACTCGGGTAGATTCAAAGAATACTTGTGTTTTTATACCTACTTGAGTAAAAATTTGTCAGTATTCTTTTGACCCTGGTCACCTCTGACGGGGCGTGACAGTAACTATACTTTTACTTCTTCTAGATCTTTTTTCTCTCTACTGCCGTGCATATTACCATATTGAGATTGTTTGTGACGTGTTGGCTTGTAACAGCCATCAAGGCGAAGGATGCAGGTTTGAACCTCCCCCTCTGTTCTCCCCTCCTAGGTCCTCCTGACCATGGATGACGACCTCGACACCGTCCAGAGAGACAAGATCTTAGTCTTCTAAATTCTTCAGGTCTCCAGTTATGAGCTCAGCTCCGCTCTCTGCCTTACCACCCTTGTCTTTCTCCGTTTGAGTCTCCTTGGTGTATGTAAAAGAAGCACAGCCAGTAGCCTGTTTTATCCAGGCTGGTCAATGGGCATCTCTCTCCCTCTCATCAGCCAGTCGGGGGGGCTGGCAGAGGCCCCTCCCTCCTCCTGTGAATGGACACAAATGTGCCAACAGAGAGCTGAGACTGAGCGCCGCTGAAGTGTTTGGTCCTCTTGTTGCCATCATCAGTCTAACTGTCGTGATCATGTTTACTTACTGCTGGCGATGTAATTAACAGTGTACACTCTCAATATAAATAATCTAAATTAACTTATTTTATACTGTCCGCATTACATTTGACCCTTCAAGTCAGCAATGCATTTTGAAAATGACTGTTTTTATGCTGTTTATATGCTGTGTGTTTGTACAGGCGCGTGTGTGTTTATGAACATTAATGTGAGAACATGAACTCTGTCTGTCAGTGGCCTTCAATGTCTGAGTCATGTCACATACTGTGCTCTGATTGGTCAGATCCTCAAGCTAGCCGTCCTTCTCATTGGAGAATAAAAATGGTTATGATTGTATTTCCTTCTTGACTGCCCTCAAGTCTAATTGCAAAGGATTTATTTGCACTGTACTGTAAAAAATCTGAATAAAAAGCAGAATTTAATGTTAATATTGCAGTGAGCGGTTACTGAATAAAGGTTGCATTTTCAAATCTGCCCTGTGACGTAATTCTTTGAACCATAAATATGTCTACATCTGTATGATTTTCATCAACATGCAGCAGCCTCTTTTAACTGAATAGTGATACACAAGATTTATGACTACATCCCATTTTTACTTGTCAGGTGGAAAACAAAGTGATTTTCACGTCAGAGAAAAAATGATCCAGGTAATAAAAAACAAAATGAACAGATCGATCATTTTAAGAAAATTATGTCAATACAGACCAAAATCTCAAGAGGAATGTTTCCAGCTACTTGTTATATCTGTACCATTAAGCATTAGAGCAGCTGTGATATGTATATATACTGTATGTATATATGTACATCATATACGTGAGCTAAATACGGCAAAATATGCTGAGCTAGTGGAGGAGTGCCGGATCAAATGGTGGTGAGCACAGTGCAAGCCCAATGAGGTGGGATGCAGAGGGCTAATAATTATCTTGGGCCCCTAAAAACCTTAATACAACCATAAAATGATACTTGAAATACCTGCTACCTCCTTTTGTCATAGACAGACTTCAGTATATACACTTTGTTTTGCTGCTTATCAATCAATCAATCAATCAGTTTTAGTATAGCAGCAGTTCATAACAAGTGTTATCTCAAGGCACTTTACAGCTGGCTGAAGCCACACTCTTCATTTTATAGATACAAATATCTGCATAGATACAAATACATATAAATATATTGATATACTGTATATACATACATACTTCCAGAGATGTATCCATCTAGACAGAGACAAAGGGACAAAATAACATTTGTCTCTGCTAGATTTTCATAATTTGTTTGTTCTGAAACTTTATAAATGTAACTTAGCATGTCATATTATTTCATGATCATTTAAAATGTGATTTCAATTCTGCTTTTGGCTTTGTTGTTGGGAATTACCCCTCATGGCCCACATATAATCAGGTATGTAAATCATCCAACATAAATCATACCAATGTAAACGCTGTCTCATCTTAAATTTTTGTTTTAAAATACACTGATATTTCCTAAAACCATAATGTTTAACCCAGCTTTAACATAAATGCGCTTTTGTGAACATCTAGAAGCTTAAAAGAGAATCTGCACACAATATCCATTCATGTATTAAAAAAAACTATTTATTAAAATATTTTCTAGGGTGGCACGGTGGCGCAGCAGGTAGTGCACGTGCCTCACAGCAAGAAGGTTGCCGGTTCCATATATATAAATATATATATATATATAAATATATATATATATATATATATATATATATATATATATATATATATATATATATATATATATATATATATATATGTACATAAATCTCCACCAGCTGCTTTGCTCCTCCATTCAGACATCGCCCTCCTGCCTCGTCGGGGGTTCATCCACTGTGGGTCTCAGCAGGGCTTCCACTTTGGCGGTTCCAATGGGATTACCTCCTTTTGGTCCTCCACTCTCCTAGAAGCACCGGCCGGTCTGTGGACCATAGTGTGCTGAACATCCGCTCCCTCACCAGCCAAGGACATCTCATCCAGGATATCCTTAATGACAGAAAGCTTGACTTTCTTTGTTTAAATGAGACGTGGCAAGTTCCTGGTGATTATTCCCAGCTGAAAGACTCTACTCCTGCGGGGTTTGTTTACTTCTGTAAACCTTGTGGCTCGGGTCGTGGGGGAGGTCTCCACTCTCCTCACTAGAATGCCTTGCCTGTCAAATACCCGGACCCACCCCACAATCATTGCCACAGTCTACCGTCCCTCCAAGCCTCACAGTGACTTTTTAAATGAATTCTCAGCCCTCCTTTCCCGCCTTTCCACTCTCTCACCCGATGTAATTCTGCTTGGGGATTTCAATATTCACATGGACAATACTACTCTTCCCCTCACTATGGACGTCTCCTCATCACTTGACAGTTTTGGCTTCCAACAGTTTGCAGACTTCTCCACACACATCAAAGGACATACCCTAGATTTAATCTGCTGCTCTGGTCTCACCTCCTCCAACTGTACTGCTGATCAACTCCACATTATGGACCATTTCCTCCTCTCATTTAACATCACCCTCCGGCTCTCCACCTCCAAACCTCCCCGTGTCATCACATACCGTAATATTAAGGACATTAATATTGACTCCCTCTCCCTCTGCATCACCACCCTGACTCCGGACTCTTCTTCCACCCCCGATGATCTTGTCACCCAGTACAATCATGGCCTTTCCAACATCCTTGACTCACTTGCTCCTGTCAAATCTTGCTCTGTCTGCTTTACTTGGTCCACCCCCTGATCTCCGTTCTATTAAATCCAAAAACCGACTGCTTGAAAGACTCTACAGGAAAACTGGCCTTACTATCCACAAAGACATTTACATAGCTCAGTTATCCCTCTACAAGGACTCCATTTCTCATGCCAAATCACAATACTACTCTGGACTCATCTGCTCCAATGCAGGCAACACCAAGACCCTCTTCTCCATATATAACAAAATCATTTAACCACCTGACTCCCTGCCCCCTCACCTGTACTCCTCAGACACCTGTAACTCTCTCCTCCTATTTTTCAATAACAAAGTTAATAAAATCCACCTCCTCACCACTCCCCTCCCCTGAACCTCTCCCCCCTTGTCAACCTTTCTCCACTTTTGAACTCCCCCATCCCTCTGTAATCTCCGACCTCATCAGCAAATCCAAGCTGTCCTCCTGTCAGTTAGATCTCCTCCCAACAGTTCTGGTCAAATCCTGTCTCTCCTCCCTGCTCCTCTTCATATCTGCCATTATCCACTCCTCACTGTCCACTGGAATTGTTCCCACTCCCTTCAAATCTGCAGCCGTCAGTCCGATCTTGACAAAACCTGGTTCAGGACCCTAACGATTTCAATAACCTCCGCCCCATCTCTCACCTCCCCTTTATTTCCAAAATTCTGGAAAAAACTGTTGCCTCTCAACTCCACTCCCATCTCACCCATAACAGCCTATATGAACAATTCCAGTCTGGTTTCCGTCCCCGCCACAGCACAGAAACAGCCCTCATTAAGATCACAAACGACCTCCTCATGGCAGCTGACTCCGGTTTGATCTCAATTCTCATCCTCTACGATCTGAGTGCGGCCTTCGACACCATTTCTCACCCCATCCTCCTCAATAGACTTTCCTCCATAGGCATCACTAACACCCCCCTTCACTGGTTTCACTCTTACCTCACAGGCCGCACTCAGTTCCAACTCAAATCCTTCACTTCACAGCCCGCCCCCCCCCCCCCCCCCCCCCCCCCCCCCCGTCACTTCAGGTGTGCCCCAGGGTTCGTCCTGGGGCCCCTCCTCTTCATTATCTATCTCCTCCCACTTTGTAATATTTTTCCGTAGATTTAGCATCCATTTTTACTGCTTCGTGGATGACACCCAGCTCTATCTGTCCAGTAAACCCAACGCCTCTCTCCCACCCTCCTCCCTCACTCACTGCCTCTCAGAAATTTAATCCTGCTTCACCTCCAATTTCCTTAAACTTAACAGTGATGAAACAGAAGTCCTCATCGTTACCAAATCCACCTTATCCAAAACTGACAGTTTCTCCCTCACCATAGACAGCTCTACAGTATCCCCCTCCCCTCAGGTCAAGAGTCTGGGTGTCATCCTCGACAGCTCACTTTCTTTGCACTCTCATATCAATAACATCACCCGGGCTGCATATTTCCATCTACTCAACATCAATCGTCAGGGTTCATACACATTTTAACCAACAAAGTTCCACGACTTTCCCATGACTTGGTAGCAAGTTTCAATGACAATACGTGACCTCTAAATCATCAATGTATGCATGAAATACAGGAATAAAACTATTTAAAAATATTACCGCAGTGGAAATGTCAATTATGGTTTTATACAAAACACATATTTGTTTAAACTAACACTGATATACCAGTTTACATAAGGTAACGTATATGTTAATGTGTTATGGAATAATTACACGAGGCATACATGTTTTGGAGGTAACAGGGTCTGAAAAATGAATAAGCAAATGAAGGTATCCAATAATACTTTAAAAATAAAACACTGTCAAGTAAACACTGGAGGTAACAGACAACCTTTTATTTGTGAAAGGGCATCATAAACATGTTTAATAACAAAAAACAACATTTAATGTGGAGAAACAATTTACAGTTTGTGCTGGCATTATAATTTCACAATAGAAAAGACAAAAGGCATGAATAGGACATTTGTGAAAAAAAAGAAAGAAAAGACAAAAGAAAAAGCGCTTTTCTTTCCATATTTTGCCCGTATGAAATCCCCTACTATCTACCGCTAAGAGGGAGAGTGCATGTGTGAATTTGGCTTATTTCTAACCAGGTTCCTCAAAAACAAAGGACGACCAGGGCCGAGCATGGGCCCTGTAAAATGTTTACACAGAAAATCTACACTGTTCAAATGCAAACGAGGCTGTTGGAGGGATTAATCTCTCATCTACTGTCAGGGAGACACGGGAGAAGCAGACCGACCTGCGAACACAAGACTGAACATCTGCATTTTGCAACATCTGCGTGAAACGTAGCCTCTGCTGTTTATATCCTACAATAAGGAGGAAACCTTTTAGTGAGCATTCGCCACCTTAAGCGCCCATAAAACTTCTGAAGTTAGCACCTCATTTCTGGTGACAACATTTGAGAGAGTCCCTTGTTTCAATGAGGAGGTGGCAGTACTGCTGCTGCAAACAGCCGGTGTCACAGTGGCTGTCTGGGGGGTTGTCTGTGGTCGGAAAAAGCTCGTAATGGCGCTAGCTTCGCGGGCAGTCAAGGCAGCGCCTGCTAGTCAATGCTAAAGGACCTCTAAATCATCAATGTATGCACGTTAGAGATCTCAAACGTTAGAGATCTCTAACCATGTTAGAGATCTCTAACGTCTTATTGCATAAGACACATTTCGCCTCGCCTTTGTCCTCCGTCTTCTCCATCCATAGTTTAAACTTCTCTGAGTGCAGCCAAACGTTGTTGAATGAGCACCTTCCTGGCATCTTTGTGAGCTAAACTGAAGCATGTTACCACTCGATTCGATCTGCACCTTGCTAAGTTATGCCGCGCATGTCAGCATGACCTGACCAGAACAGAGGCTGGTCAGATCAATGTGCGAGACTTTTCAAGATTAAATATTTATTGATCAATTTTAAAAATCAACTTTGCGGACAGTTATTACAAAATTTTATCATTTAGTGAGAAAAAAAATCATGACTTTTCCAAAACTTTTGGGGTGAATTTATGTTTCCAAAACTTTTCCAGGCCTGGAAAATGACATTTTCAAATTCCATGACTTTTCCAGGTTTTTTCAAAATGTACGAACCCTGAATCGTCTCTGCCCTTCCCTCACCCCTCACACCACTGCCGTTCTGGTCCACAGCCTCGTCACATCATGTATTGACTACTGTAACTCACTCCTCTTTGGCGCCCCTCACAAATCCCTCCATTAGTTCCAACTGGTCCAAAATTCTGCAGCCCGCATCATCACTAGAACCCCCTCCTTTCACCACATCAGCCCCGTCCTCCAGCAGCTTCACTGGCTCCCGGTCACATTCAGAATCCAATTCAAAATCCTCCTGTATACATCTAAGGCCATTCACAACCTCGCCCCTCCCTACCTGTCTGATCTCCTCCGCATTGCCACTCCCTCTCGCTCCCTCAGGTCCTCCTCCTCCCTCCACCTCTCTGTGCTCTCCGCCCGTCTCAGCACCATGTAAAGCAGGGCCTTCAGTCGCTCTGCTCCCAAACTCTGGAATTCACTCCCACCGGACCTCAGAAACCAGGGCCCTCATGTACAAAGGATGCGTACGCACAAAAACGTGGCGTATGCTCTTTTTCACGGCAAAAGTTCAGATGTATCTGGAGTGAAATGACCGTCGAAATGTTCGGTGCCTCATGGTAACTTCATGACTGGCGTATGCACATTTCTACATCATTTGTTGTTTTGGCGACACTGGAGGTGATGCTGGGAATCTTAAATCAATGTGAAAACAATTAGTCCTCAGACTGAGTGATGTGCACATCAGAGACACATGAACAATTAACACTGATGAACAATTAACACACCCACGTGTCTGCAATTACATGAGCAGATATAAAAGCCTGCGCAAAGCAGTGAAAACATACCGTTAAACACAATGGGCGCTTTAGCACTTCTAGAAGATATCGCAAATGGTGCAATACGAAGAGAGCGTGTGTTCAGATCCGCATGTCAGCCAGGTATATCAAATTCCCATACAATGCAACTGAACAGGCCAACATCCTTAATCTCCACGTCTGTGCGCTCCTCTGACCCCACAGCATTAACCACTTCAGTCACGCTCTCCCACTCGCTCCTCTTCCGTTTGGATGTTATGCCGGAGGACAGCATGCCAAACAGTACATTTCTTCGCTTCTCTACTTCACAAAGCAGCGCCTCCAATTCGCTCTCTGTGAAGTTCTTTTTCTTTACTTTATTCCCCGCCATTCTCCTATGTTCTGATCGTGCAGAGTGGAGAATCTCAGGTGCAGGGCTCATATAAATATGATTTGCGTATTTAAATGGGGGGCGCCGGGTATTCCAACATGTGCGCTCAATTCCACGCTGATTGGGATGTACAAAGGAAATGTGTTTGGATTCATGCGTGCCCACAGATTCATACATCTGAATCCATGCATGTCTTTGTACATGAGGCCCCAGGACTCTCTACCTCACTTCAAATCTCAACTCAAAACCCATCAGTTCCATATTGCATACTCCCCATAACTGCTTTGTTCTATTTTTATTTGACATCACTCTTGTCTGTTGTTTTCATCTATTTTAACTGTGTTTTGAATTACTCTGTACAGTGTCCTTGAGTGTTTAGAAAGGCACTTTTAAATAAAATGCATTGTTATTATTTTTAATGGTAGACTCTGATCTGGTTGTTGTTGTCCAGGCCCAGCTGCAGCAGGCTGCTCTTGGTTGAAGGAGGCTGATAGCGGGTGAACAGAGGCCTGAAAAGGTGGAGTTAAGGAAGAGAGTAACAAGCAGTGCAAAGTGTCTATACACTTACCAGTTTCTTAAGATTTTTCCTATATTCTTTAAGAAAGTTGTAGAGAAAAGTCTTGGTCAGACTTTTGATCTGTTCTTTAAAAGGGATATGCCACCAAATGACACCATTCTTTGGACTGTGTGTGCAGTAACAAAAAAGAGATGGCCAGAGCCCACCCACCGCTAGTTAACACTATACCCATTGACTCCTAGTTAACACTGGGAGTCAATGGGTATAGCTAGCCTACAGTCATCAGATAAACTCTTAAGCAACTCTAAACGGTCCTATGTGCTTGGATGTTTCATTTTGAAAGGATGACCATCTTCTCACATATCCACCAGTATGGCCTGGTAATTTATTATTATTCACATCATTATATTATTGAACTATTTATGAAATCCATAAAACACAAACTATGATGAAAAAGACAATGGCAAAAAATGAACTAGGCGAAAATACAGCAGAAGGACAGCAAGAAAACACTCCAGAATGATAATAAACCACCGATAAATGTCTCTGAATCCTCTCTCTGCTCTCTGGCTCAGTCAGCTCACTTCCTGTACTTCCCTCTCAGACATCCAGCCTTTACCGTAATGTACCGTATATCATAAAATACCGTATATCATAAAACTGAGAAGCTCAGCTTCTCAGTTTTCAGAAATATTTGGATAGCGTGGATACTCAAGGGGTTACGGTTGTTTGAATCATGCATTTTGCGACTGTGTGATGGCAGCGATGCGTTCATGTTTTCATTTCAGCGAGTTTGTTACCAACTTCAGAGCTTTCAGACTTCCAGATTGAGCCACACATCTCCTGTGTGCAAAATCTTCGGAACAGGAGGCTTGCCTATTTTTTTTCCTGCAAGCTGCACATTGTGTCTTGGCCAAAACAGACAGGAAAATAAAAAAAACAGAGCACCATATTTACCTTCATCCAGCAGGTGTGTGTGTCTACAGCGGTAGAATTTTTGACAGACAAGATAGAAGGCATTTATTAACTCTTCCTGTCTATGCCTCTCAAAGTTAAAGCTCAGTTTGTCACCTCTGTGGAGAAGCTCAGGATGCCTTCATTCTGTTGGTTCCCCAGGTCAGTTATTCAACAAATCAGGTCACTTGTTAGGAGATATTTTTGTGGTTTCTCCTTAACTTTCTTTAGAAGCTCTTTATTGGGGTGAAATTTATGGAGAAATAGAGCTGTGACCGCAGGGAGAGGCAACCACAACATAGGACATGCATGCTCCTGGTATGAAAGCCAAAGCGTCTTCAGCTGGAGCTGGAACACACATCAGCCACATGCATTTGGTGTGAGACCGCCGTTGCTGTGTGAGTGAGCGCAGTCTTGAATCATATTGTGATGGTAACTTTATCATGGAACTACTGCTTATAGATGTAACAGCAATATGTGAGCTACCTTGGCGGAGGCTTGTGCTCTTGAAGTGCTGTCCAGCTAGAAGTGTTTTTAGTAAAACATAGCAAGAACAAGGATTCAAATTAGCTGTTAAAATACAAATTTGTACAGATATCACCCTCTGTTTGCTTTTTTTGCTCAAGTAAAAAATAGGGTTTTTAGATTGAATTAAAAATACAACAAGTATTTGTAGTACTGGTTAAAAGTACAGTAAGTATATTTTTAAGAACTGCCGGTCGTATATTTTGATCAAGTATGACAGAAATTTGAATACTGGAAACTTAAAAGTAAAACATGAAGAAATGAAGCGCTTCATTTTTCATGCAGCCCTCCTTCAAGATGACAGGACTGAAAGTATACCCCGATCAGTTTAAGTCTAGAACCCCTGATCTATACTGTGATGAACTGAGTGTGTAGAACCCAAACCATATGAAGTTGAGCTGAGTTGAGCAGATATCACAAATGGAGAAGCACCATAAAACATGTCTGAAGATGTAACCGATTTGTGTGGCATAACTCTTGATGTTGTGGGTCTTTATTTCATTTTTTTTAAATGGCAAGCTGTCAAATCTTTAGGTCACAAATGAGAGAAGAATAGAACTGGGGAGACCTTGGCTGTAAGGAGGGTAAAATTGTGTTTATATTTGCTGTCATGTTTGTAAGAAGTAAAATAGGTAATATCTGGTTTGTTATGCTTTCCTTCATGGAGGCAAAGTGTTAAACTTTGGGTGGAGGCTCACGAGTTCTTTAGAGCGATGCATCTGTATAACATCTGCATATAATTACTTCTTCCTGCCTGTTGGAACTCTCATCGTTGTCAAATTGACCTTTATGTTTATGTGTAAGGTCTGATGTAAAAGGAGGTAGTTGGGTGAGTTTTTGGTGTGTACGGTAAAAACAGACTGGAAGGATACATGCTCGTGTCTTTCTTGCGCATCTCCAGCCACCTCTTGTTGCTGTCAATCAACCCCTGAAGCTTCTGGCCATCGACCTCCGCTGACCTCTGCACCAAGCTAAGGCTGTGCCTGAGTTCATTAAGGATCAAATAAACACAAACAGTTTCAGACTTGTAAGTACATAGAGCATCAGTATGTGATAAGACGATGGAGCAGTGTAAGTGTACTGAAGATCACCTCTCAGGAGCGTATGATGAGTAAGAAGATGATGGTCTCATGGTGCTGGAGGAGATCGGGTCCATGGCAGCTCCTGTTGAAAAAAATATTTCAGGATTAATAACACAGTCCATAGCTCTTGTTTTCCTACAAAAACTTGACTCTTGTGTTTCCATACTGGGAAATATCTGGCTCCAGCGGCTGTTGATGGAGTCCTCAGACGTCCTCATCCCACTGCCGATAGGGGTGCTGAAGAGAGGGGCAGCTGCTGTGGGGCCATGGGGGGCCCAGGCCCAGGGTGGCTCTGAGGGCTGCGCTAAGAAGCTGTGGCCTGAGCTGTGCATTTGGGGCATGACAGGGGCAGAGGTGGTGGTAGGTGCAGACAGAGGTGGAGGGAAAGATGCACCGGGCGTGGTGCTCTGCCTCTGAGTCAGTGAGCCCAAAGCACTCAGGACAGTGTTGCTGACGGTCATACCACCCTGAACACGCTCGATCTCGTCAGAGACAGCAGGATAAGCTCCAGCTGAAAAATAATAAATTATTAAATGAGAAGACTAATGAAGATTAGCTATAAAATTGATAAAAAAGGTGGATACTTCTTTTGAATGATTAAATCTGTCACCCATACCGTCCACTCCGTCTATAGTGCTGCTCAGGTCAGATTCAGTCACATCAAAAGTCACCCTCTTTTGTCCAATATCCTCAAAGAGCGGCTACAAAGAGAGCACAACACACAAAAATGCAGCATGAAAGTTTGCATGGAATTACCAGTGTGAAATATTTCATTTATGGTGTGAATTGGAAGGCAGTAACAACTTTTGATTTATTAGACATTCTTAAACAATCTATTTCAGATACAAACGAGCTTTGCAACCAGAACACAGATTTTATTTTTATCTATCTATCTATCTATCTATCTATCTATCTATCTATCTATCTATCACTTTTCAAAATATTGTGTATGCTTCTGTAATGTTTAATACACCAGTTTATAGAAGCTCTCTAATCAAAATCATATTTTTAATGCTAAAATATATTTATTATTGTTTTCCATGAATTTTAAAATTCACTGTTTTACAAAAAAAAAAACTAAAAAATGGTAAAGAACAGGATTATTTATTGATAAATTTGTCAAATTATAGTTATTTACTTGCATTCACGAACAAAAAAAATTGGTTTTAGTAGTTAAATGTTATTCTTGATTAATTTCTTCGAAGTCCATTGAGCCAGCGCATATTTGGGTGTAAAAAGACTAATTCAGTATGAAATTCATTATTCAAAATGCTAAAACAAATCGGCATTAAAGCACTTCATGATGCTGGGTGGTTATTTCTTCTTTTTAAGATGATCTAATAAATTTGTTAAGCACTGCATAAATAGATATATGCAGTACAATTGCTGTTTTATTTTAAATCATCTTAAAAAGTGCAGACAAAGTCATGAACACTATCACAATACTTTTAATGTTTAACATTATTATGAACTTCTTTCCTTGTATTTAAAACATTATTTTTTAATGAAATGCTTTGGCAATAACGCCCTGTTTGTTTCTTCTGACCTCTTCGTGTGAAGAGCTCTCGAGCTGCGGAAGTTGCTCCTCCTGCCGTTGCACCAGTGTCCGTCCTCTCTGGATTGCCTGCTGCTGTACCATCAACTTTCTCGCCTCCTAACAAAATAAAAAACGAGTAAAAAGGAAAAATGTATTCAAAAAACCTAATCCCACACCACTACAATCCACCAAGGGTGAGTTTAATTCCCTCTCACCTGCTGGAGGTTTCTCGACCTTTCCTCTGTCATCTCTGCCTCTCGGTCGGGGTCTTCAGAGAAGCTGGTCTGGGCCGCCTCAAGAGCTGCCTGTCTCTCCATCAGCAAGCTGCTTGACCTCTCCAGGAAGAGTTTTGTTTTATGGATGAATTCTCCATGTGAGGAGATGTAGCGTTTGAACCTAGCATTTAAGAAACAAAGTAAAAAATGGACCTTATTTAGGGAACAATGAAACCCCTTTTTCGTACATCTACAACTTTAAGCAGAGGGATCTTCAAGGGTTTAATGTTTATCCTCTACACACTCCCTGTCATATGTATTATCCCTTTGCTATGGTCTTCAGGGGTCACCAATCCTCTTGATCCTGAGATCTACCCAAAAGAAGAGGAGTTTTATGGAAGGATTCTTGTATGATTGAATGTTTTTTGAGTTATTTACACTTTTACAGTTTACCTTAATATAATAAAAAGTTTTTGCCGGTGTTTGTCCACTTATTTGTTTGCCTGTTCAATGTCCATCTGAGGGCAAGGTCAAAAAAACAGTTCTCGATGGACTATGATGAAATTTGAAGGGAAAGTCTGTTATGGCACTAGAGAGAAGTGATAACATTTTGTGGAGATCTGAATCCAGGACTTTTTGAACAGTTTTTTAATATTGCATGATCGGGCAGAGCATTCCTAAAATCCTACATCACTCAAACTACTTCTACTCTGGCCAGCTGCTCTTTACAATAAATTGGTAAATGGACTTGAGCTTTGTGCTTTTTTAAATCAGTATTTAATAACACATTCTCTCCTTTTTCTCCCTCTCTACTCACCCATCCACACTACTGTGGCTGTCAGGAACAGGGGAGACCGGGGGTTCACCCAGGTCCTCTACGTGTAGTGATGTGTCTTTTCCTTCATCCGAGGGCATCGCTGCCTCTGCTCTCTCTGCCTTCTTGCTGTCTTGTCTAGGATCTGGTCTGGTTGAAGAAACTCCTCCTTCATTTTGGCCCATCTCCCTAATTGGGAAAAAAAGACCACAAAATGAGACTCCAGTGTGATCAAATACACACACCAGCTGAGTGGCACTGCAGATACACAAGCCCCAACAATGAGGTCAATTCACAGGCTGAAACTGAGGTACAACTGGAGTTGTCATATCAATACAATTACAAAAATTGATAAGATACTAGTAGAATCAAACAATATTGACAACTATTTTGGCAACAAAAACAGAAGGATTTACAGAAGCAGTATTGGGTCATTTCCATTTCTGCATGCTGAGAGAGAGAAAATTATGTGCAACAATACTTTTATACTTGTCCAATTCTTTACACCTGTTCAACTGCTCATGAACGCCAATAGCTGATTAGCCAATCATATGGCAGCAACTCAATGCATGAAGACAAAGTCAAGACAACCTGTTGAAGTTCAAATAGAGCATCAAAAGAGGGAAGGAAAGTGAATTTAATCAACTTTAAAGGTGGCATCTTGCCAGTACCAGATTTGCTGCTCTTATTATTTCATACACTGCTGATCTACTAGTATTTTCATGACCAATCATCTCTAGTTTATAGAGATTAGCTCAAAAAGATATAACATCCATTTTGTGGCATTTATCTGGGGGTAAATGTCTTGTTGATGCCTGAAGTCAAAGAGAATATCCAGAGTGGTTGAAGATGATAGAATGGCAACAATAACTCAAATAACACTTTCTGAATGCCTAACTTTTTTAGTCTTGTAGTAGACAGACTATAGCAGAAGAAGAACGAATATGGTGCCACTCCTGTCAGCTTAGAATAGGGAACATGGGCTCACCAAAATTGTACAACAGAAGACTGGAAAAATGTTTCCTGGTCTGCTGCCACATTGAGATGGTAGGCTCAGAATCGATCACAAACAACATGACAGCAAGGGTCCATCCTGCTTTGTATTAGATGTTCAGGCTGCTGGTGGTGGTGTAACGGTGTGGGGAATATTCTCTTGGCACACTTTAGGCCCTTAGTACCAACTGAGCTCCATTTAAACACCACTGCCTACCTGAGTATTGTTGTGTCCAGCCCTTGAAATCACAGTGGACACATCTCCTGGTGGCTACCAGTAGGAAAATAGACCATGTCAAAAAAGCTCAAATCTAGTTTCTTGAACATGACATTAAGTTCACTTTTCTCCAGTGGCCTCCACAAACACCTCATCTTAATCTAATAAAGCACCTTTGTTATGTGGGTGAATGACAGATCTAGGACAAAAAGAGTTAGGCATTACCAAAGGCAAAGACGGGTCCAACCAAGTAATAGCAGGAGTACCAAATAAAGTGGCCGGTGTATACCGTAATTTTCAGACTATTGAGCACACCTAAATGTAAGCCGCACCCACTAAATTTAAAAAGAGTACATATATAGGCCGTACTTGTCTATAAGCCGCAGGTGTCCAGTGAGTGGAGCTGATTGGGAGCGCGGAGCGTTTTTTTTTTCCAAAAAGCTGGAGCATCACCTTATCTTTTGCTCCAATTTTGATCCAGTACCACTCACACCATGTGTCTGAAGCATGTCTCACTCAGAATGCATCTGTGTATAATTAATTGCTCAGCCACCCACACTGTTTTCTGTCATTGATTGGAATTTGACAACTCGACCATGGAGTTTACAAAGTACTTCAAAAGGATGCTGAGAGGTCATACAAGTGTACTATTCCTGTGAAACTAATGGATGACAATAATCTCGTCAATAATCTTGACACTTTATCGTGTATTATGAGATCAGGATCTTGTAATTACAACAAAAGATAAAGAAAAAGTAAACTTCTGTAAATCCTCTCATCGTGGCAATGATGGCGCTATCGCAGTTAATCTGCTATTACTATCCTTTTGGTTTAAGACACTGGGAAATACTGACATTTTTAAAAAATGAGGATGGATTTAATTTTAGTATGTCAACACTGCGCAGGCATCTCAAGTCACTCGGATTGTTCTGGCAGAAAGCCTGGTCTGACGAGCTGGATTTCGCTGTCTTTCTGCAGGAGCAGCTGAAACAATACGGGATGCTTCATGGATACTAATTCATGCATTTGAAATGTATCCAGTTGGTTTGGTAGTGAGAATTTCCTTCATCAGCTGCTGCAGTCACACAGACAGCTGTGGAATAAAACATAATGCTGCGCTGTCCTGACAAATGGACCGGATCAGCACCGTGGACAGTGCAAAAGCTCTCAGACCTCAGTGCAGGGCCCTTGCAATCCTGTACTCTTTTGTTTTATCCAGTGAATGAAATGGGCCTCTGTATTTTCGTAGAGTGAGCGGTGAGCGATTTGAGTGGAGCGGACAGAAATTTGAGTGGAACGTGGAGGGATAATAACCGCAACTGCGTGCATCCCCTCTCAGTTAACAAGCGGGCGCAAGGAACAGAGGTGGAACATGATCTGGAACTGTCCACGTTCTAACATGAGATATTTGCAGAGATATATGTTACACAGAAAGATTTTTTAACTTGTAATTAAATCTGATGTGATGAAGCTAAATGCAATGATATAAATCCATAAATTAGCCGCATCATTGTTTAAACCGCAGGGTTCAAAGCGTGGGAAAAAAGTAGCGGCTTATAGTCTGGAAATTACGGTGTACAGTGTACGTCTATGTTTAGCATTCTTGCAGTGACTCTGAGCCAGGATATGTCAGAGACTTTATCCGTGAGGAGGTATGATGTGTTTTTTCAGAAGTCGTGATTGGTTGACTTGAACAAGAAGGGTAAAAGTCCTCTCAGTGATGACTGGCACAAGACTGGAACTGATCAGATCAATCATACAACCTAGTCTTAAGAGCTTTCATACTGTATGGATAACTGCCTTTTTTACAAGGATGTATTCAAATTTTGAACATGCAGTTGTAAGTGCTGCTGAATATGGTTACACTGGGACAATCTTTTACAACAGTATTTCAGATCTTCAGAAAGTTTTGATGGGGGCATGATTTTAAAAAGCAACATGAAAACCTCAGGTAAATGAACATCCTGTGAAGGTAACCGTACCTAATCTTGTGACTGAGATGGTCACATCTCTTCTGGAGCAACACCACCTTGCTCTCCAGTAGCTCCCTCTCCTCCTTCGCCCTTCTTCTCTCCTCCTTTGCTTTGTCTCTCTCCCCTCTTAGCTTCTCCTGTTCCTCTTTGGCCTCACTTCTCTCCTCCCTCGCTCTCTGGAGAAGTTCTCTGGCTTGGTTTTTCTCCTCTCTCGTCCTCCTAAGCTCCTCCTTCAGATGGTCCCTCTCCTGGATCAACTGAGGTAAAGCCTGCAGACACATTAATATTTAGTGGACTGTTGGGAAAATATAATCCTTATTCTCATGATAAAAAAAGTTTAATTTCCCACCTCTAACTGACTTTCCAACTTGTCTTCTTCCTCCCCTAGCTTCTTCCTTCTCTTCTTTAATTCTGCAGACTGAGAAGAGGCAGGAAACATTAAACCATGTGGTAAAGATCAGTGTATCAGTGATTTACAGTAAATAAGGTACCATTCAGTCTTCTAGGGATGGAAATTAATCAGATTTTATCAATACCAAAGTCATTTTGATTGCACTTAGAGCTCCTTCAGATCTGACCAAAATGATTAGCTCTCCATCAGGGAAGTCTGGCCAAGGTTCAACTTTATCAGTGGGAAAAAAATGTTTGGACATTATTTACAACAACAGCAGATGACTAATCACTCAAAACAGCTTACTTGAACATAGTGAGGTATGTGTTTTGGTGTTTTTGGTTTTGCTGCTGTTGCGTGAGAAATTGGAAATTTTTGTGACCAATCAACAGACAGCAGCATTTTTAGCTCCACATTTCAGGATCGGTTTGGTACACACGAGGGTGCCAAAAAGTGGGACGGTACGGGTCGGGTATTTGGGTACATTTTCTCCCAATCCACATCAATGGAAACACTAAACAGAACCAGACTGCTTGGTGGAAACACAGCTCAAGGGAACTGTTAAGCAAAAACAAATGACATCGATCCCTTGAGCTAGTTTTTAGTGACTCAGCTGAAATTGGTTTTCCATTCCCATTCCTACCCTTGTCTGAAGCATGGCCTCCTGTCTCTTCAGCTCTCTGGATCTGAGCTCCATCTGATCCACAAGATCCTGCAGTTCTGACTCCTGGAAGAAGAGAGATGAAGGTAATGCTTACACTTAATGTAGAAATTACTCATGTAGAAAAGCCCTCACTTAATTCACTGAACTTAAAATGATTGGGTCAATATTCTGGACATATGCTTGACATTCAAACTGTTCATCCTAAACTAAGAAAAGGGGTTAGCTTCATTCAGCAACTGATCTTTTATTTTCTGTGACCTGCTCTTACAGTCTTCAAACACTTGAAAACAAACAATAAAGCATATGGGAGTGCAGAGACACAACAGCATATGCTGACTGTGTTTTCCTAAATTTTGTATGATCATGTTGTTGAATTTTGAAAACACAATAGACCATTTTGGTGTTTGTATACAGATTTTGTGGGCAGAGCCTTAGTGGTGGCACAGGCTTTGCTCGCAATAACTTGCCATCAATATGCATTTATAGGCATCTGGACCAGCCTGACACCTTCTCTTGTAATTTTATGGGTTTGTCAGAAGTGAAGTTGTCTCACAGAGACAGGCTGACCCTCAGCAATGTGGGGAGATCTTTAGCTGTGATCTTTGTTGGCTCAGGGGATCAACAATCAACAAAAAAGACAAAGTTACAGTGGATAGAGTGAGCCTCAACAATAATAACAGAGAAAATCTCAAGGTACACACACTTATTCAAACATTCTGAATACTGAGGTTTATCAGATTTTTGTGTAATAAGGTCCGAAGTTATGCAAGTGAGTCAAAGTGTATCTACTGACTCTCAGCAGGATGTATCTGTTCTTTTCATCGTTATAGAGGTGTTTAAAGCCTCGAATGTCCTTATCATTAATAAGCCAAACATACACATTATATTCGGTTTAAGTGAAAATCCAACTAAGGAGACATTTGTTATGAAATTGTCCATCTTCAACATTTCTCCTTGGCTGAAAGCCACCAACTGACCCTTTGTCAGCCCTCTGATTGGTTTGCTAACCCACTGATCAGAGCGTTCATTCTAATAGCAACTGTGGCAAAGGCACTCTGATTAGACAAACTCCAGCCACAGTTCAATGTTGTCATTTAGTTGCAGTGAAAATGTGACCATATTTTTATTATATGGTTTAAAGGTGCTTCTCACTAGTTCTTAATGTAGTAATCTGAGCATTTGGCAAGGCCTCTGTAACACTTTTCAAACAATCATGATGTATAATATTTTACCCTAATACCCTGCATTGATCGTTAAAATATTGTTTTGCCTACGCCTTGTTGAAAAAAAATACCAGTACATCTAAAAAATTGAAAATATTTCACAGTCCTACTTCAACTCTTTGACTGGCACTGTAACCGCGTGGTTGACTTTTTGCTGCATTACCACTGTTTTAAAGTTTTGAAAGCCCACCTTTGTCTGCTTTTCCTTATTCCCCCCTCTGAATAGTGTATGTAACACCAGTATGTATCCACTGGGAGACACTGCTGTACATGAATATAACTTTTTAAAACCCAGGAAAAAATCGGAAGTGAATTGTTGATGCATACTTAGCATCTCAGAAGTCTAACAGTAAGAGCATACATTGGAGTAAGACAGAAACTTTTCACATATTTCCAGATCCTCTAACAATCATAATTTAGTTGAAGGAAATAAATTTGATCAATAAAAATGTATTTATGATTCCTCAGAAAACTGGGTCAACAGCTATGTATCTAAATTTTGCTTTCTGCGATGTTTTCATGCAAAAACACAAAACATTGTTGCAGAAAGAAAGAAATCCATGCATGCCAGGATAACCCTTGACAGGCAAGCCAATCAGAAGGTTGACCAACATATCTGAAAAATAAAAACTGAATTGTTGCTAAATGAAAAGGAAGGAACACAATTTTACCAACAAATAATTTGTTGCAAATGTAATTCTTAGTCAAAGGGTTAAATTTCAAGACCAAATTAACATAAGGCTAAAATGTCAGTGGTATCCCTGGTAAAGAGACAACTTACTTAAGTTCGATTTTGTTTTTTCTTTGTTTGTTTAAATTTCCTTTAGGCACCATTCAGTCTTTAAAAAAATTAGTCTGGAGCCCTGCTGTGTGAGTTCTGTGTGTTACAGAAGGGTCTGCAGTCTTCAACCCTATTATGGAAATACAGCTTTTTTACAAATCACATTAGAAAAATAAAAATACACATGAGCCAGACATCTTTTGAAAAACACAGGTGAAACAATTCTTCATTAAAAAGAAAGTTTCCTGAATTTGATGTTTTTATACCTTCTTATGACAATTTGAAAAAAAAAAAAAAAAAAAAAAACTCGTGATGAGTAAGGCCCAGTGGTGTAAAAGTAAACAGGGTCTGAAGAGACATCTGCATCATACTAAATGTTTTGGGTTTTTCTTTTGCGTCACCTTGCGGGAGTGTGCAAGCTGTGCCTTTTGTATCTGTGAGTCAAGCTGCAGACGGAGCTTCTCCACCTGGACAATGTGCAAGGCCTGGAGATGCTCTCTGTCCTCCTGCAGGGTGGAGAACAGCTGCTCCCTCTGAGCAGTCTCCTGAGGATCACAATCACAAACACGGCCTTTGTTATGAATTTGATGAGAATGAATGTGCACAGCAATTGTTCTAACACAGGGATACGTCTTCTTTTCCAAAGATTATTGTGAATGCAAACTCTCTTACTTCATCAAGGTATTTTTCTCTGATACTGTTCATCTCCCTCCTGTGGTCTTCCTTCAGCTGCTCCAGCTTCCTCTGGTGATCACGCTGCACTTCATCCCTCACTTCCTGAAGAACATCGGCCAGCTAGACAGCGTGAAAAGAAAATCTCAGAACTTCATATAAACGAAAATTAATTTGTTCATTTGAGAACTTCAGTCACTGCTGACAGCCCTAAATAAATATACCTTTGACCCACATTCAGAAAGACAAGAACATTGTGATGGTGTGTTTGTGGCTGAGTGTGTTGCTCTAACCTCTTGATGATACTCTGCCAGCTGCTTTTCAGGTCGAAGACTCATGAGTTCCCTCCTGCTCTCTGTGATTTTAACCTTTATATAGAGAAAACAGAGCACACAACAAATGTAATTGGCGATGATACAGCACATAAGTCTTTGTCCGTCAGTCCAACATCTTTAATAAATCAGAGGAAAAGCAAACTCTTGTGTTTCAGGCATGTGATTGACTTGGTGACATATTTGCTTGAAAAGTTTATAACCATGAATCAAACCAAGACATTTCAGGAATTGAGCTGGTTTAAATGAATAAACCACCTCATATGTGCTAGTATCAGGGAGAGCAGATCTTCTTTTGTGTGTTTTATTGATTTTAAGAAGCCATTTGATTGGGTGAATAGAGAATTTTTGCTTCATACATTGTTAAATGCCAGTGATAACAGGAAATTTAACGCTGCCATTAAGTTTCTATCAAGCAACAGTTGCCTGTGTTCAGGTTAATGATTTCACAACTTCCTCAAGAATTAGTGGTGAAACAAGGCAATGTTTTGTCTCCATCATTGTTTGCCATTAACGATTAAGCTCTTCACATAAAAGCTTAAAATCTTGGAGTAACAGTTGCAGATTAGACTGTTGTAATATTACTGCATGCTAACGATGTAGTAATAATGGCCACACATGAAGAAGATCTGCAGATCATGCTAACCAACAGATTTTTTTCTGGTAGGATGATTATGAAAAGCTAAAGCTGGACTTGAAAGGAGGAAGTTTTTTTCTGCAAAGTCTGTGAGAAAAGATAGAACATGATGTCCATCCATCCGTTTTCTATACTGCTTATCCCTTTTGGGGTCGCGGGGGCTGGAGCCTATCCCTGCTGACAAGAGGCATTCCCTCTCACACTCATACCTAGAGGCAATTTGGAGTCACTAATCAACCTAATAAGCATGTTTTGAACAACTGTAACTGTATTTTTGGTGTCTTGTAAACCCACAAGGGTTGGAAACTTTGTGTACATGACATATAAATAAAGAACAATCAATCAATCAACCACATAATCTAAACAACACTTACACTGATTGAATTCTGTGTTCAGAGGTCTTGTGACGTGAGTGCAAATCAATTCTGTTTGGATTTTTTTCAGTGAAAATGGTTCAGCCTCAAGTGGACCCTCTGGGTACTGCAGGTTTTGGCACTTCTGCATGGGTCTCCATTTACAACCCTGGAGGTTGCCGCCTGAGGCTGATGTACTTGATCAGCAACATGACATGCTTTGAGTCACATTACTGACATTGCACATCCTGTTATTTAACTACTGAGCTGGCACACATTGTAATTGCTATATGAATGATACTTTGTTCAGCCATTCTTTATATTGACATATACTGAGTTGTCACAGCTGTCTGAGTCAGCTTGTGGTCATGGAAAATTTACTTGGTATCACAAAAGGATGGACCTTCAGTCAAAAGGTATCATTAAAAACAAAAATTTACATAAATCAGTTTTGAATGTCGAAGCTTTAAAGAGGTTTTTGGAGTGCTGCCTTGTTCATGACATTTTATGGACACAGCAGGGGTCCGGTGAATTTTCCCAAACAGCCAAATGTTGATCTTCTATGTCTCAAGCCTTTGGGTGTTTTGTAATTCAAAGTGTTGACGCTGTTTGTGCTGTCTGTTAAATTCAGTAACAAAAAGTACAGCATAAGGAGGTTAAAATAACAAATAACCGCACACGACATGGCTTCATGCTGACCTTGACCTTACAAATAAGACCTGGCATCTATGTTGATATCGGAGCCAACAAACAGAGTCGGTCGAGAGACTTGTTGAATCACATATTTCCCTCCAGCTAAAATGTGTGACTTTGGTTTTAGAGTTTTAATATTTCTCAAATCGTGATGATGTTATCTGTCATACTAGACAGCTGCTGTAACATATCTGTTTAAGTTATGAGTAAGCTATTCTGTCCTTAGTATTTGTGCGTGTTTTTAGTTTTACTCTTAATTTAGAGCAGATGGATTAACAAAATCATTTAAAACAGATATTGTAGAAAAAGCTGGACATAAGCAGGTCAGTATCATCACAGTCACCTCCTGTTTTAGAGCAATCAGTTTCTCCTCCCTCTCAGCCTGGAGTCTCTTCTTCTCCAACTGCAGATCTTCTTCCAACTCTGCCTCAAAACCCTCCATGAGCCTCTTCTTTTTTGCCTCCAGTCGGTCTCGCTCTGCGGCTCGTTCTTCCTCCATAGCAATTTGTAATTCCTTCAGATGCACTTCATTCTCCTCCCTGTGTAAAGGAACCACACATTAATGGTAATGTGTAGACTTGTAGGTAAACTTGTGATCTGTAAAGTAAAACCTTTCAAAAGATCTGAAGTCAATCTTGAATTCAACAGGCTATATAAGCCGTCTGACCAGTTCTTGGCTTTTGATATTCAGTTGTTTCAAATGGGAAGGAGCCTTGCTGCAAAGAGATTTTGCAATGAGCGGAAGTTGTCTGCATTTATTTTAATTAACCAGAAAAATTAAATGTGTGCCTGGTACTTAGGGCTGCTTGATTATGGCAGAAATCATCATCACAGTTATTTTAATAAAAATTGAGATCACAATTATTAAACAGGATTACTAAATGATTTGAAAACATGCAACACATGCTGTCACTGAAGATTAAAGAACAACGATACATGGAAATATAAATGTAAAAACACAAATACCTGAAAATTGTGCTCACAGTAATAATGAAAAAGAAAAAAAGTTCAACATGTCATGTGGCACAGTTGTCTTTTAATCTCGATTACCTAGTTTTCATAATTGTGGAAAGCAGTAACTGTAATTGAGATTAAAACTTGCTTAACTGCCCAGCTCGACTGGGACTTGCCATGTTGTTATCATGGTATCAATATGGATCCTTTTACGCAATCATTTCAAACTTTAACCTTTTAAAGCAGCTGAGTTCAGATTCCATTTCTGTCATCAGGCAGATCCATAGCTTCAAGCTGAAACTATGGTTCCTGGTAAGAAAATGATCAAGCCTTTTAGTGTCTTTTTAAGGACAAAGAGGCAGTAGCTAAAGTGCATCCAGACAGCATTCACAGTGCTTCAGCTTTCACACATTTTGTTATGTTACCTTATTCCAAAATGGGTTAGATTCACTTTCTTCCTCAAATTCTACACACAACTCCACATAATGACAACATGACACAAGCTTTTCTAGAGATTTTTGCAAAACTATTAAAAATAAAAAACTAAGAAATCACATGAACATAAATATTCACAGCTTTTGTCATGAAGCGCAAAATTGAGCTAAGGTGCATCCTGTTTCCACTGATCATCCTTGAGATGTTTCTACAGCGTATGTGGGGTCCACCTGTGGTAAATTCAGTGGATTGGACTTGATTTGGAAAGGCACACCTGTCTATATAAGCTCCCACAGTTGATGTTGAGAACACAAACCAAGCATGAAGTCAAAAGAATTATCTTTAGACCTCCGAAACAGGATTGTTTCGAGGCACAAATCTGGGGAAGGGTACAGAAAGATTTCTGTTGCTTTGAAGGTCCCAGTGAGCACTGTGGCCTGCATCATCCTGAAATGGAAGAAGTTTGGAACCACCAGGAATCTCCCTAGAGCTGGCCGCCCGCCTAAACTGAGCAATCGGGGGAGAAGGGCCTTAGTCAGAGAGGTGACCAAGGATCCGACGGTCACTCTGTCAGAGCTTCAGCGTTCCTCTGTGGAGAGAGGAGAAACTTCCAGAAGGACAACCATTTCTGCAGCAATCCACCAATCAGGCTTGTATGGTAGAGTGGCCAGGCGGAAGCCACTCCTTACTAAAAGGCACATGGCAGCCCGACTGGAGTTTGCCAAAAGGCACCTGAAAGACTCTCAGACCATGAGAAACAAAATTCTCTGGTCTGATGAGACAAAAATTGAACTGTTTGGCAGGAATTCCAGGCGTCGTGTTTGGAGGAGACCAGGCACCGCTCATCACCTGGAGAACACCATCCCTACAGTGAAGCATGGTGGTGGCAGCATCATGTTATGGGGTTGTTTTTCAGCAGCAGGACCTGGGCGACTTGTCAGGATTGAGGGAAAGATGAACGCAGCAGTGTACAGAGACATCCTGGATGAAAACCTGTTCCAGAGTGCTGTTGACCTCAGACTAGGACGACGCTTCATCTTTCAACAGGACAACGACCCAAAGCACACAGCCAAAATATCCAAGGAGTGGCTTCAGAACAATCATGTCAATGTCCTTGAGTGGCCCAGCCAGAGCCCAGACTTGAATCCCATTGAACATCTGTGGAGAGATCTGAAAATGGCTGTGCATCGACGCTCCCCATCCAACCTGATGGAGCTTGAGAGGTTCTGTAAGGAAGAATGGGCAAAACTGCCCAAAAATAGGTGTGCCAAACTTGTAGCAACCTATTCGAAAAGACTCAACAATGTTATTGCTGCTGAAGGTGCAGCAATACTGGGGCGGCAGTAGCTCAGTCTGTAAGGACTTGGGTTGGGGACCGAAGGGTGGCCGGTTCAAGTCCCAACTGGACCATGTTTGGAGGTTTGTTTCGTAGCTGGAGAGGTGCCAGCTGACTTCCTGGGCACTGCCGAAGTGCCCTTGAGCAAGGCACTGAACCCCAAAAACTGCTTGGTAGCGCTTCTTCAGGAGCAGCATGCCATCACTCTGACATCTCTCCATTAATGCATGATCATAGGACCTGTTCGCATGTGCATGTGTATTTCAGCCTGTGTTTGTGTAGCATGTTTCAACAGAGTGTAAAGAATGGAATTTCCCCACGAGGGACTAATAAAGGATGACTTTCTTTTCTTTCTTTCAAAAAAGTACTGAGCAAAGGCTGTGAATACTTATGTACATATGATTTCTTAGTTTTTTTAATTTAATAAATTTGCAAAATTCTAAAAAAAAAAAAACACGTTGCCATTAGGTGGTTTTGTGTGTAGAATTTTTAGGAAGAAAATTAATTGATTCCGTTTTGGAATAAGGCTGTAACATAACAAATGTGGAAAAAGTGAAGCGCTGTGAATACTTTTTGGATGCACTGCATATAAGTCAAGTTTGTTTGATTGATTGATTCTTCATGTAATCTCGATGTAAAAATGTGGGATGATCCCATCATAAGGACAGAACACCTAAGAGGCAATCAATAAAAAGAAAAGCCCCCTCTTCTAAAGTTTTACCCCCACTTTTTTCATTCATGCTGTGAGCAGTGACAGGCTGCAGCCCCTTTCCCAGGCTGCATGGTCCTTAAATATGGCCATTCTTGCTCTGCTGTTTATCAACACTTTGTGTTGCTGGTTTAAACGATGTTCCTCTGCACTCTTGCTTTTTTCACCCTTTTGCTGTAACAGCACACAGAAGAGAAACTTAACCAAACTTGGATTAACTGACCATCGGACTTTACAAAGAAAGAGAAATGGACGGGACAAAACAAAAGGTCAATTTCCCAGGATTTTGCAGAAGTGGCTCCTTAAAGAATGCAAAATTAAATGACAGAAGCCTTTTGCTTTTAACATAATGCATATGAATGCAGTTCAATGATTCCGAGTCTGACTTTGCTTATGAGGTGGATTCAGGTTACTTTTTTGTTCAAGGCTCATTTGATGTAACATTTTGCACTCATTTGCACCACAAAGCTACATTCAAAACAGTTTCATGTGTACAAAGTTTAAGCATTTGCAGGAAATGACTATTTAACATTATAAGATGGTGCATTACTTTAATCAAATGAAAAAAATAAGTTATGGGAATAACTAATAAGCGCACTTCACATTGACATCTTTCTTTATTTCAAGAATGATCCCAATATTGAACAGTGTCACTGCACGTCACATCTTTTCCTCGTATCGTGCAGGCCTAGTCAGGTTATTTGAATTCTAGTTACGTCATGACCCTACTGACCTGAGTTTCTGTTCCTGCTTCTCCCTCTGCCCCTGGAGGGACTCTCTGATCTCCTCAAGCAACCTCTCAGACTCTTCATTTAGCCTTGCCTCCTCCTCTTTCCTCTTAGTAAGAAGATGCTGCCGCAAAGCCCTGTGGAAAGAGGGGAAATTGTGAATAAACTATGCATTAAATCAGCTTTAGGCATTTCTGTGCAGGTCCACATAAAATAAACCTACAACCTAGAAACTTCAACCTTGCCTTGTCCTGATGAATCTGCCTGATTCCATGTTTGTCATCAGGCAGATCAGTCTCACAAAGCTCCAAAGCAAAGCAAGTAAGCAGTCTGCAAAAGCACTGACCAATCTGCATCCTTTGAGGAGAAAGAGGCAACATCAAGAAGCAGCTGCAAGCCTGTAACAATGGCTACTCTTACAAAGATTTGCTCAAGTGCTGCCTGCTCTAACAGCATTTTTCTCTGAACTGGACATGTCTTCATTAAATTAGGAACAAAGAACAACCCTAAAAAGAGCCCATGGAAAAGATATTTTCTCCTCTCTCCCAACAGATTCTGGTGAGAGTTTGCAGTATGAATTGGCTCATGTTATGAAATTAACTCTGTAGCAGTAACCCCCACCTACTCCATCATCTGATAGGCCCATAATAAATGCAATTGACAGAGGGACCCTTTGCCTACCCGCTATGTTTTTGAAAGGTTCTGCCCTCCTTAAACACTTTTAATGGGCTGTTGCCCAGATGGACTTGTGAAATATATCCTGTATAGCAGAGGTCCCCAATCACGGGGCCTTGGACTATTAATTGGGCTGCAGATCATTTGATGCAGGGCATTGGGGAAGAGAAAAGATTAATTTTAATGACTTTATTTGAATAACTGACACAGGAGGGTGTGTTATTTAGAAAGGAAGACTGGGTCCTTGCATATCTGTCCATGCAGCTTGACAGTGCAAACTTAACAATATTTCTATCAATGCTGGGATGAACAAAAAAGTACAACATAGACAAATTCACCGTTATATCTTGTGCTCATGCAGTCTTCCACCTATGCTCTGGACAAAGTTGTAAATAGATTTAACATTATGAGACATTTTTGTTAGTAACTGAAGGACAGTCAAACTAGACAAAAACACTCAACTTCTTGCAGTGGAGGAAATAAGTCTAGAGGTAAGACCTAATAAAATACCAATCAGTAATCAGTAGAACAATCAGATCAACTCAGAATGCACTGCGGAGGCATAGTATCTTATTTAGTTTTTAGTCAAGAGTCAATTTTAGTCAAGCACCTGAAAAAAAAAAGTGAGTCCACATACATGTCTCTTTATTGGGGTTTAGAAACGAACCCATGGCTTCCTCTGATTCTGCTGGTGAGTCATACTGTGCACAACTTTTACAAAACAGCCCACTACATACCCCACTAAGGATTGATAATTGATATTTATTTGATATTTGATATTCATAGCTTTTGGTGCTTTTCTACTACATGGTATCAGCTCAACTGGACTTCACTGTGTTGTTTTGGTGTTCCATCAGGGATCGAGCCTAGTACTGGCACAGTTTTTGTAAAACCTCCAGTGGGATTCCAAGTGAGATGAGCCGTTATTTTGAGCTCCAAACTAACATGGAGCCACTGCTGATCTCTGAGTGGTCAGAGTTCACTACAAGTTCGAGTGGTCTGATGCAGAAATGAAACACCCCCTGTTGGTAGCTCTGGGATGCTGTATGACTTCCCAAACTCTCCAGAATGTTCTACTCACCTTATTCTTTCCTCATTCTCCTCCTTAAGCTTCCTCTCCTCCTCCTCTTCTTCCATTCTCAGCTCCTCCTGGAGTAGGCGTATTCTTTTCTCCTTTTCTGCCTTCATGAGCTCCCTCTCCTCCTCCAACTCACGGTCAGCCTTCCTCCTCTCTCTCTCCTTTTCTTCCTCCTTCTCTGCCCTTCTTCTCTCCTCCTCTTCCTCTTTCTCCCTCTCTTTTCTCTCTCTGTCTTGCCAAATGCTCCTGCCTTGCTCCTCTTCCAGAGGGCTCTCTAAGTTTTGTAAGGGCAACTCAGTGTCTTCTCGTTGTGTGTTTGAAGTGCGGACCAGTCGACCACTTGAGGTTTCAAGACTTTTAAGTCCGAGTGGGTCGCCAAGGCTCTCAGTTTTTATACAGAGCTTGACACCTTGTTCTGAGTGAAGAGAGCCCGAGATGGAGGCTGAAGGACTGGACTGGCGGAGCACGAGTCGGTCGACTTTTTGAGCTGTAGGGTTGTCTTTGCCAATGGTCTGCGAAGTCCTGTTAGTGGAAAAAGGGGGTTAATTTTTAAATGAAAACACAAAACTTTCTCATTTATGTAAAACAAGTATATTTCCTCTATATCAGGGGTGGGACACTTAGGATTTGGGTCCAAATGCTGCCTCCTACTCACTTGATGCTGCCTACAAGTCATTTTCAAACACTGGAGAATGGTAGATATATAAAAGTGACAAAATCTAGTCATGGCAATGCCAACCTGGGTTTCCATGACCATATCATGCACTAAGACCCAATCAATTAAAGCAAGAAATCAATCAATTTTTCAGATCTTTGATTGCTTGTATGTTTATGCAAGAAATTGGAGGAAACTGTGAATTTTTCTGTGAAAGTCTTTCATAATCGATTACTTAATGTAGGTAAAAAAAAAAAAGAAAACTAGAGCTACTACATATTAGTTTTACGCCTCCTAAAGGTTTACAAAAGGAGGATGGGGAAAGTATGCTTGAGTCATTTCTTTTAATCTTTGCAGTAGTGTAATTTGTAGAAAGTATAACCTAGGAAAAATCATGAGACCCCAAGGCATCGGCTCTTTTCTGCACAATACTTTGGATCACAGAATGAAGTATGTACTGCACACAGAAAACTGCACAGTCATCTGGCAATCGCACATCGTATGACTGACAGTCTGAACAGCAGTCCTGCAATTTACAAACATCTATAGTGGAGCTCCTTCTTTCTTTAGGCCTCTCAGCTCAACAGTAACACTAAGGTTTGTTTGACTACAGTTTGCTTATTTATGATGAAATAGTAGCCATACAACTGGGGTTAGGCAGATTGATCTGTAGCTTATAATAAATGATGAGAATTGTGGAAATCAAAGATGTGTGATTGTGTGTTTTTGGCAAACTTTACTGTCTCCACTACTTTCAACAACTCCATTGAACAAGAGATAAAGACCAAGTGGTAAATGACGAGTGGTACCCGAACACTTTTTCCTTAGTTTCTCAGCAACGACCAGAATCTACAAGCCCTTGGTCTCATGTTTTTGCTAATGGATGTTGGTTCAGTTCAGTCTTAACAACTTTGAACTCCTTTTACTTTTCTTTCACATTTTTTCCCATCAATCAATCTTTATTTGTATAGCGCCAATTTATAACAAGTGTTATCTCAAGACCCTTTACAATAGAGCACAAAATTCTTCATTTTATCGATACACATATATGCATAGATACATATATACATATATAAAATACACATATACATATATATACAAATATATACATCATACATCCAACATGAATCCATATAGCCAATCATGAATCCCTCCATCATGGCGGCAAGAAAAAACCTTCTGTTAAGCAGCAGGAAATCTTGAATGTGGACCCCAGTCTCATGATGAACAGCAAATCCACACGATGCTGTGTTGAGTTGTGGGCAAAGGGAGGGAGGTAAGTGGAGACAAGTGGACTAAAGTAAGAACTAAAGTTAGTGACAGATCCATGGACCAATCATAGACCTGTCGTCGTTAAATGTGTTTCTGCTGAAAACAAATGTATGAGAGGTTAGCCTCTTGAGATGCTACAACTTGTTTTCAGGAGGGTCCTCATGTCTGTGTGGTTGTGGTGATAATTTTATAGAACTATCTGAGATTCTACAAGCCCTTGGTCTCATGTTTTTGCGAATGGATGTTGGTTCAGTTCAGTCTTAACAACTCTGAACTCCTTCTTCTTTTCCTTTACATTTTTCTCCCATCTGAGGTGTTTTGGACAAATTTTGGAAAAATCAAGATTCTTTTTCAGAGGAGACACATTCATTTTATTCCTTAAAAATGTCTAACTTGTACTTTTAATTAAAAACAAACATTTTCATTTTCCAAATTCTCCAATTTTTGAGAGGATTCTTAGACAAGAACTTTTAAAACTACATTCTGTGGATACCAATCTTAGGATTAGTGTAAACTTCTTAAAAGTTTGACTTTTAAGAAAATTACAAGAGGCAATCTTGACATATTGTATTCCCAAGCAAGGAAGAACATTTGTGCTAAGTTTCAAGTGATCCTCCAAACGCCTTCTTGACCTGTTACAATTGTGAGCAAGGAATGAACATGGGAGCCAATGACCTTGAGCTTCAACCTCCAACATCTTATCATTTCATCCATGAAGCAGAAAGGGCATTTGTGCAAAATGCATGGGTTGCCCTAATGAACATACAAACACGTTTGCAGGGACAGACAGATGGACAACCCAAAAATGTGATGCTTTCAGCCTGGCTGTTGCTGGAACAGAGGCAATAACACATAAAACAAACCTCTTGGCAGCCTCTGGTTTCATTGCTTTTGCCTCCTCTTCCTTTTCTTCTGCTCCTGCTTTATCATCTTTCTCCAGTGGACTGGCAGTGCTGGACAAATCATCAAGGTCCAGGACTTTCTCTGAAAGCTGACAGCAGGAGACATTACAAGACAGGTTGTAAATATAATGTAGTGAATGGAGAAATGATGGATCATACGTGTCACACTGCATGATCTAAGTACCTTTACATCTATAGAGGATGAAGCTTCATCTGTGTTATTCCTGTCCTCAGACTCCTGCAATAACACATGGATACACACGCTCAGGTTGTGGCTCCAAATCAGCAAACCAATGCACATGTGACATGACCACAAAAGCAAAACTGTACAAGCAACACTGAGCATGGAAGCGTGCTGGCTTTTCCATGAAGTCACACAGACACACAGCATCAGGAAAAAGCAGGTGGTATGTGCAAGCTTTACCAGAGAGGCAGAGAGGCAAGGCAACACACTAAATCCATTAACAGACACTAAAGCACTCTACAACAGAGGTACAGGTCAAACAATTCAAAAACAACCTCTTGTTGCTGTGGAGAAGCAGGGCCCCATCAATTCCACAAAGGAAAAAAATACTGAATCAACATTTTACTCTAGAAATGCCAAACAAAATCATTTTCAATCAGTATTTGATAACTAATTTACTACATATGAATGAGAAATCTTTCATTTTCTAATTATACTGTGAAAATGTAATAATTTAGCATTTTTTAATAAATTAATCTATAATAGCAATTCCATGTAATTCTTATCAGTGTTTTGATTTGGGAATCAAATAAAGCCAGATAAATCATTTTCATGATCCGACTTCCTTTTCAAGAGTTATCATCGATAGTTGTTCTGCTCTGCAATAAAAGTGAGGTCTAAGACCATGGCATAGAGGTAAGAGACAACTTCAAAGTTTTTATTCTATGAAATACAGGATTCACCATCGTTATACTTAAAGATGTTAAAGTTTTACTGACAGGTGGTCAATATGACAGCATTAACATATCTGTGGAGTTCAGGTTTAGTTGCTTTTTTTTTAAATAGGAAAAACGGGTAAGGTTGACAATGTAACTAAGAGATTTTCTAAAAGCATTACTCTTTTGTTACATTTTTGTACACAATTTGTACTGTATAAATTTGAAGGTAATTTACTTTTCTCTAATGAAAAAGAAGCATCCGAAACTTTGACAACCTGAGTGTGTAAAAAGAAAGAAAAAAGTGAAGTGTTTTAAAGAAGCTGTCAGCTTAAGTGGTCAGGAAGATGGAAAATTAAGGGGAATAAAAATTAGTTGATATATTGGTCGTCTAACAGTTCGTCCTTACAGCATGTGACACAAATGAGAATCAGCAGCTACTGGGGTTAAACTGGGAGCACCCATGATGCCTGATCTGAGTTGCTCACATGTTGTAAGGACATGCTCTAACATCACTCAAGCCCTTTTCAAACATGCCCTTCTTAAAGTTTCTGGACAGTCTGACTCTGTAATATTTCCAGCTGGTGCAGCAATTTTATGATCTTCAGTCAGCTGTTTCATCAAAAGTGTACATACACTGTGTAAATTGCACAAAATCATTGGAATCATCATCAGTGATAAGTCGTTGCACATTTCACAAACACATCCAAATGCTGCCAACATATTTGTACAATTCAGATGGTTTAAATGAATTTGAACTCAATTTTTGAGAATTAAAACAAGAAATTATCCAATTTTGAAAATTAAATATTTCTTTTTTTGTTGTTGTGCTATCAAGCAGTTATCAATATCATTTGATTTTCACTTTTAATATAAATACTTCCCAACAGAATAAAATTATTCATATATCTAGCCCAAACAATGATATAATTTATCTTTTGGTCAATAAGTGTATTCCTTTTAGTGGATCTTACAGTAAACAATCTTATTACAAAGAAATAAGCCAAATTATTCAGCACTGCCCTTACTAATGGTAAGATGAGATGAGGGGAAACATGTAAAATTATCTTAACAACTCTGAAATGAATGATATTGTTGCACCCTTCATCAAGATTTCAAATATATTAGCTTATTTCATTTCTTAAACTCAATATATTGCCCAGCCCTAGGTGTAAGCACACAAAGGCAACACCAAACCATACCTCTGCAGGAAGGGGCCATTTTTTGGTCACATCCTTCATCATTCCAGCAAGACTTTTTCTTCTTTGGTCAAGAGTTTTACTGTCCCTTAGCATCAGCTGGGCTTGAATCTTTCTGGTCTGGAAAACCTCGACAACGTCTTCCTCACTGTCTGACGCCACTGTGGACCTCTGGGCGTCAGATTCCTCATCTACCTCCAACCCTTCTTCTTCTGTTCCCGCTCTCTCACTTTGCAAAGACTTGCCGTTCATCTCCTCGTCACTCTCCGTCATCTTCCTCTGACTGAGGGAGCATCTCTGCAAAGACTCCTCGCTCTCACTCTCCTCCTCTTCCTCCTTCTCTTGCTCTTGTTTGAGGCCAAAATCTTTCTCCTCTTCCTCATCCTCCTCCTGCCCTGCTCCATAATCTGAGCTTCTCTCATTCTCTTGTCCCTCTTTGCCCTTTTCGTTCCCCTCTTCTCTCATTCCATCTTCATCACTGCCTTCATAAAATGTGTGCTTGTCTTCTTCTTTTCCAGCCTCTTCCTCTTCTATCTCTTCACTTTGGTATTGTTTTTTTTCAATGCAACTGTCTTCTTTATCACTTTCATTTCCCTTTCTTCCATCATTCTTCAATTTTTCTGACATCTCATTGTTGCTGTCATTGTCTTCCTTAACCTCATTTTCATCTTCTTCTGCCTCTTTTCCAGATTTTTTACTTCCTTCCTGCTCTTTCTCTCTCTTAGCCCCTTCTTCTTTGTTCCTTCTCTCATCCTGTGCTTCTCCTTTCTCCTCTGTTCCACGTTTTTCCCCTCCTTCATCCTCTCCACCCTCACGCTGATCCTCCTCCAGGCGGGGACTACAGCCCCTCAGAGAGTCCTTGGCGGAGGGGAATCAGAAGAGGTGTCCATCCGTCCCACACAGAGGCACAAAGGAAGGCATGCAGAGACACAGAGGAGATAAAAGAATGGAGGAGGGAAAGTGAGGGGAGGAGGCTGACAAAAGGAGAGAGACCCTCGCTGGAAGGCATCAGGATGATGATGAATTTAACAGAACAACACACAAAACTGATGGATCATGCATCTTTTAGAGACGACATTATGCCCTTTTCATACACATGCATAAAAGCCTCAGAAACTTTCTGAAATATCTGGGGTGAGCTGCATGTGTGAGTGAGGCTGTGTTTACACATAGGCAGTATTTTTAAAAGCAAATCTATTTCTGTGTTTGGCCTTCTGTCCACATGTAATTGGTGTTTACAGTCACTAAAAACATATATTTTGGAAAGCCCTTGCCAAGAGAAAGATTTTTAAACACTCAGTTTTGGTTATTTTTGGTTATTATTTGGTTACAATTCAACAACATCACTGTAGTTTACATGGGCTGCAGCATACATTGCTAACCTATTGCTGTTTTAAGTGATGTTGGACTATTTTCATGCCAACACATATTTTCAGCTGCTCCCTAACTAAGAACTCAGATGATACGCCGCTGATATTTAGGACAAGACCAGGTGTAACTGTTTTAGAAGTGACTGGTGACCCATGACTGCTCGCATCTGTGGTTGCTGCTGTTAGAACAGATGCTGAAACCAAAAAGAGTAACCAAAAACTTTTTAATAAAAAGAACAAATTCATTAGATATATATTTCACTAAAACATAAACAAAGAAATGTTTACCTATTAATTCTGCTATTACCAGCTAATAAAGAAAAAGGTTAAACTGTAACAATGGTTAGACCTGTAGTTGAAATACATTTGAATATAATTCATATCACAGCCATTGTTGCAAGGTAATAAACAGTGTTAAATAGTACATAATGCATTTTTGTATTTATACCCGCAAATATACCAACCTACAAGTGGACATATTGCTCTTACGGTTATTTCAGATTCTTTGGGTTGTCTGCATAATAGCTGCAAGACATGTTGTTTTTCATTTCAGCAAGCAAATTAATGTCAAAGCCTTCATGACATGGTTGCAAGCTTGCTTGCCCCATCAGTTTGGTTCAATGGGAGAAACCAAAACAAAGGGGCTTGGAAGCACATTTTGGTGTCCCTCCACCTACAGTAAAGTCGTACTGAAACAAGGACTTGGGGCTTGCTAACATGAAAGTGAAGTGTTTTTTAAATGCATTCAGTACAGTTAACAACAACCCCAATCCTATTTATTTTTGTTTGTTTGTGAATTTGCTCTTTCCTAAATTTCTGTAAATTACGATGAGCTCTTTGCCCCATCTCCAGCAATGTTAAACCTGGTGGTTCTCAGTTGTTTTCTGGTGGGACTCCCTTAAAAGGTAAATATTTTTTCAATCCACAAATTAACTGCCAGTCTTTACTTGAGCAAATATTGTATAACATTTCCGGCAGCTTCGGTCCACTTCGGCGAAAATGGTCCTATCTGGCAATGTTAAAGAATCCTTTGAAAAATTCCTGGATCCAGACGGTGATCCAGATCACCCCCAAAATCTAATCATTTATTCCATATCCCATTTCTGACAATTCCTGAAAATTTCATCCAAATCTGTTCAGAACTTTTCAAGTTATTTTGAACACAAACAGTCAAAAAGACAAACAGACGGACAGATCAATGCCGGAAAAAACATAACCTCCTTGGCGGAGGTAATAATAAAGTGAATTAAATTTAGGTAAATTTTTGGAGTCAAGACATACTGTAGAAATTACACACATCAAAAAAAAAAATTTGAGAACCACTGCTCTTTGGCTTCAGCTGGAAATATTACAGGGTCAGACTGTCCAGAAACTTTAACAAGGGCATGTTTGAAAAGGGCTTGAGTGATGTTAGAGCATGTCCTTACAACATGTGAGCAACTCAGATCAGGCATCATGAGGTGCTCCCAGTTTAACCCCAGTAGCTGCTGATTCTCATGCTGTAAGGACGAACTGTTAGACGACCAATATCTCAACCACAAATACATCAAACAATTAAACACATTAGAAGTCACTTTACTTCAACACAGGCACTCAATAAAATCATAAAATAAAAATGATTCATGTAAATGTTCATTTACTTTCCTCTGTGAACACCCATAACGTGTTTAAGAAAGTAGTCAAACTTAACACACTTGTCCCCCACATCAAATGGACCTGATGTGAAATCTTTTTTTAGGAAAAAACTAACAATCTTCATGAGAAGGAAAAGTGATCGTAGAAGCTTCATGAGTTGAGTCAGACTTTTTAAACAGAATTTGGATCAGAGTAAATGTTAGTCAGAAGGACTCTTTGCTGTTTTAATGGCAGTGATTCATGTTGCCAATTTTCAGACAGCAAAGCAATAACAACGACAGTAAGAGGACAGCAGGACAAACAGAAAGACGCAGTAACAGCCATGCCTATAGGACAGGTCCCAGCAGCAAAGCAGCTACATGGATAAATACAGAGGCAAAGTGAGGGGACAAAAGGGTTGAAGGTTAAATAAGTCACAGAAAAAAGAGAGAAGTAAAGACAGATGATGTAAAATAACAGTTATATGAAACAACAGAAGTCCACAATTGCAGTGCACAATTACAGGCACAATTACAGGCTAATGTAGCCACAAGAGAGACATCACAAATCTTCCCCACTCGAAACACACAAGCTGCTGTTCATTGTTTCATCATTGAGATATTAATTGTCAGCTGCTAACTGTTGATATTATCCAGAATTAAAGGATAATTATTACAGTGTTACATAATCCATAATGAGCCTTAAAAAACAGGTTGACAGGTCTACTCAGTGTTAACTGGTCAGATCAGTAAGATTCAGCACCATTTTCAACAGCTCTGTATTCTGAATACAGTCTATGCTCTGCACTGGGTTTGCCACCCAGAACCAATGGACTAAAAAAAACTGACATAATAGTCACAGGACCTCACAGTGGAAGGGTTTTGTTTTGGTACCAAAGCAGTACCTAAAGAAAGGGACTAGCAGGTTCAAAAGTAATGCGCTAGAAACATGTTCAGTCGGGTGTGCAATCACTCCTGTGTTGTTTTTAGGGTTGAAGTGTGAGAATGAGAACAATGAAAACCATGCTTCTAGCCACTAGTAAATTTCCCTGTGTGAGAGAGAGTGTGAGCATTTGTTACCTGTTGGGATGGAGGTTCAGGACTGTGGTCTCCAGATAGCGCCAAGTCCTGCAGCTCTGGCTCTGTCTTTTCCTCCACTGGAGCTGCACCACTGGCTTCACTGTCCTGAAGGAAGCACACAGAAACACTCTTTTACAAAACTGTACATTTTCTATTGAAGCTGTTTACTGAACAGTGTATGTATACCTATAAAAATTGTAAAATAAATATTTTAACAAAGTTAAAAAGATAGTTGTATCAGGTTTAAAGATCAACTAATTGCTAGGGGCTAGCAGGCTCAAAAGTAATGCACTAGAAACACGTTCAGTCGGGTGTGCAATCACCCCTGTGTTGTTTTTAGGGTTTAAGTGTGAGAATGAGAACAATGAAAACTACAAAAGCACTCGGAGAGCGCAGACCTCTGCCAAGATACAATATTGGATCACCACATGCTCCAGTATGACGGGCGAGTCTCCGCATGTCAGTCCATGTGGATAACTCCGAAGCTGGGAAATGTAGTGACATAGGCTTGAAAAATGTTGACGTGAGTTTGCAAAGAAACTACAATTCCCACAAGCAGCTTCAGTCCACTATGGCGAAGATGGTCCTATCTCGCAATGTTGAAGAATCCTTTAAAAAATTCTTCTATCCGGATAGTGATCCGGATCAGTCCCAAAATCTAATCATTTATTCCTTATCCCATTCCACACATTTCCTGGAAATTTCATCCAAATCCAATCATAACTTTTTAAGTTATCTTGAACACAAACACACAAACAAACCAACGCCAGCAAAAACAAAACCTCCTTGGCAGAGGTAATGATGCTTCTAGCCACGAGTAAAGTTCCCTGTGTGTGAGAGAGTGTGAGTATTTGTTACCTGTTGGGATGGAGGTTCAGGACTGTGGTCTCCAGATAGCGCCAAGTCCTGCAGCTCTGGTTCTGTCTTATCCTCCACTGAAGCTGCACCACTGGCTTCACTGTCCTGAAGGAAGCACACAGAAACACTCTTTCACAAAACTGTACATTTTCTATTGGAGCTGTATACTGAACAATGTATGTATATCTGTAAAAATTGCAAAATAAATATTTTAATAAAGTTAAAAATATAGTTGTATCAGGTTTAAAGATCAACTAATTCAGTTTTCAGTTTGAATATAATAACTGCATCATTAGATTTGATTTGATGGTTAGTTTAACAGGTTTTTGTTGGACAAAGATTCCTAGCAATTGTACTACATGTTTGAAATATATTAAGGAAATAATAATTTTTAAGGTTTTACTAGCAAAGCTGATTATCTATTACTTAAGAAGAGGGGGAAAGAAAAAATAAGAGTGTACTTCTTTACCACTTTTGTAAAATAAATCAGTACTGTTTAAAACCTTGATTGAATTCAGCTTTTTATTTTGTTCTGTACTTATTTCAATACAACCATTGTTTTCCCTTTTTTTAACATTTAACACTTTATCAAAGGTACAAGACAGGGAAGTGGGAGAAATGTGAATTACAATGTTGAAAAGAGGTTTCAATTTTCATGGCCAGTTTGAAAACAAGTAATGGATTTAAGTGTGTGTTTGCTATTCAGTAATCATTACTATTTAAAACCTTAAGTGAATTAAACTTTTTACTTTGTTCTGTACTTATTTCAATACAACCATTGTTTTCCCTTTAAACTTGTTTAAAATTAATCTGAATTCAACTCAGTTAATTTAAGAAAAAATACATCTAGAACTTAAACAGCACTGTATCTGTCAAAATATGATATCATTAATAGTATGCTTACGATGGCTGTTTTACTTTCCATGAGAGTTTAGTCCAGTTAATGGGAAATTTGAACAGTTTAGGGAAAAGTAATTTTCCTACCTCGCACTGTAAACCTACTCCAAGGGCATCCAGGTCGAGGTAAACATTCTTTAATAGTGGGGTTGAGCCACAAGAGCTTGGCTGAAAAAAAAAAAAAAATGTCTGGTGAATGAGGGATATATCATTGGTATTTTATATGGAGCTCTGCAAACCATCCAGGGACTGTTGTTACCCTCAGTTTATGAAATAATCCTGCCTTTCTGAAGTACAGACATCAGTCTGGATGGACTTTTAATTATGTAGAAACAAGGAGCATTAATACATACGTTCAATACATTTCACTAGTCCCTCTCGGCCCAAAGAAAGTGTTTGGGAATGGTCAGAACCTTTCAAAAGCATGTCTGTGAGGTGACTGGATGATTATTCCATCAATCACATTTGTTACTGGCCAATCAGATAATGTAGTTGGTGGGTACTACGCTGCAGCGCTTAATACAAAATAAACGCCACTTCATCAAACAAACTCACCAAAACATGTTAGAAGTGGAGCAAAATATCCTTTCTATTAAGAAGCGCTTTCAGTGTGTTGTTCGTTTTTCATTTAATAGAGAAATGTGGTCCAGATCTGACTAAACCCATACTGGAGCTGTTAGCATCTATGCTAATCTCTGTACAAGCAGGTGCTTCCTGCTGTCATCTCACTCGTATCTCCCACCTCTTTATTCTTTAAAGGATGCTGATTGGGCCATGCCACTACAGGCTGAGCACAGTTATTGTAGATTGGAGCTTGGCTAGATGGATCTAACTTACTACAGATGTTGAATCAGGCAGATCCAACTGCACTGGAGGATATTTGACAACATGGGCGAGTAAAAGAAAGTAGATCTTTACCTGGGAGGTGCTTTTCTTTGAAGTTTTACCATGATAAAATGTATAATTCTGCCATTGTTCATAAGTTGTATACCTCTGCTTCTGATATTTTCTCATCATCATCATCATCATCATCGTCGTCGTCAAAACCCGGCTGTGTAGGAGACACCCTTTCCTCGTGCCTGCTTCCCAAAACACTGGATGCTCCAGCACTTCGAGGAACCTACAAGAAAAGGAAATGCAGCACAGTACACCAAAAAAAGTTCGTTAATTTGAAAATTTCTCTAGTGGAGCATGTGGTTCTTCATGAAGCGTTACCCCAAGAGATGTCTTCAAGGGCACAAGTCCACCAGAGCTGCCAAGTGACTGCCGCAGAGCAGGAGAAGAACCAGAGAGTGGACCTGGACCAGGGGCATCCAGACCTCTCAGAGGAGGCAGACTGCCCAGTGGAGATGAGAGGGGGCCCAAGGTTGAACTTAGTCTCTGTAGAGAAAGAGACACATGTACAATCTTTGCTAAACACTTTGACATTCTGTAGCACCACATTTGAAAAAGAACTGTCTAAAGTTAAGGTGTCAAACTAAACCTTTTGTTGAAGCCGGTTAGGTTCTTAAATCAATTGTATTTTTGTTTGGTAGCAACACAGAGGCATAAGGTTTATCTATTGAGAGAGTATTGTCCAATACAACCAAAATACTGTTACAGAAATCATGTGTTTGCTTCATTTGACCCGTCAGATAGAACCTTTTTTAATGCCATGTTTGTTACGGTGCTGCCCCTCATGTCTGACCCCAAACAGGTTAAAAATAGTACAAACTTTGCGCACTATTGTCAATCCAAAAAGAGTAAACTGTAAATAAAATATAACATACTCCTGTGATGAGGTGATAACTAAAGCCTACATCCTCAAAGAGCCTATGTCATCTGCTGTGTGTGATGGAGCACCTCTATGAACAAGACAAACAGTCTACAGCATTAAGGCCTCTCCCTCTCCCCCTTTATGTGGTGCCAATAGCTATTTAAAATGTCTTGTTCCCCTAGCTCCCCTGAATACTCCTACCAGCGTAAAGTCCTACCATTGTTGGGTCATCACTGTTAGCCTACTGGCTTGCAGTAGCAGCCCCACTGCAGAGCAGAGACATTATAATAAATGCAGAGCTGTTGACAACATCGCGCCAAGCAGTGATAAACTGACTTATTACCACAGAGTTGACCTGTAAACCAATCAAAGCAGATGGGACCCACATGCGGAAGGCAGCCTTAAAAGGGCAGGAGCTCTAATAGCTTCTCAGACAGACTGAAACTGAGATGACGAGGAGAGTGAACAAGAGGAGAGAGAACAAGAGTGTAAATCAGGACTATAGTACCTCAGATGAGCATAGCGGGGAAGAAATTGATTGAATGTCGCCCAGATCTAGGCGACATAGATAGACAAGGAAGAGGCAAAAGCTGGTCGGATGAGAGTGACTCTAGGCCTAGCACCAGAAAGAAAAACCAAAAGTAGCCTGGAAAGAATGGCTCAAACGAATCAGGTACAGTTAAATGAATGGAAAGTAGTGATTGAGTTTAACAGGGATGGTGGGCATTATCACCCAATTAAACTTATGAGAGCAATTGAGGAAGAGATTGGGAAAATAACATTCACGAGGTTCATGAATAACAGACGCATGCTTATCCATGCTGTCAGTCCACAGCAGCAGGAAAAGATCCTTAAGATGACGACATTACTTGGGTAAAGGATGAGAGCTTATATACCAGGGACACTGGCAAAGCTGAGGGGAGTAATTTCAGGTGTGCCGTTTAATATGTCCATGGAGGACGTTATAAATGAAATTGATGGAGGCAATGTGATGGAGGCTACACGTATCAAAAGCAAGAGAGATGGCACTCTTAAAGACACACTGTCAGTGATACTGTTGTTGGAGAAATCTCTACCCAAATCCGTACAATTGGGGCACATTAATTACACTGTGAGGGAATACATCTCAAAGCCACTCAGATGCTATGCATGTCAAAGAATTGGGCACAGAGCTTAACAGTGTAAGGGAAAACTAAGATGTACTAGATGTGAAGGTCCACATGAGTATGGAAAATGTGCAAACTATGCCAAAGTTAAATGCTGTAACTGCGGACGAGAACATAGTGCTGCTTTTGGTGGGTGCATAGTACAAAAGGAAGCTCGAGAAGCCCTAGTTCCTAAAACATTACTAATTGGTAGGAACTGTCAGATTTTACTTCTTTCACCTGTTGGATTCAGCTTTGCCAATCTCCAGAAAACGATTTTTAACCTAAAACACCAGATGGACTGTTACATATATCCATTGGATATATTGAACATACATCTGAGTAAAATCCCATAGAAAGGACTTGGGAAGGGCATAGCCTTTCCGGAGAAACTGGAAAGTGACTGAATGCATGTTTTGTCTGTTACCTTCATTATGGGATAGTCAGAGGCTTGTAATCACATCTCTCTTTCAGTATAACTACACCACACCTGCAGCCACTACCTCTTGTCCTCAAAAGGACACTGAAAAGCTTGGTCATATTCTGACTGGGAATAAACCTCTCAGCTTAAAGCTTTGTAAGATTCATATTCAAGAAAAAAATGGAATCTTGCAAAGCAAGATGTTTGCAAAATTAGACACACTTAGCACCAGTAAGACAATGACAAGACAAAGCAGCATTCTTTGGGGTGAAAGAGGTGGAAGCCACGTCTGGGTGTAGTTGTACTAAAAGTAAGAAGTGACTGCATCAGCCAATCAGGCCAGCAAAATCATTCATTCATTCAGACATTTTATGAAAGATAGAACAGCCCATTTTTGTTTTTATGCCAAATTTCTAAATATTCAACAGATCTTTGACTTTGAAAAACAGAGTTAATAAATTAAAGATCCAACTGACAGCAGGTGTCTTGAGCAGATCCTTCTTCTTCTTTTCTTTCTTCTCCTTCTTTTCTTTTTTCTTTTTCTTCTCCTTTTCTTTCTTTACCCCGGTGCCTCCTGCAACATCATTTAGCTGGGCACGCTCACGCTCCTGGGCCACCAGGCAGCGGTAATGTTCATCACAGGGGCGATCCCAGGTGGACTGGCCTGAAGAGAAGTTGAAGTAGTAGATGTCACCTGTCACATCCTGACTGAGGAGGAGAGAGAGATAACAGAGGGTTAGGATTGTATACACTGCTCATGTTTAATCATTGTTCTGTAATAAACTGTGAATATCATTAATAATATTTTCTTTTGTAAACATATTTCTTCACAAGAGCCTCCAATCTGCAAGATGCATTTTGAAGAAGCATGAATGAAAACAGCCCAAGACTATTTTTACCTCCAGTTTAGAGTGATACATGCCTACCAAAGGAATACATATTCTGCCTTAGATTAAAATGACTGGTGTTAAAGACATTTTCTTTTTTTGACCCTTATTGATAGTGGAAGGACATCAGATAGATTCCGAAATGGGGGTAAAGAGCAGGGAAAGTCAAACAACAAGTGGGCCTCCGGTCAGTTTTAAAACCCAGGCCCATTTGCTGCAGGAGGAAATGGTGTCAGTATGAGTATCAGTGCACAGTTTCTACTACTCTGCCAAACCAGCACCCCTTTCAAATGACATTTTTTCTGTTGGTTGCCATGATAGAACCATGTAGCTTCTCTTCTCTTACTTACCACGGCTTCCACTCTGGAGGCAGATCGGCAACAATGCCCTCCCTCGCCAGCCACAGCAGCTCCGGCTCATTCTCAGGATCAATACCTATCTCTCTTGCGTATTCAAAGATTTCTATAAAGAGAAAAAGAAAAAGAAAGGGATTTTTGAAATAAATAAATCTTCCACTTTCATGCAATTCTTCCTTCACAAGATAGACTGAGCATGGCAGACCCAAATTTCCAAGGGGCTCCAGTTTGTCACTAGGCATGATAATTGACAAGATCTTATTGATACCAAAGCCATTATCAATTCTGCTCATCAATCCAATCTTTAGAATAGAATAGAATAGAAGTCTTTACTGTCATTACAGTGTGTAACAAAATTGAGTTACTGTCTCGGCTGGTGCTCAAACAAGATTTAGAAGACAAATAAGATAAAATATTAAAAGGGAGTGTCAAAAAAATATATATATTTATACAGAATGTATTTGTACATAATATATATATGTATATATATATACATATATATGTGTATATATATATATATGTGTGTGTGTGTGTATATATATATATATATATATATATATATATATATATATATATATATATATATATATATAGACACACATATCTATCTTAGTATACATGGTTTACATATTAGGCTGTGGATTATTGCACCAGTATTCAGTGTTCACAGAATATTGCACATACACTGCCCGGCCAAAAAAAAAAGTCGCCACCAAAAAACAGGGTCACACACTCTAATATTTCATTGAACTGCCTTTAGCTTTGATTACAGCACAAATTTGCTGTGGCATTGTTTCAATAAGCTTCTGCAATGTCACAAGATTTGTCACAGATCATAACACTGCCCCCACAGGCTTGTACAGTAGGCACTAGGCATGATGGGTGCATCACTTCACCTGCCTCTCTTCTTACCCTGATGCTCCCATCACTCTGGAACAGGGTAAATCTGGACTCATCAGACCACATGACCTTCTTCCAGTCCTCCAGAGTCCAATCTTTATGCTCCCTAGCAAACTGAAGCCTTTTTTTCCAGTAAGCCTTACTGTTAAGTGGTTTTCTTGCGGCTACACAGCTGTTCAGTCCCAATCCCTTGAATTCCCTTGGCATTGTGCGTGTGGAAATGCTCTTACTTTCACTATTAAACATACCCCTGAGTTCTACTGTTGTTCTTCTTCTACAAAACCCAAAACCAGTGAAGTTGGCACGTTGTGTAAATCGTAAATAAAAACAGAATACAATGATTTGCAAATCCTTTTCAACTTATATTCAATTGAATACACTGCAAAGACAAGATATTTAATGTTCCAACTGAGAAACTTTATTTTCTTGTGCAAATAATCATCAGCTTAGAATTTAATGGCAGCAACACATTGCAAAAAAGTTGGCACAGGGGCATTTTTACCACTGTGTTACATCGCCTTTCCTTTTAACAACACTCAGTAAACGTTTGGGAACTGAGGAGACCAATTTTTGAAGCTTTTCGGGTGGAATTCTTTCCCATTCTTTCTTGATGTACAGCTTAAGTTGTTCAATGGTCCGGGGTCTCCGTTGTTGTATTTTATGCTTCATAATGCGCCACACATTTTCAATGGGGGACAGGTCTGGACTACAGGCTGGTCAGTCTAGTACCCGCACTCTTTTACTACGAAGCCACGCTGTTGTAACACGTGCAGAATGTGGCTTGGCATTGTCTTGCTGAAATAAGCAGGGGCGTCCATGAAAAAGACGTTGCTTGGATGGCAACATATGTTGCTCCAAAATCTGTATGTACCTCTCAGCATTAATGGTGCCTTCACAGATGTGTAAGTTACCCATGCCTTGGGCACTAATACACCCCCATACCATCACAGATGCTGGCTTTTGAACTTTGCGCCTATAACAGTCCGGCTGGTTCTTTTCCTCTTTGGTCCGGAGGACACGACGACCACACTTTCCAAAAACAATTTGAAATGTGGACTCATCCGACCACAGAACACTTTTCCACTTTGCATCAGTCCATCTTAGATGAGCTCGGGCCCAGCGAAGCCGGCAGCGTTTCTGGGTGTTGTTGATAAATGGCTTTCGCTTTGCATAGTAGAGTTTTAACTTGCACTTACAGATATAGCGACGAACTGTAGTTACTGACAGTGGTTTTCTGAAGTATTCCTGAGCCCATGTGGTGATATCCTTTACACAGTGATGCCGGTTTTTGATGCAGTACCGCCTGAGGGAATCGAAGGTCACGGGCATTCAATGTTGGTTTCGGCCTTGCCGCTTACGTGCAGTAATTTCTCCAGATTCTCTGAACTTTTTGATGATATTATGGACCGTAGATGATGAAATCCCTAAATTCCTTGCAATAGCTCGTTGAGAAATGTTGTTCTTAAACTGTTCGACAATTTGCTCACGCATTTGTTCACAAAGTGGTGACCCTCGCCCCATCCTTGTTTGTGAATGACTGACCATTTCAGGGAAGCTGCTTTTATACCCAATCATGGCACCCACCTGTTCTCAATTAGCCTGTTCACCTGTGGGATGTTCCAAATAAGTGTTTGATGAGCATTCCTCAACTTTCTCAGTCTTTTTTGCCACTTGTGCCAGCTTTTTTGAAACATGTTGCAGGCATCAAATTCAAAATGAGGTAATATTTGCAAAAAATAACACAGTTTACCAGTTCGAACGTTAAGTATCTCGTCTTTGCTGTGTATTCAATTAAATATAGGTTGAAAGGGATTTGCAAATCATCGTATTCTGTTTTTATTTACGATTTACACAACATGCCAACTTGACTGGTTTTGGGTTTTGTATTTGATTTGGTCAAACGTTCAAGTGATCAACGATCACGATCATTCAGGATTTTTCTCGACCACATTTCTTTCTTGAAGACGATGCTTCTCCACTATCCTTCCAGTTTTTAATAATGCGTTGGACAGTTCTTAACCCAAGTTTAGTAGTTTCTGCAATCTCCTTAGATGTTTTTTTCTGCTTTATGCATGCCAATGATTTGACCCTTCTTAAACAGACTAACATCTTTTCCATGAACATAGGATGTGTCTTTCCACATGGTTGTTTAAGAAATGAGAAGCTACTCATTGCATCAGCTAGGGTTAAATAAGTTGTTGCCAGCTGAAAGATAATCACACGTGCAGTAATTATCCAACAGGAGGCTCATACCTATTTGCTTAGTTAAATCCAGGTGGTGGCTTTTTTTTTGGCCAGGCAGTGTATTTCACAGACACAATGTTCACAGGTTATGGCACATGTTTGTGTGACTGCACTGCAACGTCTGAGTTATTGCGTTAAATCCCTTAGCAATTCCTCTGGATTTTCAGCATGAAAACAAGTACGTCTGCTACGGGGTTTAATATTTAACAACACCAAAGACATGGCTCTCCTGATATCTGAAGCTATTCAGCAAAAGAAATGTTTCATAACGTTGTTAGAGTTTTCGCCGCTTGCTTTAAATCACACTGGATGCCGTATGGGCCAACTGCATGATCTTGATTTCCAAGGCATACAGAACCTGGTAGAGGGAACTGATAATAGAATTGTTAAGCATTAAGCTAAATGATATTGATTCCTGAAGCTGAAACCGTAACCCTTGAGTACCTTGGTCAGAGGGAATGTAGTTCTCATCGAAGACCTCCTCAAGGATCAGCTGGTCCCCAATCAGAGCAGCAGCTGTCATTATTACTGTAAACAAAACAAGTGTATAAGCAAAAAATCAGATGTCACCTGTAAGCTGTGAGATGCTGTCAACAAGACCAAACGTGTTTTAATTAAAAGTCCCAGATTTTGCTCCTTTTCTGCAGTTTAACATGAGTCCTTGATGTCTTCATGTAACTTAGCAACATGCTTTGATCTAAAAAGCCTTTGAATAAAGAACAGCAGGATTCTTGCCACGCCCACATAACCGCTTTGTTCTCAACGGCCGGATTTCGGCATATGCTAATGAGGTAGGGCAGCGTACATATGGCTATTCACATAGAGCAGTGTAACTCCAGCGATGCAGGGCGGTCTGGCGCTTTGGATTCGCGCTGCTTACAGTCATGAACACATACAAACCCTTAATTCATGCCGGTCTGAGTACCAGATCTGTCCTACGCCGGTTACCGCACACACGGATACAACAACGAAGCTCTTTTCCCCCAAACATCACAGGCTAACGCACAACATGCTAACCGCAGAGGGATAGCCACAACTTAGCCTACCTTCCAGGCTAACGTTAGCACAAACAGAGGGACCTGGGGTGGGAAAAAGGACTGATTATACTCAGCCAACTGTTAAGCTGTTCTTCCCGAACACACAAGAAACACAAACTCAAGCCGTTTAACAGATAACAGGGATCCTGTTTCCCCAAACATCACAGGCTAACACAAGACATGCTAACCTCGGCCTTGTCACTGCAGTGGGACTGATTATATTCAGCCAACTTTTAAACTTCTCTTGACTAATGTAAGAATGCTCACACACTGAAGTTTATCCTTCAGACTTTCAACAAGTAACGTGAACACTGACAAACATGTTGTGCAGTTACCTCTAGTTCACTTCACCCTGCTGTAAGCATTAGCTCGTAGCGATGAGCAAAATAAATACAATAAATACAGCATTAAAATACTCACATTTCCATCATCACGACTGGCGACGGATTGTTGGTACTGAGCTCAGAATTAGGAAAAGTCTAGTTCCCAGTCCTGTGTTGAACTGACTGAAGTTGAAGAAGCAGCCAGCCGTGACCGGCACACACATACAGGTTTTAGCCGACTGTCGCTGCTCATTCCCTTAAAAAACAAAATTAATCCACTGAGTCCTCTGGTCCTCCAAGGCTGGTTGCCTACATCTAAGGGATAATGTCCGACGAGGTGTCCATTATCGGAAATTAATAGACGACGCGGAGGCGTGAACCGGAGGACGGTTGCTTCGGCGAAGTCCATTAATTTCTGATAATGGACACCTCGAAAGGCATTGTCCCGCTCATACCATGGTCACTGACGAAAGAAATAAATATTAAATTAATTATTAATACGGTAAAGTTGTTTTTTTCACCGTTAAAATCGTAAGTTTTTCACAAGAAGCGGCTGAGTGGACTATTTCATTTCTCTCGTTGTAACGCGTTGCCGAGGTAACCAGCTCTGGCCACAGGACCTGCAGCTCGGTCGACCGCAGGTGTTTTATTAAGGCCTAATCAGTGGAGGGAAGTGAGATGAGGGCTTAACGTTATGTTACGTGATACAAATTATCATTTCAGAGGGCAAGTAACCTCTTACCGCTTGTGTATGTCCAGACGATGATGCGAAATTTTGTTTTAAAGAATCAAAGTCCACAGATAGTTTCCTTGTCATCCTCTAAATTGTTCAATTCCTATGGTGTCACCTCCTTGTGTCATATGTCCTTCTTCTTATATTCTCTTCTGCTGCATCCCAGTCTTCAAAATTGTCAGATTCACCAAATAGGTAAAAGGAAACTATAAAATCACTCATGTTTTGTCTACTGTCCTGCCGTTGGAGCCAGCTTAATAATTTAGAACAATCGGGCTATTTGACCGGAACTTTTTTAAAGGTGTCCTATAACACTTTTTAACAGACACCCTGCAGCCAATCAGAATCGAGTATTCACCCAGACTATGGTGGAAGATACATGTGGCTGTTTACACAATGCTGTCTCATCTTAAATTTTTGTTTTAAAATACACTGATATCTCCTAAAAACATAATGTTTAACCCAGCTTTAACATAAATGCACTTTTGTGAACATCTGAACACAAAAAAGAAGCTTGAAAGAGAATCTGCACACAATATCCTTTCATGTATTAAAAAAATACTATTTATTAAAATATTTTCTACAAAAATACATAATTTTACAAACACACACACACACACACACACACACACACATATATATATATATATATATATATATATATATATACATGTATATATACATATATATGCACAAAAGCCTTTTTTTTACCTGGGCCTGCACATAGTCTAAGTTTACAACACTAAACAACTCACTTCTACTGTCCTGAAACATAAGGAATATAGAAAGAATACCAAAAGAAAACAAACAAACTGACTGAGCAGCTGAGAAAAGAAGAGCCACTTCTGAAATCCATGCACAGATTTAATTAGCGATGCCCATGTAATGATAACCAGTGCCTGTGGATACTGTCTTCAGCACAGTCCTGTTAACTAGGTGATGGATACAGAAACTGTGGACATGGTTTAGTGTTCATCTAGTTCAGGGTGTCCCAACTTGTTTACATATGTGAGAAATGTTTGATGGAAGGGCTACATGAAAAATAGTGTGGGGATGACTGGTCCACATTGATACACCTACCTACAGTGTGTCAAAGTTAGAAATACCAGTCCAATAGGTTACAGACCAGGGGTCGGCAGTTAATAAGGTCACAGATAAAACAGTGATATTGACGTGGTTTGTAATGTGGGTCCCATTTATGAAGCAGCAAAATAATGAAAAGGGAAATATGCGAGAATGTTTAATCACGTCAACAGTCCAGTGAGCCATGTTGAAACCAGCAAAAATCTGGTCTCCAAATCCAAGTCCATGTTCTGAATTGGTAAATGTCTCTCTCTCTCTGCTGTCAATGTGCACAATGTGGATTTGCAAGGGAGAGAGCGCAATAAAGAGAGAGAGGTTGGGCTGAAATGGTGCAGAGGGGGAGAACAAAACGAAAAAATTAATAAACTTTGGCCATAATTTTAGGTGCTTTGGTCACACAAGGGGATCATGCAACCTGTGTAATCTATAGCCACCGTACAGCAGGCCGTGTGAACCAAAAAGAGGCCTGGCCCACCAGGTACTGTTGGCCCAGATTAGCCACACAAGAATTGGGGTCAATCCCAGTTGTACCTCTTAGGCCTTGGCGTTCACGTCTTGTGAAGGGGTATTCAAATTCTCCGTAAGGTTAAGGGGAGGGGCTACACAGCCCTTGAAACGAAGACAATCATATTAAATCATTGAGTAAATATTAATCAAGTTTTGAATTGTTGGTCAAATTTTAAAATTGCTCTTTACAACAAGCTAGCTTTCACAGCTTTAGGTGCAGCTATTGTCGCATCTGCCTATGACACAGCCAGCGAGCAGATCTGGATGATGATGTAGCGGAAATCGAGTGGTGTTTTATTTCTTAGGATCTTCCTCTTGGCCCTCAAAACAGAGGGCTAAGAGGAAGGGGTAGACAGAGGGGTAAGACAAGGGGAAGGGCTAAGGGGTACAATTGGGATTGACCCTTGCACTGTAAACAGCATATATAAAATTCTTCATCTTGTCAGAAGTTTTCCAAAATGTGCAAATGTGCCACTGCAACTAAACAGAAGGACAAAACACAGAGAGAAGGGTCTATTTTCCAAAATACTCTCTTCTAGTGTGCACAGCCTTCATGATGTACGGTGTGTCTATTAGGGATGGGAATCGATAAACCAATTCAAATGGACAATCGATAACAAAAAGCTAAAAGAACCAATATCATTAGTCTTTTTTCTAAAAACAATTAATTCCACAAGTATCTGGCTCTCTAACAAATCGAGGGTGTTATGCTCTTATCACAGACAGTCAGCCCAAAGGATATCAAAGAAGCAATCATGATGGAAAGGAGATGGAGGCACCCATTATTTTGGCTTAATTAAACACAATATAATACAAACTACACAGCGTCCCTTGTATTTAAAAGAACTGTGAACACACCAACAATTCACTGACACATTTTTCTTTGCAGCATAGCTAACAATATGAAGAGAACCTTGTCTTTGGCATTTTTGACCCAGGAAGCCTCTTTTGAATTGTTTTTATAGCACAGAAAATTTGTAGGAATTAGTAAGGGAATCAATAGAGAATTTGATCAATAAGCAGAATCAATAATGGCACTGGTATCAATAAATTCTTATCAATTCCAACCCCTAATGTCTATTCACCTGAAAGAAATCAAGATATGATTTTTGGACTGTATTTTCCAGCCTAAACATATGGCTCTTTTTTTCTCAGCTTACACCAGGGGGCTCATTTTTACTGTAACACTGGCGTCTCTCTCTATCTGTAAGTCACGAACAAACCAATGGCACAATTATGAACGTAACCCGTTAATGAACTGAGGCTTGACCTGCACCCTGTGCAACTATAAAGCACAATATTTAATGTTCTATCTGCTGCAGCATCTGGGTCTAAAGCTGAGATACTATAAGTAAAAGAAGTACAGTGAGTACAGTAAATACACCTTCAATTACTTCTCTATGATTGTCTTGTCTTATACGGAATAAACCTTTTACTCTGTCTGGCACAGGATATAATCTATAAACAAATGATTCAAGTACTTTAGTGTTTCTCACAGCTGCATTTCAAGATGGAGGAAACCGTTCCCCAGCCCTCTGTGACACTTCGTGATCTTGAACCCCACATCCTCAGGAGTCAGGTTTCTTTTAAAGCCCTTTTGACTCATGCACGGAGCTGATTGTTGTAAACATCAGAGCAGTGACCTGGACCAGTCATTAATGTGCAGATCCTCAGTAATGATAGACTCTGATCTGGTTGTTGTTGTCCAGGCCCAGCTGCAGCAGGCCGCTCTTGGTTGAAGGAGGCTGATAGCGGGTAAACAGAGGTCTGAGAGGTGGAGTTAAAGAAGAGAGTAACAAGCAGTGTGAGGTGTCTATACACATATCAGTTTCTCAAGATTTTTCCTATATTCTTTAAGAAAGTTATAGAGAAAAGTCTTAGTCAGACTTTTGATCTGTTCTTTAAAAGGGATATGCCACCACATGACACCATTCTTTGGACTGTGTGTGCAGTAACAAGAAAGAGATGGCCAGAGCTCGCCCACCATCCAGCCTTTACCAAAATGTACCGTATATCATTGGAAGCTCCGCTTCTCAGCTTTCAGAATTATTTGGACAGCGTGGATACTCAAGGAGTTACGGTAGTTTGAATCATGCTTTTCTGTTGTCAGTTACAGCTTCATCTGTAGAACAAGCTGAGCAAAGCTGCTCTCAGGGCCGTTTCACACTGGATGCATTTTGCCTGTGTGATGGCAGCGATGCGTTCATGTTTTCATTTCAGCAAGTTTGTTACCAACTTCAGAGCTTTCAGACTTCCAGATTGAGCCACACATCTCCTGTGTGCAAATTTTCAGAACAGGAGGCTTGCCTATTTTTTTCTGCAAGCTGCACATTGTGTCTTGGCCAAAACAGACAGGAAAATAAAAAAACAGAGCACCATATTTACCTTCATCCAGCAGGTGTGTGTGTCTACAGCGGTAGAATTTTTGACAGACAAGATAGAAGGCATTCAGTAACTCTTCCTGTCTATGCCTCTCAAAGTTAAAGCTCAGTTTGTCACCTCTGTGGAGAAGCTCAGGATGCCTTCATTCTGTTGGTTCCCCAGGTCAGTTATTCAATGAATCAGGTCACTTGTTAGGAGATATTTTTGTGGTTTCTCCTTAACTTTCTTTAGAAGCTCTTTATTGGGGTGAAATTTATGGAGAAATAGAGCTGTGACCGCAGAAAGAGGCAACCACAACATAGGACATGCATGCTCCTGGTATGAAAGCCAAAGCGCCTTCAGCTGGAGCTGGAACACACATCAGCCACATGCATCTGGTGTGAGACCGCCGTTGCTGTGTGAGTGAGCGCAGTCTTACAAAGAAAATATCACCTATGTCAGAACACCATAGGACTGTTGCAGCTGATTGGGCCTTGATCCATATTTGTGTCTCTGTGTACACTTCGCTACAAATAAACGCAAAGCCAAGATCTAATCTGACTTCAAAGCAAGTCCAGTGCCCCCAAATTCAGGTCAGAGTTTGCTGAAATTACTCAGTGTATGTCTGTTTACGCTCTCTGATTGTGCAGTGTGGGCACATAAATTGTGCAACTTAGTTAAATGTCAGAAACAATTCAGTCACACAGTGTGCACTCTGTTCCGTCCCTGGCTGTGAGGATGCCAGGGTAGTATTGCACAGCCATTCTAAGATGACCCTGCCCATGGTAAAGAGGAACTATCTACACCAGGGGCCTAAAAGGAGGAAAAGTCCAACCTGTTGTGATCTATCACTCTGCAAGATGTAATGAAAATGTCACACAGCTGTTGACAGAAAGGTTTTTTTTTCCTGTAATAATCTCTTTGATAAAAGCCTCTTATCCTCAAGCTGGATATGTAGAGGGAAAAATGAAAATAAAATCACAGAAATCTTCATTTTAAAACATCTATCTGTAAACAACGTTCAGTAAACCAATTAGATTTCTGATCCCTAAGAGGAGTATGATTGATGAACAACGCTCTGTTAGTCATATAAACAGTCGTTCAATCACTGAGAGGAGCTGGTGTATTTATTTATAAAATAAATCAAGAAATGTTAATACCTCCGCCAAGAAAGGTATGTTGTTGTGTATGTTTGTTTATTGTTTGTTATGCAAAAAATTTTAGGAGATGTTGGTAATGGCCCAACTTAAAAATGATAAGATTTTGGTGGTGATTGAGAAAGCCGCCATTGCGAACAATCGTTTTTGCTTAATAACTGTCTAACTAATAACGACATCAGTATGATTCTGAGTGGTAGGCGTGGGTTTTCAGGGTCAGGGAATCATATTGTGATGGTAACTTTATCATGGAACTACTGCTTATAGATGTAACAGCAATATGTGAGCTACCTTGGCGGAGGCTTGTGCTCTTGAAGTGCTGTCCAGCTAGAAGTGTTTTTAGTAAAACATAGCAAGAACAAGGATTCAAATTAGCTGTTAAAATACAAATTTGTACAGATATCACCCTCTTTTTTGCTCAAGTAAAAAATAGGGTTTTTAGATTGAATTAAAAATACAACAAGTATTTGTAGTACTGGTTAAAAGTACAGTAAGTATATTTTTAAGAACTGCTGGTCGTATATTTTGATCAAGTATGACAGAAATTTGAATACTGGAAACTTAAAAGTAAAACATGAAGAAATGAAGCGCTTCAATTTTCATGCAGCCCTCCTTCAAGATGACAGGACTGAAAGTATACCCCGATCAGTTTAAGTCTAGAACCCCTGATCTATACTGTGATGAACTGAATGTGTAGAACCCAAACCATATGAAGTTGAGCTGAGTTGAGCAGATATCACAAATGGAGTAGCACCATAAAACATGTCTGAAGATGTAACCGATTTGTGTGGCATAATTCTTGATGTTGTGGGTCTTTATTTCATTTTTTTTAAATGGCAAGCCTCAAATCTTTAGGTCACAAATGAGAGAAGAATAGAACTGGGGAGACCTTGGCTGTAAGGAGGGTAAAATTGTGTTTATATTTGCTGTCATGTTTGTAAGAAGTAAAATAGGTAATATCTGGTTTGTTATGCTTTCCTTCATGGAGGCAAAGTGTTAAACTTTGGGTGGAGGCTCACGAGTTCTTTAGAGCGATGCATCTGTATAACATCTGCATATAATTACGTCTTCCTGCCTGTTGGAACTCTCATCGTTGTCAAATTGACCTTTATGTTTATGTGTAAGGTCTGATGTAAAAGGAGGTAGTTGGGTGAGTTTTTGGTGTGTACGGTAAAAACAGACTGGAAGGATACATGCTCGTGTCTTTCTTGCGCATCTCCAGCCACCTCTTGTTGCTGTCAATCAACCCCTGAAGCTTCTGGCCATCGACCTCCGCTGACCTCTGCACCGACCTTAGGCTGTGCCTGAGTTCATTAAGGATCAAATAAACACAAACAGTTTCAGACTTGTAAGTACATAGAGCATCAGTATGTGATAAGACGATGGAGCAGTGTAAGTGTATTGAAGATCACCTCTCAGGAGCGTATGATGAGTAAGAAGATGATGGTCTCATGGTGCTGGAGGAGATCGGGTCCATGGCAGCTCCTGTTGAAAAAAATATTTCAGGATTAATAACACAGTCCATAGCTCTTGTTTTCCTACAAAAACTTGACTCTTGTGTTTCCATACTGGGAAATATCTGGCTCCAGCGGCTGTTGATGGAGTCCTCAGACGTCCTCATCCCACTGCCGATAGGGGTGCTGAAGAGAGGGGCAGCTGCTGTGGGGCCATGGGGGGCCCAGGCCCAGGGTGGCTCTGAGGGCTGCGCTAAGAAGCTGTGGCCTGAGCTGTGCATTTGGGGCATGACAGGGGCAGAGGTGGTGGTAGGTGCAGACAGAGGTGGAGGGAAAGATGCACCGGGCGTGGTGCTCTGCCTCTGAGTCAGTGAGCCCAAAGCACTCAGGACAGTGTTGAGCTGGCCAGAGATCTGCTGCAGGGACTTGGCTAATTCTTGGACTTTATCTGGAACAGCAGGATGAGCTCCGGCTGAAAAATAATAAATTATTAAATGAGAATACTAATAAAGATTAGCTATAAAATTGATAAAAAAAGGTGGATACTTCTTTTGAATGATTAAATCTGTCACCCATACCGTCCACTCCGTCTATAGTGCTGCTCAGGTCAGATTCAGTCACATCAAAAGTCACCCTCTTTTGTCCAATATCCTCAAAGAGCGGCTACAAAGAGAGCACAACACACAAAAATGCAGCATGAAAGTTTGCATGGAATTACCAGTGTGAAATATTTCATTTATGGTGTGAATTGGAAGGCAGTAACAACTTTTGATTTATTAGACATTCTTAAACAATCTATTTCAGATACAAACGAGCTTTGCAGCCAGAACACAGATTTTATTTTTTTTATGTTAAAACAAAGACCTAAACAACTAGATTGATAGATACAGTGCTTAAGAAATTTATTAGGCCACCACACAATATAAGTTTTATTCCACAGTTAAATAAACTGCACTGATACTTTTCAAAATCTTGTGTATGTTTCTGTTATGGTTTTTACACCAGTTTGTAGAAGCTCTATAACCAAAATCATATTTTTAATGCAAAAATACATTCATAATTGGGCAGCACAGTGGCACAGCAGGTAGTGCACGTGCCTCACAGCAAGAAGTTTGCATGTTCTTCCCGTGCATGCATGGGTTCTCTCCGGGCACCCCGGCTTCCTCCCACAGACCAAAAACATGCTCATTAGGTTAACTGGTGACTGTAAATTGCTCTTAAATACATGTGTGAGAGTGGATGGTTGTCTGTCTGTCTATGTGGCCCTGCGATTGACCAGTGACCGGTTTAGGGTGTACCCTGCCCCGTCGCTCAATGACAGCTGGGATCGGCTCCAGCCCCCCCACGACCCCAAAAGGGATAAGCGGTATAGAAAATTAATGAATATCTATTAATGCTTTTTTATGAATTTTCAAATTCACTGTTTCACAAAAATAAAAAACTGAAAAAATGGTAAAGAACAGGCTTATTTATTAAATAAATTCTCAAATTATAGTTATTTACTTGCATTCCAGAAATGAAAAATTGATTTTAGTAGTTAAATGTTATTCTTGATCAATTTCTAAAAAGCCCATTGAGCCAGCGCATATTTGGGTGTAAAAGGACTAATTCAGTATGAAATTCATTATTCAAAATGCTAAAACACTGGGGGTCAATGAAAATGAAAGAATCGGCATTAAAGCACTTCATGATGCTGGATGGTTATTTCTTCTTTTTAAGATGATCTAATAAATTTGTTAAGCACTGCATAAATAGATATATGCAGTACAATTGCTGTTTTATTTTAAATCATCTTAAAAAGTGCAGACAAAGTCATGAACACTATCACAATACTTTTAATTTTTAACATTATTATGAACTTCTTTCCTTGTATTTAAAACATTATTTTTTAATGAAATGCTTTGGCAATAACGCCCTGTTTGTTTCTTCTGACCTCTTCGTGTAAAGAGCTCTCGAGCTGCTGAAGTTGCTCCTCCTGCCGTTGCACCAGTGTCCGTCCTCTCTGGATTGCCTGCTGCTGTACCATCAACTTTCTCGCCTCCTAACAAAATTAAAAAAGAGTAAAAAGGAAAATGTATTCAAAAACCTAATCCCACACCACTACAATCCACCAAGGGTGAGTTTAATTCCTTCTCACCTGCTGGAGGTTTCTCGACCTTTCCTCTGTCATCTCTGCCTCTCGGTCGGGGTCTTCAGAGAAGCTGGTCTGGGCCGCCTCAAGAGCTGCCTGTCTCTCCATCAGCAAGCTGCTTGACCTCTCCAGGAAGAGTTTTGTTTTATGGATGGATTCTCCGTGTGAGGAGATGTAGCGTTTGAACCTATCATTTAAGAAACAAAGTAAAAAATTGACCTTATTTAGGGAACAATGAAACCCCTTCTTCATACATCTACAACTTTAAGCAGAGGGATCTTCAAGGGTTTAATGTTTATCCTCTACACACTCCCTGTCATATGTATTACCCCTTTGCTGTGGTCTTCAGGGGTCACCAATCCTCTTGATCCTGAGATCTACCCAAAAGAAGAGGAGTTTTTTGGAGGGATTCTTGTATGATTGAATGTTTAGGAGGTTATGTTTTTGCCTGTGTTTGTCCACTTATTTGTTTGCCTGTACAATGTCCATCTGAGGGCAAGGTCAAAAAAACAGTTCTCGATGGACTATGATGAAATTTGAAGGGAAAGTTTGTTATGGCACTAGAGAGAAGTGATAACATTTTGTGGAGATCCAGGACTTTTTGAACTGTTTGTTAATATTGCATGATCGGGCAGTTTGACACGTTCTATAACAATTGCTCTGAGCACTTCTAATTAACATTATGCATTTAATAGGCAACAGATGACACTGTATGAATACCTTTTTACTTGTAATGATTCCTCACAATGATAATAACTAATGATTAACAAACAATACGAGAACATTCTACTCACATGCATCTTTAATAGTTTATTAATCTGTCAAACTTAACTGATATGTACAACAGTGATATTTTTGTACAGGTGACATTGTCATGGCTCTAGCTGGCCTTACTGGGGATAAAGGTGTGTCACTGCATCAACGTAAACTTTGACCCCATGCAGGTTTAATAGAAATTGGCGGTTTAAAACATAGCAAACTTGTTACATTTGTTGTTTTTTGTATTGACGTAAATGTAATTACGTGTACTGCAAAACATAGAACTTAAAAAAAGGGTGTGGTGGTACCTTGTGCTATTTTTCAGAACACCACTGTGGACTACCAGGTGCTTGCAGGCACCATGTTGTACCCCTGTCTGCACTTTTCTGTGTAATGACATCCAGCAGAGCATTCCTAAAATCCTACATCACTCAAACTACTTCTACTCTGGCCAGCTACTCTTTTACAATAAATTGGTAAATGGACTTGAGCTTTGTGCTTTTTTAAATCAGTATTTAATAACACATTCTCTCCTTTTTCTCCCTCTCTACTCACTCATCCACACTACTGTGGCTGTCAGGAACAGGGGAGACCGGGGGTTCACCCAGGTCCTCTACGTGTAGTGATGTGTCTTTTCCTTCATCCGAGGGCATCGCTGCCTCTGCTCTCTCTGCCTTCTTGCTGTCTTGTCTAGGATCTGGTCTGGTTGAAGAAACTCCTCCTTCATTTTGGCCCATCTCACTAATTGGAAAAAAAAAGACCACAAAATGAGACTCCAGTGTGATCAAATACACACACCAGCTGAGTGGCACTGCAGATACACAACCCTCAACAATGAGGTCGACTCACAGGCTGAAACTGAGGTACAACTGGAGTTGTCATATCAATACAATTACAAAAATTGATAAGATACTAGTAAAATCAAACAATATTGACAACTATTTTGTCAACAAAATGAGAAGGATTTACAGAACCAGTATTGGGTCATTTTCATTTCTGCATGCTGAGAGAGAGAAAATTATGTGCAACAATACTTTTATACTTGTCCAATTCTTTACACCTGTTCAACTGCTCATGAACGCCAATAGCTGATTAGCCAATCATATGGCAGCAACTCAATGCATGAAGACAAAGTCAAGACAACCTGTTGAAGTTCAAATAGAGCATCAAAAGAGGGAAGGAAAGTGAATTTAATCAACTTTAAAGGTGGCATGTTGCCAGTACCAGATTTGCTGCTCTTATTATTTCATACACTGCTGATCTACTAGTATTTTCATGACCAATCATCTCTAGTTTATAGAGATTAGCTCAAAAAGATATAACATCCATTTTGTGGCATTTCTCTGGGATAAATGTCTTGTTGATGCCTGAAGTCAAAGAGAATATCCAGAGTGGTTGAAGATGATAGAATGGCAACAATAACTCAAATAACACTTTCTGAATGCCTAACTTTTTTAGTCTTGTAGTAGACAGACTATAGCAGAAGAAGAACGAATATGGTGCCACTCCTGTCAGCTTAGAATAGGGAACATGGGCTCACCAAAATTGTACAACAGAAGACTGGAAAAATGTTTCCTGGTCTGCTGCCACATTGAGATGGTAGGCTCAGAATCTGTCACAAACAACATGACAGCAAGGGTCCATCCTGCTTTGTATTAGTGGTTCAGGCTGCTGGTGGTGGTGTAACGGTGTGGGGAATATTCTCTTGGCACACTTTGGGCCCTTAGTACCAACTGAGCTACATTTAAGCACCACTGCCTACCTGACTATTTTTGCTGATCATGTCCAGCCTTTGAAACCACAGTGTACACATCTTCTGGTGGCTACCATGTCAAAAAAGCTCAAATCTAGTTTCTTGAACATGACATTAAGTTCACTTTTCTCCAGTGGCTTCCACAGACCCTACATCTTAATCTAATAAGCACCTTTTGTTATGTGGGTGAATGACAGATCTAGGACAAAAAGAGTTAGGCATTAAGAAAGGCAAAGAAGGGTCCAACCCAGTAATAGCAAGAGTACCTAATAAAATGGCCAGTGTGTATACAGTGTACGTCTATGTTTAGCATTCTTGCAGTAACTCTGAGCCAGGATATGTCAGAGACTTTATCCGTGAGGAGGTCAATCCTGTTGTGAGGCATGATGTGTTTTTTCAGAAGTTGTGATTGGTTGACTTGAAAAAGAAGGGTAAAAGTCCTCTCAGTGATGACTGGCACAAGACTGGAATTGATCAGATCAATCATACAACCTAGTCTTAAGAGCTTTCATACTGTATGGATAACTGCCTTTTTTACAAGGATGTCTTCAAATTTTTAACATGCAGTTGTAAGTGCTGCTGAATATGGTAACACTGGGACAATCTTTTACAACAGTATTTTAGATCTTCAGAAAGTTTTGAAGGGGGCATGATTTTAAAAACCATCATGAAAACCTCAGGTAAATGAACATCCTGTGAAGGTAACCGTACCTAATCTTGTGACTGAGATGGTCACATCTCTTCTGGAGCAACACCACCTTGCTCTCCAGTAGCTCCCTCTCCTCCTTCGCCCTTCTTCTCTCCTCCTTTGCTTTGTCTCTCTCCCCTCTTAGCTTCTCCTGTTCCTCTTTGGCCTCACTTCTCTCCTCCCTCGCTCTCTGGAGAAGTTCTCTGGCTTGGTTTTTCTCCTCTCTCGTCCTCCTAAGATCCTCCTTCAGATGGTCCCTCTCCTGGATCAACTGTGGCAAAGCCTGCAGACACATTAATATTTAGTGGACTGTTGGGAAAATATAATCCTTATTCTCATGATAAAAAAAGTTTAATTTCCCACCTCTAACTGACTTTCCAACTTGTCTTCTTCCTCCCCTAGCTTCTTCCTTCTCTTCTTTAATTCTGCAGACTGAGAAGAGACAGGAAACATTAAACCATGTGGTAAAGATCAGTGTATCAGTGATTTACAGTAAATAAGGTACCATTCATCCTTGTCTAGGGATGGAAATTAATCAGATTTTATCAATACCAAAGTCATTTTGATTGCACTTAGAGCTCCTTCAGATCTGACCAAGATGATTAGCTCTCCATCAGGGAAGTCTGGCCAAGGTTCAACTTTAACAGTAGGAAAAAAATGTTTGGACATTATTTACAAGAACAGCAGATGACTAATCCCTCAAAACAGCTTACTTGAACATAGTGAGGTACGTGTTTTGGTGTTTCTGTTTTCGCTGCTGGAAGCATTTCGAAGCATTTTTAGCTCAACATTTCAGGATTGGTTTGGTACACACGAGGGTGCCAAAAAGTGGGACGGTACGGGTCGGGTATTTGGGTACATTTTCTCCCAATCCACATCAGTGGAAACACTAAACAGAACCAGACTGCTTGGTGGAAACACAGCTTAAGGGAACTGTTAAGCAAAAACAAATGACATCGATCCCTTGAGCTAGTTTTTAGTGACTCTCAGCTGAAATTGGTTTTCCATTCCCATTCCTACCCTTGTCTGAAGCATGGCCTCCTGTCTCTTCAGCTCTCTGGATCTGAGCTCCATCTGATCCACAAGATCCTGCAGTTCTGACTCCTGGAAGAAGAGAGATGAAGGTAATGCTTACATTTAATGTAGAAATTACTCATGTAGAAAAGCCCTCACTTAATTCACTGAACTTAAAATGATTGGGTCAATATTCTGGACATATGCTTGACATTCAAACTGTTCATCCTAAACTAAGAAAAGGGGTTAGCTTCATTCAGCAACTGATCCTTTATTTTCTGTGACCTGCTCTTACAGTCTTCAAACACTTGAACACAAACAATAAAGCATATGGGATTGCAGAGACACGACAGCATATGCTTACTGTGTTTTCCTAAATTCTGTATGATCATGTTGTTGAATTTTGAAAACACAATAGACCATTTTGGTGTTTGTATACAGATTTTGTGGGCAGAGCCTTAGTGGTGGCACAGGCTTTGCTCGCAATAACTTGCCATCAATATGCATTATAGGCATCTGGACCAGCCTGACACCTTCTCTTGTAATTTTATGGGTTTGTCAGAAGTGAAGTTGTCTCACAGAGACAGGCTGACCCTCAGCATTGTGGGGAGATCTTTAGCTGTGATCTTTGTTGGCTCAGGGGATCAACAATCAACAAAAAAGACAAAGTTACAGTGGATAGAGTGAGCCTCAACAATAATAACAGAGAAAATCTCAAGGTTGAAGGCTGAAAGCCACCAACTGACCCTTTGTCAGCCCTCTGATTGGTTTGCTAACCCACTGATCAGAGCGTTCATTCTAATAGCAACTGTGGCAAAGGCACTCTGGTTAGACAAACTCCAGCCACAGTTCAATGTTGTCATTTAGTTGCAGTGAAAATGTGACCATATTTTTATTATATGGTTTAAAGGTGCTTCTCACTAGTTCTTAATGTAGTAATCTGAGCATTTGGCAAGGCCTTTTCAAAGAATCATGATGTATAATGTTTAACCCTAATACACTACATTGATCGTAAAAATATTGTTTTGCCTACGCCTTGTTTGAAAAAATATCAATACATCTGAAAATTGAAAATATTTCACAGTCCTACTTCAACTCTTCGACTGGCACTGTAACCGTGTGTTTGACTTTTTGCTGTATTACTACTGTTTTAAAGTTTTGAAAGCCCACCTTTGTCTGTTTTTCCTTATTTACCCCTCTGAATAGTGTTTGTAACACCAGTATGTATCCACTGGGAGACACTGCTGTACATGAATATAACTTTTTAAAGCCCAGTAAAAAATCGGAAGTGAATCGTTGCTGCATACTTAGCATCTCAGAAGTCTAACAGCAGGAGTATACATCGGAGTAAGACAGAATCTTTTCACATATTTCCAGATCCTCTAACAATCATAATTTAGTTGAAGGAAATAAATTTGATCATTAAAAAATGTATCTATGATTCCTCAGAAAACTGGGTCAACAGCTAAGTATCTAAATTTTGCTTTCTGTGATTTTTTCACACAAAAAAACAAACCATTGTTGCAGAAAGAAAGAAATCCATGCGTGCCCAGGATAACCCTTGACAGGCAAGCCAATCAGAAGGTTGACCAACATATCTGGTTTGAGTAATCTGAAAAATAAAACCTGAAATGTTGTTAAATGAAAAGGAAGGAACACAATTTTACCAACAAATAATTTGTTGCAAATGTATTTCTTAGTTTGGAAGTCAGAGGGCTAAATTTCAAGACCAATTAACATAAGGCTAAAATGTCAGTGGTATCCATGGTAAAGAGACAACTTACTTAAGCTCGATTTAGTTTTTTCTTTGTTTGTTTAAATTTCCTTTAGGCACCATTCAGTCTTTAAAAAAATTAGTCTGGAGCCCTGCTGTGTGAGTTCTGTGTGTTACAGAAGGGTCTGCAGTCTTCAACCCTATTATGGAAATATAGCTTTTTTACTAATCACATTATAAAAATAAATATACACATGTCCAAACACAAGAATGAGCCAGACATCTTTTGAAAAACACAGATGAAACAATTCTTCATTAAAAAGAAAGTTTCCTGAATTTGATGTTTTTATACAGTACCTTCTTATGACAATTTGTAAAAAAAAAAAAAAAAAAAAATCTTGTTGAGTAAGGCCCAGTGGAGACATCTGCATCATACTAAAATAATTTTATTTTTTTGGCGTCACCTTGCGGGAGTGTGCAAGCTGTGCCTTTTGTATCTGTGAGTCAAGCTGCAGACGGAGCTTCTCCACCTGGACAATGTGCGAGGCCTGGAGATGCTCTCTGTCCTCCTGCAGGGTGGAGAACAGCTGCTCCCTCTGAGCAGTCTCCTGAGGATCACAATCACAAACACGGCCTTTGTTATGAATTTGATGAGAATGAATGTGCACAGCAATTGTTCTAACACAGGGATACGTCTTCTTTTCCAAAGATTATTGTGAATGCAAACTCTCTTACTTCATCAAGGTATTTTTCTCTGATACTGTTCATCTCCCTCCTGTGGTCTTCCTTCAGCTGCTCCAGCTTCCTCTGGTGATCACGCTGCACTTCATCCCTCACTTCCTGAAGAACATCGGCCAGCTAGACAGCGTGAAAAGAAAATCTCAGAACTTCATATAAAAGAAAATTCATTTGTTCATTTGAGAACTTCAGTCACTGCTGACAGCCCTAAATAAATATACCTTTGACCCACATTCAGAAAGACAAGAACATTGTGATGGTGTGTTTGTGGCTGAGTGTGTTGCTCTAACCTCTCGATGATACTCTGCCAGCTGCTTTTCAGGTCGAGGACTCATGAGTTCCCTCCTGCTCTCTGTGATTTTAACCTTTATATAGAGAAAACAGAGCACACAACAAATGTAATTGGCGATGATACAGCACATAAGTCTTTGTCCGTCAGTCCAACATCTTTAATAAATCAGAGGAAAAGCAAACTTTTGTGTTTTAGGCATGTGATTGACTTGGTGACATATTTGCTTGAAAAGTTTATAACCATGAATCAAACCAAGACATTTCAGGAATTGAGCTGGTTTAAATGAATAAACCACCTCATATGTGCTAGTATCAGGAAGAACAGATCTTCTTTTGTGTGTTTTATTGATTTTAAGAAGCCATTTGATTGGGTGAATAGAGAATTTTTGCTTCATACATTGTTAAATGCCAGTGATAACAGGAAATTTAACGCTGCCATTAAGTTTCTATCAAGCAACAGTTGAGGCATGTGCACTACCATTGCTGCATAGAACACAATGTTTAAGACTGAATTAGAAAGAGAGAATGCAAATGAAATGTTTGGAGCTGTTGAACAACTACAACTGTATTTTTGGTGTCTTGTAAACCCATGAGGGTTGGAAACTTTGTGTGTATGACATATAAATAAACAACAATCAATCAATCAACCAACCACATAATCTAAACAACACTTACAGGCAATTCATGTATTCATCTTCTCCAGGCTAGATTACTGTAACTCCCTCCTCACTGGTATCTCCCACAAATTACTCTCCTGTCTCCAACAGGTCCAAAATGCAGCAGCTAGGCTTTTAACTGGTTTTTACAGACGGCATCACATCACCCCTGTCCTTGCTTCTCTCCACTGGCTTCCTGTCCATTTTCGAATCGATTTTAAGATTTTACTGATCACTTTTAAAGCCATTACTGGCCTGGCCCCAACCTACATCTCTGAATTATGACGCCATATGAGCCAGCCTGCAGCCTCAGATCCTCGGACGGGGGCCTCTTGGCTGTTCCAAAGTCGAAGCTGAAGACTAAGGGTGATAGAGCATTTTCTGTCAGAGCTCCTCGACTTTGGAACGCCCTGCCCGAGGAGATAAGGCGAGCTGAATCAGTGACATCTTTTAAATTGCATCTTAAAACACACTTTTTTAGACTTGCTTTTACACGATCCTTTTATTACTCACATACCGGTTTATCATCCCTGTTAAGTATTTATTTTTTATTTATTTATTCATTTATTTTACACAGTTATTTTACAATTACCTATTTAACTATTTTAAACTCTCCTGCTCTTACTCTACTCACCGGTTTCTCACCATTTTAGTTCTGTCTTTACCACCCTTTCTTGTTTTAATATACTCCCTTTGTATTATTTTTATCCTTCTATCTTATGTGTAATACTTCTTCTTTCTTTTACTGTCCTCTATCCATCTTCTTTTCCATCTTCCTGATGTGATGTCGTCAACTATAATTTATCAAACTATCTACAAATCTATGATCTATTTATTGTCTTGCTGTCTCCTTGTAATTGTACATAAAACCAAATGTCTTCTTCATCAATGTTCTTCTTCCGTACGCGTTGCAAATTACTTCAGCTGTTTCCAGCTCACCAGTTGGCTATTTTCCTTCCTTTTGTTGCTTTAGTTAAAATGACCCCCTGTGCTTTTTCCTCTGACTCCGTTGGTCTCTGTTTGACCTGATTGTGGTTTTTATTGTACCCAGAGTACTGGGTTCTATCTGTTAAAACACTTTGTAAACATTTGTTTTTAAAGGTGCTATATAAATAAAGTTATTATTATTATTATTATTATTATTATTATTATTATTATTATTATTATTATCATTATTATTATTATTATTACACTGATTGAATTCTGTGTTCAGAGGTCTTGTGATGTGAGTGCAAATCAATTCTGTTTGGATTTTTTTCAGTGAAAACAGTTCAAGCCGTTTTTTTGAACCAGGCTGTAAATGTGTGTATTAAGGCCGTGAAAACTGTTGTTTTTCTGCATACGATCATTAAGGTGTCAGGCTACTGCAGCCAGCCTCTAGTGGACCCTCTGGGTACTGCAGGTTTTGGCACTTCTGCATGGGTCTCCATTTACAACCCTGGAGGTTGCCGCCTGAGGCTGATGTACTTGATTAGCAACATGACATGCTTTGAGTCACATTACTGATAAATTGCACATCCTGTTATTTAACTACTGTGCTGGCACACATTGTAATTGCTATATGAATGATACTTTGTTAAGCCATTCTTTATATTGACATATATTGTGTTGTCACAGCTGTCTGAGTCAGCTTGTGGTCATGGAAAATTTACTTGGTATCAGAAAAGGATGGACCTTCAGTCAAAAGGTATCATTAAAAACAAAAATTTACATAAATCAGTTTTGAATGTCGAAGCTTTAAAGAGGTTTTTGGAGTGCTGCCTTGTTCATGACATTTTATGGACACAGCAGGGGTCCGGTGAATTTTCTCAAACAGCCAAATGTTGATCTTCTATGTCTCAAGCCTTTGGGTGTTTTGTAATTCAAAGTGTTGACGCTGTTTGTGCTGTCTGTTAAATTCAGTAACAAAAAGTACAGCATAAGGACCGAGGTTAAAATAACAAATAACCGCACACGACATGGCTTCATGCTGACCTTGACCTTACAAATAAGACCTGGCATCTATGTTGATATCGGAGCCAACAAACAGAGTCGGTCGAGGGACTTGTTGAATCACATATTTCCCTCCAGCTAAAATGTGTGACTTTGGTTTTAGAGTTTTAATATTTCTCAAATCGTGATGATGTTATCTGCCACACTAGACAGCTGCTGTAACATATCTGTTTAAGTTATGAGTAAGCTATTCTGTCCTTAGTATTTGTGCGTGTTTTTAGTTTTACTCTTAATTTAGAGCAGATGGATTAACAAAATCATTTAAAACAGATATTGTAGAAAAAGCTGGACATAAGCAGGTCAGTATCATCACAGTCACCTCCTGTTTTAGAGCAATCAGTTTCTCCTCCCTCTCAGCCTGGAGTCTCTTCTTCTCCAACTGCAGATCTTCTTCCAACTCTGCCTCAAAACCCTCCATGAGCCTCTTCTTTTTCACCTCCAGTCGGTCTCGCTCTGCGGCTCGTTCTTCCTCCATAGCAATTTGTAATTCCTTCAGATGCACTTCATTCTCCTCCCTGTGTAAAGGAACCACACATTAATGGTAATGTGTAGACTTGTAGGTAAACTTGTGATCTGTAAAGTAAAACCTTTCAAAAGATCTGAAGTTAATCTTGAATTCAACAGGCTATATAAGCCGTCTGACCAGTTCTTGGCTTTTGATTTTCAGTTGTTTCAAATGGGAAGGAGCCTTGCTGCAAAGAGATTTTGCAATGAGTGGAAGTTGTCTGCATTTTTCTTAATTAACCAGAAAAATTAAATGTGTGCCTGGTACTTAAGGCTGCTTGATTATGGCAGAAATCATAATCACAGATTTGAAAACCTGCACCACATGCTGTCATTGACCTTTAAAGAACGACACTACATGGAAATATAAATGTAAAAATACAAATATCTAAAAATTGTGCTCACAGTAACAACGAAAAAGAAAAAAAGTTCAACATGTCATGTGGCACAGTTGTCTTTTAATCTCGATTACCTAGTTTTCATAATTGTGGAAAGCAGTAACTGTAATTGAGATTAAAACTTGCTTAACTGCCCAGCTCGACTGGGACTTGCCATGTTGTTATCATGGTATCAATATGGATCCTTTTACTGAATCATTTCAAACTTTGACCTTTTAAAGCAGCTGAGTTCAGATTCCATTTCTGTCATCAGGCAGATCCATAGCTTCAAGCTGAAACTATGGTTCCTGGTAAGAAAATGATCAAGCCTTTTAGTGTCTTTTTAAGGACAAAGAGGCAGTAGCTACAGTGCATCCAGAAAGCATTCACAGTGCTTCAGCTTTCACACATTTTGTTATGTTACCTTATTCCAAAATGGGTTAAATTCACTTTCTTTCTCAAAATTCTACACACAACACCACATAATGACAACATGAAACAAGCTTTTCCTGAGATTTTTGCAAAAGTATTAAAAATAAAAAACTAAGAAATCACATGAACATTAATATTCACAGCCTTTGTCATGAAGCGCAAAATTGAGCTAAGTTGCATCCTGTTTCCACTGATCATCCTTGAGATGTTTCTACAGCGTATGTGGAGTCCACCTGTGGTAAATTCAGGTGTGCCAAGCTTGTGGCATCATATTCACAAAGACTCAAGGCTGTTATTGCTGCTAAAGGTGCATTAACAAAGTACTGAGCAAAGGCTGTGAATACTTATGTACATATGATTTCTTAGTTTTTTAATTTTAATCAATTTGCAAAATTCTAAAAAAAAAAAAAAAAAAATCTCACGTTGCCATTAGGTGGTGTTGTGTGTAGAATTTTGAGGAAGAAAATTTATTGATTCTGTAATAAGGCTGTAACATAACTAAAGTGGAAAAAGTGAAGTGCTGTGAATACTCTTTGGATACACTGCATGTAAGTCAAGTTTGTTTGATTGATTGACTCAAATCAAATCAAATCAAAAGAAATCTTTATTTATAAAGCACTTTTCATACATTAAAAATGTAGCACAAAGTGCTATACATGTTAAAATCAGTCCCCATCCTTCCAACACCCCCAGTTCACTCCACCCCAGCACATACACATACACACACACATGCACACAGATAAAATGATCTTAAAAGAATGTGGCTGAGTACAGAGGAGCCAGGTCAGGAAACGCCAGGATGCCGACTGCACTGGGTGCCCCTCACAGCCCAGAAACAGGATGCCTCCACCCGGGCGCGCCTCACTACAGGGCCAGCGAGGGGCCACCACAGCAAAGCAGTGCTGCAGACCCCCCACCTGGCCAAGACGATGCCCACCACGAGACAGAGACATCCCAACCAGAGCCAATTGCAGCCCCCAGTGCAGGCGATCCCCACTGAGGAAGTACTGGAGATATGGGATAAAAACATAAAACTACATAGGCTAAGAGTCATAAAACTAAATAAATAAGTAAAGTTAAATAAAATACTAATGAATGGCTAAAATATCATAAAAAGTAATAGAATAAAAATAAGTAAAAAGAGGGCTAAGATATGTAAATAAATAAAATAAAAATAGGACATTAGTTAAAAGCCAGATTAAGTAGGTGGGTCTTGAGCCTGCTTTTAAAAACATGAACATTGTCTGCGGCCCTCAGGTCCTCTGGCAGGCTGTTTCACAGACGGGGGCCATAGTGCTGGAAAGATGCCTCACCCTAAGTCCGTGTTCTAGCTTTTGGAATCATTAAGAGGCCAGTGCCAGAGGATCTCAGGGTCTGCGAGGGTTCATATGGTAAAAGCAATTCTGGAAGATAAGAAGGTCCAAGACCCCTGAGACATTTAAAAACCATTAAAAGGACCTTAAAATCAATCCTAAAACACACAGGGAGCCAATGCAGTGATTTTAAAACCGGTGTAATATGTGCCCACCTTCTGGTCTTCATCAGCACACGTGCTGCTGAGTTCTGTAACAGCTGTAAACTTGAGATGTTTCTTTTTGGAAGACCAGAAAGCAGGGCGTTACAATAGTCTACACGACTGGAGATAAAAGCATGCACTAGCGTCTCTGTGTTAGCCCGGGAGAGGGGCAGACTCTGGCTATGTTCTTTAAATGATAAAATCCTGATTTTGTTACATTTTTAATATGTGGAATAAAGTTGAGCTCAGAGTCAAAAATGACGCCCAGATTCTTCACCTGATTGGATGGAATTAAAGACAGGGTTTGGAGTTTTGATAAAAGTTTCTCTCCCTGAGCCTTAGGATCAATAATTAAAACCTCAGTCTTGTCCTGGTTGAGCTGTAGGAAGTTTTCTGCCATCCAGGATTTAATGTCTAAAATACAATTAAAAAGGGCATCAATCAGCCCCGTGTCATCAGGAGACATGGATATGTACAGCTGTGTATCATCAGCTTAACTGTGGAACGTGATACCATGCCTCCTGATGACGTCTCCCAGTGGAAGCATGTATAAGTTAAAAAGTAAGGGGCCTAAAATTGAGCCTTGTGGAACACCACATTTAATTTTATGGATCCTTGAAGAGCATGTGTCCAAACTTGCAAGAAATTTTCTATCTGTGAGATAAGAACTAAACCACTGAAAGGCAGTACCAGAGAGGCCTACTAGGTGTCTTTGTCTGTTTAAAAGAATCATGTGATCTAAAGTATCAAAAGCAGCACTTAGATCCAGTAGCACAAGAACTGTAAGCTTGTGTGAGTCCAACTGATTGATTGATTCTTCATGTAATCTCGATGTAAAAATGTGGGATGATCCCATCATAAGGACAGAACACCTAAGAGGCAATCAATAAAAAGAAAAGCCCCCTCTTCTAAAGTTTTACTCCCACTTTTTTCATTCATGCTGTGAGCAGTGACAGGCTGCAGTCCCTTTCCCAGGCTGCATGGTCCTTAAATGTGGCCATTCTTGCTCTGCTGTTTATTAACACTTTGTGTTGCTGGTTTAAACGATGTTCCTCTGCACTCTTGCCTTTTTCACCCTTTTGCTGTAACAGCACACAGAAGAGAAACTTAACTAAACTTGGACTAACTGACCATCAGACTTTACAAAGGAAGAGAAATGGATGGGACAAAACAACCCAGTCATGTAAATCCTTTTATAGCTCCACCTTTCTTCTTCTTCTTACCTGTAAAGACACAAACACCTAAATTGCATCCATCCATGCATTATCTATACTGCTTGTTCCTTTTGGGGTTGTGGGGGCTGGAGTCTATCCCTGCTGACACTGGGCAAGAGACAGAGTACACCCTGAACTGGTCTCCAGTCAATCACAGGGGCACATAGAGAGAGACGGTTAAACATTCATGCTCACACTCATACCTAAGGGCAATTCAGAGTCACCAATCAACCTGATGAGCATGTTTTGGCCTATTGGAGGAGGCTGGAGTGCTCAGAGAGAATCCAGTCATGCACAGAGAGAATATGCAAACTCCCCACAGAAAGGCCCTAGCAACACAGAGATCAAACCAGCAACCTTCGGGTGAGGCAGGTGCAGTACTACAGTGCCTCCCGTGACATTACAGTGTTGCCAAATTATCTAACGGACTAATAGCTGTGCTTTGTTTCAAGTTCATATCAAACAAGAAAGGTCTAAAAAGAATAAGATCTTTCACTAGCTTTGTTGTGTTGATGTTGGTGCACTGAGAGGGGCAGAGTGTTTGTTGATCAATTGATCATGCATCTCATTATTTTTTCTGAAAATGACACACATGCATACATGTATTAGACAGATACATGTATGCACATGTCTGTATTTCCTGCTTTGGAAATCCCCCAGTCTACAGTTACCATGACAACAGAGCACTTTCTGTCCCTTAAAGTTTCACACAAAGGTGTACTGGTCTTTGATTGGCCCTTTGATGTTGAATTCTGGAAATGCCCGGCACCAATCAGCACCTATCAGGACTTCTTTAAAGTCCTGGATCCAGGACTTAAAGAAGTCCTGTATCCGGATGGTGATCCGGATCAGTCCCACAATCTAATCATTTCTTCCTTATCCCATTCCACACATTTTCTGAAAATTTCATCCAAATCTGTCCATAACTTTTCAAGTTATCATGAACACAGACAAACAGACAAACAAACAAACAAACAGACAAACCAACGCTGGCAAAAACATAACCTCCTTGGCGGAGATATAAACCCCGTTTGGTCACACATGTAAACTGGGTTATTCCAAATGTTTCAGAAACCGGAATATTGATCTTAACTGGAATATTAACTGCATATAAACGTAGCCAGTGTCACTGCACCTCACATCTTTTCCTCGTATCGTGCAGGCCAAGTCAGGTTATTTGAATTAATTGAATTCTGGTTATGTCATGACCCTACTGACCTGAGTTTCTGTTCCTGCTTCTCCCTCTGCCCCTGGAGGGACTCTCTGATCTCCTCAAGCATCCTCTCAGACTCTTCATTTAGCCTCGCCTCCTCCTCTTTCCTCTTAGTAAGAAGATGCTGCCGCAAAGCCCTGTGGAAAGAGGGGAAATTGTGAATAAACTATGCATTAAATCAGCTTTAGGCATTTCTGTGCAGGTCCACATAAAATAAACCTACAACCTAGAAACTTCAACCTTGCCTTGTCCTGATGAATCTGCCTGATTCCATGTTTGTCATCAGGCAGATCAGTCTCACAAAGCTCCAAAGCAAAACAAGTAAGCAGTCTGCAAAAGCACTGACCAATCTGCATCCTTTGAGGAGAAAGAGGCAATATCAAGAAGCAGCTGCAAGCCTGTAACAATGGCTACTCTTACAAAGATTTGCTCAAGTGCTGCCTGCTCTAACAGCATTTTTCTCTGAACTGGACATGTCTTCATTAAATTAGGAACAAAGAACAACCTTAAAAAGAGCCCATGGAAAAGATATTTTCTCCTATCTCCCAACAGATTCTGGTGAGAGTTTGCAGTATGAATTGGCTCATGTTATGAAATTAACTCTGTAGCAGTAACCCCCACCTACTCCATCATCTGATAGGCCCATAATAAATGCAATTGACAGAGGGACCCTTTGCCAGATATGTTTTTGAAAGGTTCTGCCCTCCTTAAACACTTTTAATGGGCTGTTGCCCAGATGGACTTGTGAAATATATCCTGTATAGCAGAGGTCCCCAATCACGGGGCCTTGGACTATTAATTGGGCTGTAGATCATTTGGTGCAGGGCATTGGGGAAGAGAAAAGATTAATTTTATTACCTTTATTTGAATAACTGACACAGGAGGGTGTGTTATTTAGAAAGGAAGACTGGGTCCTTGCATATCTGTCCATGCAGCTTGACAGTGCAAACTTAACACTATTTCTATCAATGCTGGGATGAACAAAAAAGTACAACATAGACAAATTCACCGTTATACCTTGTGCTCATGCAGTCTTCCACCTATGCTCTGGACAAAGTTGTAAATAGATTTAACATTATGAGACATTTTTGTCAGTAACTAAAGGACAGTCAAACTAGACAAAAACACTCAACTTCCTGCAGTGGAGGAAATAAGTCTAGAGGTAAGACCTAATAAAATACCAATCAGTAATCAGTAGAACAATCAGATCAAATCAGAATGCACTGCGGAGGTGTAGTATCTTATTTAGTTTTTAGTCAAGAGTCAATTTTAGTCAAGCACCTGAAAAAAAAAAGTGAGTCCACATACATGTCTCTTTATTGGGGTTTAGAAACGAACCCATGGCTTCCTCTGATTCTGCTGGTGAGTCATACTGTGCACAGCTTGTGTGATCGTCATCATGCCCCATCCCCCACAAACACATTTTTTTTTTTGGGGGGGGGGGCAACCGACTAAGGATTGATAATTGATATTTATAGCTTTTGGTGCTTTTCCACCACATGGTATCAGCTCAAGTGGACTTCACTGTGTTGTTTTGGTTGTCAATCAGGGATAGTACTGTCACAGTTTTTGTAAAACCTCCAGTGGGATTTCAAGTGAGCTGGGGCCTCATCTATAACACACTGTGTAGGATCCATACTAAAAGTGAACGTGCGCCCGAAAGCTGAAAATGGTGTGTGCCAAAAAAACAGATTTATAAAACCGTGTGTGTGCACACTTGCAAGCACTTTTCCTTTTATAAATGACAGTCCACTTGGAAAGTTGCGCAGGTGGATTTACCTCACATCCCGCCCTCTACACACCCACATGTTACCATGAATGGTCAATGCAAAGTACCTCATGAATGTTTTTGCATCGCCAGCCCGCAGTCTTTTCAGAGGGGGCAGCGATGCGCCTTGGATGCGTATAGTCTACCGAAACCAAATAAGATGAAGAAGCTGTGTGTCAGAATGAATGAGTCATGCGTTGACCCGGGCCACCGTGCCACTAAGTTTGTCAAAACCATGAACAAATAATTTCTACACTGATTGTAGGCAAAATTTTTCATTTTCACTCGGAGCCCTTACAGCAACGTGAGTGCAGACTGTCATTTGCGCCAATTACATTTGGGACACTGGATATTGCCCTGATGTATCCACTGGTCATGTTTATAATGCCATCGAACAAGGCTGGCATTACTGTGCTGAGGGACGGCTGCGATGTCCCAAACCTAAGAACAGAATGTAACTGTATTATATCAGACCCAAAAGGGGCTTTAGACAGAAAATGTAAGATTATATATTATTAATCATATCTAACACATACCTGTCAGCTTATTCCCGCTGGAAAGAGCCGGTTGCCAGAAACCCCTGAGTTTGTCAGCACCTATACGCACCGGGATGGCGCGGTTCCATCGTGTGGTCTTGTTTAACACTGGGACCGGTTCAGCGCATAGATCGAAGAGCACTGCTCTGGGGAATCTAAATCAGCTTATTAGCCAGTCATCATTATGGGCCAGGAAATCTCTGTGGTCCCTAAAAACTCTCTCCATCCTGATCCACAGTCTGTGTGATCTTCCAGCAGTGCCAGCGCATCCATTGTGCAGCATTACGCACGAGTGTCACTGCACTATTTATATGCTTACTGAGCAATTAGACTGTTTGTTACACACCTTGTCGCAGCTAATACAAATCCATCAATGCTATCCAGCGCTCTGTATCATTTGAAGATGAAGTATGATATATGAGCATTGCATACAGTAGTAAGTGAACACATCTATAACACTGCAGACTCGGGTATTTATGATTACATGGGTCTATAATCTGATATGTGATGACATTAAATGTTTGAGATGAATCTGGCTTCACTGCACCCTCTCACCATCTCCAAAATGTTTGTACGCCAGCATCAAACTTGACACACCAGTGCGCACATTCTCCGGCCAAGTTTATCTTTATGAATCACAACCTTTGCATGGGAAGTGACTTACGCCACTTTCAAGCCCCGTATTGTGCGTAAGCAAGCTTTATAAATGAGGCCCCTGAGCCATTATGGTCAGAGTTCACTACAAGTCCGGGAGGTCTGATGCAGAAATGAAACACCCCCTGTTGGTAGCTCTGGGATGCTGTATGACTTCCAAAGCTCTCCAGAATGTTGTTTTGCTGCTTGTGACCATCTTTGAAAGAAAAACAATCATCTCCTCACTGCATCAAAAAGCCGCAAATGGGCATGCAGTTCTATTATTCTCTGTTTCCTCTGATATTGCTTTGAGAACGCCAACGTAATTTCACACGATCACGCTATGACGGTCCAGCCTACCTTAGAAGGTACAGTCTATACTACATGAAAAACAAACCGGGCTGAGCAGATATTACAGATGGAAAAGCACCATCTGAGTCCAATGCACTTGACTGATGTTATTCTCTTTCTACTCACCTTATTCTTTCCTCACTCTCCTCCTTAAGCTTCCTCTCCTCCTCCTCTTCTTCCATTCTCAGCTCCTCCTGGAGTAGGCGTATTCTTTTCTCCTTTTCTGCCTTCATGAGCTCCCTCTTCTCCTCCAACTCATGGTCAGCCTTCCTCCTCTCTCTCTCCTTTTCTTTCTCCTTCTCTGCCCTTCTTCTCTCCTCCTCTTCCTCTTTCTCCCTCTCTTTTCTCTCTCTGTCTTGCCAAATGCTCCTGCCTTGCTCCTCTTCCAGAGGGCTCTCTAAGTTTTGTAAGGGCGACTCAGTGTCTTCTCGTTGTGTGTTTGAAGTGCGGACCAGTCGACCCCTTGAGGTTTCTGGTCTTTTAAGTCTGAGTGGGCCGCCAAGGCTCTCAGTTTTTATACAGAGCTTGACACCTTGTTCTGAATGGAGAGAGTCCGAGATGGAGGCTGAAGGACTGGACTGGTGGAGCACGAGTCGGTCGACTTTTTGAGCTGTAGGGTTGTCTTTGCCAATGGTCTGCAAAGTCCTGTTAGTGGAAAAAGGGGGTTAATTTTTAAATGAAAACACAAAACTTTCTCATTTATGTAAAACAAGTATATTTCCTCTATATCAGGGGTGGGACACTTAGGATTTGGAGTCCAAATGCTGCCTCCTACTCACTTGATGCTGCCTACAAGTCATTTTCAAACACTGGAGAATGGTAGATATATAAAAGTGACAAAATCTAGTCATGGCAATGCCAACCTGGGTTTCCATGACCATATCATGCACTAAGACCCAATCAATTAAAGCAAGAATCAATCAATTTTTCAGATCTTTGATTGCTTGTATGTTTTAGCAAGAAATTAGAGGACACTGTGAATGTTTCTGTGAAAGTCTTTCATAATCGATTACTTAATGTAGGTAAAAAAAAACTAGAGCTACTACATATTAGTTTTACGCCTCCTAAAGGTTTACAAGTGGAGGATGGGGAAAGTATGCTGGAGCAGTTACTTTTAACTTTTTAATTTGTAGAAAGTATAACGTAGGATTAATCATGAGACCCCAAGGCATCGGCTCTTTTCTGCATAATACTTTGGATCACAGAATGAAGTATGTACTGCACACAGAAAACTGCACAGTCATCTGGCAGTCGTACGTCGTATGACTGCCAGACAGATGTTATTTGAAGTATGCTACATCTACCCCAGGCTAAGCTGATTCTCCTTCTTTTGTTTTCTTGCTGGGGGCAACCAATGTTTACATCCCTGTTTCATCCCTCCATTTACGTTGTATTGTAGGGGAATTACATAACCTAACACACAAGATGGACTGTTTAATATGTTTTACGAGTCCATTTGGGAAAGAGCCCACAGAAAGTATTTGTACCAGTATTTGAAGAGTATTTAACCTCCTGCCGTCATCTCACTTAAAGCGCCCACCTCATCCTGCTTCAAAGAACGCTGGTTGGGCTGCTCACAATCATCGTAGATTGGAGCTTGGCAAGATAGATCTGTCTGATTACAGACAGTGAGTCAGGCTGATCCATCTGCATTGCAAGCATAGGAATTACAACAAAAAAAACTGAAAGGGAGAAACGTCTGCGAAAAATAGCAGAGGTACCTTAGCGCTTTGGTATGTGACTGATAGCATTTAGTATCAAGCCAACATCATTCAGGACAAAGTTAGAGACAAACAAAAGTATAAAATTGTAAATATTGTATGTTTGTATTCTCTTTTATGGATCCACTCCTCCAAGGACACCACGCCAGCTGTGATGTTAAGTTGGATACAACTACGGATGAGAGATTACACTTTCAGTAGCTCATGGTTCGGTACTGTAACAGTGGAAATTAGGGCTGGACAATTAATGAAAAACTAATTGAAACCGACATTTAGACCCTCCAATCGAAGTAATATTACTCATGTTGATTATTTTGATTATTTTCCCTGTGTCTGCGTTCATTTTCGCCAAGAGTGAAGGACGTGCTGCCAACATGGAGGAGCCAAGCGCCAATCTATCAGGAACTTGTAGCCAAGAAAAATGCCATCTCCATTGTTTGGGCACATTTTGGATTCTGTGCAGAGGACATCGAGCAGCAATAAGTTAAGTGTAAATACTGCAGGAAAACCATCAACAGTAACACTAAGGTTTGTTTGACTACAGTTTTCTTATGTATGATGAAATAGTAGCCATACAACTGGGGTTAGGCAGATTGATCTGTAGCTTATAGTAAATGACAAGAATTGTCAAAATCCAAGATGTGTGATTGTCTGTTTTTGGCAAACTTTACTGTCTCCACTACTTTCAACAACTTCATTGACCAAGAGAAAAAGCCCAAGTGGTAAATGACAAATTGTACCCGAACACTTTTTCCTTAGTTTCTCAGCAACGACCAGAATCTACAAGCCCTTGGTCTCATGTTTTTGCGAATGGATGTTGGTTCAGTTCAGTCTTAACAACTCTGAACTCCTTCTTCTTTTCCTTTACATTTTTCTCCCATCAGAGGTGTTTGGGACAAATTTTGGAAAAATCAAGTTTTTTTCAGAGGAGACACATTCATTTTGTTTCTTAAAAATGTCTAACTTGTACTTTTAATTAAAAAGGAACATTTTCATTTTCCAAATTCTCCAATTTTTGAGAGGATTCTTAGACAAGAACTTTTAAAACTACATTCTGTGGACACTTATCTTAGGATTAGTGTAAACTTCTTAAAAGTTTGACTTTTAAGAAAATTACATGAGGCAATCTTGACATATTGTATTCCCAAGCAAGGAAGAATATTTGTGCTAAGTTTCAAGTGATCCTCCAAACGCCTTCTTGACCTGTTACAATTATGAGCAAGGAATGAACATGGGAGCCAATAACCCTGAGCTTAACCTCCAACATCTTATCATTTCATCCATGAAGCAGAAAGGGCATTTGTGCAAAATGCATGGGTTGCCCTAATGAACATACAAACACGTTTGCAGGGACGAACAGATGGACAACCCAAAAATGTGATGCTTTCAGCCTGGCTGTTGCTGGAACAGAGGCAATAACACATAAAACAAACCTCTTGGCAGCCTCTGGTTTCATTGCTTTTGCCTCCTCTTCCTTTTCTTCTGCTCCTGCTTTATCGTCTTTCTCCAGTGGACTGGCAGTGCTGGACAAATCATCAAGGTCCAGGACTTTCTCTGAAAGCTGACAGCAGGAGACATTACAAGACAGGTTGTAAATATAATGTAGTGAATGGAGAAATGACGGATCATACGTGTCACACTGCATGATCTAAGTACCTTTACATCTATAGAGGATGAAGCTTCATCTGTGTTATTCCTGTCCTCAGACTCCTGCAATAACACATGGATACACACGCTCAGGTTGGGGCTCCAAATCAGCAAACCAATGCACATGTGACATGACCAAAAAAGCAAAACTGTACAAGCAACACTGAGCATGGAAGCGTGCTGGCTTTTCCATGAAGTCACACAGACACACAGCATCAGGAAAAAGCAGGTGGTATGTGCAAGCTTTACCAGAGAGGCAAGGCAACACACTAAATCCATTAACAGACACTAAAGCACTCTACAACAGAGGTACAGGTCAAACAATTCAAAAAAAACCTCATCAATTCCACAAAGGAAAAAAATACTGAATCAACATTTTACTCTAGAAATGCCAAACAAAATCATTTTCAATCAGTATTTGATAACTAATTTACTACATATGAATGAGAAATCTTTCATTTTCTAATTATACTGTGAAAATGTAATAATTTAGCATTTTTTAATAAATTAATCTATAATAGCAATTCCATGTAATTCTTATCAGTGTTTTGATTTGGGAATCAAATAAATCCAGATAAATCATTTTCATGATCCGACTTCCTTTTCAAGAGTTATCATCGATAGTTGTTCTGCTCTGCAATAAAAGCGGGGTCTGAGACCATGGCACAGAGGTAAGAGACAAGTTCAAAGTTTTTATTCTATGAAATACAGGATTCACCATCGTTATACTTAAAGATGTTAAAGTCTTACTGGCAGGTGGTCAATATGACAGCATTAACACCTCTGTGGAGTTCTGGTTTAGTTGCTTTTTTAAATAGGAAAAATGGGTAAGGTTAACAATGTAACTAAGAGATTTTCTAAAAGCATTACTCTTTTGTTACATTTTTCTATACAATTTGTACTGTATAAATTTGAAGGTAATTTACTATTCTCTTATGAAAAGGTTTGCTATGATTTTCAAAGACAACGACAATCTTATTTATCTAAAGTGACACAAAAGACAGAGAAAAAAGCAGCTTGCTACTGAGAAAGATGTCAATAAAAATAGTGGTGTCACATCAGCAGGTGCAAAAGACTTTCGACTTGTCCACTTGGTTGTCTGGGATTTTTAAAAGTAAGATAGACATTCACAGGCACAGCAGAGTCAATATTTTCCATCAGCAAGAGAGAGCAATAGAAAACTACAGTGAAGCATCCAAAACTTTGACAACCTGAGTATGTAAAAAAACTAGAAAAAAGTGAAGTTTTTTAAAGAAGCTGTCAGCTTAAGTGGTAAGTAAGATGGAAGAATTACGGGGAACAAAAGTTAGACTTAACATTTCTAATCTATACAGAATCACTTACAGTAAATTATCTCTTTTTATTACAGGGATGATAACAAAATCCATCTCAAGCTTGAGTTGTGGGATTCTAATTATTCAACAAAGTATGTGATATTCTTTCTGACACAAAAAGGGTGATTGTAATTACAATCACAGAATTCAGAGAGATTAACCCACAAACTAATAAAAGGTAAAATGACATCTGAATTTCATAGAGCCAAAGGTTTGCAGTGTAAATGACAAAGGAAAAAGGATCAGGACCTCTTAGTCCAGTCCTCCAGGGTTCAAATGGACTGTGCTAACAAAAGCAGCCCCAGGTTTACAGGCCTACAAGCAGAGGATTCTGACAACTACATGCAAGCACCAGACAGGACCAAGGTCAAGGTCAGGATCAGGAAGTGAATGCAGGGTGTGGGCTAGGCAATATACACCAAATATCATATCTCAATACTTTTAAAGGATATACACAATATTTATCTTGATATATCATTCTGTAAAAAATTACATATGGTTGTTACAACTCCATAATCATGAATTTCATGATTATAAATTAATCAAACAATATAGACAACTTTAACAATAAGATGTTTTAATGGTCATTTGTCCTGCAAAATCTTTTTCTTTTTGTTTTAATGTTGTTAGAGGGAGCTTTGGGAAAAATAACCCACTAGGCAATCAGCACCCTTTCCAAGATTTATTGGAGCTTAACTTTCAAAAGTCGAATTAAAAATGGACCACTTTAATACTTTTAAAGTGTCTGCAAGAACCCTGGATATCTGTTAGATACCATGGCAACAAAAACTGAAGCTTTTAGCACACTATTCTGCCTTTTTCATTTACAATTACTATTTGAAATTGCAGACATACCCCAACACTCAGTCAAAGCTGAGCAAAATCATTGGCAGTATTTTCATGTACTGAGCAGTGTTAGCGGTAAAATGCTTAAGGGTATTACGTTAGAGAAATCTAATAGTTATTTTGGCATAAAATGCAACAAAATATGTTAGTTCTGTTTGTCAGGGTATCCATTACTAATTACTAATTTCATCAAGTAACTAGTTTTTGAAGCAAAAAACACTCATTTCATTTTTTCAAAGCAGCGCTGTTTTTGTTTCTCTTCTAGTTGTTGTCATTGTCGGCACAGACCTGCAAGCAAACGGAAGCAAACACAGATGTGTGCACATGAAGCTTGTGAGTTTAGATAATGAGATGAAAAATGGGGATGTCCCAATCTGCTTGCCTTGATCCTAATCTGATATCTAAATAATTGTGATCTGCAGAAAGTCCCAATCAGATATTTACATTTACCTGGACAATACAGCTACACACTGTTTCTGTTTGTTAATTGTTTGTTAATCAATTTACATAAACAAAGTAACACAGTTCCCTTAATCAAATCCTTTTACCAAAGTCCAACTAGCATTACTGTAAATGTGGCCCAGTGTAAAGATATAACCTCACACTTGACTTTGAAAATCAACTCTGGTACTGGTATTGAGGTTGTCAACATTTTTAAAAACCTAAATACAATGTGTTTCAAAGGAATAAAACACCATCATTTTAATGGTCTGTGGTATCAAAAGGTGCAGCAACTTCATGATCTTCAGTCAGCTGTTTCATCAAAAGTGTACATACACTGTGTAAATTGCACAAAATCATTGGAATCATCATCTGTGATAAATCTTTGCACATTTCACAAACACATCCAAATGCTGCCAACATATTTGTACAATTCAGATGGTTTGAATGAATTTGAAGTCAATTTTTGAGAATTACAAACAAGAAATTATCCAATTTTGAAAGTTAAAAATTTCTTTTTTTGTTGTTGTGGTATCAAGCAGTTACCAATCTCATGTGATTTTCACTTTTAATACAAACACTTCCTAATACAGATAAAATTATATAGCCCGAACATTAATCTAATTAATCTTTTGGTCAATAAGCGTATTCCTTTTAGTGGATCTTACAATGAACAATCTTATTACAAAGAAATAGGCCAAATTATTCAGCGCTGCCCTTACTAATGGATGAATGATATTGTTGCACCCTTCATCAAGATTTCAAATATATTAGCTTATATATTACTTAAACTCAATATATTGCCCAGCCCTAGGTGTAAGCACACAAAGGCAACACCAAACCATACCTCTGCAGGAAGGGGCCATTTTTTGGTCACATCCTTCATCATTCCAGCAAGACTTTTTCTTTTTTGGTCAAGAGTTTTACTGTCCCTTAGCATCGGTTGGGCTTGAGCCTTTCTGGTCTCGAAAACCTCAACAACGTCTTCCTCACTGTCTGACGCCACTGTTGGCCTCTGGGCGTCAGATTCCTCATCTACCTCCAATCCTTCTTCTTCTGTTCCCGCTCTCTCACTTTGTAAAGATTTGCCGTTCACCTCCTCGTCACTCTCTGTCATCTTCCTCTGACTGAGGGAGCATCTCTGCAAAGCCTCCTCGCTCTCACTCTCCTCCTCTTCCTCCTTTTCTTGCTCTTGTTTGAGGCCAAAATCTTTCTCCTCTTCCTCATCCTCCTCCTGCCCTGCTCCATAATCTGAGCTTCTCTCATTCTCTTGTCCCTCTTTGCCCTTTTCGTTCCCCTCTTCTCTCATTCCATCTTCATCACTGCCTTCATAAAATGTGTGCTTGTCTTCTTCTTTTCCAGCCTCTTCCTCCTCTATCTCTCCATCTTCACTTTGATATTGTTTGTTTTTGATGCAACTGTCTTCCTTATCACTTTCATTTCCCTTTCTTCCATCATTCTTCAATTTTTCTGACATCTCATTGTTGCTGTCATTGCGTTCCTTAACCTCATTTTCATCTTCTTCTGCCTCTTCTCCAAACTTTTTACTTCCTTCCTGCTCCTTCTCACTCTTCTCCCTTTCTTCTTTGCTCCTTCTCTCATCCTGTGCTTCTCCTTTCTCCTCTGTTCCACCTTTTTCTGCACCATCTCCTCCTTCATCCTCTCCACCCTCACGCTGATCCTCCTCCTCTTTCAACTCTCCTCTCTCCTGCCTCACATCGTTTAACTCCTCTGCTATTTCCTGCTCAGCTGATTGTTCCCCACCCGACCTCTCCTCACTGATGTGGTTCCCGCTGCCCGCCAGTGAGGACAGGCGGGGACTGCAGCCCCTCAGAGAGTCCTTGGCGGAGGGGAATCAGAAGAGGTGTCCATCCGTCCCACACAGAGGCACAAAGGAAGGCGTGCAGAGACACAGAGGAGATAAAAGAATGGAGGAGGGAAAGTGAGGGGAGGAGGCTGACAAAAGGAGAGAGACCCTCGCTGGAAGGCATCAGGATGATGATGAATTTGACAGAACAACACACAAAACTGATGGATCATGCATCTTTTAGAGACAACATTATGCCCTTTTCATACACATGCATAAAAGCCTCAGAAACTTTCTGAAATATCTGGGGTGAGCTGCATGTGTGAGTGAGGCTGTGTTTACACATAGGTGGTATTTTTAAAAGCAAATCTATTTCTGTGTTTGGCCTTCTGTCCACATGTTATTGGTGTTTACGGTCACTAAAAACATATATTTTGGAAAGCCCTTGCCAAGAGAAAGATTTTTAAACACTCAGTTTTGGTTATTCAATTTGGTTACAATTCAACAACATCACTGTAGTTTACATGGGCTGCAGCATACATTGCTAATCTATTGCTGTTTTAAATGATGTTGGACTATTTTCATGCCAACACATATTTTCAGCTGCTCCCCAACTAAGAACTCAGATGATACGCCGCTGATATTTAGGACAAGACCAGGTGTAACTGTTTTAGAAGTGACTGGTGACCCATGACTGCTCGCATCTGTGGTTGCTGCTGTTAGAACAGATGCTGAAACCAAAAAGAGTAACCAAAAACTTTTTTATAAAAAAAACAAATTCATTAGATATGTATTTCACTAAAACATAAACAAAGAAATGTTCACCTATTAATTCTGCTATTACCAGCTAATAAAGAAATAGGTTAAACTGTAACAATGGTTAGACCTGTAGTTGAAATACATTTGAACATAATTCATATCACAGCCATTGTTGCAAGGTAAAAAAACAGTGTTAAATAGTACATATATGCATTTTTGCACTTATGTACGGACGGAAATAAACCGATGAAAACCTCTGTTTTCAAAAATAACCGCCTACATACAGTTATTTCAGATTCTTTGGGTTGTCTGCATAATAGCTGCAAGACATGTTGTTTTTCATTTCAGCAAGCAAATTAATGTCAAAAACTTCATGACATGGTTACAAACTTGATTGCCCCATCAGTTTGGTTCATTGGGACACCAAAACAAAGGGCTTGCAAGCACATTTTGGTGTCCCTCCACCTACAGTGAAGTCGTACTGAAACAAGGACTTGGGGCTTGCTAAGATGAAAGTGAAGTGTTTTTAAATGCATTCAGTACAGTTAACAACAACCCCAATCCTGTTTATCATTGTTTGTTTGTGAATTTGTTCTTTCCTAAATTTCTGTAAATTAAGATGAGATCTTTTCCCCATTTCCAGCAATGTTTAACCTGGTGGTTCTCAGTTGTTTTCTGGTGGGACTCCCTTAAAGATAAATACTTCCTTGTATGGAACTACAGCATAAGAGTATTGAATCTTTTGGCCTATCAACTGCAATTTCCATTATGTGTCAGCATTAAGCTAACAAACTTTAGAGTATATCCTGTTCTGTCTCTTAGAAACATCTCAGCAGTATGCGTCTACCTAGCACACTGTCTCCCACAATGCAAAGTACAGGGGTTAAAACGTCTGACAGCAAAAGAGTTTATCCATGGCAACAGCCTTAGCTTGCATTATTAGTTTTAGCACCTATTCCATTACAATTACACTATACTACCAATAGTATTCGCTCACCTGCCTTGACTCGCATATGAACTAAAGTGACATCCCATTCCTAATCCATAGGGTTCAATATGACGTCGGTCCACCCTTTGCAGCTATAACAGCTTCAACTCTTCTGGGAAGGCTGTCCACAAGGTTTAGGAGTGTGTTTATGGGAATTTTTGACCATTCTTCCAGAAGCGCATTTGTGAGGTCACATACTGATGTTGGACGAGAAGGCCTGGCTCTCAGTCTCCGCTCTAATTCATCCCAAAGGTGTTCAGTCGGGTTGAGGTCAGGACTCTGTGCAGGCCAGTGAAGTTCATCCACACCAGACTCTGTCATCCATGCCTTTATGGACCTTGCTTTGTGCACTGGTGCAAAGTCATGTTGGAAGAGGAAGGGGCCAGCTCCAAACTCTTCCCACAGAGTTGGGAGCATGGAATTGTCCAAAATGTCTTGGTATGCTGAAGCATTCAGAGTTCCTTTCACTGGAACTAAGGGGCCAAGCCCAGCTCCTGAAAAACAACCCCACACCATAATCCCCCTCCACCAAACTTTACACTTGGCACAATGCAGTCCGACAAGTATCGTTCTCCTGGCAACTGCCAAACCCAGACTCGTCCATCAGATTGCCAGATGGAGAAGCGTGATTCTTCACTCCAGAGAACACGTCTCCACTGCCCTAGAGTCCAGTGGCGGCGTGCTTTGCACCACTGCATCGGACGCTTTGCATTGCACTTGGTGATGTATGGCTTGGATGCAGCTACTCGGCCATGGAAACCCATTCCATGAAGCTCTCTGTGCACTGTTCTTGAGCTAATCTGAAGGCCACATGAAGTTTGGAGGTGGCCTGCCCCTTCATGGCTGAGTTGCTGTCATTCCCAAACACTTCCACGTTCTTATAATACAGCTGACAGTTCACTGTGGAATATTTAGGAGCGAGAAAATTTCACGACCGGATTTGTTGCACAGATGGCATCCTATCACAGTTCCATGCTGGAATTCACTGAGCTCCTGAGAGCGACCCATTCTTTCACAAATGTTTGTAAAAGCAGTCTGCATGCCTAGGTGCTTGATTTTATACACCTGTGGCCATGGAAGTGATTGGAACACCTGATTCTGATTATTTGGATGGGTGAGCGAATACTTTTGGCAATATAGTGTATAATAAAGTGAATTAAATTTAGGTAAATTTACATTTTTGGAGTGAAGACATCCTGTAGAAATTATATACATAGAAAAAAATTGAGAACCACTGCTCTTTGGCTTCAGCTGGAAATATTACAGGGTCAGACTGTCCAGAAACTTTAAGAAGGGCATGTTTGAAAAGGGCTTGAGTGATGTTAGAGCATGTCCTTACAACATGTGAGCAACTCAGATCAGGCACCATGAGGTGCTCCCAGTTTAACCCCAGGAGCTGCTGATTATCATTTGTGTCACATGCTGTAAGGACGAACTGTTAGACGACCAATATATCAACCACAAATACATCAAACAATTAAACACATTAGAAGTCACTTTACTTCAACACAGGCACCCAATAAAATAATAAAATAAAAATGATTCATGTAAATGTTCATTTACTTTCCTCTGTGAACACCCATAACGTGTTCAAGAAAGTAGTCAAACTTAACACACTTGTCTCCCACATCAAATGGACCTGATGTGAAATCTTTTTTTAGGAAAAAAAACTATCAATCTTCATTCTTTTTAAACAGAATTTGGATCAGAGTAAATGTTAGTCAGAAGGATTCTTTGTTGTTTTAATGGCAGTGATTTATGTTGCCAATTTTCAGACAGCAAAGCAATAACAGCGACAGTAAGAGGACAGCAGAACCAACAGAAAGACGCAGTAACAGCCATGCCCATAGGACAGGTCCCAGCAGCACAGCAGCTACATGGATAAATACAGAGGCAAAGTGAGGGGACAAAAGGTTTAAAGGTTAAATAAGTCACAGAAGAAAAGAGAGAAGTAAAGACAGATGATGTAAAATAACAGTTACATGAAAAAACAGTCCACAATTACAGGCACAATTACAGGCTAATGTAGCCACAAGAGAGACATCACAAATCTTCCCCACTCGAAACACACAAGCTGCTGTTCATTGTTTCATCATTGAGATATTAATTGTCAGCTGCTAACTGTTGATATTGTCCAGAATTAAAGGATAATTATTACAGTGTTACATAATCCATAATGAGCCTTAAAAAACAGGTTGACAGGTCTACTCAGTGTTAACTGGTCAGATCAGTAAGATTCAGCACCATTTTCAACAGCTCTGTATTCTGAATACAGTCTATGCTCTGCACTGGGTTTGCCACCCAGAACCAACGGGCTAAAAAAACTGACATAATAGTCACAGGACCTCACAGTGGAAGGGTTTTGTTTTGGTACCAAAGCAGTACCTAAAGAAAGGGACTAGCAGGTTCAAAAGTAATGTACTAGAAACACGTTCAGTCGGGTGTGCAATCACCCCTGTGTTGTTTTTAGGGTTGAAGTGTGAGAATGAGAACAATGAAAACCATGCTTCTAGCCACTAGTAAATTTCCCTGTGTGAGAGAGAGTGTGAGCATTTGTTACCTGTTGGGATGGAGGTTCAGGACTGTGGTCTCCAGATAGCGCCAAGTCCTGCAGCTCTGGTTCTGTCTTTTCCTCCACTGGAGCTGCACCACTGGCTTCACTGTCCTGAAGGAAGCACACAGAAACACTCTTTTACAAAACTGTACATTTTCTATTGAAGCTGTTTACTGAACAGTGTATGTATATCTATAAAAATTGTAAAATAATTATTTTAACAAAGTTAAAAAGATAGTTGTATCAAGTTTAAAGATCAACTAATTTAGTTTTCTGTTTGAATATAATGTACTAACTGCATCATAGATTTGATTTGATGGTTAGTGCAACATCAGGTTTTGTAGGACAAAGATTCCTTGTAATTGTACAATTTCTTTGGAATACGTTACAGAGATGCTCATTGTTAAGGTTTATTTTACTAACAAAGCCGATCAATTATCTATTACTTATGAAGAGGGGGAGGGATAAAATAAGAATGTACTTCTTGATCACTTTTTGTAAAATTAATCATTACTGTTTGAAACCTTAAATGAATTAAACTTTTTACTTTGTTCTGTACTTATTTCAATACAATCATTGTTTTCCCTTTAAACTAGTTTAAAATTAATCTGAATTCAACTCAGTCAATTTCAGAAAATATACACTCCTGATCAAAATTTTATGACCAGTTCAAAAATTGCAAGAATTTACATTTTGCACTGTTGGATCTTAAGAAGGTTCTAAGTAGAGCTTCAAAATGCAAAAAGAAGAAATTGGAGTGAGACAAAAACAAATTTGAGTAAGCAATTTATTGCAAACAACAATTAGACTAAAATAGTCTGTTCATCAGCTGATCAAAAGTTTAAGACCAAAGCTAAAAAAAACCCGAAAACCCTCTAAAATATAAAGTTTCAAAAAAGTAATGAGTAGCTGCGCCATTCTTGTTAATCACCTCAAAAATTTGTTTCAGCATGCTTGATGCCAGTGTTTCCAGGAGGCTAGTGGGAATGTTGCTCCAAGTGGTGAAGATGGTTTCACAGAGGGCATCCACTGTCTGGAACTGATGTCCATGTTTGTAAACTTCCCTTGATCCCATCCCAAATGTTCTCAATTGGATTTAGATCAGGGAAACACACAGGATGATCCATAAGAGAGACGTTATTCCTTTGGAAGAAGTCTTTTGTCAGGCGGGTATTGTGAACTGCAGCGTTGTCCTGTTGAAAAACCCAGTCATTACCACACAGAAGAGGGCCCTCAGTCAACATCTCCACACAGCCAGCTGCCGTTTGACGCCCCTGCACAACCTGAAGCTCCATTGTTCCATTGAAGGAAAAGCACCCCAGATCATGATGGCACCCCCTCCCCTGTGCCATGTAGAAAACATCTCAGGTGGGATCTCCTTGTCAGGCCAGTAACGTTGGAATCCATCAGGACCGTCAAAGTTAAATTTTTTCTCATCAGAGAATAAAACTTTCTTCCACCTTTCAACATCCCATGTTTGGTGCTCTCGTGCAAACTCCAAACGGGCAATTTTGTGGCGTTGAAGGAGACAAGGCCTTTGAAGACGTTTTTTGTTCTTAAAACCCTTCTCTCGCAGCTGCCGTCTGATGGTTATTGGACTGCAGTTGGCACCAGTAACAACCTTAATTTGGGCCGAGGATCGTCCAGTGTCTTGACGAACAGCCAACTGGATCCTCTGGCTCAGAGCTGGTGACATTTTTTTGGGTCTACCACTTGACTTTTTTGTTCCATAACCCTCGGGATCTTTTAAGAAGTATAAAACGACTTGTCTTACTGCGTCCAACCCAGTGGCGGTTTGTCAATAGGGGGCGCTGGGGCGCCGCCCCCTCCAAAATTCAACAGAGAAAGTCTACTTTTACACAACATAATTTGTCATTAAATTATCAAAAACATTGCATAAAAACATTTATTTTTACCACACAGTAATAGTCTGTCAGCAGCACCTGTCGGCATTCAATAACAGGGGTTTCACAATGTTTTACGTAATAACTGTGTTGTGAATACATTGTTTACGTACAGAGGGGCGCCAGCCTAATGGGAGTCAATGTAAGTCCTTAAACTTTTGCTCAGCATGTGACCTGAAGCGTCTTTGGGATTGGCTGCTTCAACTTTGCCTGCGGGTCGCAGAGAAGTGCGCCATGCACACTCCCACCTTGACTGGAAGCGAATTAGCATTGTTCTGGTGTTTCTTTTCCTCATGTGACTGGACAGCGAGCGCTATCAATCATATCAACACGTCACCGCAGCAGATATAATTTACTTATGCGCAAGCATCTCACGTACCCTCACGCGTCCGACCAACGCTCCCATGCACCAAAGAAGCGTCGGGTACTTGGTCCAGAGAACCATCAGAAGATCACAGAAGAGGTGAGATTGCATTGAAGAAGAAAATAATTAATAGGCTCTGCTACACTGAAGATTAGATTAGGATGTGTCTTACCTAGTAGACATAACAAAAAAATTCAGGGGCAAAATTTTTCGATTTTATATCACACATGGCACTAAACTATAGATTAGAAGCTACAAAATGAGTTTGCCAAAAGGATACAAATTCTTTGTTCAGTAGAACATTACCCTTTTGCAGACTTATGTTTTAAAAAACCTATATAGTTTTTTAATTCTTGCATATTTTTACAAAAAAAAACATACTTTTAGGAGGAATTGGTGCTTTTAATGGGTGGCTAAGTTTGTTTTTACCCCACTAGAAATTCCTTTTTAATTTAACTGACAAAATTGATACATTATTTTGTTGAGAATATTTTATAAAGGGACCTAAAAACATATATTTTAGAAAATCATGGCAAAGCAGGAACAATGCACACTAACGAAGAATAAAAATAGACACATAAAGTCTTAAGTACAAAGAAACATACTAAAGATGGGACAAACTGTAATTTTAATATTTACATGTGCATGCAGAAATTGCAAAGGTTTGTTGCACTGCTCATTAAATATTACTGTTACATTGTGTGAAAGTCGTTACAAAATTACAAAAAGAGGAATTGATAATGCTATCAAGTTATGTGTTGTAATTTACTGGTTAAAATGGGTTTTTTTGTCCCAAAAGTGTAAACAACACATTATTTACCTCTTAAGTGTTTCACAGAGGTTATAACCCCACCAATAAATTCTAACATCTTACAAATTTTAATTCTAAATACACCCTTTCAATTCTGTTATCTGTGCCAAATAGGTTACTTTCTTCTTTCAGTGAAATCTGTCTGAAAATGAACTGTATGTCCATTACAGAAGTATTTTTTTTTATCTACTGGAGCTTTTGGATTTGATACTTACCTTGTACCTTTCCAGCTTATACCATTGTGCACAGTATAAAATCAATGAAAACAGACCAACAAAATGTATCATCCTGCCTCTAAATGTAGTAGTTTTATTATTGCAACTAAACATGTGATATAAAATAATAAAGATCCATATAAATATATGCAATATTGTTATTTATATAATTGTATATCATATGTTAGTTTACATAATAAAATGTTCTATTTGGATACAAAAATTATACATTCTCTTGGTGATTCTTGCTGACTGAATACTGCGCACAACGCTACAAAGTAAATGTCGTATCTAAATGCTCCAGCAGATTTTTGTTTTGTGCGTACTTTTTACTGTCAATCTGTACCAAAAACAATATCACATAGTTTTACCTTTAGTTTTAAAGCATCAGTTTAGTGGTACATAAGATTCTGTTTGTGTTTACAATCTTGATCCATGAGAAATAAGACATGTATAAAATAAGACACTGTTCAGTTGACACAAGAAATGTTCTTAAAATGGTGAAATTGACATAAATTACAGCTTTACTTTATGGGAGCAGGTTACACTTTAGCTGTTCTATTGATTTTTTTTTTCAGTAAATACTGATGTTAGCTTTTGATGTATTTTTTTATTGCTCTTCTGTAGGTCTACAACACCATATTGAGGGAGCGATTCTCCTTCATTGACCATCTCATCAGTGCCACTTTGCTGCAGGGTCACAGGTTCACACAGTACCAAGCCATGTTTCCTGAAGATTTCCTTGAAGGGCTACCCAATGCTCAACAGGAGCAAGCTAAAGACAGAGTCCAGTCTTAATCAACAGCAAGGAGGAGTTCAAGGCCTGCTGTGGTGCTGTGGACCTTATCCTGTTGTTGATGGAAAACAATCTTGGAGAGGTATTTTCAGAGACTGTCACTCCCCTAAAGATCCTCATCACCACACCCATGACCACTGCAGAAGCTGAGGTGCTTCTCGACCTTAAAAAGAATCAAAACTTTCCTGAGAAACACAATGAACCAGGACAGGCTGAATGCACTGGCCATGCTGTCAATGGAAGACAGACTGATGACGGATATGATGGACTTCAGTCAGAGGGTCATTGAGAAATTTGCAGCCAGAAGGAAAGGAGGGCAAAATTTCTGTTAAACAGTGCATTGTTCAAAGTAGGTTGCATTGCAATTATGTTTTGTCTTTAGTTTTTTTTTTTCACTGTAGTATGGAGTGCTTCTTTGGTTTGTTTCCTCCAAAGCTGCACTCCCCTTAAAATTCTTAGCACCAGCCGCCACTGGTCCAACCTCAGCAGCAATGAGGCGCTACGAGAGGCCTTGCTTATGCAGATCAACAATCCGACCGTGTTCAAAAACAGAAAGCTTTTTTGCCTTAGCCATCAGGAGGTCATGACAGTGTGAATACTTGACAGAAAATGACACTGAATCCACATTGTTACGAAGATTTTGGCTTTTAAAGGCTGTGATCTTAAATTTTGAATCAGCTGATGAACAGCCTATTTCAGTTTAACGGTTTGTTTGCAATAAATTTCTTACTCAAATTTGTTTTTGTCTCACTCCCAATTTCTTCTTTTTGCATTTCGAAGCTCTACTTCAACAATGGTGCAAAATGTAAATTCTTGCAATTTTTCAACTGGTCTTAAAATTTTGATCAGGAGTGTGTATCTAGAACTTAAATAGCACTGTATCTGTTGAAATATGATATCATTAATCGTATGCTTATGATTGCTGTTTTACTTTCCATGAGAGTCAAATCCAGTTAATGGGAAATTTGAACAGTTTAGAGAAAAGTCATTTTCCTACCTCATACTGCAAGCCTGCTCCGAGGGCATCCAGGTCAAGGTAAACATTCTTTAATAGTGGGTTTGAGTCACGAGGGCTTGGCTGAAAAAAATAAAATGTCTGGTGAATGAGGGATATATCATTGGTATTTTAAATGGAGCTCTGCAAACCATCCGGGACTTTTGTTACCCTCAGTTTATGAAATTATCCTGCCTTTCTGAAGGACAGACATCATACTGGTTGGACTTTTAATTACGTAGACGCAAGGAGCAAATAATCTTGTGAAACGAAAGGATTGGAAAAAAATATAAACCTTTATTGTACACCTGAAAGAATACTTTCATGTGTCCTGACATTTTTTTAATCAATTAGATGTACAGTAAATTTGTGCTGTGATTAAAGCTCAATCAGGAAATGTATCTGATCCACTATCTCTGTCCCAGCATTCAGCCACTACAGGGAAATCCCATTGTGGACAATAGTATGTCTGCCTCTGTTTCAGTAGGTGGCAAAGTTGAACTTTATATCAAGTTAATCATCTCTTTGTTGACCTTGTAAACAAGTTAGCAAGCAGCTGGGTGGTCACATGTTGAACAGCAACTTCACAGCTCTCATAATTCACTTGACCAGAGACACCAGATAGACTATTCACAAATCCAAGGGATATATTTCATGTCCATCTGGGCAACACCCCATAGAAACTGATTAGGAGGAGCGAACCCTCTCAAGAAACTGGAAGGTGACTGAATTTTTTTTTTTTCTGTTACACTCATTATGGACCAGTCAGAGGCTTCCAGCCACTTCTTGCTTTAAGCACAACTAAACAACACTTGACGGCCTCTTTGCTCCTTCGTTCCCAAGACCTGTCATGTTTTTGACCAGGAACTATTGTTTGAGCTTGCAGTTTTACAATCTTAATCTGGCAAATCCAGCTGTTGAGCAACGTTAGATTTCACTGCAGGTGCACACTATGCTTTTGGTACAAATGAGATGGACACTACTCCGCTAGAGTCCAGTTTATTTTGATATTTAACGGCAGAAGACAGTGCAACTTTTGCTGCTCTTTACAGATATGTTATTTGACTTCAGGGTCATAGCAAAGCATGAAGACTTTGGAGATTGTGAAGTATGCCTCGTCAATTCTGTTCTGATAAAAACTTCAATTCATTAAAACATTCTTACTTGGAAGCATTTTTTACTACTACCTAAAACTTTTGCCCGAAATTGTATGATGTAACCTTGCATTTCTCCTTGTTTGTTTTTTTTTAGATTTTCTATCTTTACCTTGTTAACCTGTAGAGCACATTGGTCAACCTTGGTTGTTCTTAATGTGTTATATAAATGAAGCTGATTCAACTTGAATTGATATTTGATCATGAAAAATTATTCTTTGACAAAAGCTGTAAAGTTGCACATTTTTTCATCACTGCTGACATACACTAGCATTTTCCATGTCTGTCTTCAATAGATTTTAGTGTCTTTTTCACCTTTTAAGTCTTGATGCTTTTCTCCCTTTTTTTATCCTTAAACTGTTTCACCACTTGGACCGTTTAATACATTTCACTAGTCCCTCTCAGCCCAAAGAAAGTGTTTGGGAATGGTCAGAACCTTTCAAAAGCATGTCTGTGAGGTGACTGGACGGTCATTCCATCAACCACATTTGTTACTGGCCAATCAGATAATATAGTTGGTGGGTGCTACGCTGCAGCGCTGAATACAAAATAAACGCCACTTCATTAAACAAACTCACCAAAACATGTCAGAAGGGGAGCAAAATATCCTTTCTATCAAGAAGCGCTTTCAGTGTGTTGTTTGTTTTTCATTTAATAGAGAAATGTGGTCTAGATCTGACTAAACCCATACTGGAGCTGTTAGCATCTATGCTAATCTCTGTACAAGCAGGTGCTTCCTGCTGTCATCTCACTCGTATCTCCCACCTCTTTATTCTTTAAAGGATGCTGATTGGGCCATGCCACTACAGGCTGAGCACAGTTGTTGTAGATTGGAGCTTGGCTAGATGGATCTAACTTACTACAGATGTTGAATCAGGCAGATCCAACTGCACTGGAGGATATTTGACAACATGGGCGAGTAAAAGAAAGTAGATCTTAACCTGGGAGGTGCTTTTCTTTGAAGTTTTACCATGATAAAATGTATAATTCTGCCATTGTTCATAAGTTGTATACCTCTGCTTCTGATATTTTCTCATCATCATCATCATCGTCGTCGTCAAAACCGGGCAGTGTAAGGGACACCCTTTCCTCGTGCCTGCTTCCCAAAACACTGGATGCTCCAGCACTTCGAGGAACCTAAAAGAAAAGGAAATGCAGCACAGTACACCAAAAAAGTTTGTTAATTTGAAAATTTCTCTGGTGGAGCATGTGGTTCTTCATGAAGCGTTACCCCAAGAGATGTCTTCAAGGGCACAAGTCCACCAGAGCTGCCAAGTGACCGCCGCAGAGCAGGAGAAGAACCAGAGAGTGGACCTGGACCAGGGGCATCCAGACCTCTCAGAGGAGCCAGACCGCCCAGTGGAGATGAGAGGGGGCCCAAGGTTGAACTTAGTCTCTGTAGAGAAAGAGACACATGTACAATCTTTGCTAAACACTTTGACATTCTGTAGCACCACATTTGAAAAAGAACTGTCTAAAGTTAAGGTGTCAAACTAAACCTTTTGTTGAAGCCGGTTAGGTTCTTAAATCAATTGTATTTTTGTTTGGTAGCAACACAGAGGCATAAGATTTATCTATTGAGAGAGTATTGTCCAATACAACCAAAATACTGTTACAGAAATCATGTGTTTGCTTCATTTGACCCGTCAGATAGAACCTTTTTTAATGCCATGTTTGTTACGGTGCTGCCCCTCATGTCTGACCCCAGACAGGTTAAATAAGTACAAACTTTGCGCACTATTGTCAATCCAAAAAGAGTAAACTGTAAATAAAATATAACATACTCCTGTGATGAGGTGATAACTAAAGCCTACATCCTCAAAGAGCCTATGTCATCTGCTGTGTGTGATGGAGCACCTCTATGAACAAGACAAACAGTCTACAGCATTAAGGCCTCTCCCTCTCCCCCTTTATGTGGTGCCAATAGCTATTTAAAATGTCTTGTTCCCCTAGACCTCCTGAATACTCCTACCAGCGTAAAGTCCTACCATTGTTGGGTCATCACTGTTAGCCTACTGGCTTGCAGTAGCAGCCCCACTGCAGAGCAGAGACATTACAATAAATGCAGAGCTGTTGACAACATTGCACCGAGCAGTGATTACATCCCATAGAAAGGGCTTGGGATCCATAGCCTTTCAGGAGAAACAGGAGGGGGACTGAATGCATGTTTTGTCTGTTACATTCATTATGGGATAGTCAGAGGCTTGTAATCACATCTCTCTTTCACTACAACTACAACACACCTGCAGCCACTACCTCTTGTCCTCAAAAGGATGCTCAAAAGCCTGGTCATATTCTGACTGGGAATAAACCTCTCAGCTTAAAGTTTTGTAAGATTTATATTCAAGACAAAAATGGAATCTTGCAAAGCCAGATGTTTGCAAAATCAGACACACTTAGCACCAGTAAGACAATGACAAGACAAAGCAGCATTCTTTGGGGTGAAAGAGGTGGAAGCCACGTCTGGGTGTAGTTGTACTAAAAGTAAGAAGTGACTGCATCAGCCAATCAGGCCAGCAAAATCATTCGTTCATTCAGACATTTTATGAAAGACAGAACAGCCCATTTTTGTTTTTATGCCAAATTTCTAAATATTCAACAGATCTTTGACTTTGAAAAACGGAGTTAATAAATTAAAGATCCAACTGACAGCAGGTGTCTTGAGCAGATCCTTCTTCTTCTTTTCTTTCTTCTCCTTCTTTTCTTTTTTCTTTTTCTTCTCCTTTTCTTTCTTTACCCCGGTGCCTCCTGCAACATCATTTAGCTGGGCACGCTCACGCTCCTGGGCCACCAGGCGGCGGTAATGTTCATCACAGGGGTGATCCCAGGTGGACTGGCCTGAAGAGAAGTTGAAGTAGTAGATGTCACCTGTCACATCCTGACTGAGGAGGAGAGAGAGAGAACAGAGGGTTAGGATTGTATACACTGCTCATGTTTAATCATTGTTCTGTAATAAACTGTGAATATCATTAATAATATTTTCTTTTGTTAACATATTTCTTCACAAGAGCCTCCAATCTGCAAGACAAATTTTGAATAAGCATGAATAAAAACAGCCCAAGACTATTTTTACCTCCAATTTAGAGTGATACATGCCTACCAAAGGAATACATATTCTGCCTTAGATTAAAATGACTGGTGTTAAAGACATTTTCTTTTTTTGACCCTTATTGATAGTGGAAGGACATCAGATAGATTCCGAAATGGGGGTAAAGAGCAGGGAAAGTCAAACAACAAGTGGGCCTCCGGTCAGTTTTAAAACCCAGGCCCATTTGCTGCAGGAGGAAATGGTGTCAGTATGAGTATCAGTGCACGGTTTCTACTACTCTGCCAAACCAGCACCCCTTTCAAATGTTGTTCTTTCTGTTGGTGGCCATGATAGAACCATGTAGCTTCTCTTCTCTTACTTACCACGGCTTCCACTCTGGAGGCAGAGGGGCAACAATGCCCTCCCTCGCCAGCCACAGCAGCTCCGGCTCATTCTCAGGATCAATACCTATCTCTCTTGCGTATTCAAAGATTTCTATAAAGAGAAAAAGAAAAAAAAAGGGATTTTTGAAATAAATAAATCTTCCACTTTCATGCAATTCCTTCCTTCACAAGATAGACTGAGCATGGCAGACCCAAATTTCCAAGGGGCTCCAGTTTGTCACTAGGCATGATAATTGACAAGATCTTATTGATACCAAAGCCATTATCAATTCTGCTTATCAATTCAATCTTTAGAATAGAATAGAATAGAAGTCTTTATTGTCATTACAGTGTGTAACAAAATTGAGTTACTGTCTCGGCTGGTGCTCAAACAAGATTTAGAAGACAAATAAGATAAAATATTAAAAGGCGTATCAAAAAAAATATATATATATACATATTTATGTGTGTGTGTGTATATATATATATATATATATATATATATATATATATATATATATATATATATATATACACATATAATGTATTTGTACATAATAATAGTAATATATATATATGTATATATATAGCCCTGCAATCGACTGGCGACCGGTTCAGGGTGTACCCCGCCTCTTGCCCAATGACAGCTGGGATAGGCTCCAGCCCCCCGCAACCCCGAAAGGGATAGTCGGTACAGAAAATGAATGAATGAATGTATATATATATATATATATATATATATATATATATATATATATATATATATATATATACATAGATACACACATATCTATCTTAGTATACATGGTATACATATTAGGCTGTGGATTATTGCACCAGTATTCACAGTGTTCACAGAATATTGCACATAATTCACAGACACAATGTCCACAGGTTATTACATGTTTGTTTGTGTGACTGCGCTGCAACGTCTGAGTTATTGCGTTAAATCCCTTAGCAATTCCTCTGGATTTTCAGCATGAAAACAAGTACGTCTACTACAGGTTTTAAGATTTAACAACACCAAAGACATGGCTCTCCTGATATTTGGTGCTATTCAGCAACAGAAATGTTTCATAATATTGTTAGAGTTTTCGTGGCTTGCTTAAAATCACACTGGACATTTAGAAATTCCTGTCTTGGTTGTATAAAATTAAGACACACTTTTGACAGCTTTGTCTCTACCATGATTACTTCTTTAACGCCGTATGGGCCAACTGCATGATCTTGATTTCCAAGGCATACAGAACCTGGTAGAGGGAACTGATAATAGAATTGTTAAGCATTAAGCTAAATGATATTGATTCCTGAAGCTGAAACCGTAACCCTTGAGTACCTTGGTCAGAGGGAATGTAGTTCTCATCGTAGTCCTCTTCAAGGATCAGCTGGTCCCCAATCAGAGCAGCAGCTGTCATTATTACTGTAAACAAAACAAGTGTACAAGCATAAAACCAGATGTTTTTCATTAATATTAGACACTGGCACACAATCAAATGATCTTAACCAGGGCAGCCTGGGAGTCTACATGCATGCCCAGTCATTCGAAAAAAATCAATGAATTGTAAACATGAAGAAAAAATGACACAATCCACTAAATGTGATTCAACCTGAGATGCTAATACAATGCCATGCACAAATTGGGACATGTAAAAGAAATATTTCGGTATAATCCAGACCACTGGCTTTCAAACTTGTTCCACTGAGGGCCGATGTAAGAAAAACATGGAGATGACTAGGCCAACCCAACTGTCAGGTAGTTAAGTTAGCAAAACCAGACCAAAGTAAAAACAGCCAACATCACAGCATTTCTTAGAGGTTTAACAAGGCAAACAGACGATCATTGAAGCAGTTGGGTTGACCAATCAGATTTCAGGGAGGACTTTTAGGGCCTGGCAACCACTGGATCTGTCCTTGATAAAAGAGTAAAATACACTCTGTAACAGAGAGGGGAGACACTGCTTGGTCATCTCTGGACATCCAAACAGAAAACAAGAGCAAACTGCACAAAGCTGACAGACCTTGTAGCACTGTTGATGCTTCAAGATAATTGAAATACAAAATACTACATAAACTGGATTTGGGATGGGCCAGATATCAGAGCAAATGAGGACAATTCAGGCTTCAGTGCTGCCATATCAATCTGTCTTCATACATCAGGGTAATATAAATTAAGATTTAGCATTTTAGTTATGGGTATGCTTACCATTTTTATTTTCACTTTATATATACCTAAATATGAATCAAAAAAGTTAAAGCACACATTTTATAGTGTTCTAGTGTTCAAATTTTAGTGTTAAGACACTAAAATGGACCAATTTTCATGTAGTCACAAGAAGTTACTTTATTAACATTTATATATCTCAAAATTCAAATGCAATTGGCAATACTTAATCTAATAAGCTTAACACAGAACTCCACCCAGTTTAAGCGGCTTTCTGAGTTGTTAGTTAGTTGTGTTTGAGATATGAATGAACTTTATTTAGCCAGAATAGCCTCGTTGAGATTAAAAATCTCATTTTCAAGAGTGTCCTGGCCAAGACAGGCAACAGCACATTTACAAAGTTACAGAAAAAAAAAAAAAACAATTACAGACACAAATACATACATATAAACCAATCAAGTCAGAGTCACAGAACAGCAAGTTTAGTTTCCATTTTTCTTGTAGCAGATTCCAGTCTGCAGGAGCAGCATATCTGAAACTACTTTTACCCATTTCAAGACGAACTTTAGGGACAGAGAGCAAAAGTAGATTTTTGTGACAGAGTCGCAGAACAAAGGCTGTAGCTTCCAGAACTATAACATATACATATATAACATATACCTGTTGGTATATAATATTTTTAAGACAATTTTAAATTGTTTTTTATGCTTATTTGTATATCAAGAGAATTTGAGGATTTGTCAAAGATTCAGAAAATATTGACAAAAGCGAAATCATGTAATTTTTGTTCAAGCTTTGTTGCACTGGATATGAAATGACCACAGTAAAAGCAATAAAAAGGGTTAATAGTTTAAAATTCATTAACAATTCATTTTAAGTACATACATATTTACAGGACAGGTGGTTGATCTGTACTTGTAATTGATGTTGTAAAGTTCCATCTAATCTAATTTAGTCAAATCCAGTGTGCACATATTAAACTATAAACTACATCCTGCTTCACATTGGAGTAAATAGCTTCGGTGTCCTCATGTTATCACAAGAATCACCTCTTATATCAATAACAATTAAAAAAAAATGACCAAAAAACAATCAGTCTCCGAGTAAAACAGCTCTATGTCGCACTGTGAGGACGAAACTCTTCTCTCGGAGGGAGCTGAGTAGATTTCTCCCCTCTACGATAAGCTCTCACAATGGGTTTCTTTACGAGCTGGCTCCATCTGTACAGTTTTATCATTGTCGAGACAAAGAAAGAGCTTATGGCAGAGCGCGTTTAAAAGCATGCGAGCCTTCGAGCATCTGTAAAGCTACAAAACAGATAACTGATGACATCTGAGGAGGGGACTAAGCTTGTGAAGCCAGCATCTGAGCTCATGTTGAAGTGGTTAGCTAGGCGCCATCTAGCAACTTACCGTTAGCACAGCCGTAGAAACAGTTATAAAGGAGCTCATTCGTGATTCACTCTGAAAACTTTTCACCGCTTTTACATTCAGACGGCAGCCATTGTGGTAGTGGCTGGTATGTAACACTTTTATACATACACATTTATGCACGGAGAGTAGAAATGCTAAAGTGAAATCATCAGACACAACATCTCCAAGGACGCTACCCCCGCTTCCTGTTGACGATGGACGCCTGTGTCTGATTGGATGAGCTGTAGGAGGCGTTCAAGGACCCTCGTAAGAATTAATATCATCTGTGCCCTCGTCTTTCTCTAATAATACCACAACTAATACTAATACTAATACAACTCATAATAATAATAATAATAATAATACTTTTTTCATGGTCAAGACAATCTACTGAAGTTCCAACAGAGCTTCAGAATGGGAGGAAAAGTGATTTAAGTGATTTTAAAGGTGTTGTTGGTGCTTGATGGGCTGGTTGGAGTATTTCACAAACTGCTGTTCAACTAGTACTTTCACACACACAATCATAGGGGTACAGAGAATGGTCCCAGAAAGAGATAAAATGCAGTTAGCAGCAGTTCTCTGGGCAAAAATGCCGCATTGATGCTAGAAGTCAGAGGACAAAGGCCAGAGTGGTTTGAGATGATAGATCAGCGGAAATGACAACTTGTTACAAACAAGGGTTGCAGAGCACCATTTCTGAACACACAACATGTTGACACTTGAATCAGATGGGCTACAGCAGCAGAAGACCATACTAGGTGCCACGCCTGTCAGCCTAAAACTGGAAACTAAGACTATAATTTGCAAAGATTACCAAAACTGGATAACAGAAATTTGAAAAAACATTTGAGTCTTTAGCTTGAACCACATGAGATCATAAATCCAGCCCAGAACTACTAAGGTGTAGCTATTTATAATTATTATTATTATTATTATTATTATTATTGGTTGGATTTTTAAAGAAAAAAATTCAGGGCTTTTGTGAATTACGTACAGTAACCTTGACTTCAGGTTCAGCCACTCAGTGTCTCCATTACTAAGGGTAAGCAATAGAGGGACAGTGATTTCACATCATGACAGTTAGGATAACTTAAATACAGCTGTCTGCCTCATGTTTAAAGTTGTCAACAAGCCCACATTCATATACAAAAGAGTACCTGGCCAATCATAGTTGTGGCAGAGCATCGCCAGAGATAACTGGGTCCCACAGTTCAGAGGGGTGTCATTTGGTAAATCTGCCTTTTTAACTACAGTGGTGAGGATGTGGAACTCTATACCTAACCCTAACCCTACCCTTACGATTATTATATTTTATCGTTGTAATAATAACAATATTACAATAATGATAATAAAACAATAATTATTTTAATCTTTGTTATTATCTTGATCGTTATCAACATTATTGTATTATCAGTCATGCTATTAAATATTCTTAATTACAGTTATTTTGCTTTAGCAAGACTTTTACCCTGTGTTGTAGTTCAGCTTGCTATATTTCTCCTGGTTGTCACGTTTTTCTGAAGAAGCCACATTTTTGCAGATGTCCAGTCAAACTAAACATGTAATAAAAAATGAGGGCAAATAAAACTGCTAAGGTTAAGAAGTGACCGCCTGGTAAGACAGTATGTTACTTGCAAGAAAAGCCACCCTAAAAAAATCTCTAGAGATTAAGAAACTATTCCACCTCTGCTTTTTCCCTAAAAAATGAATAATGTGTAAATACAGTTTGATTGACATAGATTTTTATAAGTCTCATGGGGTTAGTCATTCTCTGTAAAATGCATGTGTATGTGCACCTGGGGTGGGAAAATAGCAACCTTTGGGCCACATTTTGCCCTCCTACTCCTTCAACACAGCCTGCCAGCATGTATGGAATATCAAAAATGTATGCATATGAAGAAATCTTGACAAGACATGTCATGACAATATACAGACGTGTGCAAATTTGTTGGTACCCTTCTGTTAAAGAAATAAAAACCCACAATGATCTCTGAAATAACTTGAAACTGACAAAAGTAATAATAAATAAAAATTCACTGACAATTAACCAATGAAAATCAGACATTGCTTTTGAATTGTGGTTCAACAGAATTATTTAAAAAAAAAAAAAAACTAATAAAACTGGCCTGATCAAAAATGGTGGTACCCCAACAAAAGATTGAAATGATCTGACCATAGGGACATGTTAAACTAAGGTGTGTCCTGTACTTAGCATCACAGGTGTCTTCAAGCTTGTAATCAGCCAGTCTGCCTATTTAAAGGCTGAAAAGTAGTCACTGTGCTGTTTGTATCGTGGTGTGTACCACAGTGAACATGGACCACAGAAAGCTAAGGATAGAGTTGTCTCAGGAGATTAGAAAGAAAATTATAGACAAGCATGTTACAGGTAAAGGCTATAAGACCATCTCCAAACAGCTTAATGTTCCTGTGACTACAGTTGCACATATTATTCAGAAGTTTAAGGTCCACAGGACTGTAGCCAACCTCCCTGGACGTGGCCGCAAGAGGAAATTTGATGACAAATTGAAGAGATGGATAAAACGAATGGTAACCAAAGAGCCCAGAACAACTTCTAAAGAGATTAGAGGTGAACTCCAAGGTCAAGGTACATCAGTATCAGATTGCACCATCCATCTCTGTTTGAGCCAAAGTGGACTTAATGGAAGATGACCGAGAAGGACACCACTGTTGAAAGCAAATCATAAAAAAGGGAGACTGGATTTAGCCAAAATGCATATTGACAAGCCACAAAGCTTCTGGGAGAATGTCCTTTGGACAAATGAGACAAAACTGGAGCTTTTTGGCAAGTCACATCAGCTCTATGTTCACAGATGTAAAAATGAAGCATACAAAGAAAAGAACACTGTACCTACTGTGAAACATGGAGGAGGCTCAGTTATGTTCTGGGGCTGCTTTGCTGCATCTGGCACAGGGTGTCTTGAATCTGTGCAGGTACAATGAAATCTCAAGACTATCAAGGCATTCTGGAGCAAAATGTGCTGCCCAGTGTCAGAAAGCTTGGTCTCAGTCACAGGTTATGGGTCCTCCAACAGGATAATGACCCAAAACACACAGCTAAAACACCCAAGAATGGCTAATAACAAAACATTGGACTATTCTGAAGTGGCCTTCTATGAGCTCTGATCTAAATCCTATTGAACATCTGTGGAAGGAGATGAAACATGTAGTCTGGAGAAGACACCCCTCAAACCTGAGACAGCTAAAGCAGTTTGCTCAGAAGGAGTGGGCCAAAATACCTGTTTACAGGTGCAGAAGTCTCATTGAGAGTTACAGAAATCGCCTGATTGCAGTGATTTCCTCAAAAGGTTGTGCAACAAAACATTGAGTTAAGGGTACCATCACTTTTTCCAGGCCAGTTTCATTAGTTTGCTTTTTAAAATAATTCTGTTGAATCAAAATTCAAAGCAATGTGTGATTTTCATGAGTTAATTTTTAGTAAATTTTTATTTATTCTTACTTCTGTCAGTTTCAAGTTATTTCAGTGACCATTGTGGGTTTTCTTTCTTTTGCGGAAGGGTACCAACAATTTTGCACACGTCTGTAATTGTGACAACAAACGATAGCAATTTTTTTTTTTTAAGAAAATAGAGCTGTAATTGGTTGTATTTTTTGTGAAACTCCTTATGTACATAAACTGTCTGTAGAAAATTCTTAATATGCAGTGCTTCATAGTCTCAATCAAAAAAGTAGTTGAAACTGGCTTAGTGTCAGCTTTTCAATCCTTAGATCCCATGTTGCTCTTGTTTTTGAGTTTAAACATACATTTATATAAATGTTAATTAATAGCCTCTTACAGCAGCTATATGCAATGTCCCTTTTGTTAAATTGGGACTTTTTATGTCCATGATATTGCAACAATGCTGCCCTCTGACAAAGAGGATAAAGTTAATGTGACCCTTCTGGAAAGTTGCTCATCCCTGGTTGATACCATCACAAATTGTTGCATTTAATGAAAAATAATTCCAGATTTTACTTGTGTAATTGTGCATTTCTGTATTGTTTTACCTTTGAGAAGATGTCCTCGCTAAAGAAATGCATTTCTCCTCATACTGAGTATTTGTCATTGGTGATAGCCAAAATTACTTCACACACTCTGGAAGTTAAGGTTCCTTTTGTGCTTATGTGACAGGAGCAGTGATTTTTGCATGTGTCTCAACAGGGAACGTTTAATGTGGTAAAGGCTGTTGTGTGAAAAATAACACTTGCTCCATGTCCCACAGTTGCAGAGGGCTGTAAATTTAACCTTTTGTTCAGTCTTGGAGCAAGATTTGTGACATCAGACTGTTGATTCCTCTCCTACAGTCAGCTGTTGATATGTCTTTGTTTTTGTACACAGTAGATTTATCAAAGAAGTGTGGTACAGTCTGACCTGGACTTTTCACTTAGGGGTTCACCACAAGAGGGCAGACTAAGGTGTTATCTGGTTTACATGTAATCTCTTCTCAGCCCAGTGATGGACAATATCTGGAGAATAATTCCACTTCCTTGACTTCATGGGTTTGTCAGATCAAAAACATTTTTGAGCAGCTTTTTTCTCTCAAACATCTGTTTCTCTCCTTTTGGAAGAGTCTTTTTGGATCTAAGGGTGCAAAACTTTGCAGTTTTACAACAAAGCAAAGGTGCCATCAAGATAAATTCAATAAACCCTCATCAGCCACATTATAAGGTACACCTTACTACGTCCTTTTGCCTTCAGAACTGTCTTAATTCTTCAACACATTCCTCAGAGATCCTAGTGTAGACTGACACGATAGCATCACATAGTTGCAGCAGGCTTGTCATCTGCACATCTACAAATTACCCAGAGGTGCTCTATCAGATTGAGATTTGGTGGCTGTGAAAGCCACTCACAGTCATGTCCAAGAAAGCAGTTTTAGATGGTTTGGGCATGACGCATAACCTTGCTGGAAGTGACCATCGGGAGAAAAGCACAGTGGTCATGAAGGGATGGACATGAGCTGCCATAAAGCTAAGGCAGGCTGTGGCACTTGAACGATGCTTAACTAGTACTTAAAGGCCCAGAGTGTGCCAATAAAAAATCCTTCGCACCATTACACCACCAGTCTGAAACATGGATACAGTGCAGATTGGATCCATGCTTTCATGTCATTTACCCCAAATTCTGACTCAATCATCTAAATTCTTCAGCAGAAATTGGGACTCATCAGACTATGCGGCACTTCTTCAGTCTTCTGGTGTCCAATTTTGGTAACCTTGAAAACTTTAGCATGTTTCCTTTTCTTTTCCTGTTCATAGCTGACAGGATTGGCACCAATAGTGTTTTGCTGCTTTACCTATCTGCTTCCCTTGACCTCAATTATATCAAGTAGTTAATCAAGTTACTGTTGCCAATCTATTGTCTTGTACCACTTTGTCCGTTCTCCTATGACCTCTGGCATCAACAAAGCATTTTGTTGGCAGAACTGCTATTCACTGGATTTTTCTCCTTTTGCAGGCCAAAGAATTTACACTATTAACATTAACAATATGTACAATATAAATCAGTGATTCTTGAGACATGGGGCAACATGTGTCTGTGGCATACAACACAGTTTTTCTCCAATACCTTAAAGTGTCCAAAAAGTAATATTAAATCAAACTCTATCATTATTAGGAGTTAAAGATTGGTGATTGTTTCTGAATAAAAAAAAGAAAATCTACTTTCATATGTTTTTAATTTACTTTTTGCTCAATTGAAAATGTGTCCAAAGTTTTCATAGACACCATCTGACTTTTTTACATTTGGAATAAAATCAAGCATAATTTAAGACAACTTTAACCGAAAGGACCCCTTTCCCTCCCTCCCCGTCTCCCTGATGTCAAGTGAACATTTCAGTTCTGTTAAGTTTTTAATCATTCCTGGTATTTCCTATTTACCAAAGTGCACATGTCACAGCCACAGTGTGTCAACACCAAAGTGACTAAAAGTCAACATCTGAGGACTGACTGGTTCACGATCAACAGATGATAAACAAGATGGCTCCTGTGAGTAACGTGCGATAGCAGAGGAAATGTGCTATTTTAACGACACCGTCAGACATCAACACCATAAGAATTTGCATCTGACAGTGTTGACATCTTCTCTGACAGTGTTGACTAATGCTACTTTATTCTTCAATTTAAACATTTTAATGTAGTTTATACTTAACAACATCAGTTCCTATGCATTTTAATGCTACAAGAATAAAGCCAGCTTTCTCCTGGGTATCTCCTGTCTGTAAAGAGGGTCTGGTCCATCCCTCTGGCAGTTGTTTTGGGGTTTTGTATGCAGCATTTCTCTTTCGCATTTGTTTTGTCAGTTCGTATGCTTTTGCTTCTGCAGCGTTTCTGTGATTGCATAATTTTTGCGTGCAGCGTTTTTTTTGTTGCATTTGTTTTATGTGTTTGTGTGTTTTTCGGTTTTGCATCATTCCTGCGTTTGCAGCGTTTGGACATTTGCGGCGCTTTTGTTTGTTTGTGGCTCATATGCCCTTGTCGGCCACCATAACCTTCACACACATATGAATTTGAGTGATGTCCCAGTCTTAATCCAGAGGGTTTAATATGATGTTGGGCCCTTTGCAGCTCTAACAGCTTTTCTGTTTATGGGAATTTTTGACCATTCTTCCATAAGCACATTTGTGAGGTCAGACACTGATGTTGGACAAGAAGGCCTGGCTCACAGTCTCTACACTAGTGTATCCCAAAGGTGATCTATTGGGTTGAGGTCAGAACTCTGTGCAGGCCAGTCAAGTTCTTCCACACCAAACTCCCTCGTCCAGGTCTTTATGAACCTGCTTTGTGCACTGGTGTGCAGTCATGTTGGAACAGGAAGGGGCCATCCCCAACTGTTCCCACAAAGTTGGAGCATTAAATTGTGCAAAACGTCTTGGTTTACTGAAGCGTAAAGAGTTCCTTTCACTGGAACGAAGGGGCAGAGCCCAACTCCTGAAAAACACTTTCACGTCATTATCCCCCCTCCACCAATCTTTACACTTGTCCCAATGCAGTCAGATAAGTGCCATTCTCCTAGCAACTACCAAACCCAGACTCGTCCATTGGACTGTCAGACAAAGTGGTATGATTGGTCACTCCAGAGAACACGTCTCCTCTGCTCTAGAGTCCAGCAATGTGGTTTACAACGCTGCATCCCGTGCTTTGCATTGCACTTGGTGATGTGAGGCTTGGATGCAGCTGCTCAGCCATAGAAACCCATTCCATGAAGCTTTCTTGAGCTGATCTGAAGGCCACATGAAGTTTGGAGGGCTGTAGCTGTTGACTCTGCAGAACATTGACCTATGCGCAACAGCATCTGCTGACCCCACTCTGTGATTTTACATGGCCTAACACGATAAGGTGCTTGCCCAGGTGCTTGATTTTATACACCTGTGGCCATGGAGGTGATCTGGACACCTGAATTCATGATTTGGATGGTGAATGAATACTTTTGGCAATATAGTGACATGTCTTCTGAGGTCATGGATTTCATTGAAGAAGAACACCTGAATCATCTTTTACCTGTTATTTAAACTCAAACTATGATGAGATGTTAAACACGTGTTAGTTTTGAAGGAATTGATGTTTTTTTATATACTATCAGACTTTTGTGAGAGTTCAGAAGAGATTTTGAATGACATTTTTCAGTTTTTTGATCAATTCCTTGTTTCTGAAAGTTTAATATGTCAACTCCATCGCTGCCTGTCATCTCCGTCAGTGGCTTGTCCATCAGACAGTGTTTTTTGGAGTATTTTTCAACAAAAGGGAATCTGTTTGATTCCTTGAATGAGATTTGGTCAGAGACTTATTCATTTCCAATGTTCATGTGTATGTTTTATGCTTAAAAATGCTACTGTTAAGTTTAAGGGTTAAAGACAAATGTGATTTATCCATATGATTCCAGTTACATTCATTATACGTGTGATGAAATTAAATGATTAAATGTTATTTTATTGATTACAAGACATGTGTGCATAATTGAGGAATTGGGAAAACTCATGAAAGAAAATATTTCTGTCAAAATTATTTTTTAACAAATTTACAACTATATTTGTGTGTCTTATGGTGTTGACAAAATGTATGTGCAGATCCAACAAACATACAAATTATATATAAATTGTTCAACTGGGAGGTTGAACCCAAACAGAGTTGGATAGCCAAAACATCATCTAACAAAGATGTAGTCATAGATTTTGAACATTTGAATTTTTTAATTTTTTGAAAATGAAAACTTGTTTGTCCGTTATCTAAAGAATCGCTGAAATATAAAAATCAAAGCACTGTTTGATAGTAAGAACACAGTTTGACAGTAAGGATATTGTCCTGGATATTGCATTTTTTTAAGGAAAATGTTGGCGACCACTGCTTTAGATACTGTTAGTCATTTGAAATACGCTCTTTTTTACAAGGAGTAATGGATAATGAGTAATTAATACAACTTTTGAATAACTTGCCCTGCACTGCTTAAATCCTCTCTGTGCATGGTTGAGTGAAACTAACTCTTATCCCACCATGTGTTTGTCTTGGTGTGGGCAGTTAATTTCTTGTGATTCGGGTGAATGACCGATTTGTCTTTGGCAATGCTGGGTTAAGCCCCTCTGTCTGGACTTGAAACACTGATGATCAACTGAACTCCTACGCACCGGCCAACAAAATACACAGGCTTTCTGATGAAAAGCAATGTGTTATATAAGTGTTTTGTTTGTGCTTGTTGTTGTGTCCAAACTGATCACAATTTGTCAGTGGTAACAAATCTGTTATTTGATACAGCATGAATGAGCTCATCATCAATAGCTGGAGACCATTGGCCTGTTTGTTTGCTCTTGTACTCGTCTCTGGCTCTTGTCTTGTAGGTTGCCTGGGATCCTTGGTGTAGACTGCCTGCTGCTGTGGAGTTACGAAGCTTCAATAACAACAATTACAGATATAAATAAAAATTTGGCCATTTCTTTAGCCCCATTCCAGTTCATAATCATTATACTTGTTAATGTCTACATTAGCATGATCTCCCTATCCATTGTTGATTATACATCCATATTAACTATCTTTAGCACCATATAGACATGAGGTCCCTCTTGAAAATGAGATGCCACATCTCAAGAGGCTTACCTTGAATGAATTTATACTCAGCGGAGACAAATATGGTGGTGACGGATGTACGGTCTGGGCGTCCATGGGTTTGTCTCTATCATAAATTCTTATTTTCAGTCCTTTGTCTCTGCAGCTACAGCTACATCACTTACAAATTCTCATTTTGATGCTGTTGTATTATTCAACATCAGTCATCTCTACCCTATAATCATTATAGATATTAATATAAATGTTAGATTAATTACTCTTTTCACAATTATTATTGATAATGCAACTATAAAAACTGTCACCACAATCATACAGACATGATATCCCTCCTGAAAATGAGATGCTGCATCTCAAAGGGCCAACCTCTAATACATTTGTATTCAGCAGAGACAGATATGATGAAGACAGGTCTATGACTGGCCCATGGATCTGTCACTAGCTTTTGTTCTTACTTCAGTCCTCTTGTCTCCTTTTCCCTCACTTCCCCTGCCCACACACCCAACACAGCATAGTGTGGATGGCTGTTCATCATGAGACTGGGATCCACATGCAAGATTTCCTGCTAAACTGAGTTTTTTTCTTGCCACTATGATGGAGTCATGTTGGGTTTTGGATGTATGTGTGTGTGTATTTATATGTATAGGTGTATTTTATACATGTATGTATGTATATATGCATATATGTGTAGCCATAAACTGAAGAGTTTGTCTTCAGCCTACAATATTGTAAAGTGTCTTGAGATGATACTTGTTATGAATTGATGCTATACAAATAAAGATTGAAGATAAATAAAGACTGAGACCTGGAAATAATACTTTTCTTTATTGTTGATGTGAAGCATGCATGTGTAGTAAGTTTAAGTCATATCTTCCTCATCCAGCCATCCATGTATGAGTTTATACATAAACATGTATCAGCAAAATAAACAAATAAAAGGGGCAAAAACACACAAAGGGATGGTAAAATAAAAAAGCAAGAGGTTAATGAGCATTTAAACTCAGTCAACCCCTACCCAGGTTTCTGTTAACTCATTGCTCAAAATGCACAATGAGAAGAGACAGCTATTTTACCAAGACTCGTTTCAATTTTTGAGTTTAAACTACACATTGGCAAAAATTAATGCAGGCATGGATGCATTCAGAGACTTTCTTTCAACAAATAATGGGCTAAATAGCCTTCTTATTAGGGTCATTCATCAACGCTTAGGTATTTTTTATTTATTTATTTAACCTTTATTTAACCAGGAAAATGAACTCGTTGAGATAAAAAATCTTTTTCAACACTGTCCTGGCCAAGATAGGCAGCAGCACATAAACAAAGTTACTTAAAACAACAACACACACAAATACACGACATGTGTAACACTGAACTTTGTTTGAAATACATGATGTGTATTTATTTATATATTTATGTGGGTAATGCCTCAGCATACAGAACAAACATTTTCATGGATATCATGCATGAATCCATGCAGGAGCAGGAGTTCATACATTACGTCACAATGAAATATCAGTAATGTAGAGGGATAAATTCTGACTTCATGCAGGCTTTCCTGTCATTGTGAGCAGTCAGTTATTTAGGGTGTTTTTATGTTATTCAACAGTTTTAAAGACAGATTATGGCTCCACTTCTTTTAAGAGTCCACAACATGATGAAGTCATGAAGAACAAATGGTAGGACTGAACAATATTTTTGTTACATCACAGCTACATTCTGCACATGTCAAATGGTCAGGATGCAATGTCTGTTGGGTGACTCAAAGCACATCATGCAGACAGTTATGTGTTGTTAAATGTAAAGTAAAACTTTAAAATTTATCATGCCCTTGTGATAGGGAACAAGTCCCCAAAGCTTTTTAAGGACCCAAAAGCAAACCAAGACAAGGTACAAGATGCACAAACAAGAATTTATTGTACAATCAGATAAGGGCAAAATGGTGAGCAGTATCAAAGATGAAGTGAGCCTTGGTGAGTGATCAGGATCCAGGAGACACTGCAAGAAAGGAGAAGAGACAGAAGTAAGTAGAGTCCAAAAATCAAGAAGTAGGCACAAGAAAAATCACGATCAACAGGTTTCAGGAGAGTACAAGGCTAGCCAACAATACCACTGGGACAAGTGGGAATCTTCCAGCACCGTGACAAGTCTGCAGCAGGCTTAAGTAGGTGAGGTGATTGCAGTGATGAGCTGCAGGTGTGATCCAGCAGGGAGCCACAGCTCCTGGTAGACATGCCCTCTCCCAGAGAGGGAGAGAGAAGCAGGAGCAGAAACCAGACTGACAGCAGAATCGCCAAACCATTGATTATTATCGCCAAGAGTCCATCCAACATCACCATCATCAGGCTTTCTTAGGGAACAAATCATGTGCATGCAGAATTTGGCAAAATTTCCCATCGATACAGTGGTGTTATGGTTCAAAAACTGACCATGTCAAATGAAGACTTTCTGATGATTATTTTTCTCATTCACTTGCCTTCTTTAAATCATAATTCTAAAAACAGTAATTGGTGAACATGCAAACAAAACACAGTAACTCAGACACTCATCTACCGTCCTGCAATGGTGAAAGGCAGTGATCTGCAGACACAAAAGTCAAAAAGCAGAGATAAGGAGAAGTAACTTAAAAATTCATCAGAAAGAGTCAATAATGTTGGCTTCAAGTAATTCAAACCAAGGCCACATGTTTATTTGTGAAGGTTACAAGAGACATTTCACCTCTCTCCTTCCTCTGTGTGTTGATTTGTGTACTTTACAGTCGCTGTTAACCTGACACGCTAGATGGACAGTTTCATATTGGAAATATTTCACTAATCCATCTGCGAAGGAGCAGTTTGAAAATGTTTTCAGGGACAGAACCTTCAAAAACAACAGCAGCTTGTGTTTGGATGATCGTTCGACTCATCACACTCATCACAGACCAATCCACATCAAGCTACGCTACTACGTATGACGTAGCATATGTAGCGGCTAATGGCTAAAAACAGTTAACAGCCGTTAGCTGCTACGGCTAATGGCTACTTCCTTTCCTTTCCCGAGGATTGAACTCACGATACCCGGGGCAAGAGGCAGACAGTGCCGCTGAGCCACAATGAGCACGGCTAACAACAGTTACCGGCCGTTAGCCCTAGCGGCTAACTGTTAGCCGCTAGGGCTCTCTTCCCTGATTGGGCCGTTAAGATTCCAGCCGGAAGTCCTTGGACAATGGAGGCTGGCAAGACGGATATGCATGATTTCAGAATCAGGCAGGTCCGTCTGCTCTGCAAGGCTAAGTCGCTGTAGGAGGGGCAGAAGATATACATATGTGCCAGGAGAAAAAAAAATATTGCAATGTCATTTTTGTACAACATCTTAAGCCTTTTTTAAAAATGGAGTTATCATGATTACTACACTTAAATCTATCCAGTTTTTGTCCTGTCCCTTTAACTGCAGAGGTAACCTTGAGGCATGCCTGCCTTGAGCCATTTGATGCCCTTAGCAATATTATTCTGCCTGATGTCCCTTATTCTGAAGCCAAGTCCACCTCAAAAATGCATACATTTAAAGAAAATCAGCCAACAACTTTTTGAAAAAAAAAAATCTCTTTTTGAGAGAGAAAGGTGCCTTCTTAAAAACCACATACTTACAGAGTCCCTTAAATCAGATGAGATCAGGGTTTTTACCATACCATTTCTTACTTGACAAACCAGAGGTGGAGGGCAGGGGAAAACTCTAGGGAGGTCAGAGGATGGATTGAGCTGCATAGTTAAAGAGACCATTTGTAAAACAATGAGCAGGGAGGTCATAAATGGTGAAAAAGTGGGGGAGATTCTGAGGGCCCATGACTAATGGAACCCCCATGAGAAACATCTTTACCATATAAACTCTATGCCATATCACTTTTCACTTTAAAAAGTATCTTGTCTTTCAAGATTTTTGAAGTAATATTCAGGCATCTACTGTATGTGTGGCTCAACTCTCATAAAAAAACATTTCTACAACAAAGAGGCATTTTTGAACACTTATTAGTGGTAACTAAATTTGTTTATGCATTTTGCTCTTCACACAAGTCTCTGAATGGCAAGGTAAAATTTCAAATTTTTTAAAATAACAGATTAAAAAGCAAGATCATGTATAACCTGCAAATGTTTTAAATATTGGCATGATTAAAAGAATAGAGTTTCATAAGGACCGTTTACATCTTAATAATAAATGATGTATAAAAGCACGTTAAAAGTTAAGAATGGTACAAATACTTGTAAGTCACACATAGAAAATGGTTTAAGCCATGATTTTTTGTTAGATTTTTAGTGATTATCCCTGTTTATGGCTGAAGTCTTTAAATAGAACATCTTAGCTGATATATTCATATCTAGTCCATTTAAAAATATTTTTTTTATCTGATTTTTAAAAAGATTTAGAGATTCATTCCGAGGTCCAGTGTGATTTCTTTTCATGGGCCCAAATTGTATAGCAGCGCCACTGACGATAGGTACTTTAATGCAAAAAAAAAAAAAAGCTGGGTTCATTCAAACTGATATTTTAATGCCATCAATAAGCTTTATTAAAAAAAAAAGTCATGAAGTGCTTATACAAATAAACACTCTTTCAAAATTATTCCCTCCAGAAATGGTGTAACATTTTTTTTCCTGTAGTGCTCAAATTTCTATTCTATTCTTAGCTGACCAAAGTGTAAGCTAACTAAGTAAAGAATATTTATAATGTCAACAGAAATTTCAGTCACTTTATACTTCTCTGATGACAAAGATGTGTTTATTAAAGCTAAGCTGTCAATTGTTGGGGTCGTAAAAAAACATTGTAGATTTTATGGTAAGAAAACTGTAAAACTATGATGGTAAAAAACCTGTAAACTCTAAAACAGTAAAATCCAATTTTTGTAACAGCGGAACACTATCAATAAGTATATCAGTCAAAACTGTGATTTCTGCGTCTTTTTTCAGGAAAAAATACAGGAATATGTTGTGATTCATATAACAGTCAGTACTGTAATTTTTGCATTAGTTTTTTGTAAAAATAACAATTTGTCACTGTTCAGTTTACTATCCTTCTGTTAATAACAGATATATGCCCTGATACATACATATAAACAGCTAATACTGTAGTTTTTGCATTCCTTTTTTGAAAAGAAAAAAAAACAAACAGTTTGTGGCCGTTAAATTCAGGCTACTTTGCTTGTCTGATATTATCAACTTGTCACCATCTATTTTCATCTTCACATTTTATCAGTCAACTCGCTTGAAATAACCTCAGGAATTGTTGATTCTGTTGTTGTTGTTTGTTTGTTTTGCCCATAGAAGAGAGCAGGGCAAATCTCTTTTGCTCTACACTTTGGGTCACATTCCATCATCTCATTTCTGGACAGTAAAATATTAAAATATTAAATTATATCTTTGGTAAAGTTCAAGTAAACAGTCATGAAATACTAGCTGTTCTTTGTCTAGATTTTTGTTGTTGTTGTTTGCCCCCCAATCATTTTTCAGCTAAAGCCAATTTTTGATAGGAAATTTGCTCACTCGCCTCTCTTCCAAATTAAAGTTATAATTATATTTTTTGCTTGTTGAACCCTTTAAGAATATACTAGCCTATTATAGTATATTAAGTTTGATTCACTTTATGTTTTTTTTGTCCACACCAGCTTATTGTAGCCTAAAAACTACAAGTTATTGAAAATATGAGGCACCTAGTTACCTCCGCCTAGGAGGTTATGTTTTTGCCGCGTTTATCTGTCTGTCTGTTTGTTTGTCTGTTTGTTTGTTTGTGTTCAAAATAAAGTTCTGAACGGATTTGGATGAAATTTTCAGGAATTGTCAGAAATGGGATATGGAAGAACTGATTAAATTTTGGGGGTGATCTGGATCACCGTCTGGATCCAGGATTTTTTAAAAGGATTCTTTAACATTGCAAGATAGGACCATTTTCGCCAAAGTGTACTGAAACTGCTTGGCAGAGGTCTGCACTCTCTGAGTGCTTTTCTAGTTTCAAAATGTTCTTGTTGTTTGCTTTTCAGCCTTTTGAATATTAGTGTTGTTTTTTTGGAGGATTTCCTTTGCTGACTTTTGCCACTACTGTCCCTTATCATTCAGATCTGCGCATATCACTCCACCTCAGTCTGGCACTACTTTCTGCTAGCACTATTCTCCGTCATTCAGGTGCGCGCAGATCACTCCAACTCCTTCTGGCGCCTTTGGGACATGTCTGCGCAAGTCCAGGTGCAGCAGCGTCACCTTTCCTCAGCAGTATTACTCTTCGTGGACAGCGTTGCAGCTATGCTCCTCTTTGCTGTGGTCATTTGTTGAGTAAAGAATATTTTTAAACAATATTCTGCTTTAAACCCGTGATTCAGTAACACAATGACGAGCTTTCTAGTAATAGATTTAGCGGAGCCGATAACTTAAACCTTACATCAGCTACTGGACCTGGTCAGGCTATTTTTGCAACTTGGCTTTCAAGAGTTAAATATGTAAAACATCCAATTCACTTCTGAAATTTAAACAATACAGATAATCTACAACAGTGTGTGTACCCCGTTAATAACTACGGGTGAAAAAGAAAAATTAACCCTGATGTGCTAGCAAAGTTTGACCATAGCAAGCACATGGCCCAAACTGCCCAGCAGGGCCTAGATCCCAAAGTGGCTTCTGGTTGGCCACTAGGTGGAAATGCCGCTGGCTATCAAGGTGGTGTCCAGCAAACGATGTGGGCTTCATTGATAATTGGACATCCTTCTGGGGAAAACCTGGTCTGATAGGAAGAGATGGCATCCATCCTACTTTGGCTGGTGCATCTCTCCTATCTAAAAACATGGCAGAGTCATACTTATGACCTCTCATAGATGAGACCATGTTGCAGAGCTGCAGTCCTCCACGCTCCTCTGCGCTTGCTTTAGGACAGTTATCCACCCATTACTGTTATGACAGTTGTGTTCATCACTATGATAACTGCTATGACAGTTGTAATAGTGATGAATATTATTCTATAGAGACTGTGTCTGTCCCCAGACCCAAACGCCACATAGATGTTAGCACAAAAACAAATAAAAAAGGTGTCAATCATAGAAATCTGGTTAAAATCAAAACCTCAAATGTAGAAGCTTCAAAACATCAGATAATTAGATGTGGTCTCTTAAATATTAGATCACTGAGATCCAAATCTTTACTAGTGAATGACCTTATATCAGAAAATCACATTGATTTACTCTGTCTAACAGAAACGTGGCTGTGCCAGGAGGAATATGTAAGTTTAAATGAATCCACTCCTCCCAGTCACTCAAATACTCATATACCCCGTGACACAGGCCGTGGTGGTGGTGTAGCAGCTATTTATCATTCTTGTCTCCAAATCAGTCCTAGACCAAAAGCTAATTACTCTACTTTTGAAAGCCTTGTTCTAAATTTATCTCATAATGACTCACAAACCTGCCAACCTGTCCTATTTGTGATAATTTACCGTCCTCCAGGCCCTTATTCTGAATTCTTATCAGAATTTTCTGAGTTCGTATCAAACTTGGTCCTTAGCTCTGATAAAATACTTATTGTAGGTGATTTTAATATCCATGTTGACAAAGAAAGTGATAGCCTTAGCTCAGCTTTTATTTCCTTAATAGACTCAGTTGGTTTTATTCAGGCTGTTCGTGAAGCTACTCATCATTTCAATCACACTCTTGATTTGGTTCTAGCATATGGCCTTGATGTTAATAGACTAAAAGTTTTTCCTGAGAATCCTTTATTATCCGATCACTTCTTAGTAACTTTTACCATCTTCTTAGAGGATTTTGTGTTTTGTAACAAAATTGTGAAGAGTAGAAATCTGTCCAATGGTGCCATGGCTAAATTTAAAGAAGCCATTCCTGCTGCCTTAAACTCAATAACTTGGCCAACTGATTACTGTGATATTAGCTATAGCCCCTCTCAGCTGGATCAGCTTGTTGATGACTGCCAGTCTACTAAGATCCACTTGGACTCAATTGCGCCACTGAGACAAAAAACGATTAAAAGTCAGAGGACGGCTCCTTGGTTTACTTCTGAAACTCGTGAACTTAAACAAGCATCCCGTAAATTAGAGAGAATATGGCGCTCCAATAAAAGGGAGGAGTCACGTATACTTTGGCGGGAAAGTCATAATAACTACATGACAGCCTTACGACATGCTCGAGCTGCCTACTACTCCTCACTAATTGAAGAAAATAAAAACAACCCTAGGTACCTTTTCAGCACTGTAGCCAGGCTGACACAGAGTCAGAGTTCTATTGAGCCTGTGATTCCTCTAGCTCTCAGCTGTGAGGACTTTATGAGCTTTTTTAATGATAAAATTCTTAAAATTAGAGATAAAATTAGCAACTCCCTGCTTTCACCTGAACCTACCGTACCATTAATTGTAGTCAGACTTGAGTTAGATCATTTTTCTACAATTAGCCTTCAGGAGCTAAATTCTCTTGTCTCCTCCTCCAAACCATCTACCTGCCTTTTAGACCCGATCCCAACTAAACTGTTCAAGGAGGTCTTTCCCCTAGTTTGTCCATCCCTACTGGAGACAATAAATATATCTCTATCAACAGGCTACATGCCACAGTCTTTTAAAGTAGCTGTAATCAAACCTCTCCTTAAAAAACCTAACCTCGATTCGGGAACATTAGCTACAGGCCTATATCAAACCTTCCATTTACTTCAAAGATCCTGGAGAAAGTAGTGGCTAATCAGCTATGTGACTTCCTTCCAGACAACAGCCTTTTTAAGGACTTTCAGTCAGGATTTAGAGCTCATCACAGCACAGAGACTGCTCTAGTTAAAGTAACTAACGACCTACTCTCAGCTTCAGATGAGGGACTTCTCTCAGTACTTGTTTCGTTAGATCTTAGTGCAGCTTTTGACACCATTGATCATGATGTTCTTATACAGAGATTAGAGGTATTACTCGGGATTACAGGGACTGCCCTAAATTGGTTTAAGTCCTACTTATCTGATAGATACCAGTTTGTACACGTGAACAACAAGTCCTCTGTGTACACTAAAGTAAGTTACGGAGTTCCTCAAAGCTCCGTGCTAGGTCCAATTCTCTTCTCCATGTATATGCTTCCCCTCGGTGATATCATGAGGACATACTCTGTTAATTTTCATTGTTACGCTGATGATACTCAGCTGTATGTATCAATGAAGCCAGGTGAGACAAATCAGTTATCTAAACTAGAAGCTTGTCTAAAGGACATTAGGACCTGGATGGCCAAAAATTTTCTTCTCCTTAACTCAGACAAGACAGAGATCATTGTGCTGGGCCCTCGACACCTTAGAGAAACCTTTTCTAATGATTTAACTGCCCTAGATGGCATTAGCCTGACGCCAGAAATCTTGGGGTTCTATTCGATCAGGATTTATCCTTTAACTCTCACATAAAGCAAATTTCAAGAACAGCCTTTTTTCATCTTCGTAACATCGCTAAAATTAGGCCTATCCTGTCCCAGAACGATGCCAAAAGCTAGTCCATACTTTTGTTACCTCTAGACTGGACTATTGTAATTCTCTTCTTTCAGGCTGTCCCAGTAAGTCACTTAAGACCCTTCAGCTGGTTCAAAATGCTGCAGCACATGTACTGACTAGAACTAGGAGAAGAGACCACATTACTCCTGTATTAGCCTCTCTGCATTGGCTTCCCATAAACTGTAGAATAGAATTCAAGATTCTTCTTCTCACCTACAAAGCTCTCAGAGGACAGGCACCAATTTATCTCAAAGAGCTTGTAGTGCCGTACAACCCCTCTAGAACATTACGCTCCCAAAATGCTGGCCTGCTTGTGGTTCCATCAGTCTCTAGAAGTAGTATGGGAGGTAGAGCCTTCAGTTATCAGGCTCCTCTTCTCTGGAATCATTTACCGACCACGGTTCGGGAGGCAGACACCCTCTCTAACTTTAAGGTTAGACTTAAAACATTCCTCTTTGTTAAAGCTTTCAGTTAGGGACCAGCTCATAGTCCATAGTTTAAACACATAATTAAGATGCAACAGGCTTAGACTGCCGGGGGGATCTGGCACACTGGGCTCTATCCCTCTCTCTCTCACACTCTCTCTCCATATGTGCCTCTGCCCCTTTCTGTTTGCTCCTGTACTCGTCTCTGGCTCTTGCCTTTTAGGTGGCCTGGGATCCTCGGTGGAGACTGCCTGCTGCTGTGGAGTCACGAAGCCTCAATAACTACGATTGCAGACATAACACATATTTGGCCATCTCATTCCAGTTCATGATCATTATAGCTGTTAATGTAGATATTAGCATGATCTTTCTATCCATGGTTGATACATCTATAGTAACTATCTCTAGCTCCACATGGACATGAGATCCCTCTTGAAAATGAGGTGTCACATCTCAAGAGGTCTACCATTAATACATTTATACTTAACGGAGACAAATATGGTAGGGATGCACTTGTGGTCTGGGCACCCATGAGTTTGTCACTACCATAAATTCTTATTTTTAGTAAGACTTTTATTGATTATACTTCTATAAAATTATCACCACAACCACACAGACATGAGGACCCTCCTGAAAACAAGTTGTAGCATCTCAAGAGGCTAACCTCTAATAAATTTGTTTGCAGCAGAAACAAATTTGACGACGACAGGTCTATGATTGGTCCATTGATCTGTCACTAGCTTTAGTTCTTACTTTAGTCCACTTGTCTCCACTTACCTCCCTTCCTTTGCCCACACACCCAACACAGCATCATGTGGATTTGCTGTTCATCATGAGACTGGGGTCCACATTCAAGATTTCCTGCTGCTTAACAGAAGGTTTTTTCTTTCCGCCATGATGGAGGGATTCATGATTGGCTATATGGATTCATGTTGGGTGTTGGATGTATATATTTGTATATATATGTATATGTGTATTTTATATATGTATATATGTATCTATGCATATATGTGTATCCATAATATGAAGAGCTTTGTGCTCTATTGTAAAGTGTCTTGAGATAACACTTGTTATGAATTGGCGCTATACAAATAAAGATTGATTGATTGATTGATTGATGATGGATGCCAACCGCCGTAAAACCGAAGAAGAAGAAAAAGCCTCGCGAGAACTGCCACCTGCAGTAGCCTGGGTGGCAGTTGTCGCGAGATTAGAGCCCACAGCGGCAACAAACCAAGAAAAACAAAGTGTTTATTTTAGATTTCTTGTACACTTGTCTTAAATGTAAGGGACACTGAAGCTTGGTTGGGGTCGGAGCGGTCTTCCCTGATTTTCAAAGCCAAAACTTGACAGGTAAGCATTCTCCAGCGTACTTGGATTCCTCCAAGATCAGCTCGGCTATGCACATTGAATCAGGGTCAGTTCACACCGGCAAAATCTATGCGCAGAAGGTGGGCAAAACGGCAGTACAGGATTTGATTCGTTTAATAAACTCGGTACCCGTTGCGGTGATTGGTTGGTGTTTTCCCTGTTTTACTCCTGCTGTAGACAGCGGCTATTTTTCGCTCTCGTTTAAAAACATTGATTGCCATCAGTACATAACGATCATTTAACCAGTATAACAAAAAGTGTATCTAAATAAAATTACCAACCCTAGCTTTCAGAGTGCAAAACAGAGAGGGTTTACTTTAATCGTGCGTCTGCAAGTATGACAGCACACTGAATTGTACCTCTTTTTCCAGTCCTTCATAACGACAGACAGCCTCCAAATCTTTCCATCATTCATCAAAAAATTAAGTCAGTGATGGAAAACATTCTGTTAATGCGACTCCTGTTTCTCACCACAATGACCGCAGCCCTCTGTGCGTAACGCTGTGCCTGTTTTCCACCTGCTTTTCAAACAAGCTAAATTTAGATGCAAAAACATTGCACGCAATCAGTTGCAGGTTTGATAAATCACATTGCGGGTGCTAAATGATCACATTTACATCTCCTCCTCCCAGTATTTTGTGCGTTCTGATCATCTACATGTATTCTGCATATTCATGAAGGCAAACACGCTAAATGGACTGCGTGTGCTATTTGCTCATTTGACAGACGCAATCCTCAGTTCACCCTGTTAGTAGATCATCTTTGCGCTCGTTATCAAGTTTGCACGTGTTTTTATACACGCAGACCTTTAGTAGATCAGGCCCTTTGTGTCTTAATTTGTGAGATGCCTTCATTTCTGTTCAGCCAGTTAGGCTGCAACAGATCCATGTCCTACCTGACAAGTGTGTACTAAACAAACCTGTGGATTTTTCTGTGTGATTCATTGTGGAATTTTTGAAAAAAAATGTTTTTATCACACAATGAAACATCCCCTGTTGTTCCTCTTGTGGTAAAACTTCATTTTATTGCTGTAACTAATTTGAACGAAGAAATGGCTCATGCTTAATTTTCAATCTGTGTCTTTCTCTTTAACAAGAGCCTTTCAAAATTCTGAATGTCACAGATTTTCAGAATTAATTTATATGTTGTCACAACATGATAATACAGGTTTGTCGCTTTATAAATTGTTAATATTTGTAATTTGATATTTATGTTCTTTCTGCCCCTCATTCAGGCAGAAACTAATACCCCTTTCCCACTGGCTGAAAAACCTGTTTAAACATGCAGTTGGCTCCTATCGGCAGTGGGAAAGGCTCTAATCGACATTCAGACCTTAGTCGACTGACCCTGCAAGTAACACGGCATAATATCACAACTGTCTCCTCCGTCTGTAACTTCTGCGACTCTTTGCCATCTCAGCAACAAATTTCATCCACTTTCGTGTCATCAGCGCTTGAATATTGTCAGTCTGCGCTGAGTTTGTACATTTTTAAAGAGGGACAAAAAGTACAAAGTATGGAAAACATTTGACCACCGTGTCCATGGCTTCAATGCTCCTTTCCATTGGTTACATGGCCGTGTTTTGTCGCGCTTATCAGCTTGATGCACAAGAGGAAAAAAAAAAAAAGCCACGCAGTTCGTCTGCTGGCGATTAGACCTGGGCCTGCTGGCAATGGGAAAGGAGTCACTTGCCGATTGTTGGCAGGTTTACCCACGTTTAAAAAAAACATGTTTGCATGCTAATTTTAGTGGGAAAAGCAGCTTAATGGTGATCAGCCAGCACTGCATAACTCCAGTAATAAAAAGGTATTTGCATTTCACATCGACACATTGAACTAGTAATGTCTCAGAGATGATATTTAATTAAATAAGCATGTTTAAAAGCTATGTACATGAATTATAATAGTAAGAAGACTCTAGATTTCTGTGCAAAATTGTAGAATGAAGAGAGAAGAAAAATGAGCAACAAAACCTGCAGTCGCTCGTTTTCTCACACAGGTATGACTGTGACAATGCAGGAGGAAAAAGTCTTCACGCACCAAAATAAGTTACCAAACTATTGATCAAATAACAGATTACAATTGCTGAGGAAACTGAGCAAAATTGTGTGTTTTGGGATATAAATGTCGGTAAATAATCTGACCTATAATTAACAGGGATGTTTGATAATTGTTTGTTAGATTGTTGTTCCCATACAAGCTTTTTGTTGAATACTTGTGAGTTTTTACAGAAAAAAAACTGATACACATAACAGCCATAATCTATCTATCTGATTTTCTTCTCTAATGCAATCTCACCTCCCCTGTGATCCTCTGATGGTTCTCTGGACGGAGTACCTGACGCATCCTCGCTGCATGGGAGCTTTGGTCGGACTCGTGAGGGTACGTGAGATACTTGCGCATACGTAAATCATATCTGCTGCGGTGACGTGTTGATATGATTGACAGCGCTCGTTGTCCAGTCACATGAGGAAAAGAAACACCAGAACAGTTCTGATTCGCTGCTAGTCAAAGTGGGAGTGTGCAGGGCGCACCTGCTAGCGCCCTGCAGGCAAAGTTGAAGCAGCCAATCCCAAAGACGCCTCAGGTCACATGCTGAGCTTAAGTTTAAGGACTGTCATAGACACCCATTAGACCGGTGCCCCTCCGTACATAAACAATATATTCACAACACAGTTCTTACGTAAAAACATTGTGAAACGCCTTTTATTGAATGGTGACAGGTGCTGCTGACAGACTATTATTGTGTGGTAAAAATAAATGTTTTTATCCGTTATTTTTTATAATTAAATGACAAATTATGTTGTGTTTAAGCAGACTTTCTCTGTCTAATTTTGGAGGGGGCGGCACCCCAGTGCCCCCTATTGACAAACCGCCACTGCATCTGTGACGACATTCTCTAACCAATCAGTAGCCGGCAGTCGGTCGACGTCACCTTTTAGTATTGACTCAGCTCGCTTAGAACCAGAGCAGAGTAGGTACTAAAACTGGTTTGTTTTAGGAGGTACTGTGCCGGTGGAAACGCAACGCAAACCCGGGTAGAGCCGAGTAGAGTAGAGTAGAGTAGGGCTAAGGCGGGCTGGTGGAAAAGGGCCATTACAGTTTGAGCTCTAGATGGGGCTGACTCTATTGAAGCAGAAAAACAATCATGCTGTACCACGCGCTTTGTTTGAATAAAAAAACAGAATGCCACAAGCTTTGAATAAGGGCCTGTCTATACTGCATCCAAAATCATGTTCTCAATGATATATTATGTGACTTGCCTGATGATGCTTTTCCATTTCTATTTGTGGTATCTGCTCAACTCAGCTCAACCCTTCATACTACCTGCTTTGTTTTCTATCACACTATAGCACATTATATACACATTATTTCACACGCACAGCCTGCATGGCTCTCTCATAAGCAATGAGATGCTCAACAAATCAGAGCGCAGCATCATCCTTTGCTGGCCCCGCATCCTTTACGGAGCATCTACGGGTCAGTCACATGTCTGTGTGTGCGCGCTCCTCTGTGTGCCGGTGAGCACAAAGGCGCAGATAGACACGCATCGCAGGGACAGTGAGGCATCATCAGTCACTTTGTGTGATTTTAGAATTCAAACGGTGTCTTGATAGCTCACTTGATGTGCACTGTTTAAGTAACACAAAGAACTCAACAATCTTCAGCAGTCCAGCTTGAGCCGCTGTTTTCACTCACTGTTTTCTAAATTATAAATTCATCCTGAGGTATCCTCCATCACTTATTCTCCATGATATAAGAACAATCTTTTAAGGATCAAGCTTTAAATACAGTCTACTAGTGCAGCAGTTCTCAATCTGTGGGTGGAGGCCCATAAGTGGGTCTCAGAGCTGTTTTCAGTGGACGGTGCATAAATCAGGTAAAACTGTGGCAAAAATGTCTTAACTGTACAGAGGCCCCAAGCGGACAAACATCCATCAGAGTATGTCAGAGTATACCCACTAGAATAAACCAACTTACACCACTGATTTGAGGATGATTTAGATTGCTGCATTGTCACATCTTGTTTAGTTTGTCTTAATTTGAAATATATTTTCTCCTTGTGTAGCCTATGTAGTTAGTTTTACTTTCCATGTTTCCCCTGCCTTAGTTGATCTCATGTGTTTCACCTGTCTTTTTTCACTCACCCTTGTGTCTATATAGGTTTGGTTTCACTTAAGTCTCTGTCCAAGTCTGTTAGGCTGTTAGTTTGCTACGTTTCTCTGTTTTAGTTAGCCATGTTAAATTGCTATGTGTATGTTCTGCCTGTTAATCCGGCTTGTATTTTTCTGTTAAGAATAAGGCCAATACAGTTTTTTTGCAATCATTTACATAATTTTTCCTACTGCGCCACAACACCGTATTGTAGGGCTCCCTCACCTGTTAAATCCCACTTTAACCACTGGGTACGAGGCAGCACTGAAGTAGAGATGATTAGGCGAACATCACAACAGAGCCTGCCCAAAAGTCCTTCACAACACTCCCTCCCCAAAAACACTTAGTAGAAATGATGTCCCATGCCTAGTTACCTCCGCCAAGGAGGTTATGTCTTTGCCGGCATTGATTTGTTTGTCTGTTTGTGTTCAGAATAACTTGAAAAGTTATGGACAGATTTGGATGAAATTTGCAGGAAATGTGTGGAATGGGATAAGGAAGAAATGATTAGATTTTGGGACTGATCTTGATCACCATCCGGATCCAGGAATTTTTTAAAGGATTCTTTAACATTGCCAGATAGGACCATTTTCGCCAAAGTGGACTGAAGCTGCTTGGTGGAGGTCTGCGCTCTCTGAGTGCTTTTCTAGTTTTCCTTCTGGTTATCTTTATACGAAGGTAGAGCATTTCAGATACTCCAACACCAACATTATGAGCTCCTCCATTGTTGGCTTTGACCCACGAAGCCAGCTATTTCCGGGTTCTCTCCCTCCTTCGATTGGCTGCTGCCAGGCGGCTGCCGCCAGAAAGTTCAACATGCTGGACTCTGGGCGGCGGGGCAAAATCTGTTCGCGTTCATGTGGGCAGCAACCGCTTCTGGGTCCTACTGCCGCGGTTAAAACTGCTTCCTGTCTGCTGCCCGTCCCTCGTTAAAATGACTGGAGGCGGCGAGTTGCCGCACAGCTGTGCACTGAAGAGAGACTGTAGAGCTGCTGAACGCAGATGGAGGAAAACCAAGTTGGAAATTCATCACAGCATACTTACAGATAAATTAAAACAGTACAATAAATCTATCAGAACATCAAGGCAAAAATACTTTTCAGCCCTAATAAACAGCAACCTCAATAACCCAAGACATCTCTTCAGTACAATAGACTCACTTCTAAACCACACAACCAACAACATCTCAGTGCTTCCAGGATCCAGATGTGAGGAGTTTGCTGGCTACTTCAGGGATAAAATAGTTGACATAAGGTCTGGTATCTGCCAGCAAACCAAGCACATTGCACTTTCCCCGGTGACCTGGGCAGGTAGTGATGTCAAGATGGAACGTTTTGACCTGGTTGATGCTGCAACACTCAGGGAGGTGGTAACAGCACTGAAGTCTTCTACATGTTCCCTAGACCCAATTCCTACCTCTCTTTTTAAAGATGTTTTTACCTCAGTATCAGAGGATGTCCTTGCAATTGTTAATTACTCTTTACAGCTTGGGGTATTTCCATCTGATCTTAAAACAGCTTTAGTGAAGCCTCTTTTAAAGAAAGGGAACTTAGATCTTTTAACAGCCAGTAATTTTAGGCCAATTTCAAACCAACCATTTTTAAGCAAAATCTTAGAGAAAGTAGTTTTTAATCAACTGAGTGCCTTTTTAAACTTAAACACCACTCTAGAAATGTTTCAATCTGGTTTTAGGACACACCATAGCACAGAGACGGCCCTGCTTAAAGTTGTTAACGATATCAGAGTCAGTTTAGACAACAATAAGCCTTCAGTCCTGGTGCTACTTGATTTGAGTGCTGCCTTTGATACTGTTGACCACCAGATTCTGTTAAAAAGACTGAATGAACATGTGGGCCTCACAGGAAATGTTTTTAAATGGTTTTCTTCGTACCTTTGTGACAGAAAATTCTTTGTTTCAATTGAAAATCACTCTTCTTCACACTACGAGGTTACCAGTGGGGTGCCACAAGGATCAATTTTAGGACCATTACTTTTTAATCTGTACATGTTACCTCTGGGTGGTGTCATCCGGAGACACGGCGTCTCTTTCCACAGTTATGCAGATGACACTCAGCTCTACGTGTCCGTGTCTCCTGATGACACCAGCCAGTTAGAGTCACTTTTTAATTGTCTTTTAGATTTAACAGCCTGGATGTCACAGAATTTCTTGCAGCTCAACCAGGACAAAACAGAGGTTTTAATCATTGGTTCAAAGGCTCAGAGAGAGAAACTGACCCCCAAACTCCACAAAATGGGACTTTCCCCCAGCCAAGAAGCACGAAACCTCGGGGTGGTCTTTGATGCTGATTTTAATTTTAAAAACCATGTTCGGGGGGTCACTAAAGCAGCTTTTTACCATCTCAAAAACATTGCAAAAGTACGCCCGTTTCTCTCTTTGAGCCAGACAGAGAGACTAATGCACGCTTTTATAACTAGCAGGCTTGACTACTGTAATGCTCTCCTCTCTGGTCTACAAAAAAACACAATAAACCAGCTGCAGCTTATCCAAAACTCTGCTGCTAGAGTTTTAACAAAGACCAGAGGGAGAGCTCATATTACACCCATTTTAAAGTCGTTGCACTGGCTGCCAGTTAGTTATCGCATTGATTTTAAAATTCTTTTATTAGTTTATAAAGCTCTACATGGCTTGGCACCAGAATACCTTGCACAGATGATTTTACTCTATGAACCAGGACGGCCTCTCAGATCCTCTGAATCTTCTCTTTTAGTTGTTCCACAGAGCAGAACCAAAACATTTGGGGATGCTGCTTTTAGCTGCTACGCTCCAAAGCTGTGGAACAAACTTCCAGTCGACCTGAGACAAGCTGCAAATGTTGAAATTTTTAAACGAAACCTAAAAACTCATTTATTCAGCCTGGCTTTTATGTAGAGCTTTATTATTCTAACTACTATTCTAATTATTTATTTCTGAGTAGCAATTCTTATCTTATCTTTTTATTAAATTTTAGTTTAATATTTTACTGTCTGATGTTTTATGTTTTACTCCGTTTTTAATATTTGCTGAGATAATTTTTATCTTCTTACATTTTATCATTTTAGGTTTAATTTTAATCTTTTCACATGTTTTTATTTATTTGTTTTAAATGTATTTTTAGTGTTTTTTTTTCTTTTTTTCTAATGTTTCTTGGTTTTATTGCTTTTTTTTTTCTCATACCCATTCTTCTAAATTTTATTATTTATTTTACTTTAGCTTCTGTGGTGTGCATTAGTCTCCAAATCCTCTTGACATCCTACCAATTATTCATTTAAACTACAGTAAAATAGTACTTAATAGATGGACCTCTGCTGAGTGTTTATTTGCTGAGTGGTTGAAAGAAAAAGATTATCATTATTTATGTATGTGTATATGTATGTATGCATATGTTCGTGTATGTGTGTATGTATGAGTGCATATGTATATATGTGTGTGTACATATATGTATACATATATATTTATATGTCTTGTCAATCTTTTTGGTTTGATGTAAAGCACTTTGAGCTGTAAGTCAATTTGTATGAACTGTGCTATATAAAGAAACTTTGTTTGATTGAAAGGGGCTTTAAATTGCAAACTACAACTGTTAAAGATGTGTTGCCATTTGCTGGAAATGTGCTCAGAGAGAGAGACAGAGAGAGAGAGAGGTGTCATCCTTTTGTTCATTCAATTTTTTAGTATTTGGTTCCAGCAAGTGGCTGCACATCAAAGATGCTGGTTCTTCTGAAAATTCCAATGCATCAGGAGAATGCCTGTCTTGACTGTGATACTGAGTGCATGTTTCTACTAGATTTACAAAGAACTGTGGGGAGGAATACGTGATGTGAATCGGTTAGTTTCAGATAAACTTTATATTTTGTGTTCACAGACACAAAAATGAAGCATACAAAGAAAAGAACACTGTACCTACTGTGAAACATGGAGGAGGCTCAGTTATGTTCTGGGGCTGCTTTGCTGCATCTGGCACAGGGTGTCTTGAATCTGTGCAGGGTACAGTGAAATCTCAAGACTATCAAGGCATTCTGGAGCAAAATGTGCTGCCCAGTGTCAGAGAGCTTGGTCTCAGTCACAGGTCATGGGTCCTCCAACAGGATAATGACCCAAATCACACAGCTAAAAACACCCAAGAATGGCTCCGAACAAAACACTGGACTATTCTGAAGTGGCCTTCTATGAGCCCTGATCTAAATCCTATTGAACATTTGTGGAAGGAGCTGAAACATGCAGTCTGGAGAAGACACACTTCAAACCTGAGACAGCTGGAGCAGTTTGCTCATGAGGATCTATCTATCTATCTATCTATCTATCTATCTATCTATCTATATATATATATACACACATATGTAAAAGGAATAACGGAAACCTTGAAAATATTAGAAATCTTTCAAAACTGTAAATGTTGGACATACATTTTGAACAGGAATAAAAAAATTTAATCTGAATTTACCTTTTTAAACCCAAATTTGAGCCAACTTACTGGGCTTCTCTGAGAAGTCAGAAAGTAATCAAGCGTAACATTCAACCTTTTAAACTAAATTTTCTGTTCAGGGATAAAAGTATAAAAATAATTTTACATCCTAATCAAGAAATAATAATGTGCTGACATTAATAACATAAATAATTATATTTAACTTTAAACATGTCATTTCAGTTAAAAGGCTCTACATAATGGTGTATTAACCATTATAGAAACATAAAAAATGATTTTTATTACTACCAATGATGTTTATGTTGGGCCGCTTGACCTGTCATGCGGTGGTGGTCTAATAAATTTGTTGAGCATTGTGTGTGTATGTGTGGTATAGTGGTGTAGGTAATAGATAGTTTGATGGTTCAATGGGTGGATGATTTCTAAAGACTTGTTGCACCACTTAAACAAAATAGGAATTCTGACTTGAATTTCACAAATTTAGGAAAAGGAAATGCTGAAAGAATATATATTTATAAATATTTTTAGGCTTTATAAGTTGGAGAGTGGGGTGGCATGATGGCGCAGCAGGCAGTGCACGTGCCCAACATCAAGAAGGTCGCCGGTTTAATCCCTGGGTCGGGCAGGGCCTATTTTATGTTTACAGTGCAGCACCCTTGTATACACAAAGCTCACAAAGCTTTGCAGTGGATGTGAAATTATAAATTCAGATGCTCTGTTCTTTGTCATCATCTTTAACAAACTAACCTAATGAGATTGAGAGAGAGTTCATTAGTGAGAGTGAAAAGCTATAGGAAGCTACTATGAAACTTATGACATGGCAGTTCAACTTAGAAGCAACTACAATATTTCCAAAGTATAACATCTTATTGTGACCTCTTGCTTGAGAGTTTCCTCATAATCAAATCAAGTTGGTCCTAATTTCTGTGGCAGTAATGATTAATTTGGTTAATAGGACTGGAAACCAGGAGGTGATAAATGTTAACTCACTTCCACGTACTTGGATTGATTCCTGCACCGCTTTATAAGAAACAACTACAGTGATGGTGTACAGTATAGTATCGCAATATACATCTGCCAAGCACATACAGTGAGTAGTACACATCTGCAGCTCATCTCAATGTGGGTCTAGAGCTGAATAAATAAGTAAAAACATTGAATTCAGGGGCGAGACAACTTCTAAATGGAACAGATGATTGGATGAATCAGATTTTACTGAAGGAGACATTTAAGAACTGATTCATCTCGATGTTATTTCAATATTGCATCCACTCACAGCTTTTCCTACAGTGAACTTGCATCATGCATGTGTGTCTGTGTATTGATACAAATTGGTTTATCTTCTCACCCTTACTCTATATAGCTCTCTCATTATTGATCACTTACAGATGTCTTTAACTTTTGTTTTTATGTGGATTTTCTTCTCCAATCCCTTCCTTCAAAACATACTGCACTAGGAGTCAGGCTGTCATCTATACTGAGTCTGCTGTCAACACTGTGAAGGATGCCACTGCTGGCTTGCGTGCCTTAGTCCAAGCTGGCATTGAGTCAGTTTGGACTCCGGATATTGAAGCCCAAAAGGCCAAGCTGGAAGAAGTTCTTGACAATCACAGACAGCAGTACGAAACTATGACACAGAACTTCATGCAAGACACCGCAATGGCGAACTGCAGAGAGCACGTTCAATCATTCGTTAATTCACTGACAGAAAAATTCAACAGCAATGCAATGGAAACCACAGCCAACCTGGTGTCTATACTTGATGCCGTTGGTAAAAATCTTGAGACTTTGGTATCGCCAGCAAATTAACAAATTTACGCTGCTGAATTTGGAAAACAGTGAAGTGGTATGGGAAACAGCATCAGTGTGCAGGACTTGGTTGCCTTATGTGAGAAGGTTTCATCACAAGACATCTGTGCTAAACTACAGGAGAGAGCTCAAGGTGTTTTAGCAACCTTCAGTCAGGCATAAATTCTCTCTACCCTGCTCCTGTGAACCAAGCCCACTTCCCTGTCTGTTCAAGATCTGTTCTTCCATCCCTACCTTACCAACTCACAAAACCTCCTATAACATCTGACTGGTGATCATCTTTGCAACAAAAATGTCAGGCTTCTCTCTCTCTCTCTGTTTATCTCACTTTCTTTGGCAAGCAGCCATAAATGGACCCATACATTCACTCATGCTCTGTTTTGCATCTTGCTGACATTTTGTACGGCACCTGGATGTATATTTCCACCCAGGTCCTGAACCTCTTTGTAATGATGCTTGTCTGATGAAAAACAGTTCAATAAACACCTAACTGTTTTTACAATCACCATCTCTGTCTTTTATTTAATATGGTTGTATACCACTTTAATGTTAGCATGATTAATACTTGTGCCCTCATTGAGTTGAAGCACAATATTTTCCATAACCCCCTTGAGACTGCTTATCACTCTGTTTCATGTCATGTATCATCCATCTTATGACAGATGTGGGACAAAATGGTTGTAATCAAGCTAAAATGCAGCCAGTAAGAAATAGTTGAAGAAGCACTCCATACATTTATTCACAATTTACTCATAGGACTCAGTATTATGAGATACACTTTTGTGATTCATGCAACTGGACAACAGCTGAGAACAATGAGTCAAATGTTTACATGATTCTGTTTATAATTGCACAGTGTTAATGTTAGTTGGCATCTCAGTAAGTAAAGTTTATTTTAAAAAGCACCTTTCACAGCAAAGTCACAAAGTGCCTTACAAATTTTAATTACAGTGATAACGGATCAAAAGATGAAAAAAAAGATGAAAAAAGATTTTAGTATATACATTACAATGAAAAATGCAAAAATAAACACTTCCAAAAATAATCAAATACACACTGATTAAATGTGGTCAAAAGCCATCTCAAATTAGATGTGTCTTAACCTGCAATACAAGTTACAGAAAGGATGTGAGTTACAAAGTGTTGGAGCCACATATTCAATCTGACTGCGTGTAGGGACTGAGAAGGTCAGAGATACAAGCAGGTGCCTGATTGAGCTTCATATCCAAAAACAAGGATCTTTGAATACTGAAATTCTCTGGAAGCCAGTGCAGAGAGAATAAATGGGAATGATATGAGTGGATCTGGTCGACCTTGTTCACAGTCTTCAGGGAGCATTCATGAGCATTACTGAACAGTAAAGAGAGGACTTGTTTAGGCAGGTGAAAAGGGAACTACAGTAACTAGGCCTAGATTATAAAAAAGCATGTTTAATCATCTCTTACTTGGTTTGTGACACAAAAGAAATGAAAGAAACAGGAACGGGTGAGAGAATTACAGAATTCATCAAAAATCGTGATTTGATCAAAAATCACACCATGATTATTACATTTGATCCAAAAACATGTGAGAGGGAGTTCGTCTTCACTGTTGGGCACAAACCTATGTCCAAAATTGGTATTTTTCAGAAAATGGAAAAAAAAGGCTCAACTGATGAATTAATGAAGATTGTAATTTCCTGATTTAAATAGTTTTGTTTGTACTTTGGTTTGGTTAAAAGTTTATAAAACCCACTCACCAACATGGAAGGTGCCCAGTACTGTTTTATGAAAAAAATGAAAATCATGAAAAATGGAGACAGGAGGTTTGTGCCCGACAGCAACAGTTGGCACTTACAACAATAAATATATGAATTACAGGCAGAACATTTCACTGCTTTACAATACTTTGTCCTTCAGTATTTGTTTAACTTTACAACAGAGAGGAAATTTCAAGTAAAAAAACACGCAGAAAAGCATCTAACCTCTGGGAAATTAATAATGTAACCTTAAAAAAAGAGTCAGTCTATAAATGAGTTATGAAATACATCTGTCTCATACTTCCTGTTGATGAAAATCTGAGGTAGATTATAGTACAGGTAGAACAACTTTTAAAAAAGTTGTAAACAGGTAATTGTGAGAGGAAAGCAACAAAAACACTAAGGTAACATTCTTTTCACAAGCCTCTTATTCCTACTCTGCAACTTTCAAGAACAAAGAACTTTCAAGTACAAAATAAAATAGTGTACAAAACTGCAGTGAATTCCTGCAAGAAAAAAACCTTGTCTAAAATGTAAATAAGTATGAATTTAAGAAGATAAACATAATATGCGTCAGTTAAAAAAAGGTTTTTGAGGAAATATGTAATGTGGAGTATTTTGTTTTAAATTTGCATTGTGCATTTTTCTTTCTATGGAGCATGCATGGATATAGCTACCAGTTGTACTGATGAATTTATTTTAGGCCATAGTCCTCTGATGCCCTTTCACATTAAGTCAAATTTTCTCTACTCCATTATTTTCCTTGCCATGAAATCATGACTCATATGAACCAAAATAAAAACCAGAGACGCCTTTCTCAGATGTCAAAAGAAATTGTCTTTGATAGAGCTTTATTTTAACTAAATAATGGTCACAAATAGTCTAATGTTACTTATAATACGCTGATGTTACTCCATAACACACAGTGAGTCGCTGTTACAGCCTGTGGTTACTCAGTGTTAATTGTTTGAACTTTTCAGGTCTGCCCTGAATAATTTAAACGTTGGCTGATAGGGGTGGGGTGGGTTGTAAACAACACAGAAGAACATGTAGGCAGTTAATTTCTACAAAATTTCAGCATAAATTCTTCCTGGCACCTTTTTTTTTTTTTTAAAATGCTGATGGGGAAAGATTTAATAATAACGACTGAGAAGACTGGATGATTTGTTCTTTTTTGTTTGTTTTGTTTTGTTTTGTTTTGTTCTGGGACCCTTTTTTGCAGAATACTTTATGCGGCCCAGCCTCGTCCAGACTCTACACTGTCAATAATTTCTGTACATTTACGGCAGAATTTCAACAGTATTAAGGTGTTTTTTCAATAAACAGTGCTTTACTGTTAATATTACAGAAAATCAGTGAAATTACAGCTCATTAACTGTTTTTTTTAACTGAACTCTCATGTATTCCTATTATACAGCACTTTACCATTAAAGTGTCTTAGATAACAGTATCATGAAATATTTTTGGCACTCTGGGAAAATATTGCCTGAGCTAACGTCTAATTTAGGGGCTTCGATTTCTGGCCCCGTCTGCTACTATGGCATGAGAAAAAAACGCCGTCGGATGGATCTAAATTGCTCGAAAATGGCTCTGAGCTCCGCCAAAATTGTTTGGGTGAGTCTACGAGCATATTTAATCCTAAAAATAAGGTCCAGGTTTCAAAAAACCAAACTTATCCTTTAATTTTATTACAGTTTGCCTTCCATGCTTGTGGCCAGGTTCAAACAGAGATTTTCTGATACCTAAAGTCAGTGACAGTCTTGTAACATGTTTTTCTTAACAAAATTGCCTTTTGTAACTGTGTGAAATCATATTTTTAATAGGTTATTGAAATGTATAAATAATACAAACTAATTAGTCATTTAATTGTAAATACAGTGAAAGTAATTTTACAGTAAATATCAGTTTACACTGTATTTTTAATTTACAGGACAAAACTGTAAATTGAGTAAAAAAAAAGCCAAAAAAGGACCGGGCAGCAGGTCAAGATTAAATTAAAAAATATTTTACAAAGTGGTAAGTTGCCTCTTTTAACATGTAAAATTTGTCAAAATAGCACCAGAGCTGCTAATAGCCTGTGTGTAATTGGAGCTACCAAAAAAAAAAGCTGAGGCCACCGCCACAGGTCGAGGTCCTCCACCAGAGAGCCTCACCCCAGCAGAGAAGATGGTGCTCAGCACACATAAGGGGCGGCCTCTGGTGGAGGGAATAGATGGGGGGACATCCTCTGAGGACCCCCTCCCTGCAGCACCCAGGAGGTGCTGGTGCAAGGCATGTAGTGATAATCATCCTCCAAAACTGGTGGTATGTTTGGTATCACCAACACTTGGTTATTGTCTTTCAGTGTGTGGGGACATTATTTCTTTGGTCGACACCCCCTGCAGCCAAGACACAGAGAGCCTCCCTGAACCACCTGTGCGTACGTGACACAAATTCTAATTCAAAAGTCTTCTTTGGTAAATGATTCAACAACCGCAATGTGCATTTGTCTGTAGGGTGAGGGTCCATCTTGGCCTTTTGACGACGAGAAGGACACCATATTGATTCAATACTTACCAGAAGTAAGACAAAGAGCTCTAATTTCCTGGCGCAACTCAGGGTGGCGCAGCCTGGCGCACCCCGTGCAGTGGTAATTTCGTCGATCTTGATGAAATTAAAGCTGTTCAAAACCCGTTGAAGTTATTTTCTTTATGTGTGTATAAACATATATATATGTATATATGACATTGCATAGTTTGCTATAAGGGGCTCTAATTTCCTGGCGCAACTCAGGGTGGCGCACCCCGCGCAGTAGTAATTTCGTCCGGCACACCGCTGTGCGCAGCCAATTTGGCAATTTGGTAGACCGGCTGCGCCGAGATGGGTGTGACGGCGCACCAGGGGGAGGTGTCGACAGATTCAGCTTGGCGCAGTGACAATTTCGTGCCAAAAAAACGCGCGGAAGGTGCGCTGAAAGCTCGCCAGCTCTATTCTCGGCGCAGACGAGGCGCACTCGGGGCAGTGGCAATTTGGCTGACAGGCGCACAGTGCGCACACGTCACCAAAACCTCACACTCAGGCATCCAGAGTGTCAGGCACATTTCAATACAATAAACAATCACAACAACCACTATTTAATGTAACCGTCTGAACCAGCATGTACATTTGTATCTATATTAAATGTCCCGCCACATCTGATGCCAGATCAGAGACGTTAGTCATAACTAACGAGTATCCAGCTTCTCTCATCTCATGAAATTCAAATGAAAAGAAAAAAGAGAGAGACGCTCGCTGAATAAATGTAAGTCACTCGGTGTCTTAAGGATTTACCTGTGATTGCCCATTTTTCTCTGTTTTAATCTTTATTCGTAATGTGATCTAAAATGATGGAGTACATTAATGCAAGGAGGATGAGAAGGAGATATAATTTCACCAAAGGTTCTGCTATTTAGGGATGACAGACCAGGAATGCAGCTGGATCACAAGCATGATGAATGGATTAGCCTGCTGCTGTGTTTAAATGTAATTATCACTTAATTTTGTACTCCTATTATGACACAGGAACAGATTACATCTGTTCCGCAAGGTGGTCCACACGGTGACGCGCATCGTGGCCTCCGATGCACGGCCTGGTGGCCCCTGCGCTCTCCCAGTTGCTGCAAAAGTGACAACGGCTCTGACCATCCTCTCCACCGAGGTGAAATTGTCACTGCGCCTCGCCCGCGGCGCATTTAAAGGCGAGGAGAGGCGTTCATTTGATTGGTGAAGATTGCACTCGGCTGTGTTAAACCGACTCACGCCTTCTCTCCTCCCTCTCTGCTACTTGCGCCGCTGGGAGAGACAGAGGCGTGGGTGTGCCTCCCTGCGCCTCACCTGCGCCTTGCACGAAACTTGCAAAATGCCCTGGACACACCCCGTTGGCGCGGCACTGGCACGGCGCAGGGCAGGTGCCTGCGCCTGGTCTACGAAATTAGAGCCCATAGTGTTTGTGTAATGTGATGGTGGTATCTTCACTATTTTACGTATAGGCCTAATTCATGTTCTTGATTTGACAAATATATATCCATAATGGATGAATATAGCAGCAACATAGGTAACACCTAACACCAAAGTAGGAAAACTCAGAAAGAAAATGGGCTACTTCATGTGGTGATATTTCATCAAACACTGAATAAAACAGTAGAAAAGACATGTATTGAGGAGATGTCATTTTTTTTTTTATTAGAGATGATAGTGCTACAGTGCCCTACATTTAAATAAGGGAGAAGACACAAATGAGCTTGTTCACAAATAGAGTAGTTGTCTCATCATTTGGCATCACCTTTAGATTATCATCATGATCAGAATGGACCGCTAGTAAAAAGAAGGTATTTTTTATGGAAAATTGTGGCTGTTGTCACCTTCAGTTTTTTTTATAAGACATTTAGTGCCTTTATTCTGTTATGTGTTGACTATACTTTGAGGGTGACAGAAGAAAGAAAATCAGATATTTTCAAATAGTTACCGCAGGTGGGGTCGAACCCGCGGCGCAGTGAAAAGTTGTGGATCATTGCCCTGCACTCAAACCACTCACGCACATCTTGTTGTCTTGTCATTATTTGTGTTCTCCCCCCTGCCATTTGTTTTGCTGTTTGTGCTTTCGTTTGCTCTGCTCTGTCCTGTGTTACAGGTCCTGCTGTGCACATCATACAACGCTCTCAAAGCAGTCAGCACACACACACATACATATTCACATAGAATCATTATTCATATCACTCAGCTACAGTTACTAACCCGCTCAACATGACATCAATAACATTTGTAACCTGAAACATCAGAGGTATTGGCTCCCTGACAAAAAGAATTAAAATATTTAATCACCTAAATCAGGGGTGTCCAAACTATGGCCTGGGGGCCAAATGTGGCCCACTGCCCATTTTGAATTGGCCCCTAAACAGTTGAATGAATAAAGACATTTTGATTACAGCAGGAAATACCATCAATCATGCAAATTTTCTGCCATATTTACTTTGTCACAAGGTCTCATTTACAAAGTATATTACAATATTCATCTTCAAGCACCAACATTCTTGCAGTTTACTTTTTGTTTTGTGTCTGACAGTGAAGATAAGCTGTTAGTGTCTCCCATCTCTGCTGCTGAGAAGGTCATTGTCGCCCTTACGAGGTGAGAATCCAGTAATACCCAGGGCTTACAAGGGCCCCTTGACAGGTGATAACCCACCCTTAAACCATAAAACTTTAACCAAATACACTAAAAGTGAGGTGCAGCAAGTGGCTCAGTCGTCCATGTATTCCTTTTTTATGCGGCCGTCGATGTAAAAAGTTTGGACACCTCTGACCTAAATGATCTAAAAGCAGATATTTGCTTATTACATGAAACACACCTCTCGGATTCAGACCATGACAAATTAAAATCAGCACAGTTCTCTCACAGATTCTCAGCCCCTCTCAACTCAAAACAAAGACGTGAATGTATCTTGATAGATAAAAAAATCTCATTTGTCCATAACACAACCGTCACAGACCCTGAAGGACGTTTTATAATCATTAATATATCAATTAACAATAGTCGGGTAACAATTGGCAATATCTACGGCCCAAACAATGATGATCCTTCCTTCTTTTATAACTTCTTTCATTCCTTATCAAATGTTTCCAACTGCCAAGCAATTATAGGAGGCGATTTCAGCACAACTATTAACCCAACACTTGATAAATCTAATAGAATTAAACCTAACCGCACCTGGCAAACTACTAATACCATAAAACAGTTCATGAGTGATCTCGGCCTTGGCGATGGCTGGCGACTACAGCACCCATCTGCTAGAGAATATTCATTCTACTCACCAGTTCACCACTCCTACTCACGCATTGACCTCTTTCTGACCAGCAACTCAATTATATCACAGATCTCTGATTCAAAAATTCACCCGATAATCAATAGTGATCATGCCCCAGTAACACTCAGATGTAATCCTATTAACCAACCCAAACGCATCACTAAAGACCCAGAATTTGACAGCTATCTCAGGAGAGAGTGGGCTTCCTTCCTTGAAATAAATGACTCCCCGGAGACATCACCCACCATTCTGTGGGAAACAGGTAAAGCAGTTCTACGAGGTAAAATCATATCATTCTCTGTCTATAAGAAAAAAGGAAAGGGAATACAAAGTGAAACTAGAACAAAAAATAAAGCTACTAGATACGCTGAACGCAAGAAACCCAACAGAAGAAACACAGAAAGTATTAATAAAATATCAGTTCCAACTGAACGAGATCTTAAATAAGAGAGCCCAGTTTTTAATTCAGAAACTCAGACAAGAAAACTTCCATCATAACAATAAATCTGGTAAATATTTTGCAAATCTAATTAAACAAAATAAAGGGAGAACAACAATCGCAACTTTTAAAGACTCATCATGCAAAACAACAAAGCACCAGGTCCTGATGGCTTCCCTACTGAATTCTATCAACACTTCTGGCCTATTCTACCTCCCCTCTTTATGAGAGAAATAACTGAAATAAAATTAAAGTCTAGATTTCCAACACATATGAATACAGCTGAAATTTCACTCATCCAAAAACTAATAAAGATCCAACCCTTCCATCAAACTATCGTCCAATCTCTTTAATTAATGTAGATATAAAAATCATCAGTAAAGCTCTAGCACACAGGGTAGAAAAAAGTACTCCTTCTATAATCCACCTCGATCAGACCGGCTTTATCAAAGGTAGACAGTCATCCAGTAACACGCGTAGATTATTCAACTTAATACATTATTCATCATTACAACAGGTAGACACCATCATAGCAACATTCGATGCAGAAAAAGCTTTTGACCGTAAACTGGAAAACTCTCTTTACTCTAACAAAGTTTGGCTTCGGGGTTTCATTTATTCACTGCATCAAGATTCTGTACACTGCTCCTTCAGCTACTGTCACCACCAACGGACTAACCTCACAAAGTTTCACACTGCACAGGGGGATGAGGCGGGGGTGCCCACTCTCTCCCTCACTATTTACTATCTTTATAGAGCCTTCAGCAGCAGCCATACGCCAGAACATCCACATCAAGGGAATTCAAACATCCCAAATTCAACATAAGATTAGTTTGTATGCTGACGACATCTTACTGTTTTTACGAGACCCTCAGTCGTCTCTGCAAGAAACAGTGAATCTCATTGAATCATTCTCCAAGATTTCAGATTACTCAATAAACTGGAACGAATCCTCTATTCTTCCATTACACAACACCGGATGGGATGGAGCACGTTATATATCACCTATTCCTTATGTTCAGGCCACATCACATACCTGGGCATTAATATTTCCTCCAGGCTGTCAGAGTTGATTGGACTAAATTTCACCCCTTTGCTTAAAACAATAGACAATGACCTCCAGCGCTGGATGAAATTACCACTATCCATTGTAGGAAGAATAGCAACCATTAAAATGACAGTACTTCCAAAAATAAATTACCTTTTTTCAATGATTCCAATTCATCCAACTCTTACTTGGTTCAAAGCTTTAGATTCAATGTTCACTAAATTTTATTGGAAAAACAAAACACCAAGGATCAAACTTACAACTCTACAAAAACCAAAATTGCAAGGAGGTTTAGATGCTCCACACATCCACCACTACTCTTTGGCAAATCAACTGCAATATATATACAAATGGACACATCCAACTCAGTCAGATGTCACCTGGTTAGATATAGAACAAACTATCTGTGAAGACATAACTATTTCAGACCTCCCATTCCTCAGTCAAACCATCAAGCATCACCCTTGTTTCAATGCAGGAACAATAGCTTCAACACTGACAGCCTGGTGGAAATTCCACAAAATCACAAACTCTAGCCTTGCACCATCCAATTTAACTCCAATCTGGCATAATCCTGATTTTCTAAGTAATAAAAAACCACTTAACCTGCATGTGTGGGTTGAAAAAAGCATCGCACATCTTAAACATATTTTTCACAATAACACCCTTGTCCCATTCCACCACCTGGTCTAAGAGTTTGGCATCGGGAACAATAGCTTCCTACAATATCTACAAGTCAATATCTACAAGTATATAAAATAATCATACTACAGACTGACAAATCCATAACATTACCCTCTAATAAATGGGAAGAAGATCTCTCTATTGCTCCTGATGCTGTTGTCTGGGCTACAATCTTAAAAACATTTATTTTATGACCAAAAATGCAAACCTTCAACTCATACAGTATAAAATCCTTCACAGAACTCACTACACTGCACAAAAAATGTTTAAAATGGGTTTCAGGACAGAAATATGTCCATGATGCACAAGTACTTAAATATCATCTCGCCTCATCTATTTATTTATTTCTTTTTTTTTAACTGCCAATACCCTTCACACACACGCACACACACCCACACCCACACCCCCACACACAAGCTCTCTTCTCTACCCTTTAAAACAACACAGTTCCCTGGGATCCCAAGACGATGAGTATACTCTGGTGATGGTAGTTGGGGGCATCTTTCCATCTAGGTACCCAGACTTGACCCACTGCCCTGTGGGGCCCACTGGTCTGGCGGCCTCCTCATGGGGTGCTGGGGTATTCTGTGGCTTGCCTCCTGCGCCCCAGAGCTGCTGGATCTATGCATGGTCAGTGGGGTCTGGGGGTCTGGGGGTGGTGCTGGCCGCTTCCCACAATGGCGCCTTGGCCGGCCTTGGGGCTTTGGGGTGGGGGGCTCCTCTGTGGGGCGCCCGTGTCTCTTCTTTCCTGCTGTTCGCCCTGTGGCCTGTTCCCTCCTCCTTCCTCCTCGCCTGCCTCCCTCTCCCTCTTGTGGGAGACTGGGGGCCTCCTGCCTCCTGCCACCTGGGGGTCTGGTGGTGCGCCTGGCCGCTGGGGCCCGTCTGGGTCGTCACCTGTGGGTCCTGGGGCTTGCTGTTCTGGGGGCCATTTGGCACCACTCCCACACCCCCACTTTGTCTTGGCCTGTTGGAACTGGCCCTCACTAGCCTAGCCTCTTAATTTGCACCTCACTATTCACACATTGCACTCTTGTATATATTTTCACCTTTGGGCACACACACAACATTTAGGGTTCTTGGAGTCGGGGTTGGTAGGGGAGCGACTACCTCGCCCCCCTGCCCCTCTCTTCCTCCAATTTTAATTGCACTACACACACAAATTTTGAGGGGAGGCGGGCAGGGGGTGCTGCGGGCAGGGGGTGGGTCAATCTGATTTAGGTTGTGACCCCTTTCTGCCCGCCTCTTACCTGCCTCACCTGCCCTCTGTTTTTATTGCACCACGACATCCACTTGTTTGAGGCAGGCAGACAGAGGGGGGGTCAGTGGGCTCCCACTCGACCTGTTTTCCCCCAGTTTTAATGCACCACATCACACTTAGAGCTGCACTGAGTCACGGTGAAGGGAAAATGTATCTTTGTCTGGAATCAAAGGTACAGAATAGCAGGGGGGGACAAGGGGTGGTTCACTAGTTTAGGCTTGGTGCAGCTGGTGGGGTCCGGCCCTTTATGGCTGGGACTCTGTGCTGGGGAGCCCACCTCTATCTAGTGGGATAGTGCCGGTGGTTCTCGGGTGCCGCTGGGCTCCGGTGCCTGCAGGTGGGGGCCTGGGGCCGCTCCCAGGGAGTGGGTGGGCCCTGCTGGTTTTCATGTCTCTCGGTGGCCTGTGGTGCGGGATCCGTGGGCCTATCGCTCGCTGGGGACCTCGGCGTGGGTGGCTGCCTGTGGGTTGCTGCTCTGTGCGGGTGGTCCGGGGGCCTCCTTGTGTCCTTTGGGCATCGGTTTCCTGCGCTTCTCTTGGCCCTGCCTCGTCCGGGAGGAGGGGCGTAAGCTCGACATCACCACCTCCTGCCCCTTCCTGCCCCACCCGACCTTGCTGCCACTGGGACCCGGACCAACATATGATCGGCCGCAGACCTCCTTCTGCCGAAGGGGGCCTGGTCCTAAGAGATTTGGCTCCCCGGGGGCTGGGGGCCTCTGGCCTGCCGTAGGGGGGGTGGGGGTGGCTTGGGGCCAAGTGGACAGGTGGTTGGTGGGGGCAGGTGCTGTCTGCGGGGGGGCTGCTGCCTCCGACCCCCTGGTTTTGTCCTTGGTGCCTTTTGGGGGGAGGGTTGGTGCCCCTTTGGATCCTGGGGCTGTTTGCGGGTCCGGTGGTTTTTGGGGCCCGCGTGATGGGTCTCGGGTGCCCTGGTGGCATGGGGGATGCCCTTGGCCATGGTCTCCCTGGGTATGGACAACTATTTGGGTATTCGGTGATCACCTCACATGCATGCCTGTACAGGTACTCAAGCTCCTGTCAAGACTTACTGTAAAGAAGTGATTTGTTCCATCAGAACATGCTGAGTCGGGCACTCTCACACATTTTCTCACGTCCTGTGATGCATGCTCCCTCCCTATCCCATCCCTGTGGCCCACCCCCTACTATCAAGACCCCACATCTCTGGTGTCCCTAGTTTCTTACAGCCTTTACTTTCTGTATGGACTTAGATCAGTACAGCACTTGGACTGCTATCTCAAATTAATAGCATTACCTGTTTGTCTTCCTCCTTGTTTGTCTTGTCTTGTCCTATCTGTCACGATTTCCTCAGTTTTCACACTGTGGTGTAACACAGCCCTCCCCTTCAGCTCACATCGGGGGTTAAATAAAGTTTGATTTGATGGAGTAGCCTACAGGGAGGGCTGGTGATGGTCACTGGTAGCAGTGAATCATATTTACATATCTCTCACTGCAAAGAAAAAAATTCATTGGTCTTTTCAACGCTGTGATCTGTCACAGTGCTCAGCCAGAAAGATAATGCAGACAAGAGGAAAAAAAAACAAAAACAAAACACTCACCCACTTACTTTCTTGAACACTTGCTGAATAGTGCAGTATCTGAAATGTCTTGATTCACGGTTATTCCAGTGTTGTTTAAAAAAGGTTTCAATTTATGTTTCTGGACAAGAACATCATTCATTACAGATCAAAATTAATTTAATGTGAGACACGCAGTTCATAAGGCGTCTTTCGGAAGCCCGTTGGACCTTCTGTGAGACGCAGCTAAGGTAAGTTAGACCTTAAGCATGCCTGGGACCAGGCTTTTCGCTCTGGCTGATTTACTATGGTTACCAAGCCACGCTAGCCCTAAGCCTCGTTAGTGGAACCAAACTCTCACTAAAGTTAGCTAAGCTAACCAAAATGAGCCAGGCTTTGAGCTAAGCCAGCTTCGTGGAATACCCCCCTAGAGGCAAAGTCCACTGGTGATATAAACACGTGGCACACACTGCTCTTCAAACTGAGCCATGGCACACGCTTGCCAACCACAAACTTTGTTATCCCTGAAAATTTTTCTCAAATCTCTTTTCTTTGAAGGATTAGAGAACTACATGTAAGTGGATGCTTCATTAAGAATCTTTGACTGGAGACTGAACTTGATCATCGCAGTGACTTCACAACAACAAATCCCTGACATCTGTTTGTCCTTTCAGAGCCTTTTGGTGACGCTGGGACTCTGGATAGTACAACTTTTCTGTCTCACACACTCCTTTGTTACAAAAGGTGGATAAGAAAAACCCTGGGACTGTTGGCCAATAGTGTTTGTTGTTTTCAAATAAACAGAGCTGAAATATCAGCTAAATATGTTTTTTTCTAAAGTTTATGTGTGGGACATAACTACACTTACTCACCTTACTGCATTAACACCTGCATGTACTTTATTAGTAGTTTTAAATCACAATATTTTTAACGTGCTTGAGTAAATTTTGTAGAGACTGTTGTTCTTTAAAACATTTTAATCCAATCTCTTAAAGAAAAATAAAATACAAACTAACTGGCAAAAAGCAGTGCTAAACTCTAAAAGTGTTTGCGTTTGTCATTTTTGCAACTACATGTTGGTCAGCAAGGGCACTGCTAGAATAAGGAGCCACAAAAATATACTTCACACCATGGCCCCCTACTCTGCCCAAGCCGACATTGCACAACTCAGAGATACAAATAAATGTAATTATGTATCGTGTATAGTTGATGAAGAAAACCACTTAATGTAATGCTTAGGTCATCAAAAAAATTTCCTGACCACTTTCCCGTCTCTCTTTACAGTTCATAAAAAGAAATCTTTACCGTTTCTTTCTGCAACAGACAAAAAATATTTATCATGTAAATTAAGACATTCAAACTTTAATGCAGTTTAGATAAAATAGATTTTGGGCCAATGCTATCTGTATTAAACTATATAACTACATATAAACATTCGAAGCCATTTTATTAGGTTGCAACCATTCAGCAGTTTAGCTAGTGAGACAATTACACAGCAGCAACACACTCCATGTAGACATGCCATGTCATGTCAGTCTGAAAAAAATATCTGAACAACACCTTGTTGAATCTATGCCAAAAAGAATGAAGGTAGTTCTGAAGGGGTCCAACTTGAGTGGATTTATAGACCAACAACTGCACTAGTAAATCAGATTTAACCAAAGGAACTGTACCTCTACCTGAGTCTGGTACTTTTTCCACTTTTGCCTATGAGGCCCATTTTTTTTTTTTTTTTTTTTTTTTCTTACTTAATCTGTCAGTTTATTTTGTCTTTCTATAACAGAGAAAACCTGGCCTATGGAGCCGAATGAGATAGGGTCAAAAAAGTGCAGTAGTTTTCCTGACTGTCCATCTCACTCACTTAAAATAACCTAAACAGTTGCTTCTAAGACTGATTTTGTACCTTTGTGTGGGTGTCACTGTGTTTACGATACCAAGGACATGCCTATTTTTTTTTTGCCTCTGGTTTTTCTATTTTTTGTGCGTGCACTTGCTGGCTGACCCATCCCTGCAGATGACCATTGATCTCATGGGGTCTACATGAGCGAGCTGGTGCCCCCCCCCCCCCCCCCCCCCCCCCCCCCACACACACACACACACACACACACACACACACACAAACACACGTACACACACACACACACACACCACAGACTCACCCCTCAGTCTGACACTATAAAAACTCTGGTCTTGCTGTGGTTTTTTAGTCTCATCTCGAGCTCCACCAGGTAAGAGAAGCAGCTGTTGGTCTGTGTAAATCTTTTTACTGTGTAATTGTTGTAGGCAGAAACTTGCTTTGCTCTCTTGTCCACAGCTTTGTAGTTATTATCTTTGGTTGGATTTATATCTTTAGGAGAAAAAGTTGCACTGATGATCATTTCCACAACTCCAAGACTTAACAGTCTGAAGGTTTAGATTACCTCTGAGATCAGAGAGATGGGTTGCTAATTCTCTGACTGTACAGATTATGCAGCCGCACTTCAGACCTAATCTGCTTGAGCTGTCTCTCTAATTTGTAACCAGCCCTAATCGACACAGATTACAGGTTCTGTTAACAGACTGCCATATGCTGAGTGATCTTATCTGGACAAATTCAGAATGAGTGTGCGGTAATAGCGGGGTTCTTTATTTTGAGCTTCCATGTCTTTTATTAATATCAGTCTTAAGATATTTCTTTTAAGGTTATGCAGATTCTGTACATCAAATTTAAGATCAGTATTGGGCAGGAAGTACTTACTTGTCTTTGATTATTGTAATAACATAACAAAAAAACTGATAAAGTAAGGGATTTCAGTATCTAAAAAAGTAATTGTACAGATCTCCGCTACTTTTTGTCCTTCATAGGCTGTAATCACTACATGGACTAGCCAAAACGTTCAATACAGTCGCTTTACTTTTCAAGGCCCCTCATACACCCTGCTTCAAAAATGAAGGAAAAAATATTTTGGCAGTTCTTAGTGCTTTGTCTTTCTGCTTAGTCAGCTTTGGGTTAAATGGGACAAAGGATTTAAAGTTTTTGAAAAGCTTTGAACTCTTCAGTACTAAAACTGTTTATTAGCCAGTAGTTAATTGTGGTTGTATGGTTTTAAACACATGCTATCAAAATCTAAAAAAAAAAAGAAAAATTACTAGCCCTGAAGAATAAAAAAAACCTTCAACACATGATGGAGTATGAGAGGAGAAGAATGAGCCATACTTTTGGGTAAGACTACTTATAATTTAAGATTTTTTAAAGCCGTAAATTTGCAACTCAGAAATCACATGTTTATTTATATTTTTAAAGTCAGATCAACAACTTAATTCTGTAGAATCAAAAATCAAGACACTGATCACTGTAGTCTCCTGAATAATGCAGTGGTGCATAATAAGGAGGATTTGAATTTAACATTGAGGGAACAAGTTTGGTTTCTCATAAATTTATAACTTCATGATCTAATCTGTTTTACCCTGTGTGATTCACTCTTAATTAAGACGCACTTTGTGATTAACTGTGAAATGTGCTAAAGAAAAAAACTACTTAATTACTTAAAAATATGTATTTTTCTTGCTCAGAATGATGTTTAAATTGGCAAAATTAACTAAAAAAATTAAAAACTCAAACACAACCTGAGTTTTGTGTAAAAAACATTCAGCTGGAAAGACTTACTGCTGAAATGAGAATAAATTCTCTAAAATTTAGATTTAAGAGTCATTCTATAATTGAGGGTACATGTCATGTCCATGGACTGTATTATCAATTTTATTAACTATTATCTGCAACCAATGATCAGTTTTATATCAGTGCACATTTCTCTTTTATTTAGTACAAAAAAGTTAACAGATGCCATCTTTTTTTTGCAAAAAGTGCATAGACTATACTAGAATTTGTTGTTTTTATGTTGTCCGATTTGCCCAGTGTCAGGTTTTGCTCTTCAGATTAATATCAAATTAAATGTTTTTTTTTTTACAAAATTTTCAGAAATATTTGTCCCAAATTATTAATAATATATGAGAAGGATGTTGAAAATCTATTTTGCTTATTCATATTCATTAAATCATCCACTTTGTGTGTGTCCAAGAAACTTCTGTCAACTGTGTTACCCACAGGACCCCCCCCCCCCCATAAATCAGCAATGGTTTGGTCTTTTGTCACATGTCCAACATCATTTTGGTGTTATATCCTTTTTGGAGGGAAATTTAAAGACAGTGTGGTAAGTCTTTACTTCTCCACTTTAATATTTTATCCATATTATTGTGTACACATAGAGTGGATTAATTGACTGTCAACTGTGTTGTCAACGTTCTTTGTATGCTTCATTTTTGAGTCTGTGAACACAGAGCTGGTGTGACTTGCCAAAAAGCTCCAGTTTTGTCTCATCTGTCCAAAGGACATTCTCCCAGAAGCTTTGTGGCTTGTCAATATGCATTTTGGCAAATTCCAGTCTCGCTTTTTTATGATTTGCTTTCAACAGTGATGTCCTCCTTGGTCTTCTTCCATTTAGTCCACTTTGGCTCAAACAGTGACTGGTGGTGCGATCTGATACTGATGAACCTTGACCTTGGAGTTCACCTCTTATCTCTTTGGAAGTTGTTCTGTGATCTTTGGTTACCATTCGTATTGTCCATCTCTTCAACTTGTCATCAATTTTCCTGTTGCAGCCACGTCCAGAATAATATGTGCAACTATAGTCACAGGAAAATCAAGCTGCTTGGAGATGGTCTTATAGCCTTTACCTTTAACATGCTTGTCTATAATTTTTCTTTCTAATCTCCTGAGACAACTCTGTCCTTAGCTTTCTGTGGTCCATGTTCAGTGTGGTACACACCACAATACCAAACAGCACAGTAAGGCTGCCACTTTTCCTAAAAATCAAACTTGAACGGTTTTCGGACATACACCCAAATATCCAAAGACATTCGGTTCGCCCTGATGTGCTGCTAAACTCAGCATTTTACATTCCAATATTTATTTACCATTTGGTTATGGATATTTATCCCCACATTCTAACGGTTATTCGAATATCAAATATAAGGTTACAGCCCTACAGCACAGTGACTACTTTTCACCCTTTAAATAGGCAGACTGACTGATTTCGAGTTTGAAGACACCTGTGATGCTAATTGCAGGACACGCCTTAGTTTAACATGTCCCTGTGGTCAAATCATTTTCAATCTTTTCTCGGGATACCATCATTTTTGTCCAGGCCATTTTCATTGTTTTGTTTTTTTAAAATGATTCTGTTGAACCACTATTTAAAATCAATGACTGATTTTCATTAGTTAATTTTCAGTATTTTTTTTTTAAATTTATTATTACTGTTGTCAGTTTCAAGTGATTTCAGTGACCATTGTAGGTTTTTCTTTCTTTAACGGAAGGGTACCAACAATTTTGTCCACGTGTGTAGCTCCAAAACCTTCACCTTTGAGGTTCAGACAAAAGCACCCACACAGGAGGATAACAGTCAGAATCCGCCTGTAATTCCCTGGCAAAACTCAGACATCATCGGCCAGTGGTGTTGTCTGAAATATGATGATGCCATTTATCCTGGAATGATTCAGGAGGTGAATGAAACTCATGTAAATGTCAAGTATATGCCCTGTATTGGAATCAACCAAAATCATCAGAATGATTCCTCCTCCAGCCTCTGTGACCTCACGTCATGTAGAGATCGATAGGGACATATGGTCCAAGATCTCAGAACTGTGAACTGTCCAAAATCAAAAAGGAACATGAAAGAACTAAGGATACACAAAGATTAAATTGACTATGAGTAGGATTACTTAAAATGTACCTTTTTAGTGAATGGGAAGAGGAAACAAAAGAAAAAAGATGAAATACAACAGTTGGATGAGTTGGAAAGTTCTGTAATAGATACACCTGGATTGGAGACACGTCAGTGATACACATCTGGACAACAGAGACACTATGTACTAAAATTGTTCAATTTTACTATGTTTGAGCTTATATAAATTGTTGTCTATTATCAGTTAAACTGAACTCATCAGCTTAATTGTATTGTAACAGTTAAATTTGTGAAATCAAAAGTTTTTATCTCTAAAAGGTTCCTCCTGTTCTCCTGTCCTGTCAACTGTGTTACTCCCGTCAACTGTGTTACTTTGTCTGTCAACTGTGTTACATGTGGTTTTTGTGTCATAAATCTCTTAAATGTTGGATAAACTGTAACAAAGAAAGATGGGGGCTATCTCTGGAGAGGGAAGTCTTATATAAGAATGGTGAATAACTCTAAATTCAGTTTAATGTGAATTTATGTTGAAAAAGGTTGCATCCTTCGTCATAGTATCACATAACATCCCCATTATGAAGCTCAAAATTCACATTTATAAATCAGCTGGACAGATAAACTCAAAACCCCTATTGAATAGACTCAAACACTTTCAAACAAATGTGTTTGCAAATCTGTAGTATTTCATATAAATTTTGTATGACACTACATTTGTCCATAACACAGTTTACAAAATAAGAAATTAAACCTTCATTTTCATTAAAATATTTTAAAAGTCATTTGAGCTTAAGCTTGCCAGTTAATTAATTTAGCACATTGAGGGTGTATATTATAGAAACATCTAGTTTATTTATCAAAAAAAATACTGAAATCTTGAGTTTTTGGTTGACATCACATGTACCCTGAATTGTAGAATGACTCTTAAACATGACAGCAATAACACAGGGGGTCTTCTGCTAAAGCGTCCCCTGTTCCTGGTATTGCTATTTTTGGGGGACACGGACTAAAATGTTTGGGACCCCTAGTTTCAGCAACCGTGCAGGACTGGTTTAGACAGTGATGGTGAGGCACTAAAATTTGTTCTTGGGGCTCAAAATTCTTCTGAGTGAAAGAAAAAGGAAAACTTAAAATTAAAAAGGATAAATGGCAGATTTAAAGATGTAAAACACTGAGGTAAAAATGCAGATAAAAGAAATTGGCAATAAAAAAGTTTTGTATTTAAAAAAAACAACAAAATTCAAATTTACTGCAATGATTTTTTAGTATGATGTATCAAGTGCAAACACTACTCTCACTTGTTCATTTTATTACCTAAAATTTGTCATATGTAACAGGAGGCTTTTATTGACAGTTCAAGGTCATCCTGGTTTTGACATTTACTGAATAACTGATTGACTCATGACCTTTTCTCCACTCTAGACCGCCATCATGAAGTACCTGGCCCTGGCTCTTGCCCTTCTGCTGGCTGTCGGTGAGTGCTGCATGAACTCGCCATAATTCTGGATCCACATGAACAAACTTTGCCCATAAAGATTTTTAATGAGTTATGTCCATTCATGGGACATGCCTTTTTGTTTGTTTGTTTGTGATTAAACTCAGTGATCAAGAGCTGCAAACACAAAGCAAAATAAGAACAACTAAAAGAGCAAATAACAAACAACCACAAGTCAAAAAAACACAGCAGCAAATAATCATAACTTGTTAATTGTGTAATGTTTTACATTTTTTGATTATTTTTTTTATTTGTTGTTGTGATTTCTTATTTGCTATGTTTTTAAATATTGTGATTTTGTTTGTGTCTCGAATTTGTTTGCATGAAATTAAACATTGTTGTGGTTTACATATATATTTTTTCAAATTTTTGTTGTGTATTTGTTTGTTCTTTTGTTTTCTCATTTTCATCTGCTGTAAAGGTTTGTTTGTCCTTTTTCTTGCTTTCTAATTGATTTGTTGTTGTCTGTTTTGGCAGTTTTTGTTCCTCTTTAAGGTGACAATGATCTATTTTATGTATTATGTGTTTATAAATTGTTATTTTTTTTTCCTGTTTTTTTGTGTGTGTTTTCATGTGCTACTGCATTTTTCAAGCTGTTGTCATTACTTGACCTTCTCATTATAGGATCCATCATGCTATTTTCTTGTCTCTTGATATTTGTAGAAACTACTTTAATTTATTTCTATATGTTGTGGGGATTTAAAGGAAATTCTTTTAGATTTTCTCAATTTTTTGTTTATTTCTTTTCAGTGGACATTTTGTTTTTTTAATTTTGAAGTTGAATTCAGATTTTTTTTTGCTGTGTTATCTAATTTGTTTTTGATTGTTCTTTATTATTGCTGTTCTTGTAATCTGTGGTTTTTGTCTTGAAATTAAGTAAATGTGTTTTAAGATTGTTTTCTTTTCTAGTCTCTAATATTATTGTTATTAATTTTTGTCATTAATTTTTTGTTTTTCTCTTGTGTTGATATCTTTATTTTGTTTTCTGATTTATTGTTTTGCAGTGTATCATGTTGTGTCATCTTACTTCATATTTTTTCTTATTTTTGTGCTTTTAATTTTTTAGTTTGCTTCCTATTTTTTGTTGTGTTTTTCATGTTTTTGTTTTGTTTTCTTAGATACTGTTGAGTATTGCACTTCAGAGCCAACGTACTAAATCTTTTATCCTAACCCTCCATGCTCTTTTGCTCTCAGGCTCACATGCTGCTCCGCATCATCCACACAGTCCAGTGGCTCCAATTGAGGCAGTGATAGATATTGCTCGTACGAGAGTAAAAAATGGCCTTGATAATACCTTTACTGGAACTGAATATGAAGTCCCAAGGTAAGGCAGAAACATTATCTCCTTTCATTCCCTAGTTTTTATTTTTCACACTTCTTTGTTGGGGGTTGATAATTTTTTCTCTTCCTAAATGTCTCCCTTTCCATGTATACAGTATATAGTACATATACAGTCTGATTTCACATAATCTGATCCAACATTGTGCCATTCAGTGTGATATAATGTAATATGACAATGTATGGAATTGATGTCTAGCATTTTATTGAGCTTGATTTTTATTAACCAAAGAAAATTAACACTTTTCACAAACGGGCCTATTTTCACAGGTCATGAAAGCAGTCTGTCTATTTTATGTTTACAGTGCAGCACCCTTTTATACACAAAGCTCACAGAATTAGGGATATTCAAGTTAAACAAGAAAAATCAAGTGCAAATGAAACACAAAGTGCACTCTTTTCAGCAGCAACAGGGCTCACTCACTGGTGAGCAGCTGTGAGTAATTCCTGTATTACAAACAGTAACTGTTGACAGACTTGAAATGATGAAGAAGCGGTGTCATGCAGCTTTAAAAAAACAGTCCAACAACAAAAATGATAACAGCTTAACAAAAACATCAATGGTGAGAAATTGAGGAAAACAAATTAATAAAATGACTAAAAATATAGAATGGTTCAGGGATGATGTATTTTTTAGGTCAACGTGGAAGTCAGCAGCATGCTGGTTCCCTCGACTACAAGCCCACTAAAAGCCTATGGGATTTTTTTACTGTGTTTTATATCAATGTTGATAATAAGCTCTGTAGTGGATGTAAAATTATTAAATTTAGATGCTCTGTTCTTTGTCATCATCTTTAACAAACTAACCTAATGAGAGTGAGAGAGAGTTCATTAGTGAGAGTGAAAAGCTATAGGAAGCTACTAAGAAACTACGACATGGCAGTTCAACTCAGAAGCAGCTACAATATTTCCAAAGTATAACATCTTATTGTGACCTTTGCTTGAGAGTTTCCTTGTAATCAAATCAAGTCAAGTTAGTCCTAATTTCTGTGGCAGTGATGTATGAATAAATAATTTGGTTAATAAGACTGGAAACCAGGAGGTGATTAATGGTAACTCACTACAGTATAGTATTGCAATATATTTCTGCCAAGTGCATACAGTTAGTAGTATAAATCTGCAGTTCATGTTGATGTGGGTCTAGAGCTGAATAAATAAATAAAAACATTGAATTTGGGGGGGGGGGACTTCTAAATGGAACGGATGATTGGATGGATCAGATTTTTTTCTTTTTTATAGTATATTTTATTGAGCATCAGCAGTACAAAATGCCCACAAGGTGAAGACACAAGGAAAAACATCAAACAATGCTCACCTTTTCATTTTTTCTCCCTTTTTTTCTCCCCAATTTAACCTCCCTACCCCTCGAGATGGATCAGATTTTACTGAAGGAGACGTTTAAGAACTGATTCATCTCAATGTTATTTCAAAATTGCATCCAGTCACAGTTTTTCCAATGGTGCACTTGCATTGTGCATGTGTGTCCGTGTATTGATACAAACTGGCTTTTCTTCTCACCCCTACTCTATATAGCTCTCTCATTATTGATCACTTACAGTTGGGTTTAAATTTTGCTTTTTGATGTGGTTTTTTTTCTCCAATCCTTTCCTTTTTAGGAATTATCTAACTGGAATGATTGACTCAGTCTTTGACCGAATAACATCGGTCCAGCAAAATGTTGTGGTCTTCTCTGGCGCTTTTGTAAGGACTGTGATGGATGCCACTGCTGACATGCGTGCCACAATCAGAGAAGACATTGACTCTCTGAAAACCAACACTGAACCGAAACTTGGTGAACTGAAAAACGTTCTTAAAAAGCTCGTAGTGGACTGCAAGGACGCAATATCAAGCCAAATTGAAGACAGTGAATTGAATAACTTAAAAGACAAGTTTAAATCAATAATGGATTTACTGAAATCGAAATTCACAGTTCATGCAGAGGGAGCAAAATCAGTCGCGTTGCCTATAATTGATGCCATCGCTGACAAAGTTGTTGAACGGACTGGGCAAGCAAAGCAAGCTGTTGCCCCTTACGTTGAAGATCTTAGGCGTTCAGTCGATGGCTATCGCCAAAAGATGTTAAATAAAGCACGGGACATCAGTGTGGACGACTGGACTGTCTTCCAAGAGAAGGTTTCAATACCGGCTGAAGACATCCGTATTAAACTACGGGAAATAGTTGGAATTATTTCTGAAACCTTCAGTGAGAATTAAATCCTCTCTACCCTGCTCCTGTGAACCAAGCCCACTTCCCCATCTGTTAGAGACCCATTCTACTTCCCCCACCTCACCAACTCACAGAACCTCCTAAAACGAAGCTGAGATCTGACTGGTGATCATCTTTGCAACAAAAATGTCAGGCTTCTCTCTCTCTCTCTGTTTATCTCACTTTCTTTGGCAAACAGCCATAAATGGACCCATACATTCACTCATGCTCTGTTTTGCATCTTGCTGACATTTTGTACAGCACCTGGATGTATATTTCCACCCAGGTCCTGAACCTCTTTGTAATGATGCTTGTCTGATGAAAAACAGTTCAATAAACCCCCAACTGTTTTTACAATCACCATCTCTGTCTTTTACTTAATATGGTTGTATACCACTTTAATGTTAGCATGATTAATACTTGTGCCCTCATTGAGTTGAAGCACAATATTTTCCATAACCCCCTCGAGACTGCTTTTCACTCTGTTTCATGTCATGTATCATCCATCTTATGACAGATGTGGGACAAAATGGTTGTAATCAAGCTAAAATGCAGCCAGTAAGAAATAGTTGAAGAAGCACTCCATACATAATACACAATCCATCCATCCATACACAATTTACTCATAGGACTCAGTATTATGAGATACACTTTTGTGATTCATGCAACTGGACAACAGCTGAGAACAATGAGTCAAATGTTTACATGATTCTGTTTATAATTGCACAGTGTTAATGTTAGTTGGCATCTCAGTAAGTAAAGTTTATTTTAAAAAGCACCTTTCACAGCAAAGTCACAAAGTGCCTTACAAATTTTAATTACAGTGATAACGGATCAATAGATGAAAAAAAAGATGAAAAAAGATTTTAGTATATACAATACAATGAAAAATGCAAAAATAATCACTTCCAAAAATAATCAAATACACACTGATTAAATGTGGTCAAAAGCCATCTCAAATTAGATGTGTCTTAACCTGCAATACAAGTTACAGAAAGGATGTGAGTTACAAAGTGTTGGAGCCACATATTCAATCTGACTGCGTGTAGGGACTGAGAAGGTCAGAGATACAAGCAGGTGCCTGATTGAGGCTTCATATCCAAAAACAAGGATCTTTGAATACTGAAATTCTCTGGAAGCAAGTGCAGAGAGAATAAATGGGAATGATATGAGTGGATCTGGTCGACCTTGTTCACAGTCTTCAGGGAGCATTCATGAGCATCACTGAACAGTTAAGAGAGGACTTGTTTAGGCAGGTGAAAAGGGAACCACAGTAACTAGGCCTAGATTATAAAAAAGCATGTTTAATCATCTCTAACTTGTTGAGTGACACAGAATTGCAGTGAGATTATTACAGAATTCATCAAAAAATGTGATTTGATCAAAAATCACACCATGATTATTACATTTGATCCAAAAACGTGTGAGAGGGAGTTCATCTTCACTGTTGGGCACAAACCTATGTCCAAAATTGATATTTTTCAGAACATGGAAAAAGGCTCGACTGATGAATTAATGAACATTGTAATTTCCTGACTTTTAATATTTTTGTTTGTACTTTGCTTTGGTTAAAGTTTATTAAAACCCACTCACCAACATGGAAGGTGCCCAGTACTGTCTATGATAAAAAGGAAAATCATAAAAAATGGAGACAGGAGGTTTGTGCCTGACAGCTACGATAAGCAGTTGGCAACAGTGGTTTAGTGTTTTCAGAAGTAGGGCCCAACCAATATGGATTTTTTGAGGGCGAGGCCAATTTGGCAGAAAAAAATTCAGATTACTGATTAATAGGTCTAATTATTAAAAAAATATAAAATGAACTAAGAAAATAATAATCTGGGTCCCTTTAAGATACTTTGTCCTTTAGTATTTGTTTAACTTTACAACAGAGAGGAAATTTTAAGTACAAAAACACGCAGAAAAGCATTAAACCTCTGGGAAATTAATTATACAACCTTAAAAAAAGAGTCAGTCATAAATGAGTTATGAAATACATCTTGTCTTGTACTTCTTAATGAAATTTAGAGGTCGGTTATAGCACAGGTAGAACAACTTTTAAAAAAGTTGTAAACAGGTAATTGTGAGAGGAAAGCAACAAAAACACTAAGGTAACATTCTTCCACAAGCCTCTTTTATTTTCTACTCTGCAACTTTCAAGAACAAAGAACTTTCAAGTACAAAATAAATTAGTGTGCAAAACTGCAGTAAATTCTTGCAAAAATAGAATTAAAAAATATTTAAAATGTAAATAAGTATGAATTTAAGAAGATAAACATAATATGCATCTGCAAAAAAAAAAAAAAAGGTTTTCAAGGAAATATGTAATGTGGAGTATTTTGCTTTAAATTTGCATTGCGCATTTTTCCTTCTATGGAGCATGCATGGATATAGCTACCAGTTGTATAGATGAATTTATCTTTAGATTTAGGCCATAGTCCTCTGATGCCTTTTAACATTAAATCAAATTTTCTCTACTTCATTATTTTCTTTGCCATGAAATCATGACTCATATGAACCAAAATAAAAACCAGAGACGCCTTTCTCAGATGTCAATACCGTCTTTGACAGGGTTATAGTTTAACTACATAATGGCCACAAATAGTCTGTTACTTATAATACACTGATGTTACTCCATTATACACACAGTGAGTTGCTGCCTGCATTTTTTTTTCTGTGCCATTTACAACCCAGCCAACCCCTATAAGCCAATGTTTAGCGAGCTGTTTCACAAAGTTGTCTGAAATTAGAAAGAGGAAAATGCAACACATTTGCCTGAGTGAGAAAAGTTTCAGTCACAATGATAGTTAAATGTGTTTGTTTGAGTTAAAAATAAGAATTAGTTTAAATGTTTAAGCATAAAGCATGAAAGGCACGTGCCCCACAGCAAGAAGGTCACTGGTTCGATTCCCGTGTCGGGCAGGGCTTCTCAGGTTCTCTCCAGGCACTTCAGCTTCCTCCCACAGACCAAAAACATGCTCATTAGGTTAATTGGCCAATCTAAATTGCCCTTGGGTGTGAGTGTGAGCGTGAGTGGTTGTTTGTCTCTCTATGTTGCTCTGCGATCAACTGGCGTCCCGCTCAGGGTGTACCCCGCCTCCTGCCCAATGACAGCTGGGATAGGCTCCAGCCCCCCTGTGACCCCGAAAGGGATAGTCAGTATAGAAAATTAATGAATTTAAATTTAAACCTATTGAATATGCAAGATTAAATTGAAATGATTTAAAGCATTTAAATAACTGAAAAAGTCTATCAATACATTTGCTTAGTTAATTCATTAATTTAATAATTAATTAATTAATTGGTACTTAATTAATAAGGCATTAATGAGGTAATTGATTTTAAACCTATTTAATGACAGCCTGATTTTTTTTCTATTTTCTCCTCGAGGTTATTAACCTGTGACTGCAACTGTTGCTTCAACCCAGTTATGATCAATAAAAAGAGTAACATGACGCAAGCTGAGTTATGTCCAGCATCTCTGTTGATCTCCAGGCCTCAAGCGAGTAGGGGCGCCGAATGATGCCGGGAAAAAGAAATGATATAAACAAAATACCGTAAAATACCAAATAAACGCCTGGTCTGCTCAGTGGTTGAAACAAATAAATGCCCCAGCTATTATTTCGTATTTTAGGGTGCATATTAGTGTTTTTTATTTCAACAGATATCTGGACAAAGACAGATTTTGTTCTGGACCAGTAAAGATGAACTGAAGTTGAACATTGTAATACTGGTATGAAATACATGTCAATAAGTAGGTCAGAACTGATCCAAACTTCCTACCCATTGAAACTATTTTTTAAAATGTGAATTTGGTGTGGTTGTCATCACACAGACGGCTGAGAATGAGACATGATGATACTTTAAGCGGAGGGGATTTTATCATGTTTGCAGCATGAGCTGCAGCAGCCACAAGCACCAAAAAACAGGAGGCAGTGCCAAATAAACAGCCTGTACAGAAAAATAGGACCCCTGTCACCTGTAAGTGACCTGCACTGAGGAATGAGAGATTTTGCGCTGTAGCGGTGCTGCACTGTCTGAGGTACTGGACCTGACAAATGGAGCGAATCAGCACCGCGGACAGCGCAAAAGCTCTCACTCCTCAGTGCAGGTCACTTGCAGGTGACAAGAGTCCTATTTTTTTGCACAGGCTGTTTATTTGGCAGCTCGTGCCGCAAACACGATAAAATCCACCCGGCTTAATGTATCTCATTATGTCTCATTCAGCTGTCTGTGTGACTGCAGCAGCAGTTGGAGGAATAAATGCTCAGAAATCTTTAGTGCTTCATTAAACAACCTTATAAGCTTCAGAAAACATACAAAACATTTTTATGAAAACTCATGGCATGACAGGCTTGTGATCAGACCACCACAGCAGTGTTAGAGTTAACTGGAGTAGTAGCGTTTGCTGTCTATAGCTGCAACTGTCGGGATAAAGCTCCATTAAATCTATTCTCGTGAATTTATCAGAGATTGGTCAAGGGTCCGGACAGAACCATCACTCGGTCTAGATCTGGACCGAGGTCTTTCCTTTGGTGATGCCTGTGTTAGAACTTGTGAATGTTTTACTTGTGTGTAGCTTATGGCAGCCAGTCAGCAGCCTAGTGAGTGGCGATGTGCAATGCACTATACAGCAGGGAAAAAATACAATGATGTCACTCATTCATCAGTTGGCAGCCCCCCCCCCCCCCGATCGATTAAAACATCTTCCCGCTGTTCCTGTTCTCTTGTATCCATGAAGCATCCCGTGATGGTTCAACTGCTCCTGCAGAAAGACAGCAACGTCCAGCACGTCAGACTGAACAGTTCGAGAGACTTAAGATGCCTGTGCAGTGTTGACATACTAATATTAACACCATCCTCATTTTTAAAAATAAAAAAAAAAACATCAGTATTTCCCAGTGTCTTAAACTGAGAAGATGGTAATAGCAGATTAACTGCCATAGCACCATCATTTCCACTGTGAGAGGATTTACAGATGTTTCCTTTTTCTTTGTCTGTTCTCATAATTACAAGATCTTTTCTCATAACGAGATCCTGATCTTGTAATTACGAGATAAGGTGTCTATTTTTTTTTTTAATCAAGTCAATGCAATACACTTCCATTCTCTACCATTTTTACTGCTACAGTGTACGTATACTGTAGGTAGTTGAGGCCATAGACGTGTAAACTATACTGTACCTGGCAAATTAATAGCCTACCTTGGAGTGTAGCCCACCTCTGAAAGTATTAAAAGACCCTTCCCTCTTTCATTTAGCATTACCAACACTGACATGTCCGGCTTCATGTAGATGTAAGCTCCTCCAGCCCATCATAGCATTATTATTGACATTACACTTGCCATGACAATAATAACAAAGCTACTCTTAAATACAAAAGCAGACTATAATCACCTTTTGTCATGAATAATGAACAGCATCCTTTTGTTATCAGCAAATGCGTTATCTCGTGGCCACGCGTTATTTTCTCGTGGCCAGGCTTTTTTTTTATCCAATGTCACCAGGGGGGCTCTGAAGTTTAGGTATTTGCTGTTGCGTTTTTTAATTTGCTGTTGTGTTTAGTTATTTGCTGTTGCAGTTTGCACTTCAGGTCCACCATAACAACCAGTTAAACTTGATATATACTAAATACAAAGGTTGTGTAAAAATTACACTCTTATTCCACATTCCCTATCCTTATCCAGTAAGTTACTGTGATGGATTATATGCAGGGGTGTCACAAGGAGCTGTGGACGGCACATTCAGCTCCACCACAACTGACCAAATTGTCTCAAGGTGATTGCATTATGAAATAAAAAAATCACATTCACACACTGGCATTACCATACAGTGTAAGTAGGTAGTTATAAAGAGGCACACACTCTGTGAAAAGTATGCTGCTTTATATGCTTGACAAAGCATAAGTAAATTATTCTTTTTTTTTTTTGCTGTTTTAAGTCAACTAATGACCTTAAAGAAGCGGAGAAAGAATAATATCTATCAGTTAAATCTAAATGTTGGATTAACTTTATTTGAGCACATTTCTGTGAATTTCAAGCATCTGAATTTTTATCTAATTCCATTTATGTTTTTATCTAGATCCTCATGACTTTATGATCTAAAACTCACAGATTTAGAACCTTTACTTACCAGGCATTTGTTTATTATATTGTTTTTCATAGAAAGGTGCATGACTCTATTATTTTCTTGTAGGTCAAATAGAGAGTCAGGAGTACTGTGGAATTTTAAAGCTTAAATCCTATGCATGAAATGAATTAAAGGGCATCTTTATCAGTTCAAATGTTTTTATTGCTCAGATTTTTAAATGAAAAGCTCCTCTGGCGTTGATATTAAAAAATACAAAGGCAATATATAACTTCATATTCAGTAACAATTGTTGACATAACCTTGACTTGGTTAATTTAAGTATTTAAGTAATGTCAATCAAATAAAATCAATTAATAAAAAACTTGTATGCATATTTAATGGACCATATGTCTTGTCGCAAAGTTGAATCAGAAAGGAAACCAGTCTGAAGTCAGGCAGAGGTTTTTTAAGTTGGTAGGCAAAGGAATGGTCAAAAATATCCTCATCAAAGTCAAAAGCAAGGAGGGACACACAAGGAAGAATGCTGGAAAGCAATGACATGAGGTACAAGAACAATTTGGCAAAGAACCAGAGGGGTTTAAATACACACCCGGGATAATCAGACACAAGAATCAACAATCAGGGAGACACTGAGAGCGGAGGGCAGGAAACACAACCCTAAGTGAAGTGAGATACAACAGTGAATGACTTCAAAATAAAACAGGAATGACAAGACATGACACATGAGGATGAAACCAAAAGGAGAACTTAACCTTGAGTATTTCGAGGCAATAAAGGGCTCAATTTTAAAGCTACAATAATGATTGAATCTACATATTATGGAGAATATTTTGACACCAAATATGTGACGTTAGCTCAAGGGAAAGTGCATTAAATATTGCTCTTAAATAAACTATTTTCTTTTTCTTATATCTTATCTTACTAACTGAATGAACTCATTTAAAAAGGAAACTGACTCTGTTTCTAAATAACAGCTAATTGCATAGCTAATAACTATGCTTTGACTGTGTATATGTACAGTGGGCTTTCCATTACTAAGCTGTTTATAAGGTTGGGGAGCCAGGATGAGGAAGCAGTCTTCTTGGTATGGTGTCTTCCAGGGATGCCCACTTTGACTTCACCAGTCTCACAGAACTTGGTCCTAGGTTTGGAAATGGTACCAGGACTGAGACCAAATACAGCTGCCCCTTCAGCGCACCAGCTCCAGTTGCAAGGGATTTTAGCAGACTTTTATGGAGTGCTACCCACACATTTAGCTCTTTCCAAGAATGCACAATCCTTACAAGTTGTACCTCGTTGTAAAGACGACTAATCAGGCTTCCCAAGGATATTAAATACAATACCTAATGTTATTACTAAAATTAAATAAAGTTTCCAAACTTTTTTTGAGGAGTATAGACATATCTTATGTGAAGGGTAGTTATCACATAGATAACAATTTTTTGAGAATATATAAACCTGAGTTATCTTTATACCAGTCACAAAGAGGAAGGCTCAACAATAAGAGAGCATCATCAGTTTGAAGATGAACACTTTATTCTGTTATATGAATCATTTCAAAATCTCTGTTTTTGGCATGGGGTGATAAATTCAGTTATAATACACTGCCACCACTGCAATGCTGTCACATATTTTCTAGTAGCTGAGGTATAAACCTGCCCCCCCTCCGGTTTCATGCTTGTTAGTTTTAGCTAACTCTTAATTGCACTTATGTGTGACTGTGTATGTGTGTATGTGAAAGGGTGTCTGCCTAACCATGTCAGCTGTGTTGGTGCCTAATCCTGAGTGTAACCTGCCTCTTGCCCATCATCAGATAGGCTCCAACCCCCCTTGACCCCAAAAGGGAAAAGCGGATAATGGATAGTTCCTCTTAGGAGGGTAGCCTAATAACATATGAGCTGTTTCTGCCAGTGCTCCTGAAAGCTGTGATTAATGACCTGATCAGGGAGGTGAGCTGGTTTATTGACTGGTGTAACATTTTGGTTTTTTATTAGGGAAAACTCTTCTTTTATGTTTTGGATCCCTCAGGCAAGTACCCTTCTGCACCATCTCATCAGAGAATCAATGAAGACAATCACACACAGAAACCACCAGACACTGACACTTAGTCCTTACCCCCATCTTTAATTGATAACAAAAAAAAAATCCTCTCATTTATTCCTTGCTGAAAATCTGAGCCCATCAGGACCAAAACAAAAAATGGTATGTTGTTTCTAAAACTAACAAAGCTTGAACAAAGTTTTTAATTAATTAATTAGTTGCATAACACTGTTGGAGAGTATGCCCCCATTCACAGCCACAAAAGTTTATCAGTCAAAAATTTTAACAAGAGTTTCTTTTCAGCTGACATTTTCTTGACAGTGAGGACCACCATCAGAATGGGGAAAAGGTGATTTCAGAGACTTTGAACATCACATGTTTGCCTGTCCTGTCAGAAAAACAAACAAGCAAAAACAGAAACTGAGGCTACAGTTTGCAGGGACTCACCAAAATTGCACAATTGAAGATCAGAAAGCGTTGTCTGGCTTGATGGGTCTTAATTTTTGCTGTGACATCCAGATGATGTCGTCAAAATGTGGGGTAAACAACACGATGGTATGGATCCATCCTGCCTTATATCAGTGATGGTGGTGGTGTAATGGTGTAGGGGATATTCTTTAGCACACTTAGGGCCTCTTATAACCAACTGAGCATTATTTAAACACCACAGCCTACCTGACTATGCCCATCACTTAATTACCATTGTATCTGAAATCACAAAAATACACAACTAGTTATGGTTACATCAACAAAAAGCAGCATGTATGAAATTCAACTCCTTTCTTTCCAAAGTGCCAATGTTTTTTTCTTATAATGCTTTTATAGTAGCAATGAGCCATTTCTCTGAGCCTCTATGGATGACCTTAAAGTGAATGTCAATGTCCCAACCGACCTTACCAACTAAGACCAAAGTTACATCTGCTGTTTAACTGTTGTGCAGGGCGTCTCAACTTGGTGGCCATGGAGTGGTGCAGCAATGAATCCTTAAACTCTGAACGCTGTGGATTTCAAAGTTTGCTTCATCTCTTTAAGGATGGTGGCTGACAAGTTGCCTAGTAGGGAAACAAAGTTTGTCTGTGAGACTGAACTTCATCATTTTTGATTGTCTTCAGTTGACTTCATTAGAGGAAGGCTGGAAGCATTTTAGTGGCAACATTACATTAGTCAAACATGTTGTAGTCCCTGAGTATTCTGGCAATGCTCATTAGGTATACTGGTGAATAGGTTGCCCAGCGTCAGCTGAGCTCCAGCCCCCTGCAACCATGAAAGGGACAGGCAGTACAGACAATGTATGGGTAGATGAACAATATTCACTTTTGGAGTCCACCGTGATGACAGAATGTATGTATAAGAGTCAGTTTTTTTGGATAGCAGCATTGAAGACTTCATCGAAAAAAGTGTGGCAACCACTGCCCTAATTAGCAAGGTGTTGAAATGCTGCTCCAAAAAAATTAGCCATGAATAATAAAAGCTTGTTGTTGTCTTCATCTGTCCTCACCCACTAACACTGGGCTGATTAGGGTGTTATTAATGTCCTCTGGTTGGACAAGACAACTTCCACTCAAGGCTTTGGGCTATGAAAAACAATAGGAAATGCAAGCATGGATGTCTAGATGCTTGTGTGAATGTGTGTGCACATACTTGTATTCATGGCTCTTTTGGCCTGTGTGCGTGAGGCAGTGATTAGTGCATGTCAGGGGCACTATGAGTATTGTAATGGATGGGGCAGGCATGGAGGTCCCCTGTGGTGAGCTGATGGTGTATAAAAGAGACCTGCTTCTGGACACATGCACTTTTAGAATTTGGATGTACACCAGCCTTTGCACTGGAAAGAACGGCAGGTTTTTTGCTTTAGTTTTGATGTTGCATAGAAAGAAAAGCATTTGAATGGGCTTAAACTTACCTGAAAGTTGTTGCTTATTCTCAGAGGAAAGTGACATAAAGAGAAACCTTGGAAAATCTGACAAAATAGCAGATTCTTTCATATCATCTCTTCAGTGCATCTTTAAATAATGAATGGTAAGTTGCTTTTTTATGATTACAAATTTGATTTAAAAAAAAGTCTATAATCCAAAACTTTGACATTTATCTCTTCTCCTGTGCTTTTTAATTATTGCTTTTCCAGGCCCACAGCTGTCTCAGAGCTGTGAACTATCAATGTCCTGCTGTGCAAACGGAGGGTCGCTGTCCAGCGCCAAGGCCCCTCAAGTCAGTGGAGTCAGGGTTCAGCTTGAAATGCATGCGCTTTGGCAACAATTTGACCAGCTCGGCACAGAGATGATCGTTACTAAAGCTGGAAGGCAAGCTTTCACTCTGTTCCTTATCTTGCACTGCTATACTTTTGCCTTCGGGTCTCTTATTCACATTAATGTTCACGTTATGCAGGAGGATGTTTCCAACATTTCAGGTGCAAATCTCTGGAATGGATCCTGCTGCTGAATATGTTCTCCTGATGGATTTCATCCCCGTGGATAATAAACGATACAGGTACGAGCCATGAAATAAGAAAATGAGATTTCTTATCTCATCAACTCATAATCATTTTGATCCCTACGCATTGTGTCCACATTTGTGTATCATGTTTTTTTTTTTTTCAAAACCCATTATGGGAAATGTCATTTGGTCAATACTCAAACCATAACAGTAGCTACTTTCTTTTTTGGGGTGTCTGTAGCTTAGTTTGGAGTAATGCTTGATGGTCAATTTACTCTTTTTGGCTGCTTCAGTGACCAACTAAATAGCATCAGAGAGTCAGCTCTCGTAGCAGCTGTTGCCAGGTAACTCCTGTTTGTAATTATTTGTCTTAGCTGTCTTTTCATTGTGATTCATTTTGGTTAGATTGTTATTGCAAATTTAATTAATCAGCACTGAAATTTACAAAGAAAGCCTGTACATGCTCAAAGGTAATATAGACCATTTTAATACTGATGATATTTGGTGCTCCAATGATATTCAGTCGTAATAATAAAGGCATTTTGTTGATGTGGACAGCTAATGTTAGACAACATTGCTACAAACAAACATCAGTGACATTCCTAATTACTTTAACAGGCATTAAAAAGATTCTGAGTGATTGTCATACATCCAGTGGTAGCTTTGTCTTAATTCTTTTACTGAGGCCAAGTCTCCTACAAAATCAAAATGATTTAAAATAAAAAGCAAGTCAAATGATGAGCAAATTTTACTTGTTTTAAATCTGTGAAGATGGATACACTGTAGTCATAATGAGATGAACATGGCCATTAACAATAGGCTGTGACATTTTGACAATAAGATAATTGAGTCACTTTATTTCAAAGAATAGTGTATTTTTACAAGATGTCAAAAAAGGTTTGCTTGATATGACTGGGTCTTTGAACCCTGAATAATGGTAAATTTAAGAGATTTTTCAGGCATAAATCCAGTCTACTTAATAAAGGCCAAGAATCACTTTCAAATATTGAGGGATTTACAATGACACAAAATAAAATGATTTTATTTTGAAGATCCATTATTTTTTAAAGAGAATCCAAGAAATTATTTGAGTTTCATTTGAAAAATCCAGTCTATATTATCAGGAAAATAGGGGCTACCAGCCCTTTTGGGCTCATGTAAAATCATACAAATTGGGATTTGACTTAAGTTCAAGCCATTCACAGACAAAGAGGCAAATCGGGGCAAGGACCTTAAATCCTCCTAAAATGGCAATCACCAGACTTTTAGCAAAGTCAACCACAATCCTATGAATGAATAACCTTAAACCATAATGAATTAAAAATGGGTAAGTTATTTAAAAAAATAACTCCCATCATATAATGAGAGGAAATAGGTACTTGTACTCCTCAGATCAAAGCTTTTTTTGAACTAAGGCTTTATGTTGGTATTTACCCATATCGTGGTACAAATATATATAAATAAATAAATAAATAAAAATTATACATATGTGTGTGTGTGTATATATATAAAGGATTCATCTTTATGTGAATTCCAGTGCTTTTGCAGTCAGTCTCAAGTTGACACTTCTACCTTCACTTCATTTTTCTGCACCATAGGCGGCTGCTTTGTTTGAAACTTTGTTTAAATGCATTTATCCCTTTTATTAAAAGTTAAAGTTAATGGTAGTTTTTTTAAATTCCATATTACAGAGCAAAACTTCACTCACAAAAAGCACAGTAATCTTTATTGTGAACTGTGACTTCATATTCTATTTCACAAACACTGACAGTTAAATAACCTTTGACCTGAACACATTTTTGAAAATCTTTAAAAAAAAAATTGTAATATTAGCATAATTTTGACTAACACAAATAATTTAAAAAAGATTGGGGTGATTCTCGTATAGTTTCATGACAGAGTAGAGCCACCTTTCTGGTTCCTTTTTCAAGTTCTTCAATTTAAATGCTCCAATCTACCTGAATAGTCCTTTTTACACATCTAAAATGTGCTTATGTATGTATCAGATATGCTTTCCACAGCTCATCCTGGTTGGTGGCAGGGCGAGCGGATGTTGTAGCCCCGAGCAGAATGCATTTCCACCCGGACTCACCTGCTTGCGGAGCCCAGTGGATGAAGCAGACTGTGTCCTTCGACACACTAAAGCTCACCAACAACCTGCTAGATGATAACGGCCATGTAAGTCAGTGTTCTTTATCGACCTCTTACTACTTGTACTTATCATAAAAAAAGTTAAAAAGTATTAACATTTTTTTTTAAAAAGACAATATAACTGAGGACATTATTTTGATCTGAATCCCCTGCTGTTGTTGTTGCTTATCAGATGATACTGAACTCCATGCATCGTTACCAGCCGCGTTTTCATGTGGTGTACGTGGATCCAGCTCCCAACAGCCACCTGAATGCGTTCAGGAACTTCTGCTCCTTTTCCTTCCTAGAGACACGCTTTATGGCTGTCACTGCCTATCAGAACCACCGGGTATGTGGCCCAGATAGAGAGGGTTTAATATCACCCATGTTTATTATCAGTACTATACAACTCCTTATGCAGGACACTCCCTACTGTGTTTCCTCTCTTTTCAGATCACCCAGCTAAAAATTGCAAGCAACCCATTTGCCAAAGGCTTCAGGACCACAGACCCCCATGACCGGTAGGTATCTGTCAGTCAGAAAATTAAAAAAAACAACAAAAAACAACCTTGTTTCTGCTGTTATGATAATGTTGAGGGGATTTATTTGAAGTTAGTGTCTTGTGGGTGTTGTTGGTAAGTTGACAGAGGCAGGGTCAGAAACTGATATTAAACATTTGAAGGTGGGTGGGTGGTGGGTTAGAGCTCCACCTGCAGTCAGAAAGGCTGGAGAGAGACAGACGCCACACAAGGAAGTTGCTAAGATGTAAAGCACTGGAAACAATGATAAACTAAGGTAACAATTTTTTACCATGCAGTTTTTGTTTATGTTTCTACTTTATGCTCTTAAATAGAATAGACTTGGATCAAGTTCAAGTCATGTCTTAAGGAGAAGTCTGTGGTTAAGACAAAATGATCCTAGGCCAGACAGCGTTGACATTCATACAGAAGAGTTATAGAGTGTGATGGCCAGGGGCAGGGTTGACCTATGGTGCTCTGTGGTTCATCGTGGTGATAATCATGAACTGAGCTTCCAAGTACTGCGTCATCCACACACATACCCCATTAGACAGAAGAGTTTTGCACTTATGTAAGTTAGATCACGTAACATTTTAATGTTGTATGCATTATGCAATGAGATGTATAATTTTATGGACTTACCAGCCATCCATTCAGTGCATTGTCTTACGATGGGATTGGTATAGCAGCATGACACTACACTTAAAGGTCACATATCACACAAGATCCTCTTTTCATTGTTTTCATACACAAATGTGACCTGTTGTGCCCTCAAACCGCTCAGAAAATGTGTGCTGAAAAAGTCTGCCTGAAATATTTCCCTTTGTGATTTCATGAAGAAAAATGCTCCTCCAAATAGGAGACACTCCCAAAGCCAGATGGACTGTATTTTTTCTCATCAGTAGAGCCAGGCAGCTTCAGTGAAAAGAATAGCTCTGGACAAACATGCTTGTTTTTCCCTGTGACTAAAGGCCTGAAGACCTAGTGGATCAAATTGTTTACTTTTGATAGAAATGCCCAAACAGCAACTCCTGTATGTGGTGAAAAGGGGGGACAAAACTTTTCATTCCTGACTGCTGTCTGTGCAGAGGCCCCTACATCTGGCTAGGATTCAGGGTCAAACACACAGGATTGAACTAAAGAAGCTCTGTGTTGTGCTGTAAACGTCTAAGTACAACGCTCGAAAGCCACAGCAACCTCCACCTTTGGGCAGATGCAGCTCGTGAGAATCTTGGGAAAATTCTTCTGCATTTTTTCTTTTCACTTTCTTGCTAAGAATATGAAAAAAAGCACAACATTAGACATATTTCTGTAAAGATAAAGATGTTATTTGCCAGTTTCATGAGCAAAACAGGGTTTAAAATTTCCCAGTGGGGACTTTTGCGTATAGGCTACTGGTCAAAGCTCTGTTTTAAGAACTGTTTGGGAGCTTGGAATTAAGATTAAAAACTATTAAGATTAAGTTTTATGCAATCCATACTTTTGCCTTAAATATATATATATATATATATATATATATATATATATATATATATATATATATATACACATTAATTATTGTTATTTTAGCAATAAGGCTATAAGGCTACTGTATTAGTTTGGTAAAGAAGAACAATTTTCCTTTTATGTCAGCATAAAGCATACACTTGGACAGCTTTTACATTTGATTCATAATGTTTTTTTTAATTTGGAGTGCCAAAGCTAAATACAAAAGTTCTACATAAAAAACAGGGTGACAGACATAAGTTCTTACCCTGCATCTTAAACAATCCATATACTTCTAATTTGTCAAAGAAAGTGTATAATTTTAATGGCTTTTAGTCATTCAGTCACATCTGAACACAGTTGGCCTGTTTGAGGAACACATTTTTCCAGTAAAACTCAATTGATACCGTAACAGGATCATAGTTCATCTTTATCAGTAAGTGTCATCAGCTGGTACACAGAGATAAGGCAGCAGCTGACATGATAGCCAATCACTGACCTTGTATTCAAAGATGATTCACATGGGGAGGTTTGTTTGTCATTAATCTGATAGAGATGCCAATGAAACGATTTTGGGGGATTTTCAAAAGTGCTTTGGTGTACAGACAGCCATCCCTCCCTACATGTCTACATGTGTAGTGCATAGGGTCCATAGACTGTGAAAAGGGGACAAAGCCATGTGACATCAGCCCTAACATAATCAAAAGAGCCTTTGGAACATTGATGATATGTTTTAATGGATGTTGCCACAGTGCACAGGTCAGCTTAACCAAACCTTAGTTCAACCTGCTCACAGACAGAGAGGCCATGTTGAGGCAGAACCTAAGGCTGTCTGACCAATAGTGACTCTATGTTTCCAGAACAGGAAATCCTTAATAAAGGGTTAGAAAAACGTACACAATATTTTTTGTGGAATAAAGTAGAGGTGGATTAGGCAGTAGGGTTGAAAAGTGTCTGCCAGCGGTGGCTGCATGTTTTGGGGGCTGGGGGGCTGAGGGTAAGGACCATGACCAGTTTTTGTTTTTAAGGAAATCAAACAGATACAGAAAACAGTGAAATTGTGACAAGAAAAGGCAACAGCAAATAATGTATGTTGTTTAAAGTATTTAAGGGGGTAGTTCAGTACTTTTAAAGAGGAGCTGTATGAAGCTAATTTCATTTGTAGCGTTAGCCACAGTGTTTTTGATCAGCACTTCCCCTATAAGGCTGGAGATATATTTGCTGTTTGTCCTCGTGTCTGTTGGTGTCAAGAATGTTATTGTTTATATACAATACTTGCCTGTATGTGTTAGTTACTAGAGGATGCAAAAAGGCATCAGGCTGTATGTAGGTGCCTGTTGTGTTAGAAGTAACCTGCAAACATGGCAGTAATTCTGAGAGTCTAAGTAAAAACCAAAAACCGTCAGGTCGAACTTAAAGTCACCAATTTTCTCGGTCACTCGTTAAATTAAAACACTGGGATTATTTCCCTAATTCCTGACTCCTAAAAAAAGCATTTATCAGTCATCAGATGCACGGACATGTGTTTATGTCTGTCCAGTGTCACACACTGTTTACATGATAATGACTTAGGACTTGATATATCAGTTTGTCTTTGAAAACTTGTAAAATTTCTGTTACAGTTGTTCCTGTTGCATTAATTTTGGAAGATGTGCAAAATTGATGCACTGAATTGATGCAGGGGGTGCGTAGCAGACGTGTATATCTCCGGGTAAGGAAGGAAACCAGCATGGAAGTGGTGCCTTTACAAAGGGGCATGCTGGCAGAAAAGTTGAGTTTTGAAAACGTATTCAGTACATTAAGCAATCACTTCAACAGTGGCAACGTTTATATGCAGTCAATATTTGGGTTAAGATCAATATTCCGGTTTCTGAAACATTTGGAATAACCCAGATTACATGTGGGAGCAAACAGGGTTATCCCTCTAAGCATAGTATCCCGAACAAAACAGTGATGCACAGGGAACGTCATCACGCACGGAGAATGTCATGATGCAATGCGTGTCATTTCCGCTTCTTCTTCCTGTATCCAATGGCAACGAAACAACAGCAGCAGCATGGCGGATAATAAATGGCCCGGAGCAGCAAACAGTCGGCTTCGTTTGCACTTTGGTGCTGGTACTAACCGAACCAGCACTTGACACTATTCTTTGTCAGTTTCTTCATTAATGGAAGACGAGAACGTGAAGAATTAGGAAATCGAGCCAGAGCTGTGCCATGTTACAACAAGTACTTCCTGTACTCAATAGACCAAGATTCCTTGCAAAAAGAACATGCACAGTACACAACTTAATGTTCCTTCGACGAGGCTATCCCGATCGGCATATACATGACCAAATATTTGGGTTAGAAAAGGAGTAACCCAGGGGTGATTTTCTGTTTTTTAGAAACCGGAATATGAGCATTTTCCTCTTTTTTTAAAGTTTTTTTTGTGTTTACATGGCTGCACGCAACCGGGTTATTGCTTATATTCCGGTTATGAAAGGTTTAATGACTGCATGTAAACGTAGCCACTGACTCTTTAATCTGTTGTTACCTTAAACTCAATAAATTACACTTAGCTCTTGGCCCCCTCTGCAGCAATTTAAAGCCATGTTGGTTTACAGGGGCAGCTTTCAATATAAATCAAATTATATGACAATGCTGAAGGAGATATTTAAACAAAGACAAAACATTTTCAAGGTAATTAGTCTTCAAACAAAGGCTAACACTCTGCTCAGGATGAGCATAAAAACAACTGAGAGCAAACAACTTCCCAAGTTATTATGATAAACACTTTGTTGTTGTAGGCTATCATTTTAAGTGCCTTGATGTTTGTATTTAACTTTATTGCACACATCCATGATATTAAACTTAACAAAGGAAAAAGATCCCTCAAACCACCTCACTTCAAAACACTGAACATTTCCTTTAACCCGTTCCATTGCTTTGCAGCTGCAATAAGCAATATCCTTCTATCACTGATTATGATCATTTACGACACCCTTTTTTTATTATTTCAAGTTACCACTGATAAAAGACATGGTCTATTGATTTTTTTTTATCTATTTCATTTCATTAAGTAATTGGGTCCTAAGTTATAGAGGTATGCAGACATGGTATATGTATTTAAACTAGAAATTATTTTGTCAAACTACACAAATGTGCAAGGTGGGGCCTCATGAATTTGCATAGGGCCTCACTTTCACCAGAAAGGGTCCTGCATACAGACACTGCCATATGACTGTATGTGACTAAATGCTGTGATGTGTGTATATGTGTGTGTTCAGGGGAGGTCATTCTGGACTCGTGGCAGTGTGGTGCCCACCAGAGGGCAGAACTGAGCCACTCAGTGCCAAACATGGAGATCAGAGAAGGAAGGGGTCAGACACTTTATCAAGTAAGTTTTACATTGTTTTTAACACTTGAGTCAAAACAAAACAAGATAGATGGATAAACACATACATACATTAAAACAGGAAAATAGATAGATAGATAGATAGATAGATAGATAGATAGATAGATAGATAGATAGATAGACAAACAAAACCTTTAAAATCAATCATTATTCGGAAAAAAAGAAGATAATATCACAAACAAAAACTGTCTCCATGTTTTTGCCGAAATTGCAATCCATTTTGTTTGTTGGAATTTTTTTGACTTGCCACACTACTTTGATGCTTGCCACAAGTATTATGAAAAAGTATTTGAGCTGTGTATTAACTGTCCAAAATAATTCCTAAACACATATATATTACAAAAACTGCCATTAAACTCAAACCCTAGCATTGATTTGAACATCCCATATTTATTAGGGCCTAAGCACAAAACTTGTGTGAGGACCTATTTGTAATTCCTTTGGGTCTAAAAAGAGTCGCTGATTTGTTTATGTGAACAAAAATCTATTATTGGAAAATCAGGGCTGGTGAACATTTTGGTGTTTTTTTTGATCTTCAGAAAACTTAATTGGGATCCCATTATTCTTGACATATCCTACTCCTCTACAAGTTTATAATAATAACTTAGTTTATTCTGCACCTTAAAAACAAATGTTCACAAAGTGCTTTAACAGACAAAACAAAGGCAGAAAAAAGGCATAACTCTGGGAACAATAAAATCAACAATCAGGTCAACAGAGACCAAGAGAGTCAAAGGAAAAGGCACAGAGGGTCATGTTAATTAAAGCAACAAAAGGAAAGAAATTAGTAAACTGGTAAGATGGAAACAGCTGAGGTAATTTAGGAATACACCAAATCTGTACAGCTCACCATGTCAACATGTGCAGGTGAAGAACATTGGTGAAAAGGGTATTTTGTTTTATGTATAATGACAAGGAGATGACAAGACAATAAATAGATAATAGATTTATAGATACATAGATAAATTTATGACTGTTGAAAGTTGACGGCATCACATTAGGAAGACGGAAAAGAAGAGGGCAGATAGAGGACAGGTGAAAGAGAAAAAATAAATAAATACATAAAATAAAATAGAATAAAATAATAATAATAAAAGGGAGTATATTAAAACAAGAGAAGATGGTAAAAACAGGACTAAAACATTAAGAAACCAGTGAGGAGATTAAGAACAGTAGAGTTTAAAAATAGTAAAATAAATAAGTAAAAAAGGATCATGTTAAAGCAAGTCTAGTTTACACTGGTCCCACATGTCTCAAGATGAATTTTTTAAGTTTCTTGCTCCAAAAGCCACTCATGTACTGGAATTATGCAAACACCTCTGTTGAATTCCTGCTCAGAAAAAAAAAAGCTTTTTTTGTCCAATCCTAATGAGCTGTATCTAACCACCCCTTAGAAAGATAATGCGGCTTTAGCTTTCAAGCACTGTGCTCCAATGTTTACTGTGGCTGTGCAAACATAGGTAGACATGTTCCTTCCACTGAAGCTTGCTACGGGCTGAACAAACACCTTTCTCAGGTGTCTTTTGCATAATGTGTGACCTTTAATTTTCATTTTTATTTTTGACCAACATGAATTGACTTTTCTAAATTAGATGAAAGTGGTAAGCCTTTAGGTTGTGACACCATTTCTAGAAGTGACCAGCTTCTAGCCTGTTGTTTCTTTTGTTTTTCTTCTGAGAGTAATATAAAACCTGCTTCTATTCTTTAATTCATAATGTCACCAATTAACAAGAACTGGAAGTTGTGGACTGTATCGAAAAAATATTTAACCACTTATCCTTTAGCATGGTTTTGATAATAAAAAACCTCTCCTTCCTGCACCCTCAGGACAAGGAGATGTGCTGTTGGAAGAGCAGTGTGGACTTCTACAGCACTATCGAGATTCAGCGGGACTCACCATGGAGAGAAAAGAAGAGGAAAGTACTTTATTAATGCCAGCTTCCCTCCTTCCTAATTCCTCTTACTGGGACTGTCCAGGATCATCACAGGAGAGAGGCAGTCTATCATAGTGGAAACAAGGACTAAGCAAGATGGCTTTGAGTGAAATATGACTTTTCATGACATTGCAGTTTATGTATGACAGTGATGTTGTATTTTACATCTAATTCACACCACCATTTTATCTGAATGACTAAAGTCCTTGATCAGACCATGTCTGTTCCAATACGGCAAAAAAATCTGCATTGACTCCATATAACACTATAAACACTACCAGCAGAGTCACATTATACTGCAGCTGACAATGTTTTGGGATTTGCTAAAAGTTATTTTAAAATGAGCATCCCAACCAAACTTAGAGATGACAACAGCATAGATAATATTGTACTTCGGTCTCAAGCAAAAATCTGAAAAATTGTGCTGATTCCTTATTGTACTGTATATATACTATATGTAAGTTGTTTTCTAAAGTAATTAAAAGGCGTGTTAAAGATATCTAAGTCTGATCTTTACTTTGCATAGACTGCATTGTTGGTTAGAAAATATACCCCCCTCGTCTTTGATGATAGGAGGTAGAAGTGAATGTGATGAATGTGTGATCATGTGACTGACACTGCAGTTATCAAAACTACGATACACAGAATGCTTCACAGTTTCAGGACCATCACCAGGAAGTGTCTAGAATTAAATTGTGGCACCACACACATTAAAGCTGCTCTGTTGCTTTAAAGGATAAGTTCGGTTTCTACAGCTTTCACATAGTTTATAGAATGAAGTAGAACAATATACTCACCCAGAAGGCTTTCCTGATCCAAACGGTGTTTCGGGAGATATTTAGATCCAAAATTGAGCGGCGGACATCCGTATAAATGGTAGCAGACAGGGCATGTATAGCGCCGCTCCTTAAACTGCATTAATCGTCCAAAAACTCATTAGTTTCACCAACATTTCATCATGGTCCGCTCGCGCTACTCCTCCACGACAGTCCGGTGTCACTCCATCCATGTTTTTGTGACTGTGCTGACCTCTGAACTGAAAAGTTTCTTTCCGGTTGCGCGCATGCGCAGTACGGCTCATTGTTTCAGCGGCGAGCAGTGGCTACACAATAACTTTCTTCTTCCAGTTTTGTGCAAAATGGACGAATATCTATCAGATGAAGATGTTGTGGACGAGAACTTTGAATATGATGGGTGTCCTTACAGTTTCGAGCCAGAGTATACAGATGAGGAGCTCATCGAAAGGAGGACGCGGAGGCAAGAAACTTTTCAGTTCAGAGGTCAGCACAGCCACAAAAACATGGATGGAGTGACACCGGACTGTCGTGGAGGGGTAGCGCGAGCGGACCATGATGAAATGTTGGTGAAACTAATGAGTTTTTGGACGATTAATGCAGTTTTAGGAGCGGCGCTATACATGCCCTGTCTGCTACCATTATACGGATGTCCGCCGCTCAATTTTGGATCTAAATATCTCCCGAAGCACTGTTTGGATCAGGAAAGCCTTCTGGGTGAGTATATTGTTCTACTTCATTCTATAAACTATGTGAAAGCTGTAGAAACCGAACTTATCCTTTAAGTTTTGGTGACAGGAGCGGCCACATGAGTACAGAAAATTCTTTGTCATATTCAACACACCAGTTTGACATGATCTGACCAATGGTGATATGGTCACAATGTCAAAATGGTCAGCAGGTAATCCTGCTGTTGGTCAGCAACAATTATCAGGTAGGCTGTGGTGCTAAAATTATAGTAAATTGCTACTAAGTGGCCCAAAGTGCAAAAAGAAAATATTCCCCACACCATTACACCACCCCTCTGCAGCCTAAACTGTTACAAGGATGGTTTCATGCTTTCATCAGACCAGGCAACATTTTTCTTTTGCTCTATTTTGCAGTTTTGGTCAACCTGGGAGAATAATGGCTTCAGTTCCCTGTTAGCTGATTCTGATGACCTACATACAAAGATACTCCAACCATCAGTGAGTGAATGTGAGAGTGAAGGGTATGAATGTGTAGATGTAGATGTGACCTGTAGTGTAAAGCGCTTTGAGCAGTCAAAGAGACTTGAAAAAAGCTATACAAGCTCAAGTCCATTTACTATTTTACCAGTTATTGTTGCCAAGTTTAGGCAAGGCAAGTTTATTTATATAGCGTCCTTTAGAGCAGGAAGAGGAATAACCTATGAGCAAGATGACAGCAGGAAGTGACAGCAGGAAGTGACACTTACAGGGATTAGCATAGATGCTAACAGCTTTAATAGCAGTTTCATTCGATCGTGACTGCATTTCTTGACTTCATTAAAAACAAATATCAACACAACAAACTTCTCTATAGTTAGGATATTTTTGCTCCACTTCCGACATGTTTTTATGAGTTTTTTTACGAAGTGGCTCACGTTCTGTAATGCAGTTGTGCCCACTTATGACATTATTATATTTAAATAATAAATGTTGATTGATGGAATGATTGTCCATTACCTGGCAGATATGCATCTGAAAGGTTAAGCCCTTCCCCAAACTCTTTCTATGGGCCCTTTCCCAGATGGACTGGTGAAATATATTGAGCGGTCCATCTGATGTGCCAGGTTACTTTTCAGCAACCAGGCGATACAAGGCTCTGATGCTTCACACAAACATCAGAACACAATGATAAAGGAAAAAAGAAAAACGCGTCAGAAGAAAAGAAATAAAATCAAAGAAATTAGATGAAATGAAACTTAAAGAAGACAAACAGCTGTGATGTTGTAGTGTGCTGCAACATCACAGCTGTTTGGCAGTCATACTATATACTTCTACCAAACACATATGTAGCATATGTTATGGACACTCTGGAAGCTCTCTGAATAAAATTTCAACATGTATTTGTGTAAAAGCCAACATTTTATAGTAATTAGATGTTTTAGAGCAGCCGCCTGATTTTTCATCCAAAATGTACTTTGACTTTGAATTTGAACAAAATCTATATTCTTATGTTTGCTCTGAAGATTTCAGACAAAGTTAAAATTAAATTAATTTTTCATAAACATAAGAAATAATGAGAAAAAAATGTTAGTGTAACAGGGTTTAGACCTAGGGTGACAGGGTTAAAGGACAAATACAGTTACAATTAATTTCTTCCTTAATTTGCTGTTAGCTTATTCACCTTTGACCTTGGTGAATCAGAGTGATTCTTTTAACTTTGGCAGCTCTTTTTGCATTTTTCCTCTGTTTTCTTTGTTCCTTCAGTTTTCAAGTTGTGTTAATTTCTTCTTCAGCTTGTTTTTTTTTCTGCGGTAGTTTTTGTGCCTAGAGTTGCAACCCAGATCATTTTTGCTCAGATTCTGTTTTATTATACGTATCAGCTGGGTTGAGTTTGGCAAAGCCGGACACGCCCTTTTTCCTAATCCCCTCTCCTCCCTCTTTCTGACAACAATTTTTCTGACACACTTTCCATTGCTCATTGCACTATCCTTGAATATCCTGGCTTTTGAGACTTCCCTGGGGCTTGTTCTGAACTGTGTGGAGTAGTGGTTAAGTTCCTCTTTGCTTTTCTCCTCTCCTTTCTTCTCCTGTAAGCTGCACTCCACATGTTACACTTCTGTCACTGTTCCCTGTCACTTTAAAGGTCCCATGTCCTGCCAAATAGTTTTTCTTTGCTTTTAATGTTGTTAGATGGATCCTGGGAAGCAGAAGAACATTACACCTTTTACTTTTTTTTTTTTTTTTTTTTTTTAATTTCTAGGGGTTTATGTCATAGCTATACAGCTCTCACCTTTATGTGTGTTTTCTGCTTGTAACAGGCAGACTGGATGACTGTTAAAAAAGTCCAGTCTGCTCATACCATCCTGTAGCCTCCCTGCCCCCTTATATCTGAGTGTTTCCAAAGGGGGAAGGAAAAAGAGCTGCATTTGATCCTCTACAGAAACAAAATTTGTCATTTTAATCAACTTAAATTGAATCCTTGCTAAATAGACAACATTATAAACAGTCAAACGCCAGGATGTGGAATCTTTAAGTCACTGGTTCTTTTTTTTCTGCCTCTACATTCTTTCCCCGTCTCTGGCGTTCACTCTGCAGCTTTTTCTTCCTTCTTTCAGGATCAAAATTAATATGTGCCCAATATTTTTTCTGCCCTTCTGCTGCTGTTGTTGTTGGTGCTTCAAAAACGTTGATGTTGGATGTTACAGCTTCAGTATATTGTATTTTACCCAGTCACACAGACGTAACAACATGAACATTACAGCTGACATGGATGTGGGATAAGAATGTCAAATTATGCAATAATTCATTTAAATAATTGGATAAATTCAAAACCAAAAGTGTTTAACCCACAACCCCATCACAATCTCACAACCTTATTATGATAATAAAATTAAAAAAGTACAGGGTTGAGTATGACAGGGTTGTGATTTTTGCACGAAATGGCTGCCAAGCCTCATGTGGTGAATACCAGGATATCAAATGGCATGCATGAGATAAAGAAAACATCTTTATTTTTTAAATAACAAAGGTCACTTTCAAAAACAATACTTTTCCGTCTTTTTTATGTGATGGTGTTGAGTCATTATGCTTGACTGCCATTTTATTACACGAGACTTTACTCAAAATATCGTAAAAAGAGGCAGCTAAGTACCTCTTTCTGGTCTCTTTCTGGTCTTTCAGAAGAATTTAATAATGCCAATTTCTGTTGTACATGCTCATGGGGTTCAAACCATTATTTTTGTGGGGGGAGAACACTTTGTGTAACGGGGTTTAGGTGTTATTGAAGGACAGAATTAAATAGTAATATTTTTATTAGTAATTATTCATTTATATTAAAATAATTCATTTCCATCATAAAAGCACAGATAGATATTTATGTTCATAGAAAAACAACATGGCCCTTTAACTTATTTTGCTTATCAAATGGCATATTCGTTTTCATGGAAAGCCATTAGGGACATGTTATGGTGTCAACTGAAAAACAGCATAATTTTGAATTTTAGGATAACGTCTAATGCAGTGATTTTACACCTGTCTAAGGGGACATTTTGACAGAAATGAAAACCTTTTCAAAATAAATGTTGGTGGCTGAATATACAAATGACACTTAAAAACTTCAGAGGGACTAAAATCTGACCGGATGGGAGGAATGAATCATTTACTGTCGGTTGGGGACCGGAAAGTGCTAAATGCTAACTTCTGCGTTTTTGGACTCAGTCCCACAGCACTCTATCGCAATTTGTGTTTGTGAGATTGTCTTATTTTGAAACAACGTTTCGGAAGTGGTGTTGTTTTGCCTCAATGCATGACGGTGGTGCTGCTGGCGCTCTCTCGTAGCTCCTGAGGATGCAGCGGGGTGGATGGAGGAGGAGGAGGAGGAGGTGAAAGACTGGAAGTCGGAGAACAGAATGAACGGGTTAGAGGGGTGAAGGATGTGGATTACAGGAGACGGTCGGTCAGAATGCCTGCCAAGGATGTTTTGGGTCGCAGGACGAGGAGATTAGCGGAGGAAACAACAAAGGCCTGCGGTTTGTTGATTCGCTGAGCTCACAGAGGGAGCCTGCAAGACACCCGTCCTCTCAAATTATCCTTGACGCCGAGGGTTCCGGGGTTAACTGAGGTTTTTTATCCATTAATGTTGGCTGTTTTATTCGTTCATGTTGCGTCTGCGTTAATAAGTTTGTCTGTATATTAAGAGAAGGAAACGGGAGGAAGAGAGTAACCCCGTCCCCTTTTACATTTGTGGCTGAACTGCCATCATGGCTTTAGCCGTCATCTTAGCATCACCGCCACCTGATCTCTCCTCTGCTGCGACCGACAGGATGTCAGACTGAACCAGCGCTAAAACACCGGAACACAACTTAATCGAGTTTCATCATGGAGGCGTCGTCGTTACAGCCCTGCTTGTGGACAGGTCTGTTCCTATGGACGATGTTGTGTCTGCCCTATAACGGTCAGTCCACGCCGGACGCCTCAGGCCTGCCTCGAGCCATCCGCGTGCCACTGCGGCAAGGTGCTCGCGCTGAACCGCTCCTGCCACCTGCCGCTGCCGCAGCCGACGGGAGCGACCGACGCGGCAACGCGAGGAAAACTGCTGTGCGCAAGCGGAGAGGAGCGGCAGGGATCAGCTTCGTGAACATGATCGATAACCTGCGCGGAAAGTCGGGGCAAGGGTACTACGTGGAGATGGCCGTGGGCTCTCCTCCACAGAGGGTAAGGATGAATTGTTAATAATGTAGATTTTTTAAAAGCCTCCTGAATTTACAGTTAAGGGCTGGACAAAATAACCTTGCAAGGCACCCGGATTTGCACAAGTTCAATGTCTGTCATTTGGCAGATCCATCTGGCAAAGCTATAGACCAAAAGCAGTTGTTCCCATTCATAAAATGATATGTTCAATATCTTGTTGAGGACAAAGAGGCAGTAGATTCGGAAGTAGGTCTGTTGTGCTAAAGACAAGAAGTGACTGCAACCCCCTGATTAGGCCATACTGAATGTGACATATAATGAATATGACATATGAAGTATACATTTGTCAAATCATTTTCCAGGTTAACTGAAAGATTTGCCCACCCCATTCACTTTCTCTTGGATGGTGTCCTGATGGATTTGAAATATATCCCAAGGATATGTGTAACAGCTCATCTGGCATGTCAGCCTGGGAAATTAGGTTCATGAATTTTGAAAAGATAGCAATTCATATTAAAATCATATGTGGTGTTCATCAGGGTTCACCATCCTGTAGATCTTAATCTACTGGAAGATCTCTTTGTCATCTCTGGAAAGTCTTTAACAGTACATGAGTCAGGTCTTTATCAGTCACACAGGTTGGAACGTTTCACTTTCACCATGACATACATGGATCTGGTGATCCAGCTGCTTTGCAAGATTAGTAAGGTCTAACCAACTTCTGTTCACCTCATGAGATTGTGGTATTAGAAAGACATTCAGACAGATTAAAACGTGTTTAACACTGACGTTGCACCACTCTTCAACTCTCTCTTTGTTTTAGGCTGCATAAGTTGTAAAATGCAAATGTGGCTTAAAATCAACTGATACAGTATTCCACCCCCCACCCCCACACCCACCCCCCCAACACATTGATGGATTGAGGATTGTACCCACTGGCTTGTATATGGACAAAATTAAAGACTGATTATTTAAAGGAAGTACTTGTTGAAGTCTTAGGGCATCTTCAGGTGGAAAATGTTTGGTTTATGTCATGGAGTTTTGGACCAGCTGGATGCCTCTTTTAGTGTTTTGAACTGATCAACAGCAGATGTCAAGTTATCTCGCGGGTATAATCTAAACCTGAGCTATGAAGTGGATAAACTTTTACTTGTAGTTTGTGGAGGAATCCAGCAACAAAACTTTAAAAACCTCAAGAAATACAAGTTATGGGTAGGGATGGGAATGGAAAACCAAATCTAGTTAAGAATAGATACTAAATACTTCAAAGAATTGATATGGTTTGTCTTTTTGCTTAACATTTTCCCTATCAGTTCTTTCCCCTTTGTCCTGCTTGCCTTGCAAATCAAGGATGTCTCCCGATCACAAGGGACAGCTAGCAGACACCACTATAAAAAAACTCAAAGAAGTGATTGTGGCAGGCAGCAAGTGGTCTAAAGCATGGCCTAATTTTACACAGTATGAGAGTTACTGCACAACAACATACATTATCTGTGATTAAGTAGCGTCCAAGCACTGATGGAAACACCCACAACTTACAGCTGCTGGAGTGCCATGTGTCTGATGTTGTTGCCACTGAAAAACTGTGCAGGTCAACTTCTCCACAAAAAAAATCCACAGGAATCGATAAAAGATTGGATAGAAAGGCGGAACTGATTTTGGTTTTAGTAAATCTCTTCTGGTCTCATCCTTGTTTATTCAAGTATACCACTATTATCATGCCTTGTAATCTTGTCCATGGCATTAAATATTGAGATGTATCAGAGTTTCTGGTGTTATGAACATAATTTGGAGTGTAACAGTTCAAAAGCATCCGTGTTAGCTTCTTACTTTCAGTTGAATATATATTGCTTGTAAAATTACCACAAATCAATGTTAACATGTTTTTTTTAAACCTCCTTGAAATTACATGGTCAAAAATATACATATAACATTTTAGTGAAAACCCAAACAAAAGGACAGTTATTGTGAGACTTTACATCGGCCACTTTTGTTGTTTGGCTGGAAGTCACGAGTTAACTCTGCCACTCTTTACACCATTACAAACAATATGGGCAAGGACATAAAACACAGCTCTGCAGGACATGGGGGATTTAAACACGTCTTACACTTTCTACCAAAAAAATGACTCTATAATCATATATTTTCACATTTTTGCTACCACTATGTTTACACAACTGCTGCATAATTGTGATGGCAGCAACAATTTGATTTATTACACACAAACCACAGTGTGATGTTTATCATGTTCATATATGTTATGGGGCTTTTCCACCATGTGATACCAGCTCAACTTGGCTCGACATCACTCAGTTGTTTTGGTTTTCCAGTCGGGATGGTTGGATGGCTGAGCTGAGACTAAATGTGACGTTGAGAATCTGCTGATCAGAGTTTCGCCACAAATTGGAAATATCGACTCTTTAACTTTACATTATGGTTCCCCTCTGGTGTAAGACCATATTAGTTTTAAACAAGTTTTTGAAGGATCTCTATGATATTTATTATATACTGTGTATTTATGTTTCTTGTTTTTATGATAGATTGTTCAATACACCGCCCGGCCAAAAATAAAAGTCGCCACAAAAAAAAAGGTCACACTCTAATATTTCATTGGACCACCTTTAGCTTTGATTACAGCACACATTTGCTGTGGCATTGTTTCGATAAGCTTCTGCAATGTCAGAAGATTTATTTCCATCCAGTGTTGTATTAATTTTTCACCAAGATCTTGTATTGATGATGGGAGAGTCTGAGCACTGTGCAAAGCCTTCTCCAGCACATCCCAAAGATTCTCAATGGTGTTAAGGCCTGGACTCCGTGGTGGCCAATCCATGTGTGAAAATGATGTCTCATGCTCCCTGAACCAATTTTTCACAGTTTGAGCCCCATGAATCCTGGCATTGTCGTCTTGGTATATGCCCATGCCATTAGGGAAGAAAAAATCCATTGATGGAATAAACTGGTCATTCAGTGTATTCAGGTAGTCAGCTGACTTCATTCTTTGGACACATAATGTTGCTGAACCTAGACCTGACCAACTGCAAAAAACCCAGACCATAGCACTGCCCCTACAGGCTTGTACAGTAGGCACTAGGCATGATGGGTGCATCACTTCACCTGCCTCTCTTCTTACCCTGATGCTCCCATCACTCTGGAACAGGGTAAATCTGGACTCATCAGACCACATGACCTTCTTCCAGCCTTCCAGAGTCCAGTCTTTATGCTCCCTAGCAAACTGAAGCCTTTTTTTCCAGTTAGTCTTACTGATTAGTGGTTTTCTTAAGGCTACACAGCTGTTCAGTCCCAATCCCTTGAGTTCCCTTTGTAGTGTTCGTGTGGAAATGCTCTTACTTCCACTATTAAACACACCCCTGAGTTATGCTGTTGTTTTTCTTCAGTTTGATTTGGCCAAACGTTTAAGTGGTCACCTATCACGATCATTTTTTCCAACCACATTTCTTCCTCGAAGACGATGGTTCCCTACTATCCTTCCAGTTTTTTAAATGCGTTGGACAGTTCTTAACCCAGTTTTAGTAGTTTCTGCAGTCCCCTTAGATGTTTTCTCTGCTTGATGCATGCAAATGATTTGACCCTTCTTAAACAGACTAACATCTTTTCTACGACCACAGGATGTGTCTTTCAACATTGTTGTTTAAGAAATGAGAAGCTACACTACTCATTGTATCAGCTGGGGTTAAATAACTTGTTGCCCGCTGAAAGATAATCACTCGTGCAGTAATTATCCAATAAGAAGCTTGTACCTATTTGCTTAGTTAAATCCAGATGGCGACTTTTTTTGACCAGGCAGTTCAAATTTGTATTCCTGATGTTATGCATAGATGTAGTGTTAAGCCAAGTCATTAGGATATTTCGTAGCGGTGAAAATAATGGACAAAATGGAGTTTTAAGATGGTGTATTGCCATAGGAAATAATTTAATTGGCACGTGATAATGACTATTTGAATGCTTGGAAGTCAGTAAGTGATGTGCAAAAAACGTCTTGCTTTCAAATACAGAGTTCCTATGATCCACCTGTGTTCTCAGTCTGTCTGAAACACTGTTAGAGCTCCTGCTCCTTTAAGGCACTCTTTCCCATGTGTGCTTAAACCAGTTTGATTGGTTGACTTACTCAGTGCCATATTGTCACCAAACTCTGCATTCAGACTAAAATCTCTTTTCTGCAACAGACTTGCTATTGCAGGCCAGTGGGCTTCAACTGACCGTGGTGGGTCGTCATATTGGCAGGTCCATTCGAGGGGGTCAGGGGGCGAGACATTTTTGGCCGCTGCTGGGAGAGGGAGAGGTCCTGGTGAAGCAGACTTTTTGTCTTGTTCATAGAGGTGCTCTATCACAGAGGAGACATGTTAAACACACCAAAGATGCATGTAACACTTGCAGAATATGGGCTCTATGAAGATAAACAGGCCCTCTTTGGTGCAGAGACATTGCTATCAGACACTTTTTATGTTTTCATTACTATTCAGTGTTAAATGCTGCTATTCTTGGTAAAATCTGTCTCACTTAGATTCTCTTCTGTTTTTTATGCTAAATTGCAGGTTATGTTACAAGAAATACTCGCTACAGTTTCTGTTGTAACCCCCAATTTGCAAAAATGTGTAATTTTCACACAAAGGTTAAAAAAGGAATATTGAAAGATAATATACTTAACACATCATAGGCCCCCAGTTTTTTTGAGCAAATGTGTATAAAGCTCTGTAAAGATGGACTTGTTTGTAACACCCCAAAAACAATAATAATAAAAAACTTGCAAACCAAAACACAAGCACACAGAAAGATTTGCTGTTTATGTAACCCAGAGTAAGGTGAGATCAATTTTGACTGACAATACACCTCTATTACACATACATATTCTCTTCTGGTTATATAAAACCCCTTACAAATAAAAAGTTTCGCTAAAGATCTGTGTAATTTTAAAGACATTTATTGTAATGTTCGCTAAATTACAAACATTGTTAATACTGTAGCAAGCCCTGCAGTGGCAGATGGCCTGCATGTGTGCGTGTGTACGTGCAAGTCTGTGAAAGTGAGGCAAAGCGCTGAATGAGATGGATAATGGAACCATTAATTCTGCAGAGTGAGGAGTGCCAGCTGGGTGCAGCTGTGGTGTACAGGCCGGCACACAGAGGGCAGTGGATGAAGGGAGGAGGAGAAAGTGATGAGGTGGTAGAAGATGAGATGAAGGAGCAGTTGAAGGTGATAGAAGGAGTGGAAGAGAAAAGAGGAAAAAACAAACGTCATAATGGGATGAGAGCAACAGTGACCTGTCAAAAGTTAGACAGGAGGGGAAAACCATTGCGATAGAATAAGAGATTGAGACAAAGTCAGAAATGTAGAGGGTGAACATGGACCTGATTTTGGGAAAAAGAGGATTTTAAAAGAGTGATAGACTGACCTAAGTAGAGGTTTTCATGTGCAGTGTTGTCTACCAGAGAGCTGGGCCAAAAGTTCACCACTGGTGTGTAGACTGAGGGCCCTATTTTCCTGGCGTGACGCAGGGTGACAGACCCCACGCAGTGGTTATTTCATCCGGCACATCACCGTGCGCAGCCCCTTGGTAGACCAGCTGCGCCGAGATAGGTGTGGCAGCGCACCAGGGGAAGGTGTCGACAGATTCAGCTTGGCACAGTGACAATGGGCTCACCCCGTGCAGTGGTAATGTCGTAGGGCGCACCACCGTGTTCAGCCAATTTTTCACATTTGGTAGACCGGCTGCACCGAGATGAGTGTGCCGGCGCTCCAGGGGGAGGTGTTGACAGATTCAGCTTGGCGCACTGACAATGTCGAGCCAAAACACTGCGTGGAAGGTGCGCTGATAGCTCGCCAGCTCCAACCTGGTCTATTATCGGTGCAGGTGAAGCGCACCTGGTGCAGTTGTAATTTGGCTGACAGGTGCACAGTGCACACACGTCACCAAAACCTCACAGGCAGGTATCCAGAGTGTCAGGCACATTTCAATGCAATAAACAATCACAGCAACCACTATTTAATGTAACCGTCTGAACCAGCATATACCTTTGTATCTATATTAATTGTCCCGTGACATCTGTCAGATGTCAGATCAGAGACGTTTGTCATAATGGAAACTCAATCTGACAGCAGCTGGTAGTGTGACGCTAACTAACGAGTTCACATCTCTCAGCCAACCACAAACAGCCACATCATATGATACAGAGTATCCGGCTTCTCTCATCTCATGAAATTCAAAAGAAAAGAAAAAAGAGAGACGCTCGCTGAATAAATGTAAGTCACTCTGTGTCTTAAGGATTTACCTGTGATTGCCCATATTTCTCTGTTTTAATCTTTATTCTTAACGTGATCTAAAAAGATGGAGTACATTATTGCAAGTTGGATGAGGAGAAGGTACCAGGAGAGAATATTTCACCAAAGGTTCTGCTATTTGGCGATGACAGACCAGGAATGCAGGTGGATCACAAGCATGATGAATGGATTAGCCTGCTGCTGTGTTTAAATGTAATTATCACTTAATTTTGTACTCCTATTATGACACAGGAACAAATTACATCTGTTCCGGGAGGTGGTCCACACGGTGACGCACATCGTGGCCTCCGATGCGTAGCCCGGTGGCCCCTGCGCTCTCCCAGTTGCTGCAAAAGTGACAGCGGCTCTGACCTTCGCCACCGGGTCTTTCCAGCACACTGTGTCCACAGTGGCGGGGCTCAGTCAGACCGCTGTCGGTTCAGCCATACCTACAGTGTCCTTTAGTCTAGTCTGACATGCAAATGCGCACATAATTTTACATCAACACCCGACAGGCAGCTGGAAACGAAGCTGGTTATGTTGCCAATAAATAGTTAATCAAATGTATTCACATCTTTGGTTTTGTGTAATCAGGAGTTACATCCTAAAACGATCATGTTTCAATAGGGTAAAACAAGTTAATTTCACATGCAATGAAACAACAATGAAACAATGAAAATGTGTCATTTCAGCACAGGTGCTTCTGATTCGTGTTGTGATCCGTCCACACCACTCATCTTTATTATGCAGGGTTTAAATATATGTTACTAAATATGAATGTCTTCATTAGTAGAACAGTATTTTTGCCTTACCCGTAATCCCAACTTCTATCCCACTAAAGCCCTGAATACTTATCACGGAGAGTGTGGAGGACGCAATCTCCTCTGCTGAGCTCAAAGTAAGGCTGGTGGAGGGGCGGTTCTCAGAATATGTGGGCAAACTTGATTGACAATATTAGTAACTTCCTCCCAGACTTTTTTTGCATCATCAGCCCGTGGAGGTCTGTTCACATTACCATATCTTTTGGTACTGCGCGCTTGGACCTCTCGGACCAGCAGATCAGTTTCCTCCTAGGAAAAGTTTGGCCGCCTGGAGCTCCATGATGAGGTGAAACCGTCACTGCGCCTCGCCTGCAGCTCATTCAAAGGCGAGGAGAGGCGTTCATTTGATTGGTGAAGACTCGGCTGTGTTAAACCCACTCATGCCTTCCCTCCTCCCTTGCACCTGCGCCTGGTCTACGAAATTAGAGCCCTGAGTGTCCTGCAACAAGTGTTCCAGCGCTTCATATAAGCCTTGGCTTATTGGCCAAGCTTTTTTGGTTTGGTTTAGTTCTGACAGCACTGGCCGTTGTAGTATAATATATAATTTTTTCCCTATTCTCAAGCTTTTTAGAGCTTCTGTTTTTGCTTAACCTTTGAACAATATTAAATAAGCAAATAATAGCAAAGAAGTTTTATAAAAACAGAATTTTCTCTCTCTCAAAATTACAAATCATGATGTCATTTTTGTGCTGACATTTAACACCTCATAATGTTACCATGCTGTATGTTAACTTGTTTACAGGAAAGCTCTGTTTTTTTTCAAGTGGGGCTGCTAGAGGCCTATGACACCAGTAAATATGATTGCCAATAAAGCAACTCGCTAACTCTCCCCCTGAATAAAGATAGTTGGATATTGAAGGGAGGCCATACAGTAGCAGTCAGTGGCGGCACCAAAGCCTCCCCATTTTTAGGTTTAAACTACACAGAGCAATGTTGGCTCGATAGGACACATTAGTAAGATTCCTTACAGCATTTTATTTTTCCTCGACAAAGCTCCTGCATTTGAAACTATTTTGTGATGCAACATATGCTCCGTATCCTTCTGTCAGCAATGTGCTCTCTTCAGCTGTTCAGGTCACAGGTCTGCATAAGAAACAACTAACACTAACTCCACCAAAACTGAGCAAAAAATGAGCGATTTAGACTTGAATAACATTGACAGTATGGTGTTAGTTGTGGGTACAAGAGGATGTGTATACAAAGAACACAGAGAAAGAACCTTTGCAGATGGAGTCATGGTTAAAAAGAGGGATGGGAAAAACTGTTGTGGAAACCGAGGAGCAGAACAGATCTCAACTTACCTGGTGGTGCAGATGCATGCACTGTGAGCCCAGGCACATGAACTCAGAGGCCCATTGCTGTCATGAGTGGGACTTGGTAACATCACTTCTCCTGGACCTGATGGGTAAAATGGGCCCTGCTTAAATATGTTCTGTTGCAGAGAGGAAATCCTGATGACCGTATTCAAAACAACAAGCCTAAGTGGGCGAAAGCTTGTCAAATGGTACTGTGACCATTTGTTTTGCCTGGTTTTAATGTATGTCTTACAAACAGCTGTTCAGTGATTGATCAAACAGCTTTATCAGGGCATCCCTACATATTAATACAATAAACAATAATTTTCAAAAATAGTTGTGATGTATTGCTGAATTTTTAGTGTCAGAAATTTTGTGATGTGCCATCACCTCTGCATGTGATAAATATTGCATTGCCAAATTCTTGCCAGTGCACTTGTGTCTTGCCCTGACTTTGGTGCATTGTGATGGAGTAGGCTACCCGCTGCAGCACTATTCTCATGCCTGCTAACTGATTCACAGGCACAAACAAAGCAAAGCCAGTATGGAGATAAGTAGGTAAGAATTATACTCAAAAAGAGGAACACAGCAATTAACGTGTGCATTAAACAGTGAATATGGTAGTGGGCTATTCAATATTTTATTTAGAATTTTTATATCCCAAATCTACGTCCAATACAAGCAAAGCAAGAGGATTACAATTTTGGATAGGCCCACATGATTTAGGCCGGGGCAATATAGCATATTAAAACTTACTACCCCACCCTTACTATACTCTATTGTTTTAAGAACCTACTTTAGATAATTTTTTTTAATCTAAAACATATGTACACACAGAGGCTTTGTTAACCTGTTTACTACCCATGAGGGGACCGTGGCTTGGTTTGGCTCAGTTTGAAGAGTTGGTCACTTGTTAAAAGTTAGATACCAACTCCCCACCCTTGTCCTTGGGAAGACTCTTAAAACTAAAGTGCTGCTTCAGTGGGATGTAAATGGGTTCAACAGAGCAAGATGAGTATATGTAGATCAGCAATTTGCACAGAAACTTCACACATCAGTGTATGGACAGATGTGGATGTAAGAGTGAGCTGTGGTGTGAAGACACTTTAAGTGATCAGAGACCAGAAATGTGCCATAAAAGCCAAAATCTATTTGTCATTCATAATTCATTTGTCTTGATATTTAGTAATTGACAGGAATAAAGCATGCAGCTCTCAATGTGTATTATGAAAAATATGACTAAATTTGGTAATGGAGGGTTAAGACTGGTGATGAAAAATGAAAACTGGTACCAGTTAAGAATGGTTCTTGTATGTGAATGTGTAATTTGTGTTGCGGGAGATGTACCTGGGATGTGGGGCTCATGCTGGCAGTCTGAAAGTTCTGACTTGATAACATGCTCGTTGAAATGAAAACATGCTGAAACATGCTTGCACTGCTGTCGTCCCCCCAGTAAAGTGTCCAGTGTGAAACAGGCCTATGTTAAAGACTTGATAAATGCAGACACATTAAATGAGCACAGAAATGTGTACTCAATTGCTTTACTATATCACGTCATTCTCGACCTTATGAAGAGATGGCAAAGCTTTCCACCTGGATGTCTAAGACAAGCTAAACTCAGTGTGTGCAGATCACAGATCTTCTGTATTGTGTTGCCATAACAGAAAGTCCCGATGAAGTGCTTAAAAGCTGTCTTCTTTGCATGAATTTTCCATGTGAAGTAGATGCAGTTTTCCCGGTGAGATCCTCAGAGTGATTTACAGTCACTTTCGGATCTGGCGTTGCCCTGTTCTGGTAACTACTTGCTTATTTCTCCTTCATTGCAGAGGGGGAAGGGCAAATGTAACAGGAGGGCACCCTGCCAGTGAAGACAGGAAGAGCGAGAGAGCAGGGAAAGACATGAGGTCTCAGGGTGTCAGGATGCAGCCTTCAGTGTTTGTGTATTTAGAGACATCCAACCTGAGCAGTCAGCACATCTCTGTTCAGAAATTCTTCTGTGACAGCTGGTTTGTACAGATCAGTTTGTAGATGGTGAACGCAGGTTCGTTTGTACAGAACAGATAGATGTGTGATTGTAGTAGAAAAGAGCGAGGCAGACAGTCAGTATTTGTTCTGGGCTTTCAGGCCAAGCCCTTGAGACAGTACCACTTCTCTGGGTATTTTAAGAGCCGATCCATTATTGATCAGTTTGCTGTGGCTCTATAGCTGCCTGTGTTTGAATGCCACTTTGTCCATCCATGTTTTCAGTCCTCATAGTTTTAAATTTTCATGTTTTTAGTTGATATCAAAGTGTCAGTACTTAAATGTATCAGTATTTGCTTGTAAGTTAGGGTACCAAATTTATCTAAAATAAGAACTACAACTTTAAAATACATATGAGTATGGTGGTCCTGAAGTTCGTAACACAGTGACAGATTAAAAAAGACTACAAAAAAAAAAAAAAAAGGGTCATAAAGAAAACAAAAGAAATGATAAAAAAACTGCTACATATTAAGGAAACATGGACAAAAAAATTAAAAACACAACAACAAAAAAATGCAATACATAAAAACACAACAAACATGGGAAACACAAGTTAAAACCTGACAAAATGAAGCAGAGCAAATAAATTTAAAAATAATTTGTTTTTGTTATAATTACAAGTCAAAAATGTATTGTTTTATTTAAAATGAGTTTTTTTATATAGTTGTTATTGTTTTAAAGTGCTGAGCATTGATGTTTTGTGTTGAGTACTCTTATTTGTTGTATTTTTTAAGTTATTCTGTTTTTTTTGGGAATTAATTTGGTGCATTTTCAATTTAGTGACTGTTTGTTGCCAGGTTTTTTATTTGTTGTTTCTGTTTTACTATATATATATATTTTTTTTATAGTCTGTTGTGATTTACAGTTTGTGTTTGTGTTTTTAGTTTGTTGTGGCAGTTTTAATGTGTTTTTCAATATTTATTTTGATTTTTTTTTCCATTTCCTGTGAAGTTTGATTTTTTTTTTGTATTTCCTTTAGCTATTGTTGTGGCTTTTTGCTCTGGTGTATGTTGATGTTTTTTTTTTTTTATTTGCCTGTTTTCTCATTTGTTGTGGGTTCCTTTTTTTGTTAAATTTGTTGTGTTTTCTTATTTTTTGATGTGTCATTTTCTTAATCGTTGTTTTCTTGCTTTAATTTTGTTGTTTCGTTGTCTTCATTTTTTTGGGGGGGGGAGGGTGTCATCTACTTTTTATATAGTTAATGTAGGTGTCTTTTGAATTTTCAGTTTGTTGTCTTCATATATGTGTTTTGTTTCCCTTAATGTTGTGTTTTTAAATTTGGCATCTTATTTTTATTGTAATTGTTTCTCATTTTTGTTGTGTTTTTCCATTTCTGCTGTTTCTTTATTTTTTAGATTGTTACATTTTTCTAGTTTGTTGTTATGTTTTCTTATTGGTGCCTAAGTTATACTTTCTGTATTTGCTTATTTTTTGCTTTTGTTATTCTTTGATTTGCTGATATGTTTATCATGTAGGCATGTTGTCATATGTGTCAATGAGAGATTACTATATTTGTTGTGTTGTCTGACTGATTTTTTTTACTTTGTTCTTTGTTTTTATTCTGGTATATTTCTTTATTTGGTATCATTTTAGTTTATCATTGCTTTTTCTCATTTTTGGTTTGTTTTTTCGTATGTTTAAATATTTTCTTAATTGTTGCTGTGTTTTTTTATTTTATTGTTTTAATTTATCATGTACTTTGTTGCTGTGTTGTCTGATGTGTCACTGGCAGACTTCTGTATAGTGGGTTTCCAGATTGTTACTTTGCTGTAACTGTTGCATGTGTTACTGTTATTTGGAGAAGCAGAACATCTAAAAAAGCTACAATCTGTAGCTATGTTACTCTGTATACTGTGATTATATCTCAGGCTGAAGTCCAGTTTCAGTTTGCGTTTACAGGAGGTCTCCATTCAGTAACAGTTTTGACTGATGGCACAAAATTTGATACACACACAGAGATGCAGACAGAAATGAGGGAGATCGGAGAGAGTAGGAGGTGGATGGACAACCTGAGACGAGTGGGGGGGTTAGAGTGGAGACAGAGGGGATGGAGAAGGGAGTTTAGGGCTACAGGAAACAGCACAGGAGAGAACAAGGAAAGAGAAATAGATACAAAGGAAAACCAACCTGATATGCCGGTTCTATGTGGTGGCTTATGTTTTGTATTTTACACAACAGCAGTAGCACCTGCCTACTACATTATCTGATTGGCCTGTAATGAATGTGATTGACAAAATGATGGTCCAATCACCTGCAGGATATGCTTTTGGGGATGATCGAACCTTTCAAAACCTACTCAGAAGGTGAAAGGACGATGATCCTGTCAGTCACATTCTTGACAGGCCAGTCAGATGACAGAGTAGGCAAGCACTACCTCCGTAGTGTAAAGTACAAAATGTGAGCCAATTCTTACAGTAAACTCTCGGCAAAAGCTGTCTAGAGTGGAGTAAAATATATTTTCAGTGAGAAATGTTTTTAGTACTATTCTTTATTCTTTATTTAATGAAGATTTGCTGTCCAGTCCTGATAAGACTGCTAATAAAAGAGGTAGCATCTGACTAATCTCTGTACTTCTCACTGCTATCATGCTCATAGCTCACACCTCTTCCTCTTCAAAGGATGTTTACTGGTTAGTTGGTCTACAGATTGAGCTAAATCATTTAAGCTAGGAACTTTGCAAAATGAACCTGCCTGATTACAGATATGGCAGATCCAGCTGCACTGCAGGGTTAAAGGATAATCAGGACATGGAAAACATGATAGAGAGGCCAAGATCAATAATAACATTGCCATGGGCTGTCTTTGTAAATGGATCATGGGGATAATGTTTAGATCTAAAGTTGACGCAGTAAGTTTATTTTATTAATATATGAATTATTTCAGTAATTGCATACTATTAAGCTGTGGCTCAGGGCCAGTTGTGGCTTGCAGGTCTCTTTTAGTTGGCCCACAGTAGGTTTTAAAATAAAATGGAAATGTGGCTCATATAAGACCTTGAAACTTGACTGACTTGTAAAGAAAAAGTTATTACAGTCTTAAACTAGAAAAGCACGCAGAGAGCGCAGACCTCCACCAAGGTGATCCGGATCAGTCCCAAAATTTAATCAGTTCTGTCATATCCCATTTCCAACAATTCCTGAAAATTTCATCCAATCCCGTTCAGAACTTTTCAAGTTATTTTGAACACAAACAAACAGACAGACAGATAAACGCCGGCAAAAACATAACCTCCTTGGCGGAGGTAATAACTGCACAAATTGCCACCAGCTGCTTTGCTATCTTCTCTGTCTGAAGGTCTAATTTACAAATATGTTGTGCTAACCAGCTTTAACCGTTTAAAGCCTGAAAACACAAATTATAGCCAGAAACTTCTATTTTTTTTGGAGCTGAAATGTTTAACTTTCTACTGAAATCCCCAAAAATCCAAATTTCCATAAAATTTAACATACATTTTTTGTATCTTATTTGATACATTAGGTGTTTTTGGCAACTGATAATCCACTTGAGGACATTTTTGTCATTTATCTGATTGTATTCATTTGTTTTTTTAGTTATTTGTTGATCATGTTGATTAGGTAGAGGTATAAAAGTAAGTATCAAATATGATACAACAGGCTTTAAGGGGTTAAGTATTGACTTGCCTACAGAGTTTTGCAGTTTTGTTCAGTTTACTCTTGTTTTGAGCATCTCTGTATAAAATAGAAAATAAAGCTGTCATATTGGAAACAAACAGTATACAAACCGAACAGTGGGTTAAGTGTATTGTTGCATCTTTAACATGTCTCTGATTTGGCTGAGCCTGACAATGAAACACACAAATTTGCTCATGTCTGATATGAACATTAAAATGGGTGCACATTATATTGAAAGCAACTTGTTTAAATACTATGTTCAGACACATAGCATTATAAGAACAAAAATATTGACACCCACTCATTTAATATCTGTCTCTCTCCTTTCTTCTTATTTTTCTTTTAATTAGCTGAACATTCTGGTGGATACAGGAAGCAGTAACTTTGCTGTGGGGGCAGCTGCTCATCCCTTCCTGCGAAGATACTACCACCGTTCCCTGTAAGCTTGTTTTTTAAGCTTAAAGTGCTTATTTGCAAGAAATAACAAATTGATTTTAGAGACACTGAAATAGGTCTTCTAAATGGATTTTAATGTCTGCATTTTCAAGATTGACCCTCCACAGATCTGAGGCCTGTAGCTCTTAAACTTGTACTATTCACAAACCTTGTTTTTTTCTCTAGAAAACACTCAAAACCGCTATTTTAGATGATCTTTTTGACTGTGATTTACACTTGTCAGTTCAGAACAGTTATTATAATTTTATTTTTTATTTTTGAGACACTGTGTGATGGAATAATCATTTAACTGACATAATGTTGGTGGACAGCTTCAAAGCCTGCAATATTCCCATACATGCATGTAATATAGAAGTATTTTCAACCAAGTGGTAATGATTTTACTCTCCTAAATATTGTAAATTGATTTATCTTCTCATTTTTTAAAATATTTTTCGCCAATTATCAGTGAGTGAGAAAAACACTAGTTTAAGTTTTTTGTTTTACTGTTGTATTATCCCATTGAAACCTGCTGTTTCTTTTATTTCCCTGCCATCCTGCCAACCCCACTGTCCGCCCACAGATCAAGCTCGTACCGTGACCAGGGTCGGAACGTGTATGTCCCCTACACTCAGGGCCGCTGGGAGGGGGAGCTGGGCACTGACCTGGTCTCTGTCCCTCATGGTCCGAACGCCACACTGCGCGCTAACATCGCAGCCATCACCCAGTCTGATCGCTTCTTTATCAACGGATCCAACTGGGAGGGAATCCTGGGACTGGCTTATGCTGATATAGCACGGGTAAGTACAGTCCTTGGGTATCCCCAAAACAAATTAATCTTGTTTTTAAACTAATGTGGTCCAGTATTAAGGACAAAAAATGAATAGATGAACAAAATGTTGTGATTCAATAACACAGTCCATTTTTGTTATATGAGTTGTCGTAGGCGCCCCAGACTCTGGTAGTCAGTTTGCAGTTAATTAAAACATCCTCCTAATTTCCTTTTTTATGTAACAGAGTAAAAACCATCTGATCTGCAGATCATCAAAGGACTCGAAAAATGACTGGTTCAACAATGTGTAGTTTGAATAAAGTAGCCTTGCAGTGCGGATGGATCAGCCTGATTCAATGTCTGTAATCAGACAGATCCATTTTGCTGAGCTCCAATCTACAATGATGGTGAGCGACACAAAGCTGCACAGCCCAGTCAGCATCTTTTAGAGCAGGAAAAGGAGGAAGCTACGAGCCACATGGCTGCAGGATGTGACTGCTTGTACGGGGATTAGCTTAGATGCTAACAGCTTTAGTAGCACTTTTATCAGATCTGGACTGTATTTCTTTATTAAATGAAGAACAAATAACAACACTACAAACTTCTCTATAGAAAGAATATTTTTGCTTCACTTCTGACATGTCTAGGCGATAGTTTGTTTTACACAGTGGCTAAAGTTCTGTCATTTACAACCGCTTGTAGCACCCACCTACTTCATTGTAATTGTGATTGACAGAAAGATGCACCCAATCAACTGTAGTATATGCTTTTGAAAGGTTCTGCCCACTCCCAAACACTTTCTGTGGGCTCTTTCCCAGATGGACCACCGACATAGATTGAATGGTCCATCTGGTGGGTCAGGTTAAGAATTAAGTCCACCTCAAGCATAGGCGTTTAAATGAATTATTATTGGCACAGTACATTTTGTTCAGTAATTTTTGTCCCCTTAGTTTATGTACTAGATGCCAACCTTGGAGTATTGTCGGTATGTAACAATTTTATCCTCTGACAGTGTTGATAACATTGGTTTGCGCCCCTTAGTTACCATAGTGGACTTTCCCATTCCTGTACTACATGAATGGTCAGTTAATTTAATAAGTTCAACATTGTTAAAGCTAAATAAAGAGAAATCCCTGTTTTTGTAGAGTAAAGCAACTTCATAATATATAGACAGATTTTTGTCTTGTAATTGTAGAGTTGATAAACTTGGTTTACAGGTGTGACTTGATCGACTGGCCTGGGTGCTGTGTATGACTCCTATAAAGACAAATGCCAGCAAATTAAAAAAAAATAAAGCAAAAAAAAAATCATTTGGCAGGTGAAAATTTTGCCAAATTGGCTAATTAGTGAAAACTTGCCTACCTGTCAGTTTTACAACACTGCAGTATGAACATTAAATAACCCCCCAAAATTAAATCGTATCCTTTTTTGCCAGTGAATTAAAACAATCAATCTGGCTGTAGGTGTGAAAACCACCTTAGTCACTGAAATCTGCAAACAGCAGTTTGGTTTTATCATGCAAAAGTAAAACTGCCATCACTACTGACTCTCTCTCTCTGTCTTTCTTTTTCTCTCTCCCTGTAGCCTGATGAGACATTGGAGCCTTTCTTTGACTCTTTGGTTCGCCAGACTACCGTTCCTAACCTCTTCTCTCTACAGCTGTGTGGAGCTGGCTTCACCCAAAACTACTCCCTGGGGAGTGCAACTGTTGGCGGCAGCATGGTGAGGGGGAATAAGGAATACACATGGTTCCTCACTGAGCCTGCTTTGCTATAATCATCCCTTTCCCCTCAGATCATTGGTGGAGTTGACCCTTCACTCTATGTGGGAGAGCTTTGGTACACTCCCATTCGCAGAGAGTGGTACTACGAAGTCATAATAGTACGAATTGAGGTGAACGGACAGGACCTCAACATGGACTGTAAGGAGGTAAGATCCTACAAATTGATACATGGCTGTAAATCTAATTCATGATATAATTATTAATTACTGAACTCTGAGCCATTATTTTTTTTTTGTAATGCCTTTTTCAGTACAACTATGATAAAAGCATTGTGGACAGCGGCACCACGAACCTCCGTCTGCCTCGGAAGGTCTTCCAGGCTGCTGTCAAGGCTATTGAAGCAGCCTCCTCGGTCAGTCTTTTTAATTCTGTATGAAACTGTTCAGGGTTGTTTAAGAATATTTGTCATCTTCTTTCATGTTTTTTGATTAACTAGTTTTGCAGAAGGCACTAAGCCTGGTCACTCTTTCACTAACTTTTACTTTGATTTTGTTTTGTCCATTTGAACTGTTATTTTACGGTCCAGTCAACAGGTGGATACATTTTTTCAGATTAATTCAAGATACTTGTGCCTCAATAAAAAGACCCCTAATACTAATTGTGTCCAATTGTCCTTAGCTGCCACCACAACCCCCCACTTTTGTTAGACCCATGTGTACATGCAGACTTCAGTAGTAGTGACAATGCTGCTGCTACCTACCTAGACCATGTTTCTCACAAGGACGCCACCTCAGCAATATAGACCAGCCTTTCCAAGGCTTAAGCATGGGGCTCACCAAAACAGTCATACAACCCTAACATGAGACTTAAAAAATTAACCTCAATATTTTCTGTTTCATTAACAGAGATGAATGTAAATGATTGCTTTAGCTACTATTTGATTTTAAAATCCTCTTGCTGAACAGATTTTTTTTTTAATGCAATGAAAGCAACAGAAGGAAAACAAAGAATATATCATTTATGCAAAATTTGAAGCTTTACATTATCAAGAGATTGCATGCTTTAATTTGGTTTACGTGTCCAAAAAGAAGTGGGAGAAAGTACACACTTATTTAATCCCACCCATTCTCCAAAAGACATAAATGAATACTACTAGTCGGCTCCCTTGTGATTATGGGTATAAGTCTAAACAACAGTTTTTTTCTGAACACAGCTAAATCTATAGCCTGACTTGCCAACTGTCTTGGCATTACAAAAAACAAATATTGTACAATGTGTCCTTTCTTATGCATTGTTCAGTATCTTACAAGCAATATAAAATTCCAGTTGGCAGTTTTGAGAGTGATGGAAATGGTGCAAAAGCTCTGGAAATATCCTATTTTGTGGCAACAAAATGGAAATAAAATTACAGTATTTTTTCATGTAACAGATTACTTTTGTGAGAAAGTAACCAAGATAATTTACATTACACGTTTTAATTACTTACATCTTAGTAGTTATATGTTGCATTATTCATCACACTGAAAAATACTCTTGTGACGTTTTACCCTCAAAAATGTCTACTTCAAATTCTTACAGAGCATATTTGGGAAAGAAAAGGATTTTTTTCTCTCTAACCCTGTGTGTTTTTTTTCTGTTTTAGACAGAACAGTTCCCCTCTGGGTTCTGGCTCGGAGAGCAGCTTGTGTGTTGGCAGGCTGACACTACACCTTGGCACATCTTCCCGATCATTTCACTCTACCTGATGAGCGAAAACCACAACCAGTCTTTCAGAATCTCCATCTTACCACAGGTAAGAAACTTACAGGATGTGGTTGTGTAAAACAAGTGGTCTCTCATTGTTTGAGGTTGGGTGGCATACAATCTAATCAATCAATCAATCAATCTTTGTTTGTATAGTGCCAATTCATAACAAGTCTTATCCTTTAAAACTAACAGTTTCCTCTATGTATATACAAGGTACTAAAAACTGAAAATTCTCAGAGCTTTACGCAACTCAGGGACAACAGCAGCTGAGAGAAGCAGACTAGGGGTGGGCAGAAATATTGATTCTTCAATGCACTGCAATATTTCTCCTCACAATTCAATATCGATTCAGCAAATCTTCTGAATCGATTCACCTCCTGGCCAGCGGAGGATGCTGTGCACTTTTTCAGTGTTTATCCAGCTTTTGCCGGTCGCAGAAGAAGACATGCTTGCAGAGTGATAGCATTGAGAGCCGAACATGAGAGTGATTTAACGGCAGTTTATCAGTATTTTCTGTGTAAACAATGTAAAATATGAAACACAATAGCATTAGTATCATTCTGGAGTGTTTTTTTTTTGTTCTTTTGGAACTAAGAACAAAAAGAAAACACTTTCAGGGACTACCATCAGTAAAAAAACGCCTGGACATGGTCTAATATAACAGGCTGTAACATGGACACTAAATGCTGTAGGCAAACAAAAATGTTTGAGCTTAGGTAAAATAGGTGAAGTTTATTTTTGGTCATCTCAGAAAATTTCTACATGTTCATTTACATCTGTTTATGAAGAGAATCTTGTTAAAAATTCAAGGCCATTTTTATTCGTTCTGTAATTACACACTGTTTTAAGCATTTATAACATGATAATGACAAATACTTGCAAGAGTTGTTAACTTTTATTTCTCATGAAAAAAGGGCGAAAAATGTGTTCAAAGGACAATTCTTGACACATTTATTGACAAAAAGACCAGGTGGACATTTATAATTATAGTTTTAACTGTCATGTTTTTACTGTTGTACTTTATATGCACAAATAAGTTATTACTGTGCAAACTTTTATTTTCAGATGTTTGCTCAAAAATGTGAGGTGGCATACCACATATGTTCACATTGGCATCAAAATAAAAATTCAAAAATTTTCAACAGGTGCTCTAATTATTTGTGTATTTCTACTTCTTACTGAATCGATACTGAATCGAATCGCCATCCAAAGAATCAAAATCAAATCGAGTTGTGAGGTTCCTAACAGTACGCAGCCCTAAAGCAGACTGTTATGTATCTGCACCGATCAGTCTATGAAGCAGTAGTTGTAGCCACTTACTCTCATCTGTTTGTAGTGATGATAGCCTGTCATCTCACTTGAATAAAATCTCCTTGTTGAAGCCATCTTATTCCACAAACATTAATGGGAGCATTTCTTCAGTCAACATTATTAGCAGGCTAATCTTCTCTGCCTTGCACCGTTGCTCATGCACTCATGCACCGCTATATGAGATGGAGCTATTTTGACTTCAAGCATTTGTTCCTGACGAGTGCTGAAATGTTACCCCTTCTGAAGCCAAGAATGAGAACCCAAGTACTTAAATACTCCTATCTATCCATTGTTAGTAAGCTTATTGCTGTTCTAACTGTAAACACTATTTTTACTGAGCTTTAGGACTGGCAACTATTTTTTAAATCAATATAGCCAATGTCAAAGCTGACTGTATTGATAGAAACAAATAAATCCAATCTCAAGTGTCATTAAAGATACACTGATAAATCTTTAAACTATGTATGTTGCTCTGCTCTGGTTCCTAACAGTAACAAATGAATTATCTGTCCAGTGCTGAAGGAAGTGGGCTGATCTGTCAGGCATTGTGTAGAGATGTTTTTAATTTATTCCTTTTTGTGGACATATTCTTTATAATTCAGAGTTCTGAGGTGATTTGACTTACTGCATGAAAGCTGAATAAATGAAGATTTTTCATTTCCCGTGCCCCCCTACAGAAGGTCTGGTCACAATTCAAGCCCCTCTGTCCTTCAGCTGTGCCTTTTCAAACATCCTTCAAAAGATGAAAGTCTTGCAAGGACACAGAAGGAAAGAAAAAAATTGCACATTTTAAAGCGAATAACCTTTGAACATGTTTTCTAAAGCCTTTCAGAGAAGCTCTAAAAAGTCCTTAAATGGTTCTCATTGAAGGGCACTCAGGAGGCCTTGATGCATCTGGAATGACTGAGATGAGACTGTTAGAATTTGAAGAGAGATTCAGAGCTGTGAACCTGTGGGAGGCTCGTGCCCTTGGTGCTGACAACTTGATTAAATACTTGAATAAAGGATCTAACTTGTTTTGCTTATTGCATTTTCAAAAGCAGGTAGAGTTCTGAATCACTTTGTATGGAACTTACCCTGACCCAGTACTTATGAGATACCCATAAACTACAGCAGAAGTGAAGGGTGAACTCTTAACTCCTAATTAAAATTTTGGGTTAGACAACATTTGACCCAACCTGGTTTTGTGGCTCTTTATACATAAAGCTCACACAATCATGAGTAAAAATTGTACCCGTTAACAGCAGTGTACCACACCGATCATCTGGACTTATTCTTCATAAAGGTAGAGCACTGCTGGGAGCCTTTTTCGGCACTTCACTGACTATTGTTAAGTACCTCATGCAAGCCAATTTCGAAAATACTGAACTAACCATTTAGTGTTGTATGACACTTTGTGCTGGTGAAAAGGAAGTGCCTGGTAAAAAGCAATAATTGGCTTATTGAACTTTTCACTTCTCAATCAACTGGTCACAGCGACAGATCCCCTGTTTCTACAAAGACAATCAGAAATAAGAGAATGAATATGTATTAATGTGGCTGTGTCTAAAATAGTTTCCCATTCCTGGTTTATGGTAGTCAGACATATATCAGTAGAGCCAATGTGTAGATTTTGAGAGTGGCATTTTCGAACATAAAATATCCTGAGATTGGCTGGTGACTAGTCCAGGGTATACTCAGCCTCTTCCCCAATGTCAGCTGGTAAAGGCTCTAGTTCCCAGTGGCCCCGAAAGGGATGATCAGTATAGACAATGAATGGATGGACTTTATACACGAAACGCTGGCAGCCATTGCTGCCCTCTAGTGTATGGACTTTGTAACAAAAATCACTTTCTGTGTAACACTTGGCTAAACTTCCCAATGTTCCTGTTTTGCTCAACTAATCAGAGCATAGAGCTGCTCAGTCATGTCAAAGTTTGTAATAAAGATTATTTTGATTGATGTTGAGATCACAACTAAAAATCATCCAGTCACTGCTTGTATAACATCACTGCATGAATTTGTTGAACTAAAACACTTTGACCATTGAGTACTCTTGGAGAAACAAACAAAATTAAGGAAATAAAGATTATTTAAAATTAAAAATACATATCTAGATAATCTTACATAATGATATAAGAAGAAGTTCAATAAACCTTTTGAGCTTATGTGGACAAAATGTGAGCAAAGGATGAAAATGACAATCTAAAATAATATTACTAGAAACGAAATTAAACAGGAAGCATTTTCTTTATTGGAAAGTGAAAAAATTTATTACAAGGGCTTGTGGGTTAAATTTTCTCCATTTGTGGTATTCCATATATGACCCCAGGATTTGATTTTCTTTCCTTTTTGGCTTTCTCTTCTTTTTGTTGTTGTCACTGCAGCAATACCTGCGGCCTGTGGAGGATGTTGCTTCAGCTTCTGAGGACTGCTACAAGTTTGCTGTGTCCCAGTCCAGCACTGGCACAGTGATGGGAGCAGTGATTATGGAGGGATTCTATGTTGTCTTCGACCGGGAAAAGAAACGCATAGGCTTTGCTGTTAGCACATGCCATGGTGAGGAGGACAGGTTGCGGGATAAGGGCTTGAATCTGATTATATGATGTTTCTGAACTGGAAAGAGTGAGAAGAGAAGTTATATTCAGAACTGGTTAAAATAACCATTTGAAAAGATAATGAAACCTAGAAATTGTAGCTGAATGTTTTTTTTCCTTCCCTCAATTTCATCATACACTGGTGCCCTCTCACAGCAGCACTTTTAACTGCACAATTATGGACAATTGCTGCACTAAAGCTCCATCCTCAAAACACTTAGAGACATTCATATTAATTCTGCAAGGAGGTAATATTTGTGTCAACTCACAGTGCTATACGGCTTCAGGGGCATGTGAGAGAATGTGACATGAATCTTCATATAAACACAAAGACAAATGCGACTGTCAGCACTACTTCCTTCCCCACATTAGTGTGTTTAGTGCACATTAGGGCTTGGTATTGCTTGTTTTTCTTTCTACTACTAATGTTGAATTAATACTTTTTTAAAGTAATAAAATTGGATACATAACCTGTATGTTGCATCACGAATAGTTATGTCCTGAAACACAGGGGCTTTAACAAGAAAAAGTGAAATTCTGAAAATAGTCTTACTGTAGCGTCTAGTCAAACTAAGTTCAATGTAACCCCTCAAATGGGGTAATTATGAGGCTTTTGGTGGCTAGCATTAATTTCTGGGTATCTCCACTTGGGGAGAGATGGCCAGTTGCTTTATTGGCAACTATACCAGTATATTACCAGTGCCATAGACCTCAAGCAATCCCACTTCAAAAAGCCAAACTATACATTTAAATTGTTATGTTACTGCAATACATACTAGAAAATAAAGGTGTCAAGTACTTGTGCTTTGTCAAAAATGTAAAACCCTTGACCAAGCTTTCACTTTGTGGTTAAAAAAGTGCAGACAGCTGACTTTCTGAAATTGAGGTTTCGACTCCACCTTCAATTTAAAATCTCATACAGTCTATAATGTATATCTCTGCAACCCAAAAATAGGATATTCAATGAGATTACCTTCACAGCACAGATGATATTCGAACAAATCTGATAACACAAAGTAATAAACACACTGTGAATGCACTGTTTAACTTCTCTATACTATCTGTGTAGTACATATATCCTGATCTATTTATTTCTCATATGCTAACAGTCATTTTTTCCCTGTCTACAGTCCATGATGAGTTCCGAACAGCTTCTGTCGAAGGCCCGTTCCATGGTGTGGACCTGGAAGACTGTGGTTACAACATCCCTCAGACAGATGAGTCCACTCTGATGACCATCGCCTACATCATGGCAGGAATCTGTGCTCTGTTTATGCTACCTCTCTGTCTCATGGTATGCCAGTGGCGCTTCGCCCGCTGCCTCCATCCACATGGGGACTTTGCCGATGACATATCACTCCTAAAGTGAAGATAAGGAAAAGGGGACAAAGTGAGTCACAGAAACTTCAACCTAAACAGCAGCGCAGAGAATGATTGATTTAAGGATGTTCTGTGTTACAAAATGGTGCTGTTGAAGCTTTGAAAAATGTCTTCAGGAATATAATATGAGAATTGTAACATAATTGACATAGTGTAAAGAGCTACCCAGAAATCAGAGAGCAATGGCAAAAACTGGAGCTATTACTAACCTGGAAGATAATCCAGAAAAAGTTGGCATCATAAGTGACAACTGTAAGCCTGTTTAAGCTTCTGTTACAGATCTACATGCCTAGTGGAACTGAATTTGGGAAACAAGGGAAAGAAAATCTGCTCCTTCTTATAAATCGTGTAAAAAAAATAGACCACAGAGATGGACTGGATCTGGAGTTTTACAGATTTGTCTCCAAACATTGCTGAGCCCCACCCAGGGTGATTTTAGGATTTGGGGGATATTAAAAAGAGAGCAGATAATTCAGACTCTGGTTAAAGAAAGAAAAGCCAGGATGTCATCACAGATGGGAAAACATCTCAGACAGGCCATGTTCGATGTGATAGGATTTGACCATATGAGTGTGTGAATATGTGTGTGATTATAGACCTACTGTTTGTGGCTTATGAATGATTGTTCATGTGTGAGCATGCCTGTATGTGTGCACAGCTGTAATGTAACTGAAGAGTATACAGAAAGATTGAATGAAAATTGTACTACTGATGACAAGCTGCAGCTATGAAACAACACTATTTTGCAAATGCCAGCAACTGTTTCTGCAATGAAAAATCAAGTAAACCTAAAGAGGCTAACTGATCAAATGTAAGATTTTAACAGCGTTTACCGCATAACTCAGTGTGCTTGGTGTCAAACTAAGACAACTGAACACGGTCAATATCAGATGTCACTTTCTTCTCTTATAATGGCTTAAGTATAACTATTGTACAAAAAGAGGTGCATTCCAGGACACACACTCACACATCACTTATTGTACTGCTGCACTATCTGATGATTTGCACATGTAACACATTACATGTTAACAAACCCAGACTTGATAGGGCTTCTTTCACAAACAGCCTAACTCACCACATTTTCCAATGGGGACCACATATGCTTGGACAAGGAAATGATCCCAAAGTATGTTACAAACTCAAGATTGCTATATATGTCTACAAGGGACAGTTTGTATCGTCCTTCCGCAAGTTGTAAATAAATAAAATGAGAAGTGTATATTTATCTGTCGGGCGCTGGCAGCAATGTTGAACCAATAAAGTACTTATTGTAACTGTAATATGATGTTTTTCATTTTTTCCACACAAAACATAATCTTTCAAACTGAAGGGCAGGCATCATTTATACCTGACTTGTTCTAATGAAATGTGCACGATGAAAGGTTTACAGCTGTTCACTTTCTATCCATTACCCAAGTCCTGTTACAATAGTAACACTTGAAACACAAATGGGCAACTTTGGCCATTCAGAGGATAGAGGATAGCACAGTAATGTTATCCATTTAAAGGCTATACTACAAAATGTAAGATACTTTTAATTGAGCATACTGTATACTAAAGGCACACATTCAGCATTTCTAAAAGGTAACTTTACCAAAGACCTTAAATGAGCTAGACTTAGCTTTTAACCCAATCAAAATTAATTCTTAAGTCCATTAAGTGTAATATTTTTTTGCTGAACTTGTAGGTCTTGTTTTCTTCTTTATTCTTTATTTTTCAGATACATTAATGCATAAGCCAGATATTTTAAAAGATATCAATTACACCACTAATTTCTGACAAAGAACTAAATATATTCAAATAACCAAAGGTTGGTATGGATATATTTCAATTTTTATTATTTCCATGACATATTTTGTCTTTTTTTTAAATTTTGAAGTTATCTTGGGGGCTGCCCTGCAAAAAATGCTGTCATTGCTAAGCCTATATTTCACACCAACACCACTCTGACCAACCCACAGGAATATTTAAAATTTGTCTTGTTTGAATTTAACATGTTACTTGAGTACAAGCCACATTTGTGCCCAAACTCCTAATGCCACTTGTGGTCGTACTTATGCGACAACCCCCTGCCTACATTCCCGTGGAATCCCTTTTATGACCACACCCAACCTGACAGCTGTCCTGCCCAAAGCTAAATGCTCGACAAACTTATGCAGTGATAACCCCCAAGTCCAGTGTCCTAGTGGCGATGGGTTCGGAGCCCTAACTGCCCATATATGAGTATGTGATTTGCAAGTCTATCAAATATTCCCTCCCTGGCTGGTGTGCACATGCCATTTAGCTAAAATACTGCCCCATGTCAGAGTAAAGTCAAATCTGTCTCATAATGATTCATCAGCATATTCTCATTATTGTGTTCCTTATGTGTACACCCACCGCACATGTTGGGACTCTGCCCGTGTTCCCCCAGGGGCCAAGTTTGTGGGAGGACTGTTGCCCTGGTGAGGAACAGTGACCAATGTCCGTAAGATTGTTGGCAAATTTAACTGCACTGACTGTTAAAGGCTTTAACACACTGACCCTAGAGTTGAAGGCTCTTAGAAATATGGCGTTGCACGATAGGATGGCTTTAGATTTGCTGTTGATTGGTGTTTGTCATGTCATCTGCACTGAATGTTGCACATACATTCCAGACTCTTCTGACAATATGCTGTGATAAGAAAGATGTTCAGCTGTACAAACTTGATCTTGTTTAGAAGGATGAAGTTTTGAGAGTGGGTGGATGTCTCAGCGAGGCAGCGCTCACCTCGGTGACAGGTGGCAGGTTACCCTGTCCAAAGACGTGCATATTTCTATCCTCATCCTGCTTAGCAACCATCAACAGATAGGGCATGGAGGATGAAATCGTATGCTCCGCCACCTCAGGAAAAATATAGGATAACAAAGTCATACTCTGCTGCAAGAAATATCATCGCAAAATGTGACACATGAAGGCATCAAAGAGAAAAACTTATTGAACTAAAAATGTCATATCTACCAAAGGAAAGAGTCTTACCTGATGAGGCACCATTTAGGAATGTGAGGACTGATTACTTTGGTCCCACTGATGTCAAAAGAGGGAGAAGCACTCTCAAGAGATATGGAGTTTCCTTACCTGTTTGACCAGCAGAGCTGTTCATCTGGAGGTTGTCTACTCTCTAGATACAGATTCATGCATAAATGCCATACCGAGATTCATATGCAGGTGAGGTCAGACATCAAGCATAAGGTCTGGCAACAGCACAGATGTTGGTGGTGCTATAAGGGAAATGAGAGAGGCTCTGGGTGCCTTGAATGACGACAGGATCCGGAGTGCTCTGGTTCAAGATGGTGTGACACAGAATTTTAATCCTCCTGCTACATCTCATTATGGTGGTGTTTGGGAATGCCTAATTTACTCAGTGGAGAATGTATTCAACACTGTTCTCTGCCAGCAGTCACTGGATGATGACGGGCTGCAAACTGTCCTCTGTGACCTCTGTGAGGTTGAGGCTTTCCTAAACAGCAGACCCACTTTGCCACAATGACTCTTTGATAAAAGAGATCTATACATAAGGAAATGGAGGCAAGTGCAGTATTTAGCAGATACTTTTGATCTCTGAATACTTGCCCGTGATGCAGGAAAGACCCAAATCGGCGAAAGAGAGGAGGAACCTTGCTTCTGAAGACACAGTCCTCATTACCTGCTTTACTGCCCCAAGAGGCTCTTGGCTGATGGGTAAAGTCTTGAAACCAGTCCAGTAATTTAAGACTCAAAACAAAGAGCAACAAGTACTTTAACAGATGTCATTAAAAAAAATCAGTAAATGTGAATAAGTATTTAAAGTGTTCAATGCACAATTAGAGACTGGAATGTCAGAACAATTTCTTTAGTAATTTTGTTTTTGTTTTACTTCTTGGGTTGCTGCATAAACAGCAGGGGATAATAGGAATTGTCAGGAAATGCACAGGTAGTAGGTGTGTCACAGGTGGTCATGCACTGGAAGGGGATACAGTTTTTTTTTTTTTTTTTTTTTTTTTTTTAACCAGATCAGTGAGATGCAACACAAATTGCTTGTTGTTTTGATAAATAATCAAAGATGAGTCCAGTCTGGACTTTATATTTTTCTTATTGCCTAAATACGAACCACCAGAACAGTGCACTTATGACCATTTGATTAAGTCAGTAAGTTTTTCTTTGTTTGTTAAATTTTTTTTGTTTCTGACAAGGAGACGCAACACCACATGAAACATGTAAAAATCATGTTTTTTAATCTGACACAAGCCTGGAAATGTAAGTGTTTTTTAATCATCTTTCACCATTTCTATAACTGTGGGCTGTCTGAGCTTAAGGAATTACTCTGAACACATCAAAATACTAAAAGCTGATGCAACGGAAAATTGCCATGAAATCATATATAAATATTTTCCACTGATACTTTAACTGCATCAAATACACAAATGGTCACCTCATTGGGTACACCTGTTTAACAGTGTTAATACAAATCAGTAGATCATATACCAGCAACTCAATGCATTTAAGCTTGTAGACTTTGTCAAGATGGCCGCTGAAGTTCTAACCAAGCATCAGAATGGAAAGAAAGGTGATTTAAGGAACTTTAAATGTAGCATGGTTGTTAGTGCCAGACTGATATAGTCTGAGTGTTTCAGAAAATGTTGATCTACTGGGATTTTCATGCACAACCATTTTGATTGTTTACTCAGTAAGTGGCAGGTGAGTTGCATGTGTTTGTGGGAAATTCCTTGTTGACACCAGAGGTCAGAGGAGAACGTCCAGAGAGGTTTGACATGATAGAAAAGCAGCTGAAACAAATAAATCACCGCTTGTTAGATGTAAGCACAGGTGGTGGTTTTTCCTGCCTGGCATTTCTGCCTGTCGCACCTCCGACGGTGCCATTATACAGACTGCAGGGTCATCAGCCGGGGGCCACCCTTCATCAATGTTTCGCTCCATTATCCCCGGAACATCTCGAGGTGGAGGAGCCACGGTTGGGACGTCTCCCTACCGCGCCCTGCAGCCTGCCTAGGATCCTTCTTTTCCCCACGCCTTATCTCTCCTTCTGAGCCAGAGCCAGAAGCTCCCTTGCTCAGCTTCCTCAGCAAGGTCACGGAGAGCTCGCTTCCTGTTGGAGCCTGTGACTCCAAGGGTTTTCAGGAGCCGCTGTGCAGATGTCCCAGTGAAGCCTCTACACCCGACCTCCACTGGGAAGATGAATACTCTCCACCCCGCTTGTGAGCATGTTGCTGACAGATCTGCATATTTGTCCTTCTTTCTCTCGTGTGCAGCCTCCATCTGTTCTTCCCATGGGACAGTCAGTTCGACCATGATGACTGCTCTGGCAGGTGCTGACCAGAGCACAATGTCTGGGCGTAGGGCTGTCACAGTGATCTCCTTAGGGAACCTTAGCTGGCGGTCGAGGTCGGCCGCTAGCTGCCACTCGCCACCAATTGACAGAAGGGACCGTTCTGCCTTGGTGCAGTGCTGCGCTTTACTCCCTGGCCTGGTAAACTGGATCCACTTTGGAGCTGTGGGTGGGTTGTTCCTGTTGGCTTCCTGTTTGCGGGTCTCCAGTATGCCCACCAGCTTGCGCAGAACTCTGTCATGCCGCCATCTGAACCTGCCCTGAGACAGCGCTGTCTTGCAGCCAGAGAGAATGTGCTTCAGATTTGGGTTTGGGGAGTTGCACAGCTGGCAGGGTTCTTCTGTGCCATACCAGGTGTACAGGTTCCGGGGGCTGGGGAGTGTGTCATAGGTGGCCCTAATCTGGAAGCTGAGTCTTGCCTGGGGTGTACTCCACATGTCGGCCCAGGTGATGGTCCTGTTGGTCACAGCCTCCCAAGTGGTCCATCTGCCTTGCTGTTGCTGGCTCACTGCTGTGATCTTGTAACTTTCCTCGTCCATTCTGGCAACTTCAGAGATTACTAGATCTCTCCTCTCCTTCTTGGTGGCTTTAGACCATCTCTTTGGTGCTGCCCCCCATCCTAGGCCAGCTCTGCCTTGTTGTGTGACGCCAACGATCTCCTGGTGCTGTAGCCGAACTATGGCCTGGTCTACTGCTTCAGCTGCATTCCATTTGCGTCCTGCGCGAATCTGAGGGTTGGCAGCTTGAATAGCCAGGTCCGGTGAGTCTCTCAGCTCGAAGAGGAGTCTCACCTTCTCCTTTTTGTACCCCAGGCTGATGGACTGCAGAGGGAGCTGAAGAGAGTTTCTCCCGAAGAGAGCTGTGTTGGAGAGGCATCGAGGAAGGCCGAGCCATTTTCTGATGTAATTGTTGGCCTTTGCCTCCAACTTCAGGACCGTTGTCATGGTGATGTCGCTTAGTTTCAAAGGCCACATTATGCGGTGGTACAGTGTGAACTGGTAACACCAGACCTTGAATTTCCCTGGTAGGGGGCACTGGTCTAGCTTTGTGGAGGCCGTCCTGAAGTTGACTTTTGACGGCTGAGGCTATGCTCTTGTCTGAGAGGTCGGCCGTGTACAGTCTCCCGAGGCTTCTCACTGGTTCCTCTGCCAGAAGAGGGATTCTTTCACCATCCACAGTGAACACGATGTTATCATTTTTGGTCCCTTTCCGGATCGAGAGGCTGCGAGACTTTGGTGGCTTGATCTTCATGCGGGCCCAAGCTAGTAGCTCCTCAAGCCGTTTGAGGAGTCTGGATGTGCAGGCTGCTGTTTGGAGGAGAGTAGTGACATCGTCCATATAGCACCGTATGGTGGGGAGTCTTTGGCCCGTCTGAGATCTGACCCCTCGCACCATCTGTCTTCCACCTATCAGAATGATCTCAAATGCGGCAGTGAATAGGATGGGAGAGATGGAACATCCCATTGCTATTCCCTTCTCAAGCCGTTGCCAGTCAGTTGAGATATTCCGGGTTGTGTAGCAAACGTGCAGGTTGTTGAAGTAGTTTGCTACTAGGATCTGGATGTGTGCTGGTACGTGGAAGAATTCAAGGGCGTACGTGATGAGCTGGTGGGGAACTGAGCCGTAGGCATTTGCCAGGTCCAGCCAAACTACATGCAGGTCTTCCTTGCTTCGTTTGGCTGTCTGGATTTGCTCCCAGATTGTCGCAGAATGTTCCACGCAGCCAGGGAACCCTGGGACTCCTGCCTTTTGGCAGCTGGTGTCGATGTACTTGTTCGCCAGGAGGTAACTTGTCATTCTTCTGGCCAGGACAGAGAAAAAGATTTTCCCCTCCACATTAAGCAGGGCAATGCCTCTGAACTGACTGAGGTTTTGAGAGTCTTTTTCCTTTGGAATGAAGATGGTAACTGCTTTGCACCATGAAGGTGGGATGGTCTGAGTTTTCCAAGCTGCCACCATGAGTCTCCACAGCGCCTTCAGGAGCCCCGGGCAGTTCTTGAACACCTTATATGGCACTCCATTTGGCCCAGGTGCTGATGCCGCTCTTGCACGCTTCGTGGCCTGTTGGACTTCTGACCACCTGGGTGGGGATGTATCGAATTCCGTGGAGGGCTCTGGTGGGCGGGGTGCGTAACCTGGTGATCCAAGGGGCTTTGCTCTTAGGTTGTCGCTCAGCTGGTCTCTGATATGCTGTTCCAGCTCCTGCTTTGTAGTCTGCAGTGTCCCGGACTTCTTCTCCTCCAGGAGGCTGCGGGCATACTTGAAGGGGTCCCCAAAGAAGCATGTCCTTGCCTTCTCCCTGTGGCTTCTTCGCTTCTTAATCCTCTCAGCTCTCCTAAGGTGTGCAAGCCTTTCCTTGATCTTGCTCCAAAGGGCCTTCAAGCCCTCTTTTTCCTCAGCCTCGGCTTTCCTCCATGCTTTCCTCAGGAGGCGCCGCTCTTTTACCAGCTGGAAGATTTCCCTTTCGCGCCTTCCATTTTGTTTGGGAGCAGGCATCCTCAGGGGCTTGTCTCCAAATCGGTTTCTCCCTTCCTCATAGATGAGATGGCCGATGATGTTCAGTTTGGAGATTGTGTTTCCTTTTAAGGAGTTCTGGATGGTGGTGCACAAGCTCTTGTCGAAGTCTCTCCATACTTCCTTGTCGCTGGCCTTTGGCCACATGACTTTGGGTTTTTGGGCATATCTCTCTGGTGGTTGCCTTACAGGTTCTGTGCTTGAGATGTTACCCTCTTGCTGTGGGAGGCTCTCTTGGGATATCTGCTGCTCTGTGCTTGCTGTGCTGTTCTCTTGTGGGGCGTTCTGCTGCTGTGGGCTCTGCTGGGGAGTCTGGTGTTCCTCTCCTGTTCCAACCGCAGTAATGGGCTCACTAGCACTGTGGTGCTCAACCTGGCTGTGATACCTCTTTGTCTGACCTGCTGACGCAGTGCAAGCATGCGGCTGGCTGTTGCCTGCACAATTTGCCTTCCCCTGATGGATGCGCAGACCGTGATAAGTTGTTACTTTATTCCATCCACAGCAGCAATGTCTCTGGATCCTTTGGTCCTTTGTCCTTTCCGCGTGGTTCGTTACCGTGTTATCCGTCCTTGTTGGTCCATCTTTCATCCCGCCTCTCGGAGGACCACTGGGCTGTTTTCCTCTTGCTTTGCTTGTAGTTAGTTAGGGTGTCCAGATAGCCGGTGCTGCCTAGACATGTGGAGTGGGTAACTGGCCCCTCCACCCCTGTTGAGGTCTTTCCCACTGTCAGCCAGTCTTCCCTGGCAGCCCTCCAGACTTTCCTGGACGTCAACTGCTCTGTTCGCAGTAGTCACTGGCGAGCCAGAGAACTAGATGTAAGCACAGGTGGTGGTTTTTCCTGCCTGGCATTTCTGCCTGTCGCACCTCCGACGGTGCCATTATACAGACTGCAGGGTCATCAGCCGGGGGCCACCCTTCATCAATGTTTCGCTCCATTATCCCCGGAACATCTCGAGGTGGAGGAGCCACGGTTGGGACGTCTCCCTACCGCGCCCTGCAGCCTGCCTAGGATCCTTCTTTTCCCCACGCCTTATCTCTCCTTCTGAGAGATAAGTATACAGAGGACCATTTCTGAATGCAAAACATGTTGAATCTTGGCAGATAGGCAACAGCTAAAGAGGACCACATGAGCAACCACTCCTGTCAGGTAGGAACAGCAAACTGAGGCTACAATCCATACAACCACAATTAGACAGCAGAAAACTGGAAAAACATTGTCTGGTCTGATTGGTCCCAATGTCTGCTGTAAAATCCAGACAGTAGGGTTAGAATCTGGTGTATACAACATGAAGGCATGGATCTAATGGTGGTTGTGTAATCGTGTAGGGGGTATTTTGTGGCATGCTTTTGGACCCATAGTATTAAATTAGCATTGTTTTAATACCACAGCCTACCTGAGTATTGTTGCTGACCATGTTCATCCCTTTATGAACACAGTGTACCCATCTCCTGATGGCTACTTCAACAAGACAATGAACCGTGTCGCAAATCTCAAGTCATCCCAAACTGGTTTCTTCAACATGGTAATGAGTTCAGTATACTTAAGTGGCCTCCACAGTCAGATCTCAATCCAACAGAGAACCTTTCAGATGTGCCAGAACAGGAGAATTGCATCACATACTGTATGTGCAGCTGACAAAACCTGACAAACCTGCTGCCATTGTGTCATGCTATCATGTCATTTTGGACCAGAATGTCATGTTTCCAACACTATGTTGTATTTATGCCACTGACTATTAAGACAGTTGTGAAGGCAAAAGTGGGTCCAACTGGCACTAGTAAAGTGTACTCAATAAAGTGTCCATGTTGGAATATAGGTGAATAAACAAGTTAAATTGAAATAATATGGTAAATAAATAAATTGACAAGCAGGACTCAGGGAAGATTTCATCCATAGGGTAATAACGTCTTTTTTTATTCAAGTACCTTCATATGACAGTTGTGGGAATATATATTTTTTCACGTTTGCATTGCAGATTTTGTCATGTATCTCCATGTTTAAAATATATATATACTTTTGGAATTAAGCTGGAAACCCAACTATGTGACAAGGAGGACCATCATTGTCTCTTGGCAGCCTGTTGCCCACTGCTGAATAGGACTGAGGTATTATGAAAAAAGGTTTCCATTTTTTTCATTCATTCACCTGAGTTACTGAAGTTAGTAATTTGTCTGTTGTATGTATACATTTATTTTATTAATCCTTGGGGACTGTTTGAGGTGCTTTTCATTCTTCATGTCTTGAAAATTTGGCTGTGTTCATGCGTATGGCAATAGTTTTGGCAAGACTGGGTATTTTAAATTGATCTTGCATTTTCCAGCTCAGCTCCTACAAAATGTCTAAAATACATTGTGTACAAACAAGTCTTACACTCATACTGTCAAGTGCAAAAGGTGTGCCATTGAAATCCAGTCAAACTGCCCTTTCTGATCCTTTTTTCCATTAAAGCATAATGCATGCACTTTATTGTACCTGGGTGTCAGTCTGGGCTTTTGGCTTGGCATTGATTATTTTACTGCTCTCCACTAGATGGTATAATTCTGACCATATGAGTATGACTGTGAGTATCTGACACTGCACAGAAAGTAATAGTGCTTAAAAATCAATGTCGCTGCTAATCATTGACATGCCCCAGACTGTAATACTTTAACACAAATAATTATTTTGCATTTACTGTTTGTTTTAGGTATTTAAGTGACTGTATTGGTCCACAAGTCTGAAAATAAACGTATCCATTGATATTGAAAAAAACGTATTTTTTAAATGTAAAAACAAGGTGGAATCGTGACAAAAACTTGCCATTTAAAAGAGTTAAAATCTTTAAAAATTAAATAATAATTGATGTGCATGATTAGGACTGATATTGGTTTGAAAAACAAGACTGGAAACATTTAGATGACATCAATGCCAAATGTTTTTATGCATACCTTTTTTGTGCTTAGCAGTATGAGTGTGAGTATTTAACATTGGATAGAGGATAATAATGCATAAAAATAAGTGTTCCTGCTAATCACTGACACATCCCAGACTGTAATAATCCAAAACAATAAACTGCTTTGCATAAAGTATATTGAAAATAATTTATTTTCCTGTTTTCAACCCCCACCTGAATACATGACAGAAAAACCTGGCATTCAAAATCTTTAAAAATAACAAGTATTTCATATGGATTAATAAGTCAGATGTAGGTGAAAAAATAGCTCAAGACAGCAGGAGATATTATTCATATAGCCTACATTTTCATAGCTTGCTTTTAAAAAAGCACATTTTCTGTGCTTACTGGGTGTAAGAGAAATTAATATTAAAACTGACCTTAAGGGTTAAAGGTGTAAAGCATGGCAACGTCTAAATCCTTGGTGTCAAGCGATTAAAAAAATGTATATTTTGTGTAAATTCATTCCTACGATCGCTGGTAAACAGAGGGTGCAGCAGTGGCTTTCTGTTCTGGTTTTGGACCAATCATGTTGCACGCACAGCGGTGATGACGTATTACGTCAGAGCTGTGAGTTGGATGTTCCGGAAGTGAAATGACTAGCTCAACGCAACTCAAAAACAATCGCGAGAAGCAGATGAGAACGACACAGTTTTTTACAAGGTATGCTTTTGGGCCATTATTGCCGTCATATAATGTCAGGTACGGTTAGTCTGGGTTATGTGTTCTTCTAATTAACATTGGTCTCATCACTGGGCTTCAGGATATTATCGAATTTACCATGACAACAACACTTAGGTTGTGACTCGAGTCCCAAATACAACTTGTTCGGACTCAGTATTGGTGTTATCGGTAAATGTTTCTCTATTTCATGTTGCTCCATTTGTTCAAAGTTATAATATATGAGTGTCGCCGTGGCAGTTTAATATATTAGACATCTTTTGCTGTACAACCCACTCGCTAAATAAAAACTGATCAATCAGCAAAATTGAGAGCTACCTGAGCTTAGCCGAGAACAGAGGTGATGAATTTGATTACAGGAAGAGGACACATTTCAGCGACGCTGAAATGAAGCAGCGAAATATCATCGAAATTATTGTTATTGTTGTCAAAGATGCAATGGGTCGATTAGGACAGAAACCCCTACAGTATTTCTGTAATGTGCTTTTAGACCGACCTTTATCCATTGTTTCGTTTTTATTATTCTTATTGTTGGCGAATATTTGGCTTCACAGAAGCATTCTCTGATCTGCTCATAACAAGCAAGCAGGATGGTGGTTAGATTACTTATCCTAGCCTCTTACAATGATTTGAAAATCCTTTTCGACCTTTATTCTAATCAATACACTACAGAGATGATATATTCAATGTTCAAACTGATAAACTTAATTGTTTTTGTTTTTGTTTCTTTTTCTTTTTTTGTTCGCAAAAACAGGTATTCATGCATTTTGAGGTTGATGTCTAGAACACGTTCCTAAAAAGCTTAAAAAAAGACGGGGGCATTAAATGAATGCAAGTTGATGAGTGCTAAAAAAACACCTGTTTGAAGGAGTCAACAGGGAACAGGTGGACAGTGTCATTATTGTGTATAAAAGTAGCATACCTGAGAGTATTAGTCAGTCACAAGCCAGGATGGGCCAAGGATCACCACTTTTGTGAACAATTGCATGAGCAAATAGTCTAAAATTCACATTTTTACATTATTTTAGAAATTTAGGAATTTCATATCCGTCAGTCCATACAGTCATCAAAAGACTTAGAGAATCCAGACAAATCTCTGCACATACGGTTAAACATCAACATTGATTACCCATGATCTTTGATTCCTTTAGGCAGCACTGCATTAAAAACTGACATCATGCTGTAAAGGACATTATTATGGGCTCTGGAACACATCAGAAAACAATTGTCCGTTAACACAGTCTGTCGCTATGTCTACAAGTGCAAGTTAAAACTCCACCATCCAAAGTGAAAGACATTTATCAACAACACCTAGAAACACTGCCAGCTTCTCTGGCCTGAGCTCTTATGTGATGGACTGACACAAAGTAGAAAAAATCTGACAAGTGCACATTTGAGATTATTTTCTAAAACCATAGATGTCATGACCTCTGGGCTAAAGAGGAAAAGGACCATGCAGATCATTATCAGTGGAGGTTCAAAAGCCAGCATCTGTGATGTATGGGTTGTGTTAGTGCTCATGGCATGGGTAACTTGCACATCTGTTAAGGCACGGTTATTACTGAAAGGTACAAACAGGTTTTGGAGCAATATATGCTGCCATCCAAGCAGCATCTTCTTCAAAGACATCCCTGCTCATTTCAGCACGGCATTGTAAGGCCATATTCTGCTCGTGTTACAACAGCATGGCTTTGTGGTAGAAGAGTGTTGGCACGAGACTGGCATGCCTGCAGCCCAGACCCCAGACTGTTGAGTAACTTAGTCATACATCAAGCAAGAATGTGAAAGAATTCCAGCGTGGAAAATTCAACAATTAGCATCCTCAGTTTCAAAACCCTTATTGAGTGTTGTTCAGTGGAAAGGTGAGGTATTCAAAATGAGTGATTATTAAGTTTATCAGTTATAACATTAAATATCTTGTCTTTGTAGTGTCTTCAATGGAATATAGTCCGACAAGGATTTGCAGATCATTGTATTCTGTTTTTATTTACGTTTCACACAACGTTCAAACTTCATTGGAATTGTTTGTAAATTATTGAAGTAGCATACAGCAGGTAAAATAAGTTTTGGACATGTCGCTATTTTTCTCTGTAAATATATTTTTAAAGGTGCTATTAACATGAATTTTCCCCAGATGTTGATAACAATCCATGAAATCCACACATGCAAATATATATGTCCATAAATTAAAGTATTTATAATAAAATGGAATGCCAGGGAATAAGTATTGAACACAACAATACTTTCTACAAAAGCCTTTGTGGTAATGACCGCTTAAAGATAGTAGCACCTTTAGAAATACGTTTACTGAGAAAAATGGTGATGTGTCCAACACTTTCTTTTCCCGCTGTATGTATTGCATGTAGAGGGGAAGAGTCATTGTCATGAAAACTTTCATTTTCTATGACGTATAAGCTCAGTATTAGGTAATAAATTATCTTAACTGCAATACTAAATATTTTTTAATGTAAAAATCTTTGAATACCAGTGTTTGCTCAGAACAAAGGTAATCCAGTTCTAACCTTCCCCACGACAGTTATTTTGTTACATCATAATGGCTTCTCATGTATTAGATTAACATGCTAGGTCCCCTTATCCTCCTTCATACATGTCCCTATCCTACTGTACCGTTGGAGGCCCGTTATGGTGGATGAAAGTTGGTGTTGTGATGGATGAGAGTTCACAGATAAAGAGAGAGATTGTTTCATACTTTAATCACAGGGGAACCCTGTCTTGAATCTTACTTTTTAAGGAAAGCAGCAACATTTTTGACCTGGCTCAGAACAGTCTAGTAACTCTGCTGTAGGCTTTACCTATCAGAGATACCTGTCTTTGTCCCTCTCCTTGTGCTTTCAACTTTTGTCATTATTGCAATCAGTCTATCATTATCAGTGCTGTAGATTTGTGCTCATGCGCTTTTACCATTATCTACAGTAGTGTCACTGATTGTCATTACTGTAACTACCAGTCTCATTTTCAAAACATGGTCATCTTTATTGAAACAGCAATGAAATATGGGATCATCTATTTTTGAGCTTTTTAAATATGTGAGAAATATTGACGTTCTGTTTTTGAATTCTGTAGTCGTATTTTGAAGTATTCCAGGTTTTCATTTTAGTGGAAAAAATTTAGGTTGCAGATCAGTGTGTTGTGGTAATGTGAGAAATTCGGAAAAAAAGGAGAGAAACATGTACTCATTTAGAAAATAAAAAGAATTGTGTAGCTCTGTATGAACCTGTTGATAATTCATTTTTGAAAGTACAAATGCAGTTTTATTTTTAGGTTTCTTAAGAGTGTTATGAAATAAGAACTTTTTTGGCCTAGTTTGTTAAAATGTGAATACAATTATGAATAATTATTCATTTATCTTTTGAAATTGATAGTCTTAGTTACCAAATATGGCAATCTTTAAATTTTTTCCAAAAATGCCTTATTTACATCTTTTTGAATTTCTAAAAAGTAACTCCCAAAAGCAAGATTTTGTGAGAATGCCCCTCAAAAATATACACTCTTAACTGTGGTGGAAAGTATCCAATTACAATTACCAAAGTTACCATATTTAAGTAGCTTTTTTTGTGTCCTTGTACTTTTTGACTACTCTTTTTGAAAACATAACTTTTTCTCTTACTAGACTGTTTTTGGGATGTGTTTGGGGTGTACTTAGTTACATCTGCCTTAGGTACTAAACATGGAGAGAAAAACAAAAAGATAACCCCCTGAAAGTTATCACACAGTAATTAAATTAATTAAATTTTAAGACTGAAAAAGTTAAATATCACAACACTTATTACTAAAAAAATGCTTCCAATTGAAATGACACTGATTTTACACCCATACCTTATTGATCAGAAACAGAATGTTCCTAACCGGTGGTGACATCTTGGAATTTAGAGTTTATCAATAGCCTGAAGTGTTACAATTATTTTATAATTAAGTTTGAATTATTCAGTATTTATCAGGGAAAATCCATCTTTACATTTGACATTCTATGTTTTTTTTCTCTTATAAGGTGTGCTTAATAAAACTATGGCTTAGCGTGTACAAAAAGTATTTCCACTGATATCTTTAATGTTTATATATTCTCTGAACATGTAATTCATTATTTGGATCAAATGTATATACGCAATTCTATTTTACTGAAATAAACAGTTAAACTCATCACAATCCAGCTGTTGAACCTTTGGCACAACACAACAATATAAACTTGAAACTCTAATTTAATCTAATTTAGTCTACATTTTTATCAAGATACCTTTTACTTTTACTAGAGTAGATCCATAATATGCTACTTACCCAAACTTGGATAAAAATTCATCTTTACTTGTGCTGAAGCAGTACATCTGTACTACATCATAGTTCAGATTCAAACCTATTAGAGGTTCACTAAACTTATTGTGTTTGTGTTTGTAATGTTTAATTAGATAATTACAATGAATAAGATACACTAAGGATGAGCTAAGACAAAATAGAAAAGAACATTTACATTGAAATTGAAAAATGGTTATCAAAGCTGGAAAGATGCAGCAAAACACACCAGTAACCAAACACCCTGTACAATGTGCACAGAGTAACGAGAGAGGCTACATGACAAACAATAGTTGCTCAATGTGCTGCTGACAATCAAGTTAATATGAAAGGAAGTAGGTTTAAAATAGATGTTAAAAATTATTCATGGATGTTTTGAATTGGTTCTGGTATATTTTTTTATAAATATGATTTGATTCCAATACAAAGTGATTTTTGGCACCTCTATTGAGGACAGGATGATGATAATAATAATAGTAATAATAATAATAATAATAATAATAGTACTTTTTGCAGTGTACTTTAAATAGAGGTTTTGAAGGTCCCATATCCTGGTTGGTTTAACCGTTCAAATCATGTCTTGGGAGTCTATTGAGCAAAGATTTGATTTAAATTGAATAAAAAAAAGAGAAATTTCCACCGAGTACATAAGTAAATGTTTAGATGATGATATGTACCCCTGCACTGCAAGACAAACACCGGGTTATGGCTTGGCTGAAATCCAGCCCCACCTCAGAGTCAGCCATGTGACTCCAAATTTGGGTCAGAATTGCCTTGAATGTGCACTGTGTCCACCTGGCTTTACTGACCTGTGTTCCTGCTAACCAGATTTTTAACATTTCCTTTCTAAGGTTTTTTTTTTTTGGTTCTCATTTGGAGACCAGAGCTGCAGAATGGTTTAAAATGTTTCTTCTGTTTTTCAGGTGACTCACTAAACTCAGTTGATATCTATTTTACATTTTGGGATATCTTTAGTCTGGGATGGATTACCATCCACAGAAAGAAGACTCCCTCTGATTAACAGATCTCGAGGGAACATAGGGACATATCAGAATAAAACTTTGTTGAATTCAGCTGATATCTGTCTGAATTATCAGACAGGAGAAAATCAGGGCCTGGCTATGTCCTGGTAGTCCACCATGAGTGTTAACACTGTGTGCACAATTAACCGCTGGGTCATGTGTCATTGTCTGTGTTTACTGTTCTTGGGAGTGTCACAGTAAACGCATAATTTTCCCCTAAACAAATTGGTTCAGCCTCTCAAAAGAGAGAACTGCAGGTACTTCTCTCTCTCTCTCTCTCTCTCTCATGCTCTGTCTTTCTCTCTGTCTATATTTATATACACATATATATGTATAGCACAGGTAAAAATATTGCAGTGTTTTCACTGTCCTTCTGCCCAAATGCATACTCTACCATTGTGTGTTAACACAATGGTAGAGTATGGTTCACTATATAATTCACTTAATTTTGTATTGTCTCTGTGCAAGCCGTACAGTGCCTAAAGAATAGCAATCACCTGCTAAAGCCACTTAGCAGTGTTCAGACAGTGATATAACCGCAGTGATAAGTGAACGTCCTGCAGCCTCAGCTCTCTCTGTACTGGTGTCCAGCTGGTGTGATGCTGTGAATTTAATGAGTGTCCTCTGAATGCAGCACAAGGATGATATGCCACTCATTCTCAGACCAACACTACTGTTAACAAGACTTTCTTCTCTGTCTGTCTGTCTGTTTCTGTCCCTTGTCCAGGTTACTCTTCAGATGAGGAGGGCAAGCCCAACTGAACCTGTTTTACTCCCTCTGTTGCCATGGCAACACCCTATTTCCCCACGTTTCTGCTCCTCATTTTTCTGTCATCTGTCTCCCTTTTACTTTTGAGTCTGCTGCCCCTAGTTTCCCCCTCACTTCCCTCCTCATCCTTTTCTTCTTCCTCATCTTGGCCATCACCATCCTGCGGTCTGGCTCAGGCCTGGGCGGTCCGTCTCCACGCTGGCCATGACCATGAAAGAGAGGATCCTGATCAGAAGCCTCAGCATTTGGATTTCATAGCCAACAGGGTACTTATTTCTATTTCATTTTCTGCTGCTCCAGTTTTTTTCATTCAGGTTATGGCTTCTTTTAATGTCCTGACCCCCCCTTTTTCTATCCGGAAACGAACTTCGGCATTAAGAGCAAAGCCTCTGAGAATACTGCAGGGTTGGCAATCAATCGTTTTGTTCATCCTTTCTTTCTGATACTGATTGTGATACCTAAAATTATACTTTAAAATTGTGCCAATACCTTAACATTTTATGGTCCTTAAGGGAATGAAGCACTGAAATCAGGGTGACATACCCAAACTCTTCCCACAAAGTTTGAAGCAAGAAATTGTCCAAAATGTCTTGTTATGATGAAGCATTAAGAGTTCCTTTCACTAGAACTAAGGAGCCAAGCCCAACTCCTGAAAAACAACCCCACACCATAATCCCCCCACCGAACTTTACACTTGGCACAATGCAGTCAGACAAGTACCGTTCTCTTGGCAACCGCCAAACCCAGACTCATCCATCGGACTGCCAGACAGAGAATTGTAATTGGTCACTCCAGAGTATACGTCTCCACTGCCCTAGAGTCCAGTGGCGTCATGCTTTACACCACTGCATGAGTACTCTGCATTGCACTTGGTGATGTATGGCTTGGATGCAGCTGCTTGGCCATAAAAACCCATTCCATGAAGCTCTCTCATGCTGTTCTTGAGCTAATCTGAAAGCCACATGAAGTTTGGAGGTCTGTAGTGATTGACTCTGTAGAACGTTGGTGACCTCTGTGACCTATTTGCCTCAGCATCTACTGACCTCACTCTGTGATTTTATGTGGCCTACCAAAAATATATTTAGTAGTGAGGACATTTCAGAACTGGATTTATTGGACAGGTGGCATCCTGTCACAGCACCACGCTGGAATTCACTGAGCTCCTGAGAGCGACCCATTCTTTCACAAATGTTTGTAGAAGCAGTCTGCATGCCTATATGATTGATTTTATACACCTGTGGCCATGGAAGTGACTGGAACACCTGAATTCAGTGATTTGGATGGCTGAGTGAATATTTTTGGCAATTTAGTGTAACTGATAGAATTTGTCACGTCTGGCTGCCACTTTTAATAAGATAAATTCTTTTAGGAAATTGGAGTTCCTAAAGAGACACTTTTAGTAATCCTAATCTTTACACCAATCAAATAATCATGATCATGACCTTTGTCATAATCAAGCAGGCTGAGTATCAAGGCTGATTGATATGGACCAAATATCCACACTTAACAATTTTTAGCTAAATGTTGACATGCAGTATTTCTTTCTCACTATCTTTACAAAGAAATAAAATAATAGTAATAATAATAGTTTTTACAACACCAGAATATTAAACTTTAATATGATTCTGGTCAAAATATAAATTTAATGATACTGATAAGACACTATCCACTGATCTATCCGTTATCTATACCGCTTATCCCTTTTGGGGTTATGGGGGGCTGGAGCTTATCCCAGCTGACATTGGGCAAGAGGCGGGGTGTACTGGTCACCAGCCGATAGCAGGGCCACACAGAGAGACAGACAGCCATTCACGCGCTCACCCTCAACTAAGGGCTTTTTGGACTCACCGACCAACCTGATGAGTATGTTGTTGGTCAGTGGGAAGAAGCCGGAGTGCCCAGAGAGAAACCTTGATGCACAGTGGGGGACATGAAAACTCCATACAGAAGGACCCTGACCCGCATGGGATTAAAACCTTCTTGTTGTGAGGCACGCACACTTCCTGCTGTGCCACCATGCCACCCTGTAAGATACCACTACAACATCAGTCAGAGACACCTAACATTGGCCTTTTTCTATTTTAAATTCAGAAAATGGAGGCAAACCTTACAGTATCTAAACTGTACAAAACATTGGCAACATTTCTTTTTATAGACTTGGCCAAAATGTTCCATTCTCCTAATACCATTTCTTTTAAAATGAGAAACATGTTGCTCCAAGTTGGACACACTTTTGCCTTCAGAACTGCCTTTATTCTCTGTGGCATAGATTCAAAAAGGTGCCTCAAACATCCCTCTGAGATTTTGGTCCATTTCAGGATAGCATCACACAGCTGCTGCAGATATTGCAGCTGCACATCCATATTGAGAATCTTCCATTCATCTTACAGGCCACTGGAGTATGGCAAAACTCATTGTCATGGTCAAAGAACCAGTTTGAGATGATTTTAGCTTTTTGTGAAATTACATGGTCATCCTACTGGTAGTAGCCATTAGAAGACGGGTACTCTGTGGTCATAAAGGGATGGACAAGGTCAGCACCATATTCAGGTAAACTGTGGCATTTAAAGAATGCTCAATTGTTACTAATTGAGCATCTTTTAATTGAGTGTGCCCAGAAAATAACCCTCAAACCATTAGACAATCACCTCAGCCTGAACAGCTGATACAAGGCAGGATGGATCCATGTTTTCATGTTGTTTAGGCCAAATTCCAGTTTTGTGTATTATTTTAAGAAGCCTTAGTATACTCCATTACATCAGCTCAGAGAAATTTTCTCTTTAAAAAAAATACTGTTTAATTTGTTCTTATAATATATGTACTCTTTGCCCTAGGTAGCGAAGCAGGCTGGCCTACAGAACCAGGGCCAGATTGGACAGCTGGAGGGCCACTATCTGCTGTGTTCTATTAGACCTCAAACTGGATTCATGGTTGATCTTGGGAGTAAAAGTGTCCAGCCTGAAGATGTCCTTGCAGCTCACCCTCATGTGCTGTGGTACTCCAAGGAGAGAGTCCTCAGCCGCTCAAAGAGATCTATGGCCTTCAATGATCCTCACTATCCTAAACAGTGGCACCTGGTGAGAATCAAGACTTTTTTAATATCTCCATGATTACTGGCCCAGTTGCTAGCACTCTTGTAAGTAAGCATTATTTTTTAGCATCAAAAGTGACTTAAAAAACACAGTATATAAACTGGAAAAGATCTCGGAGAGCGCAGACCTCCGCCAAGCAGCTCAGTTACTGCAGTGGCTTTTTCACAACTCCTGTAAAACATACAAGACTGGATCACCACGCGCTCCGATTGGACGGCCGAGTCTCTGCTCATGTCTGTCCATGTGGAGAACTCCCCCGCTGGCATTACAAGGGAAGCTGGGAAATGTAGTGACATAGGCTTGAAAAACGTTGACGTCAGTTTTCAAATAAACTACAACTGCCATAATGACACAAAGGGGGCAAAACCCTCACAGCAGCCGAGGAGAAGTGAATGGGATTTGCCGTTATAAACTTCAGTGTTTTTTATGATGTCAGTCTGAATGGGATCCAGATGAAATTTACCTTGATTATAGAGTTATGTTATATATATATATTATCCTATAAATTTTGAAGTGAATCCATCAAGTGATGTTAGAGATATGATTTTTTAAAATACTGCCCTATGTTAACTAATGGGAAATTTCGGGAATTTTTTGCATCCAGACTAATATGCAGATCACCACCAAAATGTAATGGCTTTTTCCTTGGACCAAACCACACCTCTGGTAAAATTTTCATGTAAATCCATCAGTAGTTTTTGCGTAATCTTGCTAACAGACAAACAGACAGACCCTGGCAAATGCATAACCTTCTCGCTGGAGGTAATTATTCTGCCAGGGAGCTCATAATTAGTACAACAACTTAAAATAATGAAAAGGAGTTGCTGTGCTCACTTCCACTGCTTACTGCTTACTGCTAACTCAGGATTCTTATTTGGAAAAACCCACAAGGTTTACTTACAATACAGCAAAACTGCTGTTTTGATCTCATGAATGAATTTCCCATTATTATTATGAAGAAAAATTGTTAAAAGTGGCTTTTCTGGTTTGCACCGCAAAGTACTTTCAAAGCATTCTGAGATCACTTGCAGTGGAAAACAGGAAAAATAAATCATACTAATTTGGTATTTCTTAATAGAGGTGTTACTGACTAAGGACACACTGAATCACACTGATAGGTCATAATTTGCCTGAAGGTGACCAATATTTGGCCAAAGATACTTTTATTCCCTCTTTTATAATGTTGTTGTCCATCCATAAATCTGACACAGCCATTGTGCTGTAAATGTTTCAACGTGGGTCAGCTAGACGGAGTCCAGAGAAGATGCTACATTCAACTTCATGCTAGTTTTCCATGCCTACTAACCCTGCCTTTGAATTACTACAACAATGTGATGAGTTAACTTGTCACCCTATTTGTGCTGGGTGTTGGGGGCCAATTGGAAGCAAGAAGAGACCACCTTTTTCAGGCGAGCTTGGCATTATTATTTTTGCCAAAATATGGATTGATTGCTGTGTTCATATATATTCAAACAAACTGTGCTGAGTGTAGAATGCACACTTATGTGGGAACAAGCTTCCCAAACTATCTAGGTGTGAGAAAACCTCAGATTTTCTTCACATTGCTTGACATTGCATTGTATTAAGAGCCAGCTGTAACGTTTTACTAATTTGCTTCCTTTCTAATTTTTTCATTCTTTCGTCGTTGCAGCACAATGATGTCAATAAGGGTCTGGACATTAATGTAACCGGCGTGTGGGAGCGAAACATCACAGGCCAAGGAGTCACGGTGGTGGTCGTAGATGATGGAGTGGAGCACACTCACCAGGACATCCAGCCCAACTATGTAGGTCAAAGCCAAGTGTGTTTCAATGATCATTTTAAAATCAAAATATATGTTCCCCCTGCAGGCTTGAAACCTTTATTCTGGTGATGTCTCTTGCTGTTTATTTTACTTAAGGAATGTTTTGAATCCCTTCAGAGTCCAGAGGGCAGCTATGACCTGAACTCCAATGACCCAGATCCCATGCCTCACCCAGATGTCCACAGTGACAACCACCACGGGACGCGATGTGCTGGAGAAATCGCAGCTGTTCCCAACAACAGTTACTGTGCTGTTGGAGTGGCCTATGGCAGCAAGGTGGCAGGTAAAACAGCAGAAATATTCCTTCAGAGCAGAAACTGTGGAGCCTAACTTTTTTGACAACAACCAGAATTTGAGTAAATCTGGTGCAGTGAAACATCTCGTGCTTGTTGTTTTCTGTTCAGGTATTAGAGTCCTAGATGGCCCACTGACTGACAGCCTGGAGGCCGTAGCTTTTAACAAGCACTACCAGGTCAACGACATCTACAGCTGCAGGTGAAAAATGTTCTATCTGACATTTACAGAAGTGTTCTTCAGGTGTTTTACTATAACAAAGTTGTTACTGCTAATGAAAACTAACAAATTAATTGGAAGTAATGCCCAAAAACATTAATTATTATTATTGTTATTTTGTATATTAATATGTATAAGGACAAATGTGAATCACAAAAACCATTGCCACCCACTACTAAATTTATAGTCTGAGCTAATTTGCAATGGCTATCCCTAGTTGGCCTTTACAGCACATAAAACTCAACAACACATGCACATAAATGCAAAAACAAACAAGATCAGCAATGAATAGACAGAACAACACAAGTTTATTTAATCGTGTGATAACACAGCATAAGAAAGCAAGAGCAGGATTGTGCAAGACTGTGAAAAGTGGTTTTATTTTAGAAGAACTACAGTATTGATCCAGATTACCATGTGTGACTGGACCCAAAAATTAACTGAAATAATAATGGGGCTTAACTAAAGAATGATAACTTACCGAAGCTGGCCTGTGTGTTTACAAATCACAAAAACAAACCCGAATTGTATACAAAAAACCTTAACTTTTTGTCTTTGACACAAGCAAAAACAGCAATACACAGCTTCTCCTTACAATAAATCTTAGACACAGTTTCCATTTGAAGTAAGCTTATGGATGCCAAATATTTTTTTCTTTCTTATGCACCTGTTGTGAAAATCAGGGCCAATGCTGATATGCTGAAATAAACATTTTTCCAATACCTGTGCGAATACCAGTGTTTTGTAAATGACCCCCATTCTCCCACAGTGCCTAAGTTTTCTCTCATTTTTATCTTAAAAACAGTTTAGAATTTTTCCAACAGGTCTTTTTTACTGCACAGACAAAAATGTTTTCTGAATCAGCAGTTAGCTCTTCCAAATGTCAGCATAAACTGATATGACACAACATATAAACATCTGAAAATGATATCTGTTCATCCCACATTAATTTTTGATAAACAATGTTTGTGAAAAAGGTAAATGATTTTGTTAAATGAATGTTGATGTGCATCCTTAATATTTCTGTGTACTGTTTTAAAATACTAGGATTAAAGAAATACAACTCTTGACTTAACTAATATAAACTAAGAAATTTTACTGAACAAAAGTTGAATTTACAAACTGGCTTTAAAAACTACTTAACTAGTTAACTGATAACCCTTGGATTTGGGTTAGCTAACTCTAGTCCTAACCCAAAACAAAAATCTAAATCTAAATAAATTAAAGAAATATTTAAAACTTTCGTAACTTAAGTCTATAATTGAATCAAAAAATATAACAGACATAGACATATCTGTGTTTTGATTTAATGAATCATTTTCAAAATTTAGTTCATTCAATGTAATTCTGAGCAACTTAGTGAAAGTCTCACTTGCATAATGATATTTTTCTTCTGTCTTTAAAGTTGGGGTCCAGATGACGATGGACACACAGTGGATGGACCACATCCCTTGGGCAAGGTCAAATAAAAGCACTAATGTGTCCTGCAGAGGGCAGCACCCATCAACAGATAATTTACAGACATGCACAGTTGTAAATACAGCAACCAGTGTCTTTACTTGGATAACTTTTTTTAAATCAGCTGAAGTGCAAAAAAACCTTTCTGTCCATGACATTATGATCTTTCTCCCTACAGGCAGCACTGCAACATGGAGTGATTGCAGGCAGGAAAGGCTTTGGGAGTATCTTTGTGGTTGCCAGTGGCAATGGAGGCCAATACAATGACAACTGCAATTATGATGGCTATGCCAACTCCATCTACACCATCACAGTCGGTAAGATACAGAGCTGACTCTTCATTACAAAACTTCAGGTCATTCAGGCCCTGATATTTGCTGGAGTATTCTCAAACAGGCACGTCACAATAATATTGTTTGTGTTGGACAGGCTCTCACAGCTACATATGCATAGCACTGGTGATTCTTCTTTTAAGCAGTTTTCTCCCTCATCAGGCTATAATCCTGCAATTACAGAAAAGGTTGATTGAAAATATGCCACAATTAAAGACTTGGGCAGCACATCTTATGAGCTGTGGGTCTGTACTTCATCACCTTGGACTTAGAGCAAAACAACTGTGCTGTAGTAACTATTTCAAGTACAGTTTTACACATGGTGTTATCAAACTGAACAAAAAGAACTACTCAGATGAACAGAAACTGCACAAAGTGGACTTTGCTAAACACAGATGAAGTCCTCATGCAAAGCGATTCTGAACCCTACCCCAAAACAGGCTGACCCTTGTATAATGGAGCAACTTCCTACACTTTGAGTTCTACAGTAACTTTAGATTGTTGTTTTCTAAGTTCCCAAATAATGCTTTTTCAAGTTTAAATGCTCTTTAGTGTGTTAATCATGTCTCCTCTGCGTGATAGAGCACTTCTGTAAACATTATAAACAAGAACAGGACCTCTCTCTCTCTGCACATTTATCATATTATTACCCCAGCACCACAAACAGACCTATCAGTATGGCTTCCTACTGTCCTACCATTGTTTTGTCATCAGTTTAAGCCCATTGGCTCATTGTAGTAAGGCTAGAAGAGAGCAAAGACACTGGAATGAATGCGCAGGTGTTGACAATATGGCACAGGGCAGCGCTGAACTGACCACTCACCACAGACTTGACCGGTCAACCAATCAGAGCAGACTGGACACACGTGGGGAAAGAGTGTCTCAGGCATAGGCAGAGACAGTGTACAGCACCATCATAGAATATGAAAACTTGAAAGTCTGTTTTTTTACATTAGTGATTGTGAACATACCCCTTCAGTCATCAAAAATGAATCTATGAGCCTAATTTATGACAAAACATTACCTCTTTAATTTAACAGTCTTTGGAAGATCCTGCCTTTATCGTTTCTCTCATTCAATACAATTGAATGGTCATTTTTTTAAGCCACAATTCAATTTACAGTTAAATCAAGAAGAAAGAGTATACTGAGGGTATATTTGTGTGATCAGTTAGCTGTTCCCTCTGTGAGTTTACAAACAGGAAGCACTGAGTAACTGTCCTGTTGTCCAAATACATTAATAAAGGAAGACAAAATACATAAGGGAACGCCAAAATGCCAAGCCTGAGGTTCCTAAATGGCTGTTTACAAATCACTGGCTAACATTATGGTGCTTCTATTTACTACTGAAACTTACTGTATGATGTGGACATGTAGGAAATGAGGTCATCTGTAACTGCTGTCTTTGTGTATTGCAGGAGCTGTTGATGAGAACGGGAGGATGCCTTTCTACGCTGAAGAGTGTGCATCCATGCTGGCTGTCACTTTCAGCAGTGGAGGGAACAAGCTGAGGAGCATTGTATGTCTGTCTGAAACATAGACACATATGAAAACACAAACAAACACTTATGCACACATTGGATGAGTTTTTAAGCCAATGAAAAACAGTAGTGAGGCAGGTACTTGATAACAAGCTTTAATTCTTTTAAGTCAGAGGTCCCCAACCACCGGACCATGGACCGATACAAGGCTGTAGATCAGTTGGTACCAGCTCATAGAGAAACAAAAATGATTTCATTACCCTTTTTAGAATAAATGGGACTCAAGGGTGTTTTATTTTAAAAGGATGGCTTGATCCTAGTATATCTGTCTTTGCAGCTTGACAGCACAGGCTTTACATTCAGGCTCACTGTCCTCCTCACTGCTGTTGAGTGAAAGAGTTAAACCTGAGATAAACTTTTTGTTATACCTTGTGCTCATATAGTCTTCTACCTTTGCTGTAGACATAGTCTATTTAGCCCCATTCAAGCTGCTATTTCAAGCCATAATATGTGAACAACTCAAAGACTGAATGAGATGTTCCCCCATTTGCTCAGTCTTTAGAAGTAGTATCAGTGGCATGATATATGAGAAGGAGGCACACAGGCTCAGCAGGAAACAGGAGTGCTGCGAGTGAGTGTCTCTGCCTTGGTGTGTATGTGGGGCACGAGCCATGCCATGTGCAGCCTTGTTGTGGTGTTGTTGTGTAAAGGTACTGTGAAAAGGGCTTTTGACTCTGTACAACTGGTGTAACTTAAGGACAGTTTAGGCACAAGAGAGTGCTCAACTTCCTGATATGGAGGGATTGAATTCAGGGTTATGAACTAATAAAATACCTATTAGTAATCAATAGGAACATCTGATCTGCTCAGACTGATGACCAGGAGATGAAGGTTACACTGTCAGCTTTGTATGAACACTGTTCTCACAGCATTTTCCGCCCAGCTAAATAAGGTGCGGCAGTTTAGTTAGTGTATGTGTCAACTTGTGACTTTCCGCTAACTGCATCCCTAAATGTCATTGTTAAGGAGCTAAGTCCGCATAAATGCCTCTTTACTGAGGTTTAGAGACAAGTCAGTGGCTTTCTCTGATCATGTCTAATAGTGAATTACACTGTGCCAAAGTTGTCCCCCCCCCCCCCCCCCCCCGTGAAGGCTGGTTCCAAGTCCATAATGATTTTCACAAAACCAGGCAATGGTACAAAAAGGTAGGGGACCACTGCTTTAAGTAAAATACTTAACAATTGGTCTGATGCAGAGAGTTATGGAGCCTTTAGTTTTCTTGAACTTTTGTCCTACTAGTGGAAAAAAATGCCTCCGGTGTGATAGTAGTTATTAGTTTTTTTTTTTTTCAATTTTAGGACAAATATAAAAGTTCATGTTCTTTTAATAAAAACATCAACAGCAAACAAAGTGACCTGCACAACTGAAGTACTGATCTATATGTGGTACTCTCAGGGAGAGAGGCAATTTGCACTGTGTTCAACTTTAAAACTGACTCATTCAGAAACATACAAGTTGAAGACAAAAAATAAGACAAATTTAGTTTTGTTGTAACAAGGTGTAATCTTTATTCAAAGACAGAACCTGTCAATAAAAAGCGAAATTTTCGCTGAATCAAAAGTTATTATCTCAGGATTGTAACAGATGTTTTTCAGCTTTTGAGGAGGAACCACACAACAGGAGCAGCGTAAAATGAGGCCAGAAGAGGCCACCGACATCTATTTGCCGCTGTTTATTCCTGTCACGATGGCAACACAGTTGTGAGGGCTGAAGGGGATGTAATCATTAGTGAGCAAAAGCATTCACCCAGATTGAACTTGTCTGGACTCTCAAGTCTGATTCCCTGTTGACCACATTACACATACAAGCCAAGGCCTCACCACACACTGCCTATTAGAGTATTATACTGAAGAAACCATTTAGATTCTTCCAGAAACAGTTGTCTGCACAAATGCACTAAAATACACAGCAGGAAATTCAATGATTATTTTTAGAATATCCAATTTTAGAGTGTAGGAAATTTGGTGTCTGCTTCTGCATTATACTGAAATGTTCCTGTGGGCCATGTCTCTTCCCACAATTTTGCATCATATCAAACTGGTATTTGCATCATTTGATTTAAAGGTCCGATATTTTGCTCCTTTTCTGCAGTTTAACATGGATCCTTGATGTCTTCATGAAACGTCAGTAATGTGCTTTGGCCCAAAAAACCTATGAATAAAGCACAGCTGCATTCTTTCCACGCTCACATAACCGCTCTGTTCAGAACGGCTGGTTTTGAGGGCGGTCGGCTTCATATACTAATGAGCCAGAGCAGAGTACATATGGCAATTCACAAAGTGGGCGCTCCAGCCACACGCTGCTTACAGTCCTGGACACATACTAACCCTTATTTCATGCTACCACACACGGTTACAACAGTGAAACTCTTTTCCCCCAAACATCACAGGCTAACGCGCAACATGCTAACCACAGTGGGATAGCCACAACTTAGCCTACCTTCTGGGCTAACGTTAGCACAAACAGAGGGACCTGGAGTCGGGTAAAGGACTGATTATATTCACCCAACTGTTAAACTGCTCTTCCCGAACACACATGAACCACAAATTCTTGCCGTTTAACAGATAACAGGCTAACGCACAACATGCTAACCTTGGCCTAGTCACAACAGTGGGACTGATTATATTCAGCCAACTGTTTAACTTCTCCTGACTAATGTAAGAATGGTCATTCATTAAAGTTTATCCTTCAGACTTTCAACAAGTAACGTGAACATGACGAACATGTTGTGCAGTTACCTCTAGTTCACTTCACCCTGCTGTTAGCATTAGCTCATAGCAATGAGCAAAATAAATACTACGCAGCATTAAAATACTCACATTTCCATCATCATGTTTGGCGACGGATTGTCGGTACTGAGCCCCGAACCAGGAAAAGTCTAGTTCCCAGTCCTGTGTTAAACTGAAGTTGAAGAAGCAGTCGGCTGTGAAGTGACTGGCACACACATACAGTTTTTAGCCGACTGTAGCTGCTCATTCCCTTAAAAAACAAAAGGGAAGGGGACGGGGGTACTCAGGTAGACCAATCAGGTCAGGTATGCAAATCAAAAATATACTGTTACGTAACAGTATACCCACAGACTCAACAGCTCGCCTAACGCCATGAGTTTACATTCATGCAACCTGCTAAATACAGGTTTTGTTGTCTCCTATCACATTTTGTGGGCTGGGAGGAAGGCCAAGTACCCAAAAATGTGTTCAAAAGCCTTAAAAAAGTGTTTTTTACATAATATGTCCCCTTTAAATACTTATGAAAAAATACCTCAGATAAAATACTTTTAAAACAAAGTAAAATCATCATTTCACATTTCTGATAGATTATTTTTTCATCAATAAGCACATTACTTTAAGTGCTTCTTACTTTAAACAATGTATTTGCTAAACATTTGACCTAGCATCTGTAATTGTCATCAGTATTAACTGAATCAGCATAAATTATGTTGTCTAATTGATTGCTGCATTTTATTTTCCAGTCCGCCTTAAAAGTATGTTCTTTTCTAGCAATTAATTAATTAAAGATTATGTCAAATCACACTTGTGTAGGAATTAAGGCAAAAACTGCAATCTTCATAATATGTTAATCGTTTACATCATGTCCTGCCCTCTAGGGCTGGGTAATTCCTGCAACCATATAACAGGATTCCTATTCTGATACAGAGGCCACATTATGATACAGTCAACACACAAGTGTTTAACACTGACCATGCCTTTTACAGAATTTCTGACTTTGTTGGTACACAAAAAGATATCAAAGACGAGGTTTAAAAGATCTCCTGTTGTACGATTTGGGGACAGTCTTCTTTTGTCCTCTAGGCATGGGGTTGGTATACTGAGAGCAGCTGCATTGCATATGGCAATGTTGCAATATGTTTATACAACATTCAGCAACACCAAGCTACATTAGGCCGAAGTGTCCCTAAGTTGGGCACGATATTGAAGTGTTACACCTAAATTGGTGAATGTTTAAAATCCATCTGCAATTAGTCAGGGGGCTGTCTGGAAACCCCATACTCCACCAGCATAGTGTTTTTCTCCATTTCAGATAAGTAGACCTGTGTTGAACACAGCAGAATTGACTCCTGGAATGTACTTTTACCAAAATGTTGATGATTTCTCAATGTTAGTTAAATTAGGCTAATATATGCTGATGTTTGAATGGGCGTTTAGCCCACCCCTGTTTCTCCACTTTTTCCGAGCTTTAAACAAATCAAATGTAATACGCTCTTTGTGTACTAGAAGATCTGACTCTCCTCCAGGTTCCACACATACAGAGAAAAGGGACAAAACAGTCAAAATACATGTTATTTTTTCCACTTGCTTATTGCGTAATCTTTCCTCAGTTTTCGATCTCTATTCTCCTTTTTCTGTTAAATGTGTTCTTACCCCCCCTTGCATAACTTTGCCTCGAAATCCCAGTCAAACAGTCCTTTTAATGTACACACTCTGTTGAGCTTTGCCACATGCAGCAAATTTCTCATTTTGCCTTGACAGCCCAATGACTCTGGCGTCACTGACTACTGGTTAAACTGCAGACAGACTTGATTAATTTGTGTTTATCATAGACAGTGAAGTTTTGTGTTCATCACTGTTGAATGTGTACATTCATGTAAGTCACAGTGTCTGTCCTCCTGCCAAATCTGTCACATATTGGAACTGTTTGTACTAAATGTAAATCTCTGTGTTCATATTCTCACTATTTATCTCTTTTGTCTGTCTTTGCAGGTGACGTCAGACTGGTCCATGCAGCAGGGGACAGGTTGTACAGAAAAACACTCAGGCACATCTGCTGCGGCCCCTCTGGCTGCAGGGATGGTAGCCCTCATGCTGCAGGTTCGGCCTTGCCTCAGCTGGAGAGATGTGCAACACATCATTGCCTTTACTGCCACTCAGGTAATCATGAAGACATTTCTTTCTGCATCATCTAAGGCCCAAGATACATACAAACCCCAGTTTCTAATGAAGTTGGGATGTTGTGTAAAGGTAAATAAAATAAGAATTCATTGGCATGAAACATGCCAACAGCATGTGAAAGTTAAAGACTACAAGACCATCTCAAAACATCTCAGTGTTCCTGTGACTACAGTGGCTCATATTATTCAGAAGCTTAAAGTCCACAGGACTGTAGTAGGGGTTGTAGGAATTGCCTCAAAAGGTTGTGTAACAAAATATTAAGTTAAGGGTATCGTCTTTTTTGTCTGGGCCAGTTGCATTAGTTTTTTAAAATTCTGTTGATCCAAATTCAAATTGATTGTTTGATGTTCATTAGTTAATATTCAATATTTTTTTTAATCTATGATTACTTTTTTCAGTTTCAAGATATTTCAGTGATCACTGTGGGTTTTTCTTTCTTGAACAGAAGGGTACCAACAATTTTGTTCTTGTACATGTACATGAACAAAATTGTTGGTACCTTTCTGTTCAAGAAAGAAAGAAAAATCAAAAGGGTCACTTATTGTTGAATAAAAGGCTTTTCTTGATATCACAAGACTGTAACCAGGAAAGGAACAGGTCCATTTTAGTAAAGTGGAGGCTTTGTGCTTTTGACGCATATATGTCAGTATTGGTATAGGAGTTCAAAGGCTGATGGGAAAAAAATCCAACATCAAGTATCCCTTATTATTTCAAATATAACAATAACATAAAACACAACAATTTACTAAACATTGCTGTGTGTGTTATTCCTGTGTTTTTTTCAACAGTGTGACAGCAGCGCAGACTGGAAGGCAAATGGTGCTGGATTCTCCCACAGCCATCAGCATGGCTTTGGTCTACTTAATGCTTGGAGACTTGTCAATGCTGCAAAGGTACGATTCAGACAGGTTTGGTCGCAGGCACTTGCTCCTGTCACACTAAGTCTTTAATAATTAATTATATAGTTTAGAAAACCTAAGTTCCCCCTGAGTCTTGTTCTTCCCCTTTCTTTTTTAGGTTTGGGAGTCTGTGCCGTTTCTTGTGTCCTATCAGAGCTCAGCAATAAAGGAGGATGCTTTTATCCCTACTTATCCTGACCAGCTGATCCGTACCTGGAAAGGTAACCCTCCCTTTCTTGCGGCTCTGTATTGGACAGCTGCTTGTCTAGTTTACATTATGCACTACGTAGCTCCCTCCCTCCCTCCTGCTTAGCCTGCCTGCTCCTCAACCAGCCTTCCTTTCCATATAAGGAAATGTTCTCCTTTTTGTGAGGCCCTGCGTCAGCAATGAAACACTGTGTGATATTTTTCTTTTTTCTTTATGGCATCCATTTACTTTAACCGTTGTTTTTCCTTTTTCCTTTTTCTGAAATCCCTCTACATTTCACATTTCCTTTCACTTATTTATTTTCCTTTTCACCACCATGACTCTCTCACTGTCCACTGTCTTGGAAATTGATCTGTTTCCTTTTTTTTTCGCACAGTCTTCTGCATTGGTCTACAGTGATCTCATAGACATTTCCTCCTCCCTGGATCTGTATCTGTTCCTTTTTTATGGCCTCTCCCATGTCAGAAGCACAGTCTCAGGATATTGTGTGTGGTCTTAATAAGATTTTATTAGAAAAGATTAAAGACTGTCTTGGCAAAGAATTATGTGAAACTAACCTACTACAGTTTTCTTCTTTTTTTAGTTCTGTTCGCCTATCTCAAAAGGCCTTTACTTATTTAAAGTAATGTCTGTCTTTGAAAACTTGGGACTGTAATTTCAGGATGTCCTTTTAAAACATCCAGATATTCTAAAAAAAAGGCAAACAAACACTGGCAAAGTCAGAATAATTTGTTTAATGGTAAAACAGATTTTACCTAGTTACACAAATGTGAAGAATCTTATGTACACTATTTACACAAAGGAAAAGCACATGGGAAATAAGTGGAGTTCCTCAATGAGTCAGAATATTCAGATTAAAATGCAAAATCATAATATTTGGGAGCTGTTACCCTCTCAAACCAAAACCCCCTTTTAACTTTCACAACATTTTAGTCACATTTATATCTTTATTCCCTGCACAAATAAGGCATATAATCTTAAAATATCAAACAAAAGATTTGTACATAGCCATGTGACCACAAATCTGTGTGAGATTACCATATTGTGTGCTCCAGTTTGGCATTTAAACACAAGACTAGATTTGAAGGGCTGTGAAGGCGTGTGTGATTGGACAAGTAGAGCTCCCAAGTGTGCAAAATTGGTTGTGTTATGAAACAGAGGGAAAGGAGGAAAAAGGAGATTTTTTTATTGAGTGAATAAGAATCTGGCAGAGAGGGAAGAGGTCGGTATGTGTGTGAACTTCAGTGTGTGCTTCACTGATGTGTGTAGGTGTATGTGCCGTCTTTGTGCGTCTGCAGTTAGTGATGGCACTGCTCTGTCTCTTGTATTAACAAGGGAATATCCTAACCCCCAAGTTTGTATAGTTAAACACAGGTTTTACCTGCTTTTATTCAACTGGCCTAAAGTTAAGCAAACTTTTTTAAACCATCAAAAGCCACCCATCCATCTATCATCTATACTGCTTGTCCCATAGCCTATCCCAGCTGATCTTTGGCGAGAGGTGGGATACATCCTGATCCAGTTGCCAGCCAATCACAGGGCCACATAGAGAAACAGATAAATGCTCACACTTACGTCTACAGACAACTTATAGTCACTAATCAACCCTAGCAGCAAATTTTTTGTTCTGAGGAATGAACTGGAGTGCTCAGAGAAAACCCAAGCTGGCACAGGAAGAACATGCGGACTCCACAAAGAAAGGCCCTGACCAGCACAGAGAGTCAAACCTTCTTGCTGTGAGGCGTGTGCACTAATCGTGCCGCCCTTTGTTCAAAATCAAGCATTATTTATTCAACATATAGAGTCACATGTGATCGATAGCAGTGTCAGCAGATGAATTATGAAAAATTTCCCTGTCTAGTGTTAGCAGTCCTGTCACCACCAGCCTTTAATTCTCTTTGCAAGCTAACTTCCATGTTGTTAATAGGTAAAACAAAGACAGAGCAACTAAAAAGAGAATTCATGATGGCGATAAATGTATAGATGCCCAGACCATACATTTTTCCTAATATCCGTCTCTGTTGAACTAAAAGCATTGCCCCTTGAGCATCGTGTTCAGGGTCCTCCTCTCTTTAGTGCTATGAAAGTAGCTATAATTTTGGTGTTATCAATAACAACCATGGATAGAGAGATTGTTCCAATATTAACAGTTACAACTAGAAGTACTTGGAGAGTGCAAAAGTCTGCCAAGGTAGCTCAAATATTGCTGTTACATCTATAAGCAACAGTTCCATGATAAAGTTACCATCATAATATGATTCCTAGACCCTGAAAACCCACATCTAGCACTCTGAATCATGTTGATATTGTTATTACTTAGGCAGCTATTGAGCAAAAACAATTGTTTGCTAATGGTGGTTATCTGGATCACCACCAAAATCTAATATTTTTTAAGTTGGGCCATTACCAACATGTCCTGAAAATTTCAGCAAAGTCTGTCCAGTAGTTTTTGCGTCATCTTGCAAATAAATAAACAAATATACGCTGGCAAAAACATAACCTCATTGGCGGAGGTAACTATAATGATTATGAAATGGGGAGGATTGCTGTTGGTAAATGAAACTGTTTTTTAGTTAAGTTGCTTTTAAATGAAGTTAAGGAGACTGAAAAATGAGAAATAAAGTTGAATTATGTTTTTGATGTTGGTTGATAAAGGATAAAGTAGTAGGTCCACAGCAGCAGGTCATTCATGTTGGTAATCATGGTTTCAGTAACATATATGTGGTATTTGCGGAAATTACCAAATATTGCCACCGACTGACCATTCTGAAGTTCATATTAGGAATTGTAAAGATAATGGAAAGGGAATAAATAAAAGACCGAGTGTGAGCACTCGTTGTCATTGAAGCCATGCAGGTCCATAGCAGCCGACCACTCTTCCTAACGATCCAGAGCAGCCTACAAGATGAAAATCAGGGATTAACACAAAAGCAATTTAAGAGATGGACAAGGGACAGAGTAGAGTAAGGGGAGGTAGGGTAGTAGAGAGTTGTTGAGATAGAAAGGGAGGAGCTCAGAGAGTCCGGTCCTTGATCAGTCAAAGCCTCTTGCAGCTGAACTTTGGGCTGGTCCAAGCCTGAGCCATCCCGAACGAAAAGCCTCATCAAAGAGGAAAGCTTGGAGTCTTCAGAGGGGGTTTGCCTCCTGAACTGTAATGAGTAAATTATTACAACGATGAAGTTCAACTTTAGCCTTGTTTCCTAAATCAAAATACTGCCAAACAGTGCTGCTTATATGAAATTCTTCTGATGTTCTTCATTCACTGTGCTTGTTTACACCCTGGTCACATTGCCTTTGGCAGCATGGCTCCGGCAGCAGCTGTTATTGGGAGGGGGCAGCAGCAGATTTGTCAGAGCATTTGACAACTGTGGGATTTCACACCTAAATTATGAACAAAGTTCATAATTACTTTAGTTTAGCTCCCATAAACTTTAAATAAAAAAAGTTAGAAATACAGAAAACTTAGAGTCTTCAGGTGAGCTGTTAGCCTGGCAGTTCTGTCAGTGCACAGACCCATTTATGCTGAGGCTCTCACTTCTTCCAGACAGCCCGGGTTCAACTCCACCTCAAGGCCAGCTTGCCTTTGTCTACCCCTGCTCCCCTGCCCCCTCTCTGGCTCTATTCTCTGTCTCTCAGCATTGTCAATAAAGACAATTAAAGCCCAGACAAACAAACGTTTATGTGTCCAACATACACCTCAAATCCCTAAGGGACACCACAGGATTTTTCTACAACATGGCATTAGAATAAATAAAACCTAACAAAACATTGTCATGTTGTTTTCTCCTGTTCCTTGACTACTTATAAATCCTAAATATCCCCCCAAAGTTGTTTTCTTTTCCTTTTCTTATTTTCTATAGAACTCAGTTTCCACTTGCCTCATGTCCTGACGTCTCTCCCCACACTCTTGTGCTCAAGTCCTTCCCTCCACACCTCTGTTTACACTCTTCATTCTCTCTTTCCTCTTCATCCCTCCCTGCCCCAAGGATGTGTGCGGCCTTACATGGTCACATGGCATCATGGCTCATTAGTAAGCAGAGTCCAGGGAAAACCGAAAAGTAAACGAACACTTTGAGTTTAAGGATGGGAGGTGGTCAGGAAGAGTGAATAATTACATGAACAGAAAACAAAGGATGTTGATGGTTATTGATTTTCCTAAGAATGGCTGATTCTGATTTTTTTTCCAACTTGTAATTTTGCTCGGACTCACTACAAAGTATTTCTGACCTAATAGCTTTTATGCACAAACGAGTAAAGTTATATCCTTTTCAGAAGTGTTATTTATATGGGTGCCCTTGTCAAAAGTGCTGTAGAAATGGTAATTATCACTTTTATTATCTGTTTATTTTTAGTCATCTTTGGTCATTATTCCATGGTATGAGATTTCAAATGTTGTAATTGAGCTGCTTTCCTTTCCCCTTCAGTCTCATCGGCTGATCTGAAACAGTCTGGGATGGAGACTCTGGAGCATGTTGCTGTCACTGTGACAATAACCCACCCTTGCCGAGGGAACGTAGAGATTGTGTTGGTCTGCCCGAGTGGTATGACTTCAGTCATCGGGGCACGTCGCGCCATTGACAGGTAGAGACACACAAAAATAAAACAGTGCCTGAGTATCATTATGTTATTAGACGTGACTGATGTTTGTTTAATTTTCAAGCCAAATTAGTGTTTTTTTAGAGTTAAAGCTTTTATGTCACATCACATACTAGAGAAACACTCTTGGTGGGCAAGAAAGGCTTCCCTCTGCTCTACACTGTGGAGGATTTGACAGTCTCACTCGCCAACTGTGTTTTAAACAAGTTATTGTATAGATCCAGAGATCTTTTTTCGCATTCAGAAAATGACTTTCTTTAAAACTGCCAGGAAGTGACAGCTGATAGTGATTCTGATTCTATCATCTTCTTTTACATCAATTCCCAGATTGCAGAATTATTAATTAAAAACATGTAAATAACTACAATGCCCATATTTCCATAGATTTTTGTTGTAAGAATTCCTTAATAGTATGTAAATGTACCTCCATCTACGCTCTGGCAAAGACTTTGCTGTTTATATGAATTGAAATACTGTCCCATGTACTGTGTAAGGGTCCAAAGTGTCTAAGAGTCAGAGTTAACAGTATTATCTCAGTTTTCCTGTGGTTTTCATGGATGTAAAAGTTTGTTGTTTTATAGAGATGAAAATTAGAAAGCCTAATAACAGATGCATATCAGGTCTCTTATAGACAATCTGGTAACAATAAGCTCCAGTAATGCTCAGGAAAAAAATAGTGCAGATCTACCAAAGTATCATGTGAATTAAAATGTTAAATGTAGAAGCATGTTAGATCTCTTACAGATAATCTGTTTATAAAAGTGCCAAAAATGCTAAATTAATGAATAAAATAATTTAACTAACTGTTGGTTAACAACAAAGTCACAGAAATGTCAGTATTATTTTTTGGTATTCCATCAAACAGTAACATGGATAAAATGTAGTTTAACTAAGAAGCATTAACTATTTTTTTACTTAAGTGGAGAATTTTACAATTCAGCTATGTGAAGAGTGTGATGCAGACTGGTGTCAGACTGCACTATTCACATCTGCAGGAGTGCTTAAGTACCTGTCCAAGAGGGAACTCAAGAACACATCACAGTAGTAAATAACTGCAAATCAGAAGAATCATTAACACTGCTACCTAGAGGTTTTTAATCTTTAGAATTATAAAAATGGCATTGCAAGGTCCAATGTTATTCATTGTTGTACTCTGTGTTTTGTATACAGGGATCCTGCGGGCTATCAGGACTGGACTTTCTCCACTGTTCGCTGCTGGGGGGAACAAGCTGAAGGCCTGTACATGCTGAAGATCTCAGACCACAGTAAGGCATCTCTCACTAGCAGACACAAATGTTATTGCGTACATTTTCCCTGCCTACCCTGACCCTCCTCTCTGCTCTTGCAGAAGAAGCATCGTCCAGGCAGTGTGCTGCTGTGGGAGTGTTGAAGCAGTGGGCATTGACCCTGTATGGTTCGTCCATGAGCTTTAGTGAGGTCAAGAACAGACAGAGGTAAGAAGAACATGCCTGTAACACTGCCTGCTTGGTACCGTTAGATGTCTTTCCTCTATGTGTTCAAGTGTAAGAGATGTATTTTATGAGGCTGCCATTTTTCATAGCTGTTGGAAAGCGATTATTCAAATAGCTTGTTGTGCAAGATCTGCCTATTTTATGCAATTACAAGGGAATGAATAACTAACCAGCTTGTTAAATAGAGAAGAAATAAGTAATTCACTTGTATTTTATTGGGAAATTGACAAATAATTTACTAGTGGTTAACCAGAAAGTAAAAAGTAATTATTGCTAGTGCAAGGATTAGTAACTATACAGTAGATAACAAGCTAGAATGAGAAAGTAACAGGGGTGTTACTAGGGAAAGAGTGATTAACTGATAATTAACTAATCAAAGAATAGGTGTCCAACTTTTGGTTGGCTTTAGAAAGAATGAGTAGTTAGTAATTAACTGGTTGATTACCAGGAACAAGTAAGGAATTAACTTCTAGTTTATATCTACATGGTGGGTAACTTTTCATTTTTTAATTAGATAACTTGTACATTTTGTTTAGGCATGGAAAAACAAACGAGGACCCAACTCCTAGTTAATCCTTATTTAGTGGTTATATGGTGAGCAAGTTCTCAAGAACTTTTCAAGAGGCTGATAACTTGAAGTTGGTCATCATACTAGATAGTTACTCATGACTAAATCATTACTTAATGATGAACTATCAATTGGCATGCTGTGGTGGGTAATTGCTCTGTACCAAGTCATCACTTAGTTATTAAAACTGTAACTTAACAAGGGGACAAATTAGTAACTTTACCCTTTTGTTTAGTAATTAACCCAAGGTTAAAAAGGAGTTTGTCTTTTATGCATTGCTCAGAAACCATGCCAGTTATTTTGTCCCTTACTGTAAAGTTTTACCATTTTGATGCAAAAATAATTTGCGCTTAACAAAAGGGATCCACATATCCAAAAAGGCTCCTGTTTAAGGATTCATTTAGCAACAAGTGACATTTTGAGCCAAAATGCTCCTCATCATAGTAACCTCATTTATGTTATGCATTGATACTTAAACATAGCTCTAAAGTAGTATCCTATACTAGATATTATAAATAAGGTAAGTGCAATATCAGAGCATTTTATTTTTAGGTACTTAATTTAAAAAGGATGGATTTTCCGCTCTGTATTAGGTGACAAGTCATGAATGATTTTGCAAATCTGAGTAACAGCAGATCAGCTTTAAATGTCACTTGTTGCTAAATGAATCCTTAAAAAGGGACTTCTGGTGTCTGGATGTCTTCTGTGTCTTCTTGCTTATTGGTTAAGTATCAATCATCCAATAAGGGAGGTGTCTGCCTTTCTTGAAGAGCCCCTCAAAATTCCTTGAGTGACTCTGATATGCTGATGTGAAAGCCAGGAACTTGCTGTGTGTGTTAAATTGCTGTGCTTTAAATGGCAGGCTGGTGGAGGAAGCTATGACTGGGAAGTTTTTGGACAGCAGCTTCTCTCTACCCTGCCCACCAGGCCTGGATATCCCGCCAGAGATTGTCAGCCCATTTACCTCCAACAGCCTCAAGGTAAACTGTACATTCCCCCAAACAAAAATCGTATTTATGGACACACCTTAGGGGCCAGGGTCCTTTTTAACTCTTCCGGAGTTATACGAGTCAAATAGTTAAATACTCAAAGATTTATTTCTCAAAAGAAAGCTTCAGAATCTGAATAGTGCCTAAGGTCAGAGGATACTATAAAATTGGAGTAGTGTGGTTTGCATTTAGCTTTGTCCTTACAGAAAGTTCAATGTATGACAAAAAAATAGACGGATAGGTGTATTTCAATGTTGACACATGGATTCTTGATTAACGGAGGGATCAAACTACTTTTGCTCAATTTCACACTGCATGCACTTTTAAGGGCTACAGTATTACAGTGAAATCCAGAGGACAAGACGCACTTTAAAACTTATTTTCAAACTACAAAATTGGTTGCTTCAAGGTATAATGATGCTGAGACATGCTCTTTGATGAGCTCAAGTGCAGTCTTAGCCACTTTTTTTAAGCCTTTTTTTCCTCATCAGGTAAAAATTGCTAGATTCAGAGAAAATGGTAACATACTGATAAGCAACTAAACCTCAAATCACTAATGTGATTAAAAAAATCCTAAGTTAAAGGCAACAAACGACAAGCAGGGATGTGCAGAGCTGCTCACAGTAAAACTTTCTTGTTCTCCACCGAGAATATGTGTTACTATCAGTTTTGCTTTAGGCTGAATGCTCAACTCTCCCACTGTTAGAAGAATTTCAAATTCCACGATTAAACAAAATGTGAAAAAGAGCCTAACAGCTGTACCTGCACAGCGTGTCATGGACTTTACTGAGTTCAGCTGAAACTTTCACACAGTGAGACAAAAACATCCAAGCTATATTCATCTTTTCTTCAGATGTCATTATTATTGTTATTATTATTATTTTTATTATTATTATTATTACAATTATTATTATTATTATTTTAAATTATTATTATCATTATCATTATTATTATCATTATTATTATTATTATTAGCAATGTTGTCATCATTTTCATGTGGTTACACATAACCAGTGCTTTTCTGCATATTTGTTGGACTGTTACCTTTGTTTTGCTTGTCTATATCTGCTATATTTTTTTGTTGCATCTTTTTAAGTTGTTTCTCAAATATTTGTTACTTTGCAGTTTTGCTCCTGTAAAGTTCTGTATTAATAAACCGTATTTACTTATTTATTATATTACATTCACTTTGAAAAAAAAAACTTCATTCCGATACAAAAATTAACCTTATTTTCCGTATAATGGAGGTAATTAAATTGCTATGTAATTGTACTAAATCATATGGGTTTAATATGCTTGCCCCTTAATAAAGGCCTTCTGAAATAACTTTCTTATTCCTGAAATCCTGTTTTGTGGGTAAACAGGTTGATAAACAGTCAGCACATTGTCACATAAACACAGAACAAGCTCATAAAAGAGCCTAATAATAACACAAGGCCACATATCCTTTCTCCTCTAATCTAAAAATGATCTTCATTGTTTTTCATGACTTGCTCTCCACGTCTCCCTTCTTCGCTCAGTAGTAAGTGATCAAATGATTGCCAGCTGATCTTTATAGATTACACTGGTGATTGTAAAGGGTAAACTTAATAGGTGTTTGTTTTGTGATTATTTTCGTTAATCACCTGCCTCCATGCCACTGCTCGCCTGTCTCCACTTCAGCTCATTTGTTCGTCTGCAGCACAGACACTGGAGGTGTAAAGGATTAGACTGCGGTGCCACCGTCATGCAGAAATACACTGTCTGCTACAACTATGCGCTGTCTTATCTGCTCACGCCACTTATTCCTCCTTTAAAGTGTTTTAGACTGTGTGGTTTTGGACAGAGCACTCTGCTGTGATGAGGGAACGTGTAACTCTTTTAGATACTACAGCGCTGCTAAATCAATAAAATAAATAAGCTATCAAAAGCCATTTGACTCAGGAAACAACAATGCTACAACAAACTACTGGAAAACGTAATTAAGCTACTAACGTCACTATTTGTACTGACTTTACTGCCAATCACTGACAACATCTGACGCTTCTTTTGCATTTTACATTCTGGGATATACAGAACTTGTTTTATGCATCGATGATCCATCTTTCATCCTGAAATTGGTTGGATTCGTCTGGCAGATAACATTAAATCATGCTCTGACTCTAGTGCAGTGGGATGTGCCTGTGTGTCCATAAAAGTGGAAGACCATTTTAAAAAACATACTTATTATATTCTGTAAATATTGATATTGTGTTAATTATATCATACATCCCCAAAAAAATACAATTAAGAAAACTGAAAAAGCAGGTTGTCTAATGTATAAAAGTTTTCTTCTTGACGTGCGTGAATTGTTTGTTTGCCTGGTCGGCTCTTTGTTTGTTTGTTTGTTTTTTCTTCCTTTTTTACAATTGTTTTTTTAATCTATATGCATCTTTTACAAAAAATAATCTTGTTTAACTTTTTAGTCAGACATTTCAGCCATTGTTGTTTTTAGCTATGGAAAATGTAAAAGAAAACCATTTCATACTTTTTCAATTACTCGGTGTCAAAATTACTCTGCACCAGCAGCTCTGACTGAAGTCATTTTTGTACCATAATGTTTCCAGCTGGACCTTAAAGGTGCAGTGTGTAGAATTTGGCAGCGTTTCGCCAAATAGAAACGGTGAATATAGGATATAATGTTTCTATTTGTATGTAAAGTCCCTAAAAAATAGCCGCACAATCATCCCCATAAAACTATTGTTTTATTTTTTCTTAGTTAGAAAAAGCTTCAAAAGATTTACATTACTGCGGGCCGCGTTCATGTAGGCCGACATAACGATCCGCCGTGTTGTCTACGGGTGGATTTTAGGGACAAAAAGAACGAAACACGAATCTGTCCGCCAGTTCTGATCTGATTAGCATTAATGCGCTAGTGTTTGTTTGTATTACTACAAGTTTACAAAACCTACAATCGGCAGCTAACAACTGACCTATAATCTGTAAAAATAATGGTTACAAACCTTGTCACTTTAGTAAATGATGCCGTGTTTACGATCCCTTTTGGTCTTCACAGGCTTCCGTTGCTCAGTGATGTGACGTTTTGGTTACAGTTGGGCTCATTCTAGAATCTGAACGATAGATGTCACTCAAAGGCAAAATTCTACACACTGCACCTTTAAATGAAGTTCAGTTCACAATGTGCAGTTGAGTAACTCATTTAGCTTAGCTGAAAGGCTTTCATCCTATTTGTCTCTGTGAAGATTACAATGCAGACTTCAAAACTGAATTAATAATGCTAACTAGAATGTGAACAAAGTTTTCAGGTTCCTACCCCAGTCTTTTTAAAGAGGAAGGCAGATCAGCAAAAGTTGAAACATTAGATGAGGGGGCTGTATTAACTACTGATGATCATATGGGTTACCGCAGCATTGATTTCCATCAGCTGATCATGTATTTCTAATAAAAATCGGTCAATAATGATCAGCTTTCAGTTTAATGGGAAACCTCTTCTAATATGTCAAGTCTCAAACATTCATGTCATCAAAGAATACAGCACACTACTAGAGAAACATAATGTCAATGTTAGGGATGGGAATTTATAAAGTTGTATTAAAGTGATAGTCCAGCATTTTTTTTGTTGTTTTGTGTTTTACCTCACTCCTGAGTACATGAAGAGCAGATAGACACCATTCTTTAGACTTTGCGTGCAGTAACAAGAAAAAGACAAACAAAGGTCATCTACTGCTAACTAGTTTAGCTCAATTGGCTGGAAATCAATGGGAAGTATTAGCCTGCCTCTGCCTACAGTCATCAGATAAACTCTTCAGCAAGAGTCTATTGAATGGATCTTTTAAGTGAACGATGAGAACCAATTTGCAGTTGTGAATAAGCCATTCATTTGCAAGTTTAAAGTGCATTCTTAATGCAAAGTGCCTGCAAATTTAAGAATGTCTCGCAAATGAACGGCTCACTCACAACTGCAACCACTTTCTTTTTGTTCACATAAAGAGCCGTTCAGAAAGTTCGACTCGTACATCTCAAGTGCAAACCAGTGTGGAAGGAGGTCAACAAAGCAAAGCTTCTGTTTGTAAATAGAAGATAATACAGTGATTTAAGAGGGTTACATAACGTAACGCGGTAAAAAAAGACAAGTCACAAAAAGCACACAGGGCCGTTGAAAGTTGCTGAAGAGTTTATCTGATGACTGTAGGCAGAGGCAGGCTAGTACTTGAACTATTGCTTTAATATCAGTGCCATTAATGATTCTGCTCATCAATCCGATTTTTCAACGATTCCCTCATCAATTCCTGCTGTTTTTCTGTGTGGGCAATAGTTGGCCTACATTCATGCAGGTTTTCAGTTGAAACAATGTCAAACACATGACACTTCTGATATTCAATGAACTGTTGCATATATAAATGCCTCTGCACGTTGCTGATGTTGTCCACTTACTGAAAATTGTTCAGTCAGAGCCTTTTAGTTGAAAATAAAGCCAAAATTGACCCCTGTAAGTGGAAGGAATTGATAAGGGAGTTGATATGAAAAAATACGTAACATATACTATATACTGTAAAATATTGATCCTTTTTTCTATTTTATATGTCTAAGATATGTTACTTTGGAAGATTTCTGTATCCAGACACCAAGCTATCAGTGAAAAAGAGAGTCCTGTGATTTCTTTTTGTGTTACACCCTCTTACTCTCTCCTTTTTCCTCTTTCCCTCCAGTTCTTGCTGTTGTTGGGCTGCTTCGCTCTTTTCTGGTCGCTCTATTACACACTGGAGGTCACATTCTCCCACCTGCACCTGCGAGGCCTTTTCTGCATGAGCAGGAGGCGGAGCTCTCACCGGAGCAAGCGGGGGCACAGAGGGAGATTGCTGGAGGAGGCACTGGACGGGGAGGAGGATGGGACAGAAGACGACGGGGACTCGGGGGTGGAGCTGCATGCTGTGCTGGACTCCGAGGCCAAAGTGTCACTTTTAAATGGAGAGAGTCCAGCGACGTAGCACTGAGACACGCTATTGTGCTCTTGTGACATCTCAGGCTTGAACCCAGCAGCCCCCCACCCACCCAGCCTTCTGTACTGCCTTTGGCCCAGTCTACCTTACCTGTTGTGGGGAACCATGGTCAGTGGAACGTATTCAGTTAAAAATGAAAAAATTATGTGCAGTGACCAGCCAGCAGAGCTGGTACCATTACCATATTACCAATCAGACATTGTATGGAGAATAGTGAAGAGGGGTCAGTCATACTCTTGGAAGATGAGAGATTTTAATATGATGTCCTCATATTTTCTATCATGCAAATTTGTACTTTGTTTTGCTTGGGGTAATTCTACCAGGATTTAGACCATATTACAGCTGTTTTAGACTGGATGCATGTTGGCTGTCTAACAACATGCATGTCCATTTTTATTCTGGAGTGCGTGTTGACAAGTCAGGGCATTTAGACAGAATCTAGGGAATAGAAGGCTTTCCTTATTTTACAGTTAGCAGCACTTATCTCTCAACCAAAGTAGGTGGAAAAATAATAACAACAGAGCCATGTTGACCTTGTTATAGCAGATATTCTACCTGTGGAGTTCTGAGCCATAAAAATGACGATAAGTAACAAATGTCAGCAACTCTGTTAAATAAGTTGGGTGACTCAAACAAAGAAAGAGACATAGACCAGACTGAAAAATATCTTTTTGGTCACATAGGCAGTGATACTGAAGTATACTAAAGCCCTGTGGCTGTTCTCGCTAATACCTCTAGGATAAAAGGTTTGTTCAAACCATTAATTTGCTCAGCAGCATTGGCCCATGAAGTGTTTCTGTTGTATGTTTACTGTGTAATACGCTTCATGAAATGATCAGCAGGTATCAAAAACTGAAATTCAAAGCTTTGTTGGAACACTCGACTCTATTACAGGTGGTAACCATGATTGAATATGAGGCCTATGCCTAAGATATTGATGCGCCAACATATCCTGACTTACTTCAGTACATGTATAGAACCAGATGGATGGTCCTATGTACTTCACTTTCCCATCTAGGGAACAGCCCATAGGCAGTGTTTGGGAATGGGCAGAACCTTTCCAAAGCATATCCAGCAGGTGATTGGACAGTCATTCTATTAATTACAGTAATTACAGGCAAATCAGATAATGTAGTAGGCGAACGCTGCTGCCCAGTGTAAAGGACAGAACTCCAGCCACTTCATAAAACAAACTCTCGGCAGAACATGTCAGAGGTGGAGTGTAAAATGTCTTTTCTATAGAGGAGTTTGTAGTGTTGTTTGTTTTTAATTTAAAAACTGCTACTGAAGCATTAGCATTTGTGCTAATCTCTGTAAAGACAGACGTTTCCTGCGGTCGTCTCGCAGCTCCCACCTCTTTCTGCTTTGAAGGAATATGTCGATTAAAGTTTACTGCGCAGACAAAACCATTCATTTAGCATAAACATCCAGTAAATGACACGCTGTAAGGCATCTCTTTTGTATCTAGCGAGTTGGGACAAACACTTGTAGGAGATTTATGGTAGTTCTCTCCAAACTATCTTCCACTAAAGTGTATTCATAAATCACAATGGCAGTAACATGATATGTGAGTCATCAGTTATAACATGTAAGGGGGAAAATTTCTTGTGTTGTTAAGGTAAAACTTATTTAGAGAGACAGGGTCATGACCACAAGAAGGCGCCAACACACATCACACATGCACTTGGTGTGAATACCACGGCATTGCGAGCCAATGTGCATCCAGTTTAAAATGGACAATAAAATTAACAAACAACAAACTTTACTCCAAAGGTTCACACAGCCATCATCCATGACCAGATTATACTTCAAAAAAATTGAAAATTGGTTGTTTCTTCTTGTCTAGTGTGTCATAGTGATGACAACCAGACACCTGTATGGGATGCCACATTACCCCCATTATGATGGACCTTGTTTTATTTTTGTCCTACTTCCTACAATTGGTTTCATCACATCAGAGATTTTGACCAATGAGAGCACAGGGAGCTCTGCATGTGCGACAGTTAGGGATGTAAACAAACTGAAGTTGTTGCCTCAAGATGAAAGAGGAAGCTTGTGGAGCTCAAAAAAAAACATCTTTGCTTGTATGTCTTATAGGGGGGCAACCACCACATGAGAAAAGATTTAATGCCTCCATGATGGTGCAATCCGACATGGTGATTATTGTAACAGACAAAAAAAATGTCGTCCAGTGGTTTCCAAGCATTTTCTCTTCGGGCCCTCCTTTGGCAGACTGAAACAATTTCAGCCCCCCCAACTCTCACCATAAATATCAACACATCAGTAATAAACGTCATAGGAGAGTATGTACTGTTATAAAAAATGAAGTGCCTAGTTGTAACATGAGGTGGAGTCCAGTAGGGTTAAGTTTGTACCAAAGCAAAAGCAACATAACTGTGGAGTGAAGGTTTTGTCTTTGCCTGCATTCTGTAAAATGTGGCCTTGATTGAGAACCTGCTCATGCCATGGAGATGAGCGTGGGACTGCCTTTACTCATATTTCTAACAGTACACCTAATCTATAGCTAAAGGTTTGTCATTTAAAGGGGGAGTAACTACTAGGCTTATACTGTAATGCAACGGTAAAACCTTGTCAGGATTAATCCTCAAACAGAGCAGATCAGGCATGAATAGGGAGATATCTTCAGAGGTTTAATTTTCTATTTTAAAGCAGGCAGTCTGTGTATGAACTTTAACCTAACAGAGCGCTGAGGTTACAGTGTAGCAGCGGGGTAGACTGTACAGACTGGGGGGGTTAAGGTTTCCAGGGAATAATAACAAATTAATGTGCACTAGAGTAAGGTACAAATCTGCTGTGAGTGTTTCGGTAAGCTTGTACACTCCTGCGTGTGTGTGTGTGTGTGTGTGTGTGGATTGTGTGTTTGATGTTACATGAGTGTGCTCGGTAAGTGCATGGTCTTCCATGAAAAAGTGCCCTCAAATGTGAAATGGGTGCTGGTGTATTTTAAGGTAAAGATTTATTTTTGAGGTGTTATTTTTATGCATTTCTTTTTTTAAGTTTAGGGGTTTATTATTATTATCTGAGGGTTTTCAACCAACTACTGATAAAACTTGAAGTGGGATTTTGATCCGTGGTACTTGTATTTTTATATAAGGTGTAATATAAACAAGGTTTTCCTGCTGTACAGTTATATATTCTGTGTTTGATGATTTCTACACAGTGTTTTTAAGAATGTATTAAAGAGTTCTATTTTTTATGTAAAAAAAAAAAGTGTTTGGGTGAATTTGGAAACTGTGTTTTGCTGTGTAAGTCACAGGTGATCTGAATGGTAATAAAATCATTGTTTGAAAGTCAAAGTGTCTGGTTTGGACAGTCTGTTCAATAGTGATAAACAAGTGGCAAAAAAAGTCAGTTTGAATATTGTGTGTTAAACTTGGATATCTAGCACCACCAAGGTTGATGGCTTAGTTAGGAGAGATGCTCAGCTGTTGGCCAAAGGTGTTTGGGCCTAGCTTCAGCTGTCACAACCTTTCAGTGCAGCTGGATCCTCCTGATTCAAAATCTTTATTCAGGCACTTCCATCTTGCAAATCTCAAAGTTGGAATAATTGAGCTTGGTCTGCAGGGGGACTGCCCAATCCATGTCCTTTTACTAAGAGGAGGCGGGAGTTACAAGGAGAGACGACTACGAGCTGGTAAACAACGGCTGCTTGTGAACAGAAGCGCGTGGATGCTACCTGCTATAGTGGCAGTTTTGTCTGAGGAGGACATCATTTCCTCAGTAATAGGGACATTTGTGCATATTTCACATGCTTCCCATTTATTTTTTTGATCATTTTGGATGTGTTCATGCATATGGCATGGATTTTGGCAAGATTGTGTGTTTTTATTTCCAGCTCAGCTCTTATAGTAAGTCTAAAATACAGTGTACAAACAATTGTTACTCCCGAACAGTTAAGTGCAAACAATGTGCCATTGAAATCCATTCAAATGCAGTTTTTGATCTTGATTCCATTATAGCATAATAAAAACATTTAATATTTGGGTGTCAAATCTTGGCTATTCCCTTGGAATACATTAATTTTTCTACTCTCCACTCGGTGGCACCATTTTAGCCATATGAAAATGAGTGTTAGTATTAATAGGTAATAATGCATAAAAATCAATGTAACTGTAATCACTGACATATCCCAGGCAGTATATATACATATATATGTATGTGGAAATTATGTTGGTTTAAAAATCAAGACCCAAAAAGTTGGAAATAAAGTAAAGCATAGTATTTATTTAGCTACCTTTTTAAAGGGGCATTTCTTTTGCACTGAGCGGTGTGAGTATAACTAATGTCAGAACGGATCCCGAGGGTTAACTGCAGAGCAAAAGAACAACACTGAAAACATGTCTACATAAAAAAGGTATTTCAAACCCTCTCAAAACAGGTTCTTGTGAGTTTGATTTATGAACAGGCTTGCATTGAGAACTTAAATGCTCTGCAGCAGAGCCCCCCCACCCCCCACTAGTTCCCTTATCCCATACTAGATATACTGACGTGTCTATTTGGTGGTCAGGTTGATGTGTCCTTGGGACACCTTAGAGTCCATATTATGCTTCTTTGGGCTTTTTATGCCCCTCAGCATATTTTATAGGTCTCCTCTGCGTGACAGAGTATTTCTATGCAGAAGATAAAAAGTCTATAGCATCTGGACTTCCCCCAAGGAGCGCTGAACTGACCAAGAATCACAAAGTGAACTGGTCACCCAATCGGAGCAGACTAGACCTATGAGGGGGCCTCAAAGTGACAGCAGCTCCAAAAGAGCTCAGACAGAGTGAGAACACAGGTGAACCAGGGGTACTCAGTACATGCACACATGATGTTTTTTTTTGTTTGTTTTGTTTTTGTTGTTTTTCAGTAGTGATTTGAATTTTCTCAAGATGTCATCACAACTACATTCATTAACCTGAGCTTAGGCAAAGTGTTGGCTTAGTAATGTCCCAAAGTCTTCCTCAACTTTTTCTCTGTCTGAACTTTGTTGGAGCTCCTGTAATTTCAAGGCTCCCTCCTCCATGTGAGCCCATGCATTTTGTTGAATCTGAGTCCTAAAGAGTTAAGGCAGAAGGCCAATGGGGCGTCAAGCAGCCTGTACCTAATAAATTGGCCATCTATATAGCTATCTTCTAAAAAACAAATCACAGATTTACAATCAATACAAAGTACATATAATTAAGCCCAAATCCACCAATTTCACGGTCACAAAATCAAGTCAGTGAGGCATTTCAAGGCATTATTTAATAAGACAATGTACAAAAAATATTGGCGCTGATACAGCAGGCAAAGCATTGTGGGAAGTGGATGACAACCTTTCCGGATAGAACTGGTCTGGTTTATCTTTTGCCTCACACAGTCCAACGTTGGCACTTAATCACTGCAGTGTTTTAACTTCTGATTCAACTTTTTTTGTTGTCATTTTTTTAGTTCTAAATCTACAGCTACAATGACTTCAGTGTCACTAAGAAAAGACTGAGCACTAGACTGAGATCTGCTCTGAAAAGACATAACATGTGAGGCACCTTAAAGAAATGTTCAGGGCGTGGGGCGTTTGTAAAAGTAACTAACACAGGAAAAGTCTTACAATGAAAAGGAGACTTAGTGAACCGATTAGAGCTTACAGGCTCTAAGGAGGTGTGAAGGGTGGGGTTAGCGTTGGACATGTGCTGCAGTGATTTTACAGGATCTGTCGGGGTCTGCCGTAACTCATGCCCTCCTGACTGGCTCCTTTGTTGGACCCCATCTGTAGACCGATCACATTTTTGCCTGCTTTCAGCTGGTCCTCAGTGAATTCTCTCTTGTTCTCCTGTGCTTTCCTGCAACACATCATTAAAAATGTCATTGAGTAAATAATAATAAAAGCTCAGATTTTTATGAACACTTTACAGGTTCCATTTTATGTGTCAGGCTCACTTGAAGAACCAGTTTGGGTCTCCGTTATATGTGCCTTCATCCTTAGTTACGGCCAAGCTACCCAGAGCTGAAAGGGTCCTCTGCACCGCCGCGAGATCCTTACCTGTCAACAGTCACACATGAAGAAAGATTATTATTGAGGCTGTCAAACAGAGAGATTCTGGTAGTCAATTGCAAATAATGGTAGTTTAAATAGTGTAATTAAATTTCATTATTTGGAACATCATATCAAGAACTGTACTTTTAGCTTTAGTTATTATTTCATTTTTTATTGCTGAATTAGAAGTAGGAGAGACCTTCTAAAGGTTTAATAACAAAATAAACACCATTAAACACAATTTTTTATAAGAACCAATATTTTGTCCTCACTCTGGTTCATATATTAAGTTTTGATGACTGCTAGAATGTGTTCATGATAACTAATTAAAAAAAAACTAGTTTTCACATACAGAGTACCCCTGATCCTGCTGTATTCTCACTCTGAGGCCCTGTCTACACAGAGACAAAAACATTTCAGTTCTAAAACATTTTCTGAAAACACAACTCCATTTCAAGAAATGTGCCTATCTGCACGAAAAACACTAAAAACATTGTGGCATATGTGCAAGGCCTGTAAGTGGCACTGTAACACTGTTGCAGACGTACACTAAAACCAGAGAAAAAGACAAGGAGCACGCACACAAAACATTTGCAATGTAGAAAAACAAAAGAAGATTTGGCGTATGCTGTTCTCCATTGTCCACTCGTTGCTCGTGGTTGTGGTAGAGGAGCAGAAAATTTTGCTGTTAAGCCCATAACAAGATCAGTAGCTTCTGCAGCACAAAGGGGTCATTGTTTTCCGCCATTGTTTCCATTGTTGTTGGGGTAAGTGCATGCAGGTAGCAGCAAGGCTATGAGATCATCATTTCTGAAAATGTGATTATTTGTTGTACACACGGAAAAGCTAAGGGTGGCGTTTTGACATTTATTCACTCTCTGACCCATTTTCGAAAATGTGCCTCCCAAAACATCTTCCATATGCTAAAAATTTTTTTTGCAGATACTCCTAAATTCATCTCTGTGTGGACGGCTCCTGTCAGGCTCTGTTAGAGCTCCAGCCCGTCTCCCCCTTACACATGTGGGGCCGGTCCATGATTGTTCGACCAGGCTTCTCTGCGGTTAGCGATCAGTTCAGTACTGTTCAGTGCCATGTTGTCAATGACTCTGCATTTATTCTACCTTCTACACCCTGTACTGGGCTTGTAGAGGCATGTAGATACATCAAGTGTCCACAAATACAATATCAAACCTGAAAAAGCATAATATGAGCTTTTTCAGAAATATGAAGTGCAGCAGAAGTGCACATACAAAATCTCTCACTTAAATAAAGAGGTCATATTTTGCATTAAATCTAGGCTTATATATTAATTTTTGATAACTTCTAGAGTATGTTGACATTTACTATTGTTCATAAGCCCTCTAGTTTTTATTAACATAGTACCCTCGATGGTGCTGGATTTTCTCTTTATGTCTGACATGCTCTGTTGGAGCTCCAGCTGCTTTAAGGTTTGACTCTCCATGTGGAGCCAGTCTACTCTGGCTGACAGGTCTACTATGTGGAAATAGAGTAATGCAGGAGTGACGTTTTTTGGAGACCAACACAGAAGTTTGCATCGCGCTGGTTCTCTCATCTAAAAAGCCTATAGGATTTTCCACTATGGTCTTGGATGATTGCTGATGATATGCCCTGCAGCAAAACAAAACTAAAATTATGTTTTGTTCTTTGTGATATTCTGACAAAAAATATAACTTTCATAATATCTTAAGTTTAAACGTGATCAACCAGGAAGTGCTAAATGCACTACTCTACACTGAGAAGTATGAGGCAGCTACTGGTGCTGTAAACAGAAGGAGGGGAGAAGTCCTTGTGCTGGGGAATTTTTTTTTTATTAGAAAACAAACAGTGTCCACGTCCACTTATATTGGTTTACAGGGTGGCCTTGTGTTGCCAAAGTGGACGCATTGCAGGTGTGGGCATACATAGTGAATCTGATGTTTAAGTGTTGATGTCTATGATAAACTTTGCAATAAACAAAGCAAATTATGCTTTTTTTAGATTAATAAATGGACTGAAGTTTGTGTAGCTCCAGCCTTTAGGGTAAGGTGGTACATGTGGTCTCCCAACAGAAGGTGAGTCAAAACAGTAGGACAGTTTTGGTCGATTCACTTGGAATGTGAGTCAGTGTGTACTTTACAGAGCTGAACTGGACAGGGCTGCTCAAAAGAAACAGAGTATCAGTTCTCACTGGGTGTAAACATGATAGTTAATTGCCAGTAACCGTGGAGACCATTTAAACCTTCTAACCTTCCCAAAGATCCACTGTTTGGAACATGTCAGTCTTTGTCACGCCATATTGCTCTGCAGCGTTGAGAAACTGTGAGATTTGCTCCATCTGTTTGAAGGCCATGGTTGAGCTCTGGATCTTCTTCACAGGTTTGTCTCCAGCACACAAGCTGTTAATCAGCTGGCTTAGAACCTGTGAAGAAGAAAAAGAAAAGTGAGAATGGACATAAAGGCACTGACAATTGTTCACCAGCCTTTGCATACCAAGGTCAAATGGGTTGCACTCACACATCCGTCTTTCAGCCAAGCCTGGAACCCCATTTTTCCCTCCTCTGGCTTTCCCACACCGGAGCCACACTGACGGCTGATCCACTCCACCAGGATCTGCTCCAGCTCGGGGTCGTACTTGCTGTCTATCTTGTCCTGAACCTGTCGGCTCATGCCATAGGATGGACCTTTGTTAGCCATGCCAACTCCCTGTGAGGTGGGAATGAAGTGGAGGAGAGGGGGAAGATCCAGATGGAAGATCAGATGGAGAACATGGAAGACAGATTAAATGAAGGAAGTAGACAATGTTCAGAAAATTATAATGAATGTTTCAATAAAGGTATGAGATTAGATTTAATTGTTATCGCAACCTTGGCTGTTGCAGTTGATGAAAACATAAAATCAAGGTTTTTTAAGAATCAAGATTTTCTTTTAAAGCAGTTCATTGCTAAATATTGGTAGTTATTTAAGATTAATTGTGATTTAATTGCACACATAAAATAAAATTTTCGCACAGACCAAAACTAGTGTTTTATACCCATATTAATTGCAACAATTAATTACAACAATACTTAACTGTGCCTTAATATTAATATTCAATGAAGGAAATGAAATGAACTTTGTAATTTTGGTTTCTTGACACTTAAAAATGATTACAGTCTTTACAATGACACATTAACTAATGCAATAGCACTCTTACATTTGCACTTCTTTTAAGGTTCAGTTTTTGTAAGTAGACTGATTACATTCACAAATTGTCCTTAAAGGTCTCAATTTTAATTTTTGGTGTCCCAAGGCTTGTTAATGCTCGTTTTATATATACTTCTAGAAATGGTAATGTTATTTTGATTGATTATGTCTCCCCTGTAACAATATCAGTTGGTTTAGTATTTAACATTCGTGGAAAGCCTGATTAATTGCCTTTACAAAATGGCACAACTTGTAAGGATTGTGCATTCATGGAATGAGTTGAATAGCTAAACATGTGGGTAGTCCTGCAAAAAATGTGCCAAAATAACCTAGAACTGGAAGCTGGAGTTGCGGTATACAGACTGGCAGCATTATTTGGTGTCAGCTCTGGTATCATTTCCAAACTTTGGACAAAGTCCCATGGGACTGCTGAAGACAAAGACAGCCCCTTTTCACCATGCCTTTATGCAAAAGTGCTACAACGAGGTTGTCCTATGTTTAGATGTTCACATTTATTCTGTTAGGTTGCAATACCTGACACAGCATGTGCCCCAAGTTACACACAAAGGCAGACGCACTTGTTCCCAGAGCTCCTGTCTCCCTCTGAGACCGTGTGCCTCCTTCTCTCCAATATCATGTCTCTGTTACTACCTCTGGACAAGGAACAAAGAGAGGGTCAACTTATTATCACCATTATGTCTCCACAGTGTTCACAGTGGAGGCGAAATGTCACAGAGGGGTAAATTTTACACCTTGTAACAGTATGACTTAGGCCACAGACTGTAAAGTGGGCGTCCCAGGAAGACAACACCCTAAGAAGACTGGTTTCTCACCCTTGCATCACTATGGGACTGTAGGCTCCACCAGAATTCATTTTGGCACATTTTTTGGGGCGCTACATACATGTTTAGTTGTTGTTGCTCAATCAATGAATACATGATCCTTGCAAACAGCCACATCCACAGCTATGGGCGAGAGTTTGATCAGGTCATTATGCTAAGATATTATTCTCAAACAAGAGGTTTATGTTGTACTTCCATAATAGTGTTTTGATAATAGTTTTTCACTCCTGGTGAATATGACTATGGATATTATCATGACATATCAGTCTTGTGTCATGAACTTTTGCTCGCCACAAACCTTATAATCAGCAATAATCCAAGAACACTTTGAAAAATCCCATAAGCGAGACAGTCGCTTCCGAGGTACCAAAAAATGTCATTCTGCACCACTCTAATGAGGTGAAATTTTTGGGGACACAGGACTGTGACAGCAGGAACATACAAGAGCCTGATATAAAAGCCTTAGCGTCTCGCACTGGCACATGTGCCATGAGAATTGACATAAAGGAGGCATAGGCCCCGATATCAACCTGGACTGCCTACTTTTAGGGCAGCAGCCAGTGCACACTAGACACATCTACATACCCATTTGGCCACTGGCATGCCCTGTCTGAGAGGGTTTTTTTGTTGTGTTTTGTTTTGTTTTTGTTTGTTTCAAGTGAAATAAGACATTAGGGGGAGCACTGGCGTCCTTATTTTCCATCTCTGTGAGATCAGGGACACTAAGATGAGTAGCATCCAATTACAACCTTGCTTTAATTTATGGAAGCTCTACATAAACACTATGTAATTATTGCTAATCTGATAAATGTGTCATTGATGTGTTTACTCTGACAGCCCTAATTAAATGTGTGAAGGTTTTTCTGTGGTTGGTTTTGGCCATTTTTTGGGAGAACAGCCAACATTATCATCACATTTCAGTTCTTTGTAACCTGTACACACAAACATGCAATGATGAGAATGATCCCGGTAAATGCATATCCACTTTCAACAAAACACATTGATAATATATGTAACATACACCAACATGGATGACATGCATGTAAAAAGCGTGTTTATAAGCATACATTTTATAGTTAAACACCATCCCGGTAAATTAGCATTGACAGCAATGTGTCTCCAAGTGCACACCATTTAGCCAAATAAGGACCTTTTTTGCTGTGTTCTAGGCAAAGTGGTGTACAAAGGGAGCTCTATACCAGCAAGCTCATACTTTACATATTTTCATCCTCCACACACAGACACTCTCTCTCTCTCTCTTTCTCTCTTTCCTGGTCTCCCATTGCCTCATATCATTGCCAGCACTTCTTTTTAGTCATATGCTTCTGCATTGTCTCTGGGCAAACAGCCAAGTGCAGAAAATCCAAAACAAGGTGCCATCTGCACCATCCAACCTTTGTTGCCATGTTGATGTCAGGTCACTTCAACTTCCTGTTCCTGGGGAGGTTTAAAGTTCAAATGTTAAAGCTTATTCCCAGGAGATGATTGGAGGATCATCTCTGACACAAAAAACGGATGTAGTCACCATGGAAAAAGTTCTTTTTAATACTTTTTTTCTTTTCTGCTGAGTGTTTAATCATAGGCTTCTGTGGGCAATGCATGAGACTTTAGCCAGAGCTTTTGTGAGAAGATTTGTATGGCTATGAGGAAAAGAACATTGGCTATAAAAGCTAACTTCTATAGGTCTTACACAATGTCCCAAACTGCATTCGAAATGAAGTATCTACCATTAGATTATTATTTCATTCTTTCAAAACTAAATAAACAACAATGGTGAATAGAATTCCTATTCACTGGGGGAAAACACTTCATCATCATGAATGTCAGTCACTAGAAAGAGTTTTTAGCTAACATAATGCTTAACTGAAGGACTTAAAGGAGCCCACTGGCCAGTGAGGTGAATGTCAAAATGACAAGTCTTCTGCGCAGACATGAATTGAATGTGTTTATAAGCGTCTTCAGTCTTGCTGTTTACCTGGACAAACAATCTCTCGTGACCAGGAGAGTCATAAATGGATTACACATACCTTGTTTGTATATGTTTACTATGCAACCTGAGCTAAAACTTGGCCTTCGGTCGTTCGTTTCTTTGTTTCTGAACAAGTTAAAACATGAAATCAGGCAAACAGTTTACAGCTCTTGCAACCACAGAGGTATGGACCATAAGATTATCATTAATGCTAACTTGACCCATAGAGTTTTTCATACATTTTTAGGGTCTATTTCAGTTATGTTGAACACAAATTGACAGCCATGACATGATCAGGTCACCAAAACCTCATAAATAATAAAAGAAGTGTTCTTTGTAAAGAGTATAAGGACAAACACACGTAACAGGTTAGAACTCCCAAAGCGCTAGCAGAGCCCTTTTGGGCTAAAGCAGCAAGTTCTGTAATAAAGTACAGCAAAGAGCACACTAATCTTCTAAGAACCTCCAAATACTGCAAAATAAATTAAAGGTCATGTAAACCATTTTCACCTAAATCACACACATCCCCATTTCCAAGCTGATCAATGAATACAGAAATTAAAAAGACTGTCAATGTCACATAACCAAACAATTTTGACTCGTGTGATTTAAGTATATATATTAAAATATCATGATTTCATATAGAATAAGTATTAGTGAAGAGTGCTACGAAGCTTTTGTGTGCAGTCATATCACGGCCTGTGTTTGCCAATCATTTCTCTGTCTGTTATCACCGGCGATGGACTAACTCTAGTTGACAGAGTAAGCTTTATCTCTGTTTGGTTTACTTGAGTAATCGTGTTGCTTTTGTTTACTCTTGGCTACTAAATACATCATTGTTGTAACTATCAGCTAAATGCATTGAACCCTGTTGTAAAAGTGATGTGACCGTCCTCTAAAGCACGAGACATCATCATAGTCATGTATTCACAAAAGGTTTGTATTTAAACTTCTAAACTAGTCTCACTTGTGTCCCAGTCAGTGTGATACCTTTGTTATTCAACAGACAAAATACCTGAAATTGAGACTCAGGGGTCTAAGAAGTCATTTTTTGCCACAGAGATCACTCATGCTAGTTCTGAATTAAGTCTATTTTTCTACCCTTTTGAACCACTCGTCTGCATATTACAAGCTGCATGCCAATTGCTTCTGTGGATCCATGCCCAGAGTGTCTGCAGAGTGTTTCCACTAGCCTTGTTTAATATTTTCTTCATTCCCTGTGGTGTTTTTTCCAGACCGCAAGAAATCAAACACACATGCTGGGCAACACGCTCACTTACACACAACCACATGTTCAGGCTTTATTCTCGTCTGTCTACCTTCCACTCTTTCCTGTATACGTACAGTCCACATCATTCCTTGTTCCTCTGGCTGACACGAGTCATCATATAATTATTATCACAGAATAATGTTAGAGCTGGTGTGCCACTAACTCTCTTTCTTTCCATTGGTTTCTAATTCTTGACCTGATAAAGCACTCTCTGTGCCAAAACTGCAAATCACACACGTTATCTCTGTAGGGAAGAAACACATGCTCTGGACCGCACTGCACTCCTGATGTTATTGTGAGGATAAATGTACTTGTGTGTGTCCACATCTCAGGAACTATACAAAGGTGCTAAGACATTTATGGAATTAAAGAAATCTGTGATAGATGATCTCAGATTCTGGTATTTGTCTGAATTCATAGACCTGCTGTATAAATTGGAGTAAACCAAAGTCTAAGAACTGCTCAACAAGCTCCTGTGTCATATGCAACATTTAAAAGTCAATATAACAGATTTTAAAGTTTTCTGGTGCCAGTAACATTCTGACAAAAGGAGTGACTTCAATCTCCTGTTTAGTTTGTTGTGTTCAGCTATGCTTCAGCACTGACTGCCATTTAAGCAGTGGTCAAAATCACACAAAAAGGCAAAGCTTGCTTTACGTCATTATGTCACAGCCAGCATTGTTATGACTATGAGTTGTGCTCTGTGTATTTGAAAGGATTTTGGGTAGGCTAAGCTACCCAAAGCTACCCAAAATACGAGTACTGTTTAACAGATGTCTCAGAAATGATTAAACAGATAAGCATACCAAATGTTTGACACACCTTATGATATACATGTAAAAAAAAAAAAAAAAGACAAGGGGCATTTAATGCTCATCAGTTTCCACAGCCAACCACAGAGGACACCAGATGGCATGGTAGCTTAATACACCACAATGCCTGGAGAGGCCTCCGCAGAGAAACTGTCATTGATGCAGAAAACAGAGATCAGCTTTAGAAAGGAAAAATTCTTCTGCTTGAGCAAGCTGGACAAATCTGGGAACTTTAAAGGTTTTCACATCCTCCTTGTCTAGTCCTGTGAAGATCTGCTGTGGAGATTATAAGTAAAGTTTACCGCTACTTTGTTTGATGGTATGTTGTGCATGTGCACAGAAAGTTTAGAACTGTCTCTGTATGGTAACTGGTAAATGGACTTGAGCTTATAGCGCTTCTCTAGTCTCTGACTTTTTAAAGCAGCTTTACACTGCAGGACACACATCACACTCATTCACTCTCACATTCACTCACTGAAAGTTCAGAGTTTCAAGTTATCCATGAACTCACACATTTGCCCCCTTTCATACCCATTTACACACCTCTGACACAGCAGTGGGAGCAACTTGGACTTAAGCGTCTTGCCCAAGCATACATCAACATATGACAATCAACATGTGACAGTCAGAACTGGGCTTGAACCGGCAACCCACCAATAATTGACAGAGCACACTATCAGACTGAGTCACCAACACCTAAACCATCTATCCGTGGTTGTTTTTGTTTATTCACCATAATGACTGCCTTTACAACCATACCGAAAGGAGGACCTTCTTAAAAATGAGATGCCACACCTCAAGGGGTTATCCACTAATACATTTCTATTCAACAGAGAAAAATACGATAAAGACAGATTTATGGTCAGGGCATCCATCAATAACCATAATTTCTCTTTTTAGTCCCTTTGCCTCTGCCTGGTTGTAATGCACTTTGCACTACAACTACAACTGCTGATTACACTACTACAGCTGTGTGATGAGTTAGATTGTCATCCTGTTTGTACCCATTGCTGGGTCAATTCTGTCCTCATTGTAAACAAACTGCCCCAGCTATTACGGGAAGTAAGCCGAGACCACATCTTTCAAGTGAGCATAGTGCAGGTGTTTGTATAGAAACAGGGATCGACTGCTGTGTTCATATGTGCTCAGGAAAAGGTTGGAAGCATTATATCACTTGGTTATTTGTCCCCTTAAATAATACCGATTGGTGTTGTATTTTATAATGTTGGAAAGCCCGATTAGTCACCTTTACAGTGAGGTACAACTTTTAAGGATCATGCATTTGTGGAATGAGCAACACAGCTAAACATCTGGGTAGTGCCCCCAAAAATGTGCCAAAATCCCCTGCAACTAGAAGTTGGTGTTGCCGTACACAGAGTAGCAGCTTTATTTGGTGTCAGCCCTGGTACCATTTCCAAAACTAGGACCAAGTTCCGTGAGGCCTGTGAAGTCAAAGAAAGATCAAGAAGTGAGTGTCCCAGAAGACGACACTCCGAGAAGACTTGTTTCTCACCTTTGCTTTACTGAGGAACTGTTAGCTGTCTTCCAGGGGAAGAGGGGATTTTGGCATATTTTTGAGGGGCACTGCCTATGTGTTTATTTGTGTTACTAAATCCGCAAATGCATGATCCTTACAATAAGCCATAGCCACAACCACACAACTTGGTCCTATTTTGGAAATGGTACCAGGGCAAACACCAAATAATGCTGCTACTCTGACTTCCAAAACACCAGCTTCCAGCTGCAGAGGATCTTTGCACATTTTTTAGGGGCATTAGCTGTGTTGCTCATTTCTTGAATGTACTGTTCTTCCAAGTTTTACCTTTTTGTTGACAGTAGTTAGCCAAATAGTTTTTGCCGTTGCTTCTGCCCACCTCTCGATCTCTGCCCACGTACACCCCAACATGGCTCCTGTGGTTGGCTGTTCAACATTAGTCTGGTTCTGCTACAGATTTCCTGCTGCTTAGCAGAGGGTTTTTTCTTGCCACTGTTACTGTTGCCAGTTGTGGCAAAGTGCTGTACTGGCAGTGAATTCATGATTGCTTTGGAATAAAAATAAGTAAATGTCAAAAAATGTAAATTAAAAAAAAATTATAAAATGGAGAATGTGGAATCTATTCTTTTGTAAAGTGTCTTGTTAAACATTTTTGTGTGATTAACAGCTAAACAAATAGAGATTCATTGATTAAAATTGTACTTGATGGATTTTTTATGAAGCAATGGCCCTATGTTCAAAATCGTGGTAACAATGTGTTTGAATGGTCCAGAAAGGGGACACAGTTTCAGGATTTCTTTTGTTCTCTAGAGCATTATAAGAACTTGTGTAAACTAGCATCACTGAAATAAAAACAAACAAGTAAAAATACACTCATAAACATAAGAATGTTTAGGCAATGTTAGCATTAATCTAGAAATATAAATAATGTAGGATTTGGAATAAAGTTTGTAATATATATGAAATGAAGAGTATGGTATTGACCTACTCGTTTGTAAAGTGTCTTGAGATGACACTTTTTATGATTTGGCGCTATGAAAATAAGGATTTTTACTGACAATACACGTTCTAAGTATGACTAGTTGCTCGTGGTGTTGACCAGAAAGGCTCCTTCACAACAGTTTGTCATATCTAATATGAGAAGATAATCAGTTATCATGAAAAAAAATGTCAGTCAGCAGTGGGGTCTGGCAGATCTAGCCATGCAGCTCTACATATCTATTTCTCTTGAGTCAAATGAGCCCTCTCTGGTAAAAAAAAATAAAATAAAAATAGAGATAATCTCCTTAAATAACTTCACCACCTCTGTCTTCACCTCTTTCCCTCTCTCTCAGCTCTGTTTTTCCTGCTCTGTTTATCTGTCACTATGGTGAACCCGCCTTGTGCCGAAACAGGAAACCAGTAAGAGGGTTGTGGCATCCGTTGGTAGATGAGGGATCATGACATCATGTGGCTACACATTAATCTGCAGTTAACCAACTAACCACTGTATGATGAGTTGGTAACTGAATAAACTTACAGGGTAACATCAGTGTTGGTCTTGTTCTCCAGAGGTTCAGCTGAAGTCTTAAAGCTCCATTTAGGAGATTTTTTTCTGATAATAAAACAAAATGAATAAATGTTAAAGCCTCTCAATGACCTACTGAAGCTCTCTAAGCCACCAGTGGCTAGATTGGCAGTATTCATAATGTAATTTAAATATGTATAACTACTTCAAGGGTATGTGTCAGAGCAGAAGATTTATAGCACCCAGTAGACACAACCCTTTTACAGTTACGTGTAACGGGTAAATGTGATTTGTTACTCGAATGAGACTGCAGTGGAAGCAAACTTACAGCCCTTTCCTTGCATGGTTGTGCTCATAGCAACATCTTATCCCTATGCACAACCAATCCACTGTGTTCGTGTCCTTTAGCTGCTATTAGCATTATGCCAATGTAATGTATTTTGCCAATGTTATGTATTTGCAGCCAAAAAAGAACCAAATACCATATGTTTCTTCATAAAATTAACTTTACCTGTACAATCTAAACAACAACTAAAGCATTATATAACAAGTACATATAACTTAGAAGAGGATCCAATAAGAGCACTGTCCCTGAACTGAGCCCTGATTGGCTAAAAGTGGGTGGCCCTTGCTAGATTTTCTAAAAGCAGAGCAAGTGGGAAGGGGCACAGATGTCTAATGATCTCTTTTGTGGCTTTAGTGGTAAGATGTTTACATGCAATCATATGTTTTTTTTCAGCCAGTGACACAAAAATAATCACATACTGTAGCTTTAATAGAAAGCAGAAAGAGATCAAGAAAGACAGCCACTGCCTGTTTTCTCCCAGTTTAATCTAAATCTTGGTTACAGAATGGGGTGGAATATACACTCATCAGCAATAAGTTATACTTATTGAACTACTGGTGAATGCAAATAGCTAATCAGTCAATCACATGGCAGCAACTCAGAACATTTAGGCATAGAGAAAAAAAATGTCATAAGACTGTTGAAGAGATTTAGTCCTGCTCCTTATGTGTATGATGAAATCCAAACAAGGTCATGTAAACCACTGCATTATCAAACTCTTAATTCTTCTGTGACATTTTACAGTACAATTAAAAGTTTTATTAATTGTTTTTAAGTGTCTAAATGGTCTGGCTACATCTTATCTATCAGTGTAATTGAAGCCTCACTTGATTGCCAGGGCACTTCGGTCATCAAACCAGCTGCTCCTGGCGGTGCCTCGGTCCAGTCTCTCCACTCGTGGGGACAGAGCCTTCGCAGTCGCAGTCCCAAAACTGTGGAACAGCCCGTCTCTCCAGGCTAGAGCTGCACAGTCCACTGAGCACTTTAAAACTCTGCTAAAAACCCATCTGTTTTCTTTGGTGTTCAATCCCAGCTAGACGAGTAACCTCGGCTTTTATCCTTCATCTTTTATTCCCTATCTTCTCTTTTACTCTTCTTTAATTGTTTTTATTCTCATCTTGTTTTATTTCTATTTTTATAAATTCATTTTTAATATTGTATTCATTTTTAGTCTGTTGCTGTTTTTATTAGCAAGACTGTTTTTATTATAATTACTGTTTTTATTATTCAGTGTATGCATGATTATATTGTACCCCTGTACAGCAATTTGGTCAACTGAAGTTGTTTTTAAACGTGCTTTAGAAATAAACTTTGACTTCACTTGATTTGACTTGACATAACTCTGGTTAATGCCACCTGCCAGATTTCTGCTGATTTGCCTGTACTTAAATAAGCCCTGAAAGGACTTTTTGACAAGTGCTGCCAAAGTCCTGATAATTCTGTCAAACCTTAGAGCTGATGAGTGCCTGCACCACTTAAAGTAAACTAAATCTGCAGTCTAAAAGCTTCTGTGATGTTCTATGCCAGAGCTCCTTAAATCTGACACAAAATTGATAGGTTCCTTGACTAAAATCTCTGTTCCTCCTCCTCCCCCTGTGCTCTGCAGTGTTTATGGAGCTGAACTCTCAGTCTGGCAGTGTTATCTGCTCCTATTGTTGCTGCTCATAAACTTAACCGACCTCTCATGCTTCCCCTCTTGCCTAGTTCACATTGCGCTGAGGGTGTGCTGTTGCTTTTCAAAATACACCTGTGATCCTTTCAGGGCCAGATTAACACAGCTCAGGGCCCTGGACAAAAACATTTTGCCGCCCACCAAACCCATTTGTTTCCCCAACAACCACAGAATCCGCAACAAAGAACAATGTCAGACAGTCCAATCAGTGCCACAATATCCAAGAGTCAAGTAAAGAAAGCATGCCAAATGCATTTCAGTCTCAAGTTACCCCTGTGTACGACTGAAGTGTGACTCGAGTCCAAGTCTCAGACTTGAGTCCCCATCTCTGTTATCCTTTGGAACTCTTACGGTCTCACCCCTGGGCAATCGCCCCACTTCTCTAATGGTTAATCAGGCCTTGGGTCTTGGATCTTAACAGCATGGCAAGGTTTTTTTTACTCAAAATATTTTCCCAGCCACGTTGTCTGATTGAGAATGGATGGTAAAAGCAGTGGTTTTCAGCTGCTCTGCAGCATCAGAACCGACTACCACCTTATCGGTGAAAAAAGTTTGATCAGAATTAAAAAAAAAAAATCCACACTCTTTTAAATTCAATGAAAAGTCTGCTATTGGTACCTCAGAGACAAAACAAATAAGTAAACAAAAAGATAGGCTAAACAAATATGTTTGAAAGCACCTTAATACAGAAGCCCTCAGAGGATGTTTCTTCATACATTTTACTTTACTTTGTTTCCTGTAATTAATTACAGAGTAACTAAACCTCAGAGCTTTGGTTCTGATGCATCAGGTGGATTTAAAAAAAAAGCTTCAATATAGAATATACTATAATACGGGTGGGGGAGAAGGGATATGACATGCACATATGACATGCACACACTGTCTCTTTTATTCTCTTCCCATCAATCACAGCAAGAGTCTGCCTTTGTGTATTTAATAATAACGCCATGACCATCAAGGAAGACTTACAACAATCTACAGTACTTTGTTGTGAAACGATGGCATATGCTAAGCTAGGATGTGCTCAATGACAGCTCAGAAAAATGACAAATACATTAAATGTCCTCATTATGTGAGCAAATATAAATTCAAGAACAATAAAATTTAGTTTTTGTCTAAAGCCTTGAATCATTTCAGTCATTTGGAGGTCATTTTTTTTCAACATTTTAAAAATATATAACAGATGTTTCCTGTTTTGGATTTAAAGAAAAAAAAATGTGAATGAAAAGGAAAAAGTTTTCAGCCTCAATATCTCCTTGCTGTTCCTGTACAATTAAAAATAAACACCTCAGTATGGTATAGGTGTTTTTATTCATAAGATTCACTCCAACGACTAAGACTGTCAAATCCGAGCCAAACTGAAAACACTAACCAAAAAACTGAGATTTTTACTGAACTGTGGCCCGAGTGTATTGGTGCAAACTTAGTCTCCATACATTTACCACATCAACACCAACCCTGTCCTGCACATGACTTCATGACTTTAAAAGTTCCATTTGAAGGGAACAAAAATGTAGTGTACAGAATTTCTGGTTAAAAATGTTCACATTCAAGCCAAAATTGTGTTGACTCTGAAAAGTTTCATGTAGTACAATGTGAGTCCGTTTACATGCATTTCTAAGGTCCAGTTTTATTTGGCCAACACAATCATTCAAACTTTTGTTTAACTAAATGTAAACATAATGACTCTATTTTTCATATTGCAATGCACACAACATTCCAACCTTTCAGGACATGAGGATTTATATTTCAAAACCAGCTTTGTTTCTGTCATCGTCTTGCCCTCATGATGAAGTGTGTCCGTCCTTCACACCGTGGTGTCCAAAGACCATATATGGCTGTGAGTCATTTGTGCAAATAAAAGTTTGCATGCATTCTGACCAAGACATGCAGAGCTGTCTGCCTCACCTGTCTGCTTCTACTCTCACATAAAACCCTCTAATAACATTTAAATAAAACTTATTGTAACAATTTTCAATTAGAGTCTCCTTTTCCAACAAAAACAGTGTAGTGTTTTTGATCAGACTCAGAATCAAAACAGATTTTTTAAAATTTAGAACTGAAAACGTTTTGTGAATTCCTAAAAATGGCCTCTACATGACGGTCAAATTGACTATACAACAGAATATATATGTATGATATTTGTAGATATTTATCAGAAACAACATAAAGAACTGACTAAGATAAATCTAACAACTCCTGTTTTGACTTTTATTCTTGAAATGTCACTGGCTGACACTGAAGGTAATTCCTCCAAAGAGGGCAAATGAGAAAATTGTCACTCAAATGAATGTTTCCAGTTTACACTGTGTCCTAACCCACTGGTTTTCAAATGGTGTGCTACATCCAGGTGTGACTTGGAAATTGGTGCAAAATGTGTTATTACTACAGCTTCAGTGAATCTGAAAATATGTTTTTAATTTTCTCTCTCAGCACTTTTTAAGCTCAGATTTCTTATGAATCTGCGAAACTTAAAGAAAAGACATTAAATCTCAAATGTTTTTGCAGTTCACATAATGAGCATGTTGCAACAGAGATTTAAACAGGCAATGTTAGGCATTTTTTCTAACCAGAAAATCAAAAATGGTAAAGCTACATGAGACTCAAGGGTATTAAGATCCAAGTACATTAAGCAAATTTGACCAAACCAAAATGCCAAACCCTCTGACAGTCAGCTTTGAAAAAAAAAACCTTCTGATAAATCTGATAGATATAAATATTCATACTCTGTTGAAATGTCAGTGGAGGGACTTTTGTTTATTTATATTTTGTGGTTGCATTATGATGTGATGAAGGTCATCTCAGAAAAATGACCGTTATGTTAATTTAAATGGATTGTCATTATGCTTTGTTCTAAAGTAATACCTAAAAGAATTAAAAAAAAATTTGGTGAGCATCTTTATTAGATATTTCATGAGTCATTCAGATGCCATTTTTGATCTGGCATCGGTAGATACAAATAAACATGAACAGAATAAATTACTGTAGCACATGTTGAAATCAGTTATTAAAAATTCATCACAGTGAAACGACCTGTCACTCAAAAGTAACTTATGACTTTTTTATTATTACTTTATTTCCAAGTTTCTAAGTACTTTTCCTTCTTCAAAAATCTGATCTACAAATTAAAAATGAACAGGCAACAATATTTTTTGCATCTTTTTCAGACACAAGCTGAAAGATATACCTTAAAAGTTGTTGACAGTCCAGCTCACTGTTTCCTCCCCCATGCTTTGTTGACTTTTTAAGTTCATTGTTGTGATCATGATGACAGCCCACCTTGGGGCGGAAGGAACTTAGTAACTATAAGCATTGCTTTGATTAGCATCCGTAGTATTATTACTGTTTATGAGAATGTACTCACTTACTTTACTAGTCACTAAAAATGATATCATAACATTATGATATTTACACAAACTGGTTATGACCCACATTATTCATAAATAAACCTGAACAAGCAAGACTTCACAACAAAAATTTATCCACACCTCAATTACCTATACTCACCAAATAGCGTTTGGAAACTTTGTTACCTCTGCCAAGGAGGTTATATTTTTGCCAGCGTTTATCCGTTTGTCTGTTTGTCTGTTTGTTTGTGTTCAAAATAACTTGAAAAGTTTGGATGAAATTTTCAGGAATTGTTGGAAATGGGATATGGAAGAACTGATAAAATTTTGGGACTGATCCGGATCACCTTGGCGGAGGTCTGCACTCTCTGAGTGCTTTTCTAGTTTCAATCGGAAAACCAATCGGTATTGTGTTTTAAATTGCTGAAAAGCCTGATTAGTCACCTTTACGATGAGGTTCGACTTGAAAGGATTGTGCATTTGTGGAATGAGCAGCACAGCTTCACTTCTGCATAGTGCCCTGTGAAAAATGTGCCAAAATCCCTTGCAACTTGAAGATGATGTTGTGGTACGCAGAGTGGAAAGATTATTTTGGATCAGCTCTGGGACCATTTCAGAATTTAGGACCCAGCTCTGTGAGACTGGTGAAGTCAACGACAGACTGCAAAGTGGGCGTGCCAGGAAGACATCACCCCAAGAAGACTGGTTCCTTGCATTTGCGCCACTGAGGAACTGAGGGAGAGGGGATTTTGGCAGTTTTTATTGGGCGCTACCAATATGTTAAGTAATGTTTCTCATTCCACAAATGCTCGACCCTTTCATGTTGTACCTCATTGTAAAGGTGATTAATCAGGCTTTCCAATGATATAAAATACAACACCTACTGGTATTATTAAAGGGGGGTAATAATCTAATAAAATAATGTAACAGAAAATCCACACATGCAAAGAGGGAACAAGTAACTCCACATAGAAAGGTCCCAACCAACTAGGGGAGTCAAACCAGTGACCTTTTAGCTGTGAGGCACAAGCACTAACCTGCCGCGCCACCCTGGACAAACTCAACAAAGGACAAGGACAAAGAAAGACTGACAAGAGACAAGGGAGGTGGAGTTTCTTGATTTTCTTTAGCTTTTCTCACTCAACAGAGCTTGTAAACTTGTTTTACAAAATGGAGACCGCTATGTTCAGCTTTAACCATGACTAATATCTTTACTTTCACCCGCAATACCAAGGAAGAAACTTTGTTTCTCATACTGAGGAGTGATGAATAAGCCTTTGAGGCAACCACTCAGCAGTAAAAAGTATTACATGATTTCTCGACCCGAATAACAAAAGCATTTGACATGCCATTTGCAAAAGGAAACAGGGCATAAATCTAAATACTTAATGGATGCAGCATAGACAGTGTGAATGCAATGCGGTGCAATGCAACACGACATGTTACGTTCACATTTACTTAGGACACTGTGCTACTGTCTGTCATGATCAGGGAGGTAGATTTTATATGATGCTGTTATTAATTCAAAACCTTCATTTTGAGTTCTGTGGTTGACACTGGATGAGTTTTTGGTTAGAAAATACGTCTAAAACATCTGGATGAGAGGATTTCATTTGTCCACAGGGGTTGCCAAAATCAATAAAACCCTAATTTTTTAAGACATCTATACTTTTACAGTAATCATGTACTCAAAAACTATGACATTAAAGCCTCCTGACATGAGTAAATGCGCTAGGTAAGGAAACCCTTAAAAGCACCAGATAATAAAAAAAATCCCACAAAAGCAGGAATGGGCATTTGGTCGCCTTCCTTTCCTAAATGGGTTTTTGTGATATCCTATATGCTGATATGTTGCTTATCATTAGCACTGTGGATACTGATAATTTTGGTGTGAGTATGACGTATTTCCTTAAATAGAATTGACCTTTTACCTTTTCCTCTTATTGTGACAGCGCTTTTGTGTTAGGAATGGAATTTTTCTGACAGACGACACTGTTTTTCACTAAATCTTCACCCTATTATTTTAATATAGTAGGGTAAAGGATTGTGCTACATTCATACATTCTATGGATATTATTATCAATTTATGTAATATTTAACCCTAACCCGAAGCTTACATCTCCCAATACCAAAATCATGCCAGTAATGTTGTACTTCCTTATCAATGAGGCCTACAAGTCAGTTTCATTAATCAAAAAAACAAAAAATGCAAAGGAGGTCTCACAACACAATTCTGTAAACAGAAATGATGCTTGTTTCATGTCCAATATCTGATGGATCAGAGACAGGAAGCCCACATCAGATGGGAACATTTGGGAAGTTAACAATAAGTACTTGATGCGAAGATACATTTATCTTGAAGTTTCATTAATTTAACATATATCAAGGCTGCTGTTAGCGTAAAAATAATCCCCTCTTTAAGTCTCCCTCTTAGTCCCTATAGCAGCACAGTTGGAGTTCAAAAAGGTGTATATTTATGCCAAATCACGCAACAAATGGACTATTGATGGAAAAGTGACTTTAAAAACAAAACCGGCACCTCAAAAGGGACCAAATTAACCTGATGGTTTAGACCAGGGATGGGCAGCTATGGTTGTGATGAGGGCCACATCATTTGTCCTCAAAGACTTCAATGTAGCCTTTTTCAATGTAATCTTTTAGAGCATTTACTTGCTACTAAGTAAGATCTTGCTTAAAATTCTATTCTTATTTTAATGAATGACTTTAGAAATACATTAAATGGAGTAGGCCTATAAATAGAAAAAGTTACAGTCAGTTTCAGCTCGGTTTTCTCAGACACATTGCTACATTTCATCTTTTCAAGGCAGATTTTCCCTCTCTTTTCATGCAAGTACATTTTTTTATGTTTTAAATTGACTTTTGAGCCAAATAGGTATTAAGCCGCAGGTTGCCCATGCCTTGCTTAGAGTGTCCAATATTTTTTAATGAAATTACTTTTCAAAAGTGGTTTCCTATCCCTATTCAGCAGGATCAAGTTTACAAAATAGTCATATAAGATATTTTTTTCACAAGATAGCAGATGTATCATATATTTATTTTTTTTTTTACCCATTTTGCTCTTTAAATAGTTAAATGCCTCTCACTTAGAAAAGATCACAACTTCTGCCACTGTCATCAAATTTAAAATGTCAATTAACAACAACAGACACTAAAAAACAATAAGTTCTTCATCCAAAATCAATACTTTAACCATCCATAGAGAAATAAATTAAAGGTTTACTTACTGTGTATTAGAAAAATCTCAGTTCAGTGCTGGATACTTGAACGTGTGGGTTCGACTGTGGATGCTTGACTAAATGTTTGTATATGCTGGGCGGGGACCTCCCTCCCAAAAACTGCTGGCTTAAAAGGATCAGATGAGGAAAGATGACTTCATCAGTCTACAGAGAGGAGGAGGGAGAGGGGGAGGGAGGAATAGGAGAGAGAGAAGGGAAGAAGAGGAAGGAAAAAAAGGAAAGTTCATCCTTAAATGGGCAATGGCCTTTCAGTAGCTCTCCCTCTCTCTGCCTGTGCGTCTCTCGCTCTCACATCCAGTTTGAAGCCCGGCCTTATTTGGGTAGAGCTGCTCCGTGTAGAGACAGCAGCCAGGCAGCGTCAGTTTGGTCTGCAGGAATTCTCCACATACTTTCAGCACATTGCTACTCATTTCAAGAGTTAGGGAACAAGGTGTAGAAGGAGAGGATGGGTGCTGAGAGAGGAGGGTGGGAGTGTAGGAGTGAGATGGAGCAAAAGGAGATGGGACACAGAGAAACTAAGAGGGAGGTAATAAATGAGGAGAAGAATAACTGTGTTGCTCTTGTCCCATTATAGAAGAAAAATGTCAAAAATGAATCTTATCTTTATATTTTTTTAATCCAAAGAGCAGAGAGGTAATTTAGGGTGCATGTTAAAGAAGGAGAAGAAGATGATGAGAAAGAAAAACAAGAGTAGAATGAAGATAATTTGGTCAAAATTAATAAATGAATGGAATGGGAGAGGAGGTATACACTCACTGGCCACTTTATTAAATACCCCCGTTCAACAGCTTGTTAGCACAAATAACTAATCAGTCAATCACATGGCAGCAACTCAAAGCCTTTAGGCACATAGACATGATCAAGATTACTTGCTGTAGTTTAATTGACCATCAGAATGGAGAAGAAAGGTGATTTAAGTGACTTTGACGTCACAGGGATGTTGGTGCCAGATGGGCTGGGCTATTTCAGAGACAGTTGATCCATTGGAATTTTTAGTACAACCATCTCTACGGGCAACAGAGAATTGTCGGAAGAAGAGAAAATATCCAGAAGGCAGAAGCTCTCTAGGTGCTAGTGCCTTAATGACAGGGGTGCTGCTACCATGAATCCAACATCGTGCATCCCTAAAAAAAATTGTTGCCTGGTATGATGAGCAGCACTCTGCTGCAGCATTCAGATGGTAGAATCAGATGTTGGTGTGAACAAGGCACGGATCCATTTGGTCTGATGGTGGTGTTATGGCTCGGAGTGTATTTTCTTGGCTCACTTTTGGCCCCTTGGAAGCAATAAAGCATTATTTGAACACCACAGCCTACCTGACCATATCCATGTCTTTATGACCACAGTGTACTCATGTCACAAACCTTCTTAAACTGGTTTCTTGCACATGACAATGAGTTCACGACACTGGCCACATTTACTATTATTTCTGAAAACAGCCTCTTTATTATTTCTTGATAAATAGATAAAGAAAACATTTAATCATGACCTATTTAAAAAATCAGCTTAAAGCTTGTGCTGCTTAACATTATTTTAAATTAGTATTACCTCCAGGAATTATTGTGACAATAAGCACATTTTAGAGGCCATATTAATGTAAGTATTAAGCTTTAAATCCATCAACCTGCGTGTCCAAACAAGCTTAGACCTGGCGTGAAATTTTAACATAGCACCCAGACTGATAACTGTAGATCTTAAAAATGACCATATGTCTGTTTTTGTTCATATGCACATTACATAAGCGAGAGCCTAGATGATGGTCAAATCTTAGCTAGTTATTAAACATAGAAGGGACAAATTTTGAGCCCAAAATCAAGGGTCAATTTGTAAAAATTATCTTGTCCCCCCATGGCAGGTGAAATGGAAACACTCAGTGCACAGCTTATCACAGAGCTTCTTCTTTTTGCACTGCTGCCAGCCGAGAGGAGAATGATGAAGGAGAGAGAGAAGACACGGACAACAGGAGTCAACGGGGGGAAAGGGAAGGGAGGGAATGAAAGCAAAGAAGAGAGATGATGATAAAGGGAAGAAATACAGAGGGGAGACAGAAGTGGACGAACAAGTACAAAAACAGATCGATCATCATTCAGGCAGGGAACTCCATTTAAGTCCAGGGTCTTCAGTAGCTGCAACATGTGTGTGTCAGAACACCACCACTTTCATCCATGTTATTCCATTTCAGTCATTTTTTGGCATAACACTCCTGTAATAAGAGATGTGGACTTTGTGCTGATAAAGCAAATCACCCTCAGATTGATTTGAAATGTTTTCACTCCTTAAAACTCCAGAGATGTTTTTTTTTAAGTGGTTACCAAACAGAATAAAGATAAGACGTCTCTTTGTGATCTTCAAAAACACAACAGATCACGATAGGAAAGTTTTTATTATATCTATATCTACAGGGTGGGCCATAAGTTTCCATACATATGAAAATGTATAATGTATATTTTTTTTATGTTTCAGATACCCTAGAAGATGCGTTTGATGCATCTTCTAGGGTATCTTTGGGGGCACTTGAAGGCCATGGTGTATCGGGTGAAGATATGAGACATAAATCATCTCAAGGAACATATCACCAACACCACTACAAGCATAACTTCAACTGTGCTAATGCAAGTTCATCAGCAGTGGAAAACACATATTAATGTGTGATTTCGAAACAATGATAATCATATAGAGTACATTATATAAACAGAAACACTTGTCATACATGAATGATTATTTTTTCTACAAATGGAAACTTATGGCTCACCCTGTATATACATATATACTTTGACAAAAAAAATCCCATCACATTTGCTTCAGGGCAGGCACCAGATAAAAGGCCTTAGCACCTGGGTTTTTGTCTGACATGGATTTTTTGGTTTTTGGTTCCATAATCTGATGAAAAATGCCAAAGATACAAACCTAGCTCTCCATGTCTGATGTGTTTATTTTTCTATTTCCTGCAACAAAAAAATGAAGAAAAGAAAGACAACAAAGCTAAATGAGATAAAACATTGAAGAACTGTCTAAGAGGAAATTATGTCTCAGCCATCCTCCTCACAAAGCCATGGGAATGATTCAGGTTTGTGAGTAACACTGTGACAAGCAGTGATGGGCATGAGTTTACCTGCTGCCGGTCCAAAAAATGTCTCTGTTCTGTTATTTCTGCTGGCCACCCCTACAGCTAAAATCTGCCCATCAGGAAAATTACTTGCACATTTGGATTCAGGAGCCTTTTGATGCAGAACATGCACTCCATTATGTTTATTCTGTCAGGACCACTTTGTCAGGGAAAAACAGTTATATGGATTAGTTATATTTGACATTTGCATATTTTTAATTTGGACTTATGGCTCTGATGGGGGCTTCCTGCCTTTCCATATGGCGATAGTGAAAGCCCTAAGCAAGAGCAGCACATGTCACTGCCCTCCCTGCAGGCAACAAGAAAAGCACGAGGCAGGGAGAGAGGCAGCAAGAGTGAGCATCAATAACAGCTGACATTGGTTAAGTCAGAGAACAGCATAAAGGAGGAGCTAGGGTGGAGGAGGGTTGCAAAGCAGCTTGCAGTGGGAGCAGTGAAGAGCAGGCAGGCTAGAGTAACTTATGTAAGGCGTTTTGATTGCATTTAGCTAATGTCAGCTTTGAGCTGGAAGTCACCAGTGGCTGGCTAGAGTATTGACTCCATGTCCCACCAGAACTAACACTGTGCTCCACTTTACTAATCAGCAATCCATCGTTTTAGTGTCATGTATTAATTTCCTTTTTTCGCTTTAATATTTACGATGCTTCCTGCTCCTTCCTAGTAAGGCGTTATCACTTTCTAAGCACTTTCTTCATTAGTATAAGATTTTCCAAGTAATAAGAACAGTAGTTTACTGATAAGTAGTTTGATAAGGCTCCATAATTCAAATAAGACTGTCAGCCTATCAGGTAAATGGACCTGATTGTTGCAGCGCAGCGAGTCAGAAGAATCGTGCAGTGGGGTTTCACCAGTGGTTTTCAAACTTTTTATGCTCAAGGCAATCTGGCTAAAAATCACAAGGCACATCATGTTTATACCGCAAAATTAGCCTCTTCACAAGTGTAACTGTACATTTTTTGATATATTTATTTCTATGTAGTAAGGCCAACTGAGACTTTACTGACAACTGTATTACCCTTAAATATGGATTTTTATATTTGAGGAAATAGTTAGAAATTTGATCACTTCATTGACACACATTTTTACGTATTGGGTCACAAATTCTAAATTAAGTCAACTTATAAATGAGATAACACAAATGTATGGTGCCTTCCACCAGCTTTATTTATTTTTATTGGCATGCACTTTATACCTGAAAGCACAGCCTGTTTCCCCCATGGGGCTTTGTAACCTCAGTATCAGACATTGTCGCAGCAGTTGTGTTGCTCATCATTGAGAAGCCTTTCAGTAAACAGCTCACGGTACTTGAGTGTTTTGATACCGGCGAGCACAATGTCGCGTTTGCGGGCACTTTTTGGTGGGAGGGGCTAAACTCACGTGAGGGAGTGATCTTAGAAAAAACAGGACGGGAGGGGCTATGCTTGTTTTCTAATCGCCATCTTAGCGGGCTCTGTGCCAAAATCTTACCAACGGCACCTTTAATGTTATAAGGAGGTCCTTGGAGAGCAGAAGAACATGACATCTTTTACTAAACTCTCAGGAGAAATGCTTCATACATCTTGAAAGAAAATGCCTCTTAAAAAGCTCAGTTTTTTTTTTTTTTACTTCCTGGGGTTTGTTATGTAATAGCTAAACAGCATCCACCTACATGTGTGGTTGCTGCTTGTCACAGGCAGATGCCATGACTGTTTGAAAAGTCCAATCCACTGCCCACAACCACTGCTCCCCCTCCAATCAGGCATTGCTTGGGCAGCCATTCGGCGCAGAGCTCATTATCATACCCTTCTGTAGCCCCCTCAGATCCAAGTATTCCAAAGGGGAAGGAAGAGATTAAATTTTTTATATTTTTATTAAACTTCAAACCAATTATTGCTTAATAGACACCCAAGACACAGTATGAAATATACCAGGACATGGGACCTTTAAAATCTAACACCTGCACTGTGAAAAACATTTCTGTAATTTTACTGTAAATCACTGGCTAATAATTGTAGTGATTTCACAGCACAGTGTTGGAAGTTTTTCACAATAACATAATTACACTAAAAATTGTTTTGCTTTCACAGCATAACTGACACATAGTAACTGTAAAATCACATTTCAGTGTTGTAAAATCACAGCGTTGTACTATCAATTTAGTGCAGAGAAATATGAACTCACAAAAATTTAATGTGGTTTTTCAACACTTCATTGTAATTTTCATTACTTTAAACACGCATGACCATAAAATTACAGTATTCTACTGTGAAATTACAGTATGATGCTGTCTAGTGTTCAAAGTCGTCACTTGTTTTTGACACCCTTACTTTATTATCACCACAACTCAGTAGCTAATAATTTCCTGTGAAGTTACATTGAACATACCACCAAGAAATACAGAAATTTGACACATATTCAACTGTCATGCTCTACAAAAGCTTCATTAAAATGATTTGCTTTAAGAACCTGTGAAGACCTAGTGATTTTTAACATCTAATACATGAACACAAGAAACTGATGCAGTTAAATTCCAAGTCACCCATTAGCTGCTGTAGTTGTAAGTCATGTTTGAACAAACTTTCAAGGCACACTATAGTTGAGGCAGTTGGTAACACAGATTCAAGTGATTGGCATCCCCTGCCTCTGGAGCCTCAGGGTGTAGGGTTTGCACCCTTGCACCATTACACGTCATTACAGTTAAACACCTACATATAAAGTAGGGTTAAGGTTGCTGGTGGTGCTGATGAGTCGTCAGGAATGATGAATGGCGAAATGGTGACCCGGCATGCGCTCCCAAACCTGACCTGACACCACTGTGCATGGCCACACCATCTGAGAACCACTGAGTAACACCATCAAGTCGCTGAAGGGCAAGTTCCTAAAGCCTCTTGTTAAGTTAATAAAACTGAAAAATGATAAATATATAAATTAATGTTACTTTAAATATTGCCAACATTGTCATACATACAGAACAATACTGACTGTAAGAGTTTGAGTTTGAAAGTGGCCCAAACTAATTGTTATGACATGCCACTAATTAATAAACTCCTCTAGCCTCTCTGAGTCAGCTTGTATAATCAATGTCACATAGTCAATGACAAACTTGCTTTCTAAACGTACCTTTTGAATGATTTAGATATAATTTAGGATTAGGTATGTCTCTGTTTAAATGATGTTGCCATTCAACATTTTGGGGCAAACAGGACAATTGTAACTCCAAATTACTTACTTTCTTTTAATTACTTAATGCTAATTACTTTCTCTCATAACTTAAAGGTAATTTAACATACACCTGTCACCTTTTAATATAAAAAAACACAAATATGTGCACCACTGAGCATGTGCAGACTTGCTGTTGTCACTCTAGCTAAGGTGATCACTGCACGTGCGTCTGGTACCCCCCACCCCCAGGCAGGGGCTGCTGTATTACAGAACATGAGACACTTTGTAACACAAATTCAGGTCAAAACTTGTCAAAGGTGAAGCAAAAATATCCTTACTATAGAGAACTTTATAGTGTTATTGTCTTTTTTTTCATTTAATAAAGAAATGCGGTCAAAATCTGATAAAACTGCTACTGAAGCTGTTAACGTTAACTAATCTCTGTAAGAGCAGTCACGAACTGCTGTCGTCTTGCTCGTAGCTCCCACCTCTTCCTGCTCTAGAGGGCTCTGATTGGACTGTGCTGCTTTGGGCCAAGCACAAACATTGTAGACTGGAGCTTGGCAAGATGGATCTGCACAACTACAGACACTGAATCAGGCTAGTCCAGCTGCTGTGCAAGGTTAGTTTAGAGGTATCCAGATAAGAGTTCTGCATGTTTTATTTTCTCCAGGGCTGTTTCTGAAAATGATAACCCTTTTTTTCCCTTGGGTTTACAGCCAGGGCACAGGTCTCACTAAACTGATGAAGGAGGCTCAAGTGCTGCTGTAGACCCTCTTTAGTTGTAGGAAACAACACCAAGTCATCAGCATAGAGGAGACCCAAGATTTCAGTCTCATTCAGGGGGGAGGTCAGGCGCTTCCTGTTGAATTATTTTGGTTTAGTTTCTATTTGGCACAGTGAACAAGAAAAGTATTATATCATAGCAAGGACTCACAAACCAGTGCTTCCTTCAGATTAGGACTTCCTTCTAGAAAGGCTCTCCTGCAGTGAATATTTAGACTGAGTGTGTGCCTGTTTGTATGTGTGTCAAAATGTGTGGAGCGTGTGTAAGCTGCCACGTCATGTATTTACCTGTCTGACGGAAGGACACTCACACAGTCTGTCTGTGGTTTATAACATTTTGTAATGAGTGTCCATAAAAGGAGCTGGTTTACACAGATACTAAACTATCATTGGTTAAATGTTTGCAGCAGCATATTATGGCCCTCTGTTATCATTCCCAGATGATATCCAAGCCTCTGGCTGCTACCTATTTCCATTCATGGACTATGTTCATCTATGAGTGTGAGAGATGAGTGAGAACAGACTCAGGAGAGAAACAAGGCTGACATACTGAGAACTGACTTTAATGTCAAGAAGACATGAACCAGGGTTATAGGCTTTGAGTTGTAAAAGTCAGGATTGTTCTCCTCATTTGTTTTTACATACTTTTAACAGAGCTGAACAGCCAGCCAACTTTATTTCAAGAAACAGGAGGTCAGCATGCTTGCACCTTTGATTACTTCTTTCACAGACAAGTCAAGATAATAACAACATTGAATCTGGGTGAACCTCTAACACAATAAATATATATTTCATTTAAGTAAAATGAGCAAGGCAGGAGGAAAGTAAAATGTTAACAGCCAAATATTAACATAAAGCAGCTTGATTTGTGAATTTTTGTCATGCAATAATTACATATGCCCCTAAAGTAGCATCAACAGTGACTTTGATGAGGAACATATAAGTGGAAGACATTAGTATCTGCTAAGCATCAAAGAGACAAGGAACAGGTCTGGATGAGCAAATCTAACATCTGAGAGAGAGGAATAAAGTTGTGATGTGACAAAACAAAAAGTGTGAAACCGCAGTTCAGCAAGTGTCTACTTGAAAATGGCTGCAGGAAACTCTTAAGTTTTATGGCTGTGTGCATGTTAACCAAATTTTTTACAGCTCAAATACACATATTTACAGTCTGCTTTAATAAACTGCTTCAGTTCAAATATTTAACAAATCTAAATGTTCTTGCTAGGGGGGTGGGGTGGGGGATGTGGACAATTTGGATTTTATTAATTATTTTATGATTTGGATAGTTAAGGGACATGATCAACATGGATAAAGGCATGTGCAGAGTCGCTATTGGTCAGGTAGGGTGATCTGAAGGTTGGTTGCAAAGAAGTGTTATATCAGCACCCACAGATGAGCCTCAACAATGTCCCAAAGGCTCTTTTTATATTCAAATGGCTGATGTCACAGAGCTTCATCCAATTCTTTCTTCAAAAAATGGGTGTGAAGGAACCAGAGCAGGTGTCGGGGTGAGTGATCTGGCACTGGCTCAAGATATCTGATGATGTGTTTGTATGTACACGAGTTTTTCTAGGTATATTTACAAATTGATGTAAACCTTTATAAACAAACTTACACAGATTTATAGCCAGGGCTTGACATTAACACTGACCAACCTGCCTGATTTCAGAAGTGGCCCAAAAAAATGGCTCACACTTGCTACTTTGACTTTATGGATTTTTCACAGTACAAAGAAGAACTCTATAATTAATACACAAGCTAAATAATTGATGTATCACTCTAAATAAAATTGGCTGTCAGTACCATTTTGTTGTGTATTAGAGGCCATTAGCAATAACGCTGCTCTGGGGTTGATTTTTACCAAAATGAGTGCAGAATGGGTCAGCCCTTCTGTGACACACACACACACTTCGTGAAAATGCTAAGTGGCAAGTAATTTAGCAAAATCCCTAGCCACAATGGCTGGCTAGTGATTTTCACCTTGGTAAGGGATTTTCTGTTAATGTCAAGCCCTGCTTGTGATCTTTATCATTTGACTTACTGCCCATCACAAGGTTAACACACTGCAAAGGAGGGTGATTTTCCAAATATAGTTTTTATGTGTATTTTTGCCTTCTGTCCACACAAAAATGATGTCTTGGGCCACTGAAAAATGACATTTTGAAAAACTCCTGCCAGGGTAAAAATGTTCAGAAACTCAGTTTAGGGTGTGGACAGTAAAAACAACATTTTGAGCCTAATATGTCACACTATATATATTGGTTTCACCTAGATGTGATTTCACAGTGTAACATTGTCATTTTTATTTACACAGAAGTTTTGCTGCAGCACGAGACCTGTTGTTGACATATATATATTAATATATATATATAAATATATATATATATATATATATATATATATATATATAGCTTGGAAATGGAAATGGATTTTACAAAGACAAAATAAATGTCATATCCTAGTGCCCAGAATGATTTATGTTTTCTTTTACTTTTTTTTTAATCACTTATTCTTTCTCTCTTTTTCAGGGTCTTTCTGCTGCCCTCATGTGTCTTTCCTCTGTATTACTGTCCACCACATTCTCTCTGTGTGTTTGTCTTGGCCACAGGTGTTGCATATCTCTACCTCAGTTGTGTCCTCTTGTCTTGATTACAATGGGCTCTAATTTCCTGGCGCAACTCATGGTGGCGCAGGGTGGCACAGGGTGGCACACCCCGCGCAGTGGTAACTTTGTCCGGCGCACCGCCGTGCGCAGCCAATTTGGCAATTTGGTAGACCGGCTGCGCCGAGATGGGTGTGACGGCGCACCAGGGGGAGGTGTTGAAAGATTCGGCTTGGCGCAGTGACAGTTTCGTGCCAAAAAAACGCGCGGAAGGTGCGCTGGAAGCCTGCCAGCTCCAACCTGGTCTATTCTCGGCGCAGGAGAGGCGCACTCGGGGCAGTGGTAATTTGGCTGACAGGCGCACAGTGTGCACACGTCACCAAAACCTCACAGGCAGGTGTCCAGAGTGTCAGGCACATTTCACTGCAATAAACAATCACAACAACCACTATTTAATGTAACCGTCTGAACCATATACACTTGTATCTATATTAATTGTCCCGTCACATCTGATGTCAGATCAGAGACGTTTGTCATAACTAACGAGTTCATATCTCTCAGCCAACCACAAACAGCCACATCATCCGATACGGAGTATCCGGCTTCTCTCACCTCATGAAATTCAAAAGAAAAGAAAAAAGAGAGACGCTCGCTGAATAAATGTTAGTCACTCAGTGTCTTAAGGATTTACCTGTGATTGCCCATATTTCTCTGTTTTAATCTTTATTCGTAACGTGATCTAAAAAGATGGAGTACATTATTGCAAGGAGGATGAGGAGGAGATATCATTTCACAAAAGGTTCTGCTATTTGGCGATGACAGACCAGTATTGCAGGTGGATCACAAGCATGATGAATGGATTAGCCTGCTGCTGTGTTTAAATGTAATTATCACTTAATTTTGTACTCCTATTATGACACAGGAACAGATTACATATGTCCCGCGAGGTGGTCCACACGGTGACGCGCATCGTGGCCTCCGGTGCGCAGCCCGGTGGCACCTGCGCTCTCCCAGTTGCTGCAAAAGTGACAGCGGCTCTGACCTTCTTTGCCACTGAGGTGAAATTGTCACTGCGCCTCGCCCGCAACGCATTTAAAGGCAAGGAGAGGCGTTCATTTGATTGGTGAAGATCACACTCGGCTGTGTTAAACCCACTCAAGTCTTATCTCCTCCCTCTCTGCTACGTGCGCCGGTAGGAGAGACAGAGGCGTGGGTGCGCCTGCCTGCGCCAGACTGCGCTGTGCACGAAACTTGCAAAATGCCCTGGACACACTCTGTTGGCGTGGCGCAGGCGCGGCGCAGGGCAGGTGCGCCCCGCCTGTGCCTGGTCTACGAAATTAAAGCCCCTTTTGTTTATTACCTCCGCCAAGGAGGTTATGTTTTTGCCGGTGTTGGTTAGTCTGTCTGATTGTGTTCAAGATAACTTGAAAGTTATGGACGGATTTGGATGAAAGTTTCAGGACATGTGTGAAATGGGATAAGAGAGAAATGATTAGATTTTGGGACTGATCCGAATCACCATTCGGATACAGGAATTGTTTAAAGGATTCTTTAACATTGCCAGATAGGACCATTTTCGCCAAAGTGGACTGAAGCTGCTTGGCGGAGGTCTGCGGTCTCTGAGTGCTTTTCTAGTTTAGTCTTCTAATCATTAAATGAAACAAATCTATTGAATCAGTTTTTATTTTTCAGGCAGTAAATGAATGACAATGTTAAACGTTGTCACTGAGGTGGTTAAATTTGTTCTTAAAGCTTTCAGGAATTCTGCTTTTTTTAAAAGGATATCAGTGATATTGAAACATTGACCTAACACACTTGTAAAAAAAAAAATCCTGCTTGCAAAGACAAACATACACAAAGGTTGAGCTGAAGGTCTCTGATGAAGTACCAGCAATGTTGTGATTTTTCCACATTGTTTAAACAGCATGAATCTAATTAGAGATTTAACACTTTTGTTTTTGTAAGCAGAGTTTGGAAGAGACAACTGGACAGTGCTAACCAACATTTTCTGAGCCACATCAAAAACTGAATTACCTGACATCCTTTCAGAGTAAAAGCATTGTGACGTATAGGTTGTTCCTCTGCATTGAAATTATTCACATCAGTAGAATTGCACACAGTCTACATGTGGACATATTTTGATGTTGACTTTTGCATAAAATTGTCTGGTAGTGTGCTGTTTATGTTGGTTATTAACTAACAATGCCAACAGCTTTGGGTTGGTGTTGATCTATTAAAAGTGCCATAATTGTGATATCTTCATTTCAGTAAGTGATCTTGGGATTTTTTTTTTTCATGTTAAAGTTACTGGAATATTTGTTACTTTATAATGTAAGCTTTATTAACATGAAAGTGTTTTCCAACTTCTACCCACATCTGAATCTGGAACACGCCTTGACTCGAATATGATGCCATTCCCAGTTCCCCTCCAATGGAAATGGAACGCAGCACATGTCCATGTAGGCAGGTTTTTTTTTTCCTGTTCCTGTTCAATGTTTAAGTGATGATATCTGTTGCTCCCTCCACTTTTTTTGTATCCTGGGCAAAATAACAAGGTAAAACAACATTTAAAAGTGTATTTATGTGTTTTCATGTAAACTGGGATGTTTTTAAAAACTAACTAATGTGGACGAGATTAGTTTTGAAAACAGAAGAAAAACTCATTTGAAAAAAAAGTTAAAATACCTGTCTATGTGTAGACCGCCTGAAACCATCTGTGTCTCTCAAAGCACACACACTTGCCTTCTGTCTGAACAATAAACCACACTCACGTCTTATTTATGACCCAAATATTGAACAGTTGTATCCACTAATCATCAAAAATATGAGCATGTTTACTCAGCATGCTCAGGCTCAGCTCTAACAGTTACTCTGGTTTCGGGATCGTGGGACGCTGTAATCAGAACTGAAACTTATTTAATCACCCAGCACTAATCTGAGGCATTAATAACATCCTGTTGTAAGGTTTTGCATTTAGATTTCCTGGCAGAGATTAAAAACAGAAGAAAAACAAATCTGAATGGCTTAGTAAAAAAAAAAAAAAGTGTGTGTGTGTGGTGGGGGGATGCTAAGGACACTTTTGGACCAGATAAACCACATGAACCACATGAACCCCAATCAAAGGGAATGTAGATTCAGTCGTAAACTGAAGGACATTTTTATTTACATTTCTTCCGGATTTCAAAGCTTACTAAATCCCCATTTGCCTTGATTCAACAGGGGAGTTAAAAATTTACAGGTTACAAATAAGCATCAGTCCATCGGCCAAGGGGCTCAAATCTGTCAAGCGGAGATAGCTCAGGAACATATTCCCTTCCAACTAATTCGAAGACCTTTCTTTTATGATGTTGTGGTTTATTTTCTTCTGTTTGCTTGACCTTGGTCCAGGGTCAGGCTTTTTAAGGCCCTGTAGGGAGATGTAGTCCTGACATGTGTAAGCTCCTGAAGGAGTTTGGTGCCATGTCAGAAAAACTCACGGCTTTTGAATCTAAACTACAGGACAGTGAAACCAAGCGACTGGACAGTGAAACCAGGCTGAGGATGAATGAAAACAGTCTGACTGAAATGAAAACCGGGCTGCAGGACAGTGAAAATCAGATTCTTGCATTGACGAACAAAGGTAAAGTGAAGTTTTAAATGTGTGTGTGTTTTTTTTTTTGTTTTGTTTTTTTACACACAATAAAGTGAGGTAACAAATCATTCTAATACAGGAGTGACAAAGTGTATATAGTCTGCTTCTATAAAGAGACAGGTCATAACTTGTATGATCTTCCAGGCTTTTAATCAACATCCTATCAAACAATAGAGACTTTAATTGTTATTAGAGGTATAATAATAATCTCAAACTAATATCTTTGTAATATTTTTTTACGAACAGAAAAAAACAAAGTAATCTTCAGTGCAGCAGTAGGAGGACAAGGACCTGTTGGACCTTTCAGCACGGACACGACTCTCATTTACAAGACGGTGATTACGAACATTGGCAATGCCTACAACAAAGCCACAGGTAATTGACCATCAGCATCTACAATCACACATCTTAAAGGCATAGTATGTAAAATTTCATCAGGGTGTTAAAAATTAGACTTCCTGGTTTGCCTGGCATTGCCCTTAACATGAATCAAGAAGTCTACTTTCAGAGGCATGTAGTGAATATGCCTCATGAAGTGACTTTTATGTTGACCAGAGTCCTAAATTCTAAAAAACAAGTACCAGTGGAGGTGGACAAGAAAGAGACAAAAGAAGAGAGGAGGGACTCAACTCAACCTGTAATCTCTCGTCTTTTTGTGGGGGTCAGATGACAGAGTTATAGGAGTAAGTTTGGGGGTCAGCAGGCAGAGAATAATGGGTACAGGTACACAGGTAAGCAGCGCAAAATATGAATAAGATACAGAAACAGAACAGCAGCAGTAGCAGGTCCTTCGTACCCCTCCAAAGCCTTTCACGCATGTGTGTGCTCATGGCAGCGATCAACAAAACAGGCCCATCATGACAACAATCGCCAGTAAAAGGCCTGAGTCATCTTTAAATTTTAGAAGTTTCTCCATCTTTGAAAACTTGACAAAATATTTGAAGTAATGAAAGCATTTAATGAAAAAATAAATCCAATAAATATACTACAGAATGTGAGCCATTTCATAAAAAAAACCTCTTGTCAAAACATGTCAGAAGTGTAGAGAAAATTTCCAGACATAGAGAGGTTTGTGCTGTTAGTTGTTTTTCATTTAATAAGCAAATGTGGGTGAAATCTGATAAAACTGCTGCCGGAGCTGTTAGCATCTATGCTAATCTCTGGATGAACAGTCACTTTCTGCTGTCGTCTCACTCGTAGCTCCCACCTTTTCCTGCTCTAAAGAACTCTGATTGGGCTGTGCTGCCTTGAGCTGCTCACAGTCGTCATAGATTAGATCTTGGCAAGATGGATCTTTCTGATTACAGACAATGAATCAGGCTGGTGAGGCTGCTGAGCAAGGTTAGAGTGGTGCAGAAATGAGTTCAAAAACGCAAAAGTGAGTTAGTGTTTTAGCACTTGAAGTTCCCAGTGCCCAAAGACTGTTTGATTTTAGAATTGTTGACTTAGCTGATAGAAAATAAACTAAAATAATCTGCACTGTTAAATGCACTGTCATCAACACTGTTGTTACCCGTCACATGTCACTTTATACCAGAATGGCACAGGTGTCCTGTACGACACTTACTCCTTTAATTTAATTTGATAATTGTAAATATTTAACTTACTCTATTTTGTTTTCTTTTTGATACTATACAGTTTATTGATGTATATCTTTATGTTATTCTATTTATCTCAGTGCATGCTACTTTACTCTTGTACTAACCCTGTAATGCTGCAACACCTGAATTTCCCCTCTGGGGATTAATAAAGATTTATCTTGTCTAATTTTAGAAAATTATTTTCAGATAAATGCCAGAAATAAGCTTAGTGGTAAAAATATGCATATGAGAGTTGGATGTTTCGTTTTGCTACAAAAATGCATCTGTCATTACCCTGGTTTGAATTTAAAAGAGGTATTGTGTTTATAAAAGGATGGTTGCTAATGAACTCCAAAGGACTACAGATGAAGCCTGGGACCCTCATACAGTCATTTCTGATATTTTTAATGATCAGTTATATATAGCCAAAGCCATCAATCATTTCTTAAGATTAGGGGAAATTCTCAAACAAGAGGTCACAATGTAGAAATATATGTTGTGGAAGTGTGGTAGCTGCTTCATAGTTAACCCGCAATGTTGTTATTCTATGATAGCTTATTGTAGCTTTTAACCCTCAATGATCGTGTTTAGGCCTAAAAACTTCATCGTGAAAGTAAGGTTCTTTCCTGAAGATTATTATAATGAGTAAAATATGTAAGTTTTATGATTTTTTCGTTTGCCGCAGACCTTAATATCTGCAAGAACACACTGACAAATCCCAAAGGCTTTTAAACATGGAATTTCTGGGTCGGCCTACAAAAAATATGTCACCACTTAACACTCAGCCACCTGCCTTTTCTGATCACACGATTTTGTGTTTTAAGGGGCTTCAAACAGAGTGTACACATTGATCATGTTCAACTTATTATAAAAGATCAAGTAGTTCAGCCAAGTGTGTGTGAGTGTGTGTATGAGTTGTACGTGCAGCCTTCAAAGACTAATATTCTGTCATTTCCACAGGTATCTTCACTGCACCTGTTTCTGGGGTTTATAACTTTATCTTCTTTTATTCGGCTGGAGGGAACCAAGTAGCAAATCTGATACTCTTCAAGAACTCTGAGCGGATTGTCGACACTTATGATCACAAATCAGAGGCTGATGCAGGTGATAATGGAGGCAACGCAGTGTTTCTTCAGCTTCAGCAGGGAGACCAGGTGTACATTCGAATGGCTTCAGAGTCACATGTTTATGGAAATGACTGGGTCACAACTTTTAGTGGCGCTTTGGTCACTCAAATGTGAGAATCTACACACTGTGCTCCCCTAAGTAATGGTATCCAACTTTATTTCTGATATGTGATAGAAAATTAAAAGTTCAATTATAATACACTACTAATTTTTAGCCTTTTTCTTTTTCCTTTCTCTCTTCTTTTCTTTTGCTAGAAAGCCAGATTTCCACGCTGATGTAATTCCCATAAAACACTAGGCCAAAGATATACATGCTGTTTAATCTTCATTTGTGTCTGTTGGCATAATGAGCATTTTAGTTTAATATACTTGCTTGTATGAAACTGCATTGCTGGAGGATAACACTAGAGGGCACCCAGAGACTTTGGACTAAAGGCAATTACCTGTTGTGTGAGAAGTAAACTTAAAACATGGGCAAATTTTAATTCTGAGAGTAAAACTAACGAAATGAACACCAATAATCAATGTCATCAGACAAGTGGGGGTTACTGATGACCAGTGGTTGGACCTCATCATCAGCATCATCTGCACAATACTTCTACGATACCTCCTCTGTGCATCATGGTAACTGTCTTGGTGTTATGATCTAACTGCGGTGTTATGATTTTAACTGGTGACTTTCAGCCGTCTGTGCTGATATACACTGCCTGGCAAAAAAAAAATATAGTAGCCACTTGGATTTAACTAAGCAAATAGGTATGAGTCTCCTTTAGATAATTACTTCATGGGTGATTATCTTTCAGCTGGCAACAAGTTATTCAACCCAAGCTAATGCAATGAGCAGTGTAGCTTCTCATTTCTTCAATGTTGAAAGACACATCCTGTGGTTGTCGAAAAGATGTTAGTCTGTTTAAGAAGGGTCAAATCATTGGCATGCATCAAGCAGAGAAAACATCTAAGGAGATTGCAGAAACTACTAAAATTGGGTTAAGAACTGTCCAACACATTATTAAAAACTGGAAGGATAGTGGGGAACCCTCTTCTTTAAGGAAGAAATGTGGTAAGAAAAAAATCCTGAATGATCGTGATCGGCGATCACTTAAATGTTTGGCCAAATCAAATCAAAGAAAAACAACAGTAGAACTCAGGGATGTGTTTAATGGTGGAAGTAAGAGCATTTCCACATGTTCACTGGGGTTGGGATTGCGACTGAACAGCTGCGTAGCCTTAAGAAAACCACTAATCAGTAAGGAAAAAAGGCTTCAGTTTGCTAGGGAGCATAAACATTGGACTCTGGAGGAATGGAAGAAGGTCCTTTGGTCTGATGAGTCCAGATTTACCCTGTTCCAGAGTGATGGGCGCATCAGGGTAAGAAGAGAGGCAGATGAAGTGATGCACCCATCATGCCTAGTGCCTACTGTACAAGCCTGTGGGGGCAGTGCTATGGTCTGGGGTTGCTGCAGTTGGTCAGGTCTCGGTTCAGCAACATTATGGCCCAAAGAATGAAGTCAGCTGACTACCTGAAGATACTGAATGACCAGGTTATTCTATCAATGGATTTTTTTTCTTCCCTAATGGCACGGGCATATTCCAAGATGACAATGCCAGGATTCATTGGGCTCAAATTGTGAACGAGTGGTTCGAGGAGCATGAGACATCATTTTCACACATGGATTGGCCACCACAGAGTCTAGACCTTAACACCATTGAGAATCTTTGGGTAGTGCTGGAGAAGGCTTTGTGCAGTGGTCAGACTCTCCCATCATCAATACAAAATCTTGGTGAAAAATTAATGCAACACTGGATGGAAATAAATCTTCTGACATTGCAGAAGCTTATTGAAACAATGCCACAGGCGGTCCAATGAAATGAGTCTGTCTTATATATTCTGCCTCTGCACTGATCCCACTGGTTATGTGTATAATGCAGCTTGTGTCTGTGTCGCATTAATTCTGGACGCAGTGCACCTGCCCTGCGCTGCGCCAACAGGGTGTGTCCAGGGCATTTTGCAATTTTCATGCACGGCGCAGCAAGGCGCACCCACGCCTCCGTTCCTCCCACTGGCGCAAGTAGCAGAGAAGGAGGAGAGAAGGCATGAGTGGGTTTAACACAGCCGAGTGTAATCTTCACCAATCAAATGAACGCCTTTCCTTGTCTTTAAATGCGCTGCGGGCGAGGCACAGTGCCAATTTCAATCTCTCCAACATTGACTCCAGCTTCGGTAGGCTGGAGGATGCAGCCGAACACCTCCTCCTGGAGGGGACATCCGTGCCCTCCGCCTGTCACAGGTGGCCGTTGAGACCCCGGACCAGGGGAGGATGGCTTTTTTCAGGCTCCGTCCTGCCTTCTCCAACCAGCAGGAGGAAGAGGAAGGAGACGCGTTTAAATAAAATTACTTTTTCTCATGAATGATTTCGTGTACCTTTAATGTGGCTGAGTAAATTCTGGCCAAAACATGTATAAACAGTAGGCACATTCTCACATTTAAGGACAGACCTGTGCAGTCAGCCAGTCTCTCCTCCCCTGTGCGCTCTGCTGCTCTCCCTGTTGATATGGCACATGCAGTTCGGCCTCTCTCTGTCTTAAGTCCTGTAATGTCTCCTCCGTGAGGTCAAAGTGGCATCCATGGCATAAGGCTATGTTCAGTAGCATGCAACATGCGACAAAGAATGCACTCTGGATACCTGCCTGTGAGGTTTTGGTGATGTGTGCGCACTGCGCGCCTATCAGCCAAATTACCACTGCACCGGGCGCGCTTCGCCTGCAGCAAGAATGGACCAGGTTAGAGTTGGTGAGCTTTCAACACACCTTCCGCACAGTGTTTTGGCACAAAACTGTCACTGTGCCAAGCTGAATCTGTCAACACCTCCCCCCTGGTGCGCCACCACACCCATCTCAACGCAGCCAGTCTACCAAATTGCCAAATTGGCTGCACACGGTGGTGCACCGGATGAAATTACTGCGCGGGATGTGCCACGCTCCGCCACCATGTGCCACCCTTCGTTGCGCCAGGAAATTAGAGCCCCTTATGTTTATGTCACTAGCTGATTGCAACATTAGCATACCTGTCGAGCACCCCTGATTGAGCAGACAGGATGGATATTCACGGGGCTGTGAAGTGTCTGTGTGTGTCCATATGTTAAAGGAATAAGCAATCATTCCCAGGGTTTACCAATTTTTTTTTTTTCTGAGGAAAATATGGAACTAGAACTTCAGCAAATCATTCATGAAATTAAACAGTATCTTAAATGAGTCACTAAAGACCAGATTATGTTTTCATGCTCGTAGCCTTCATTTTAAGTCATATACAGATTAATTAACGTTGCTTTATAAACTTAACTTTATGGCAAAAAAAGTTTATTTGGTCATCTTTTTAACACATATCAGCTTAGAGTCTATGTTTGTTTGTCATAATGTTTAACTTCTCAAAAAGAAATGTTTTGCAACTGTGAGTCCACATACAATGTTATGGGCACAGATCTGATATTTGCTTTAACTTTGTTTCTACAAAAGTTTTCACTCTAAAAACTTCTGTAGAAAATGTGTACAGTTAATAGAAAAGTTTTAAAGGCTTTTATAGTTTAAGCTTCATTTTAAGTATTGAATGAATGATGAGTGATGGTAAATTTCTGTATTCTGTCATAATACCATGCAGTAAGTTCCCATAACTCATGCATAAACAAATATGATGTTATGTATAAGTTAACATAAGTTGAATTTTGTTGGCTCTATACTAAAAACATATTTTACTAAGCTTAACAGAATTTAAGAACATAATATCCAAAGTGCTATTTAAGTTTGAGTTAATATAATTAAAATATATGGAAAAACAGCATGCAAATATATATCTTAAAGTCTGTTTTGGGGGTAATTTTTTTTTTTTTCAGTGTAGTCATTTTCTGGTCTTTGGTTAGCAACTGTTCTTTTGGAGATACAATAACATTTTAAATTCACCAGATATATTTATGTTGTATAAAACAATAATAAAACCTCTTATGCAAAAGTCATATACTTTATTTTCAGCCATTTATCCAAAATAACTCTATATAGAGCCAGCAACGTTTAGACAAGGTGAGTTTCAGAGCTAAAATACAAACTTGCTTCCACAGTGTTGGCCTACTCCTGCATCAGTGTTTTGGTTTGTTGTATTGTTTTCAACAGTTCTGCATTATTTCAACAGTCTGTGCTTGACACTGGACTTGCCATCCCAAGTCAACAAGCTTGAACATCTGACAAAGCAGGAGCAGGATGTCAGTGTGATGGGTTTATTTGGGGAGCAGGGGAATAAGCCCTTTTAGGAGCTGTCCACGGGAAGAGAAGGAGAAGCAGTTTATTATGCAGATAAGACATTTAGAGAACACTGAAAGGCATATAAAATTTGGAAAGGCGTAGCTGAGACCTTAGCATGGTACTGTCATATAACATTCAGTATAAGCACGTCCAAACGATAAGGCATTTTTTAAATGTTCTTTATTTAAAAATAAGACCCTCATCCTTAACAGGATTTTTGTCATCACTCTTATTACATCTTCAGAGCCAGGCAGTAGTGCTGCTGCTGAATGGACACACTGTCAAGCCAAAACAAACTGACCCACGTCAGATATTTCCATAATGGTAAAATAAAGGGATGCTGTACTCCAAGAAACAAAATTACTGTAGCTCAGTCTTGGCCTACAAACAAATGCACAGTCTCTCATGTTGATATGATTTTATCTACTAAAACTGACAGTGTAAAGAAGAATTTTTATGAATTTCCTGCAATTTAGCGGATGCCAGAAATTTAAGTTAGTCAAATCAAATGTACATGTCAGACTCATCACTACTGGGGTACAACATATAACCAGTGAAAACATTGTACTGCATGAAGTTACAGAGCTTCCTCCCGGACATCAGCTCCATGTAGACCTGATCACCAGCATTGAGTGGCAGTATGGCAACCTAAGAGCAAGCACAAACAAAAAAGAAGTCAAGTGTAAAGTAGTGATAGAAAAACAATATCAGAAAAAGAAAAAGTTACTCATAACATTCAATTTTCTGCTCTATTATGTGTCATACATCAGCCATTCCCTGCAGCCTCCCTGTGCAAAAATGTCAGTCTATTGTGAAAAGTGCCTTTTTGACAACCATTGTCCAACACTGGATGTAGTGTTGGTCAGAGCTATGTGCCACTGCCAGTCAGCCATTATGATACAGTTTGCTGAATCCCAGCTTGGTTGGTTCAAGGCCTGTTCTAAAACATGGTAATATATTATCACATTGCTCAAAGGTGTATCGATACAGATTAAACAAAATAATATCGCCACAAATGCTGTGAGGGCAGTTATAATACATAAAATGATTGTATATAAAATGCATCTTTAGTAATATCACTCTTGGTGCAGTTCCCAAAATATTCAAAGGGTGGCAGTAGAAGCCAAACTATACTACAACATTTCTGAATAAATGAAACAAAAGTGTCTCAAGCTGTATCTTTTAAAGCTCATCCTTGCTGTTTTTGTTTTCACAAAAAAAGAAACAAAGGTGTTAAAAAAAAACTTATAAATACCTTTGTAATGTTTTTTACCGGTCAGATGCATAGTGCTAAATTTTTCCAATCTTAACAACGTCTGAGCTTTTCTTACGTCCTGCAGAGCTGACATTTGTGTGAACAATGCATACTGCACAATACATGCTCACTCTGTACAATCTGATGGTCAGAAAAAGTCTTGGTGCTCACACTGACTGTGCAAGGGAAATATCTTGAGAATGTAAACACGTCCATAAAGTTTTGTTGCATACCAGTGGTTTCTCTTACACTGCTTACATATGCACACACATAGACAAATAAAAAGTTTTGCTATGACCAACACAGCATCACCTGAAAAACATGATCAGCAGCTAAATCCTAAAAAAATATTTCCAGTCAGATGAAGCCCTAAATATTTCTCTGCTCATTTATTTTCTGATACACTGATAAGCGGGTAGGGCACACATGGAGTCTTGCTGTAACCATGGTGATTTAAGATTCAGTTTGACTGTTCAAATAGAAAACAAAAAGTTAAGAGTCAGCATGTAGGTGCTCTTACTTAGTGGGTGAATGCATTCACACAACCAAAAAAATCAAATAAAAGTTAAAATCCAACCAACGGGTCAGGAGCCATTGGCTGGAAAATCAGTCCTGACTGCAAAGCCAGTTGTAAACTCCATTCACACTTTGAAAAAAAAACCTAAAATTATCCTGACTTCACCCAGGTGAGCAGAGTATTTTACTCAGACTTTACCAGGGTAATTCCCTCACGGCCCCTATTATTTTATCTGTATAATCAGAGTGAGCTGTTATGTAATTGCTGCAGTAAATACCCTGCGTAATTCACTGAGGCTAGTGGAAAGGGCTGATGGCATCATCCTTTGCGACCGGTTCAAAACCGGAAAAGGGAGGCTTGATGGGATGGATAAAAACAACCGCTGTTGGGGAGAAGTTTATCTGATTACAAGGAGAGTAAGACATACTTTAATAATTGGAAGTGTTGTTTCCATTGCACATCATCAAAGTTCTGTGGTAGATCTGCTCTAAAACAACCACAACAGCCACCGCATCCAAAGAGCTGTCTCGTGCTTCTGTTGTATGTCGAGCTGAAACACTGCAGTTTTGTTTCTCAGATGTAATCCTTGTGAACGTTATGACGCTACTTCATATTCACCTCTGCCAGCTACAGTGCTCCCCAGACTCTTTCAATGTTGTTGATATACTTTTTCACATGTATCAGTGAAGTACGAACATAAATTGTAATCATAGCACATGGCTCTGCTCTGCCCTGCTGCTGTATTATGAACACAGCAAGGAAAGGAAAGGAATTACCCAGGTGAGCTGCCCAGGTATCACCCTGATAATATCACGGTTTCATGTGTAAAAAGGACTTTAGACTCAAAACTCTGGTCAATACAGTATTGAAATCACACAGTGCATGCCAGGCTTTAGGAAAATCCGATCACTCTGCTATTGAAGATGAAGATTTCAAAACAGGCTTACTTTGCATTTTCAACTTGACAATTTGACTTCACATATTACCTGAGTTGCACTGTCTTCATAATCCTCTCGATTATTCTCCCATGTGCTGACGACCACATGACCATTCATCATCATTTGAATCTAAAGACACAAGATAAATAAAATTAACATCTTTTCATCTGCTAAGAATGTAGTTTAGTACAGGTATGCATTGCATTCAAATAAAAAATAAACAGCTCTGTTATTCTGGATTAACAAGATAGCTATCTCAGAATTACAAGTGAAATATCAGTGATAAATAAAAGCTCTGTTATCTGATCCTGAAAAAAATACTGCATTGTCTGGTAGATCACAAGAATGTGCGTCCGAACAGCTGTTTGTATTTTGGTCACCCACAAAGACAAACTTATGACAAAACTGTCTCTGTTACAGACATACGCAAGTCTCTATGTGTTAATCCCAAACGAACAAACAAAAAATCAAACTGCACAATCAGGCATACAGGCTAGATTCTGGTGTGATTATTGACTCATAAAAACAAAATATACTTTAATTCCACAAAACCATATCTCATGACTCTGAAATAATTATCTGATTAATTCAGAAAACAACAATAACAAAAAATACAAAAACCTCACCACAATTTTATCTCATTAATACAAGAAAAAACTTTTTTTTTTTTTCCCAAAAGATGAAACTCATAACGATTACCAAGAAGGTTATGTTTTTGCTGGATTTTTTTTTCATTTGTGATTTATTTTTGTTTTGTAGACTGTAGTAGATTTTGCTGGGGATCCACATCTGGATGTGAGTCCAGGACATTTCTAATCATTTTTTAACATTGCATTATTTCGACAGAGGATTAAGGCCACGTAAAAAAAACAAATAAATAAAAGTACGTTTAAAAGAAAAAAAAAGTAAAGTTATGAGAACAAAGTCATAAAGTTATGAGAACAAAGTTGAAAAGTTACAAGAATAAAGTCGAAAAGTTACAAGAATAAAGTCATAAAGTTACAAGAATAAAGTCATAAAGTTACAAGAATAAAGTCAAAAAGTTTAGTGAAAACTTTAGATCAATATAAGCATAATTTATTTATTTATTTATTTTGAACTTGGATGAAAAGAAAAAAAAACATACATATATGTATACATTTATGCATATACAACAAGATAAAATAAAATTGTAGCTATAACAGCATTTTACTCTACTACCTGTAAGCAATTTCAAAGCCAGATTCTGTTCGAAAAGGGTGTAGGAAGAAGTAAAAACAACTTATCTAGTCCCACCCCTAATTCCTTGTCAAAATGTATCGCTTAAATTCACCCTGAAGCCCTGTTCAGGTCATAGCAAATAATTTAGTTAACAACAAAAGCAACAGCAAAATCAAACGAATAACATCATAAACCACAAAATTTATTAATCAAGAAAATTCTCTCATTTCATCCTCTTTGTGTAGGCAGATGGCTGCTCTTCTGGTGCAACCTTTCAGAATAAAGTTTGTTTTCTACCTTAATATAAATAGATTTATTACATGCTCTCGAAACTTTTTTGAGATTATTTTCCTAACTTTTTGACTTTATTCTCATATTTTTATGAGAATATTCTTGTTACTTTTTGACTTTATTCTCGTAACTTTACTTTTTTTAAACCTACATTGTTTTTTTGTTCATTCATGATAGAGCAGTTTTAAACAATTTTCATAATAACTCTAGTAACAAGGTCAGAAATGCATCACAGAAAAACAATGCAGGTTTTTATTTTCTCATGTGAATTCAATTAGTCTCTGTAGTTTGAAGTCATGTATATTTGTCATATTTTTTATTTACTTTATGGTACAGGCGCTGCCCTCTGGCCACAGTTGAGTAGACTGCGTAAGAAAAGAGATAAACGCCAGAGCGAGGAGCAGTGAAGACACCTGGAAAAGGAAATATAAAGTTAGTGAAACAGCAGGGATTTAAAATGCTGTGGAAAGTTGGGTAAAGTCATTATTCAACATTTTAGTGTGTATTTGGTTCCTACCCATTGCAGGGTTATATCCGTGTCCGTGGTTAAGAGAGACAAAGGTGTATGGGATTGGAACATTAGCATTGAATGGCCCAAAGCACATATTATTGGTTCCAGGAACAAGGGAGCTGATTTTTGGTTCCATTGTGGCCTTGAAGGAAATCTTGTAGCCCTCTGGAAGTCAGACAGGAAAATGGTGTATGCATGGTGAAGCACTCTGAAATATTAGTCCATGTTTGCACAGAAACAATTGACTATACACAGAATAATTTTCTATTGAAATCAAGTTTTGTATGATAGCTTATCAGGGCTAACCTGGCAGTTTGGATCTGCCTAATTCAATGTCTGTAATCAGACGGATACATCTTGCCAAGCTCTGATATACAATAATTGTGCATGGCTCCAGCTGCGTATGTGTGGGTCAATGCAAAAACACAATTAAGTTTGGATCCACATCCAGATCTGCCCTCGTTTATTCTGGACCTCAGTCTAAATCAGGGGTACAAGTGTATGCAGCTGGGCAGCCACAAACTGTAAATGTCTTGGCAGAGGTTTGTGGTCTCTAAGCACTTTCAGGTTAATAATGTTGTTTGGAGGTTAAATTTGATTGCTTTCTTGGCAATATGAAATAATTACACGAGTTACATGACGTAGCTGAGATGATATTCTGAGACTCATTCCCTTTTTAATGTTATATCTGCAATGTTTAGTCTTGAGACTCAAGACTAAACATTGCACTGATAGCTTGGGTTTGGATCGGCTTTAATCTAGCCCAGTGTAGCTGGGTAGCATGCATCTGGTACACGTGTTAATTTGACCGGCCTATAAGAGCTCAAAGGCAGTCAGTCATGAGCAGCAGATAGACCATGCTCTAAAAAACTTCTGTGGGCCGAGTCTTTCTGAGACATTTCCTTATGAATAATTTTGTTAATTAGGTCAAATAAATGAACAAATATGATTAATGAATCATCACATAGTGCAAACTGGTGGTCCTTAGTATGGGACACTTGTTGCACAATCCGTAAGAGTTTTGCTTTCATTTTTGTTGAGCAAAGACACAACCAGTTGCTTTCTCAAAACTTAAAACATTATTGTATCAGCAAATCTCACTAATAGGTGAACAGTGATTGGCACTGGCAGCATAGAGCCTGTACAGGGCATCTGTGGTCCTCAGTATGGCAGGGTTCACAGATTAATTGGCTCCCAAAGCACTCAAAGTTCTCCTGAGGTAACCAGATGGCTGACATCACTCAGGCTTTCTAAAGACAGTAGTTGACAGACAAAATACATCCTCAAAGCACCGCTCTGTAACCAAGCTCACAGTACAGACCTGCTCAATTTGTAAAGGCCCATTCAAACATTAACATATAGTAGCTGACCAACTTTGAGAAATTACCAAAATTTTGGTAAAAATACATTACCAGGGTTAATGTTGCTGTGTTTAACAGAGGTCAATGTACCCAAAGACGAGAGAAATGTTGTGCTGGTTGAATATGACGTTTCCCTGATGAACTGTAGATGGATTTTAAAGTTTTCACCAACATAAGATGTAATGCATGCTTTGGCCTGACGTAACTTGTTGCTGTAGGAAGTTGTGCAAATGTGTTGTGACATCACTTAATGAACACCATATAAAGCAGACGTATACGCCATTTCACTGCGAGCAGCTGCGGCTGGTCTCAGTATTCCAACGCCATGACTAGAGGACAAAAAAAAAATGTCCCCAAAAGTGCACCTCATACAACAGAAGTCCAGTCCTGATGAGGGAGCAGCAGGAGCTAAAAGAGCTGAATTCAGCTGTAACTGAGAGCAGCAAGGGTAAGTGGAGGTCAACTCTCAATGGCATTTATAAGGATGTAGGATCAAATGTCAGAACATTTTAAGCATGCATACATATTTTCAATGTACCCAACAAACATCAACGTTGCCCAACTGACATTAACTTAGATCTGTGTGGCCTGACTTAGCTTGACGCAACTTAACATTTCCCTCTACGCCTGCAAAGTTTGCCAAACGTCAGTGCGTGGACGCAGCCTAAGGTGCTTCAAAATAATAACCCTCTACATTCACAAATAAGAACTGATTGATTTAACAGCGTGTTTACCTGTGAGCTCAAGCACAGTGTACTTCAGCGTGCTGACGTCCGACCACAGCTTTATGATCCTCTCAAAGGTGGTGTCCTCAATGTCAAACATATCTTTGGCACCACAGCAGCAGCTACGCTGGCGATCAAAGGCACAGTCACAGTCCCACTTGTCACAGGTCAGAGGTCCAGTTAATTGCACTGAAAAGGTGAAAAATAAACAAAAGAAGAAAATTTGATTATGGTTCTGTGATGAAGATGTTTAACATGGAGACATGTGAAGGTAAGTATATGGCTGTGTTAGTCTGAATCAAAATGTTGCTTAATCATCATGCTGGCTTAAGATGGGTGAAATGTTTGGTAATATTTTTATAGGAGCTACACACCAGTGAACTTAAGTGGAGCATAAATAACCACTTCTCATCTAAAACACAACACTTCACACAATAATTTAACAAATACAGTCGATAATGTCTTACTGCTAATGATGAGTTCATCTATAATGTGAGAAAGCCACCTATTTTGTCTCCTTATAAATGGAGAATCTGTTAATCAACTATTAGATTACAATTAACCAGATGTCATGGAGTTTGTACGTCGGATGTTTACTCAGATCTAAGTTTCTGAATCATTCCTATACATTATTTCCCCTTAAGAACATGTAAATCAATAAGTAATAGATACAGCTGCATCAAGTGGAACACTTAAAAATGTCTTATCAAATCAGTGGTAAGGGGGGAAAACTTTAGTGAAAACGCTGAGAGGCTACTGCAAGTGTTACTAATTGGGATGGGAATAAATATGATTTTATTAATATCAATACCAAACTGATCCATTTCTTTATCGACTCCTGTGGTTTTTATTTTGTTCCGTGTGGAGAGGAAGTTGCCCAGACAAACTCTCAATGGCAAAAACTACAAGGACAAAGCACTCTTGATATTAATACTGTGCTTCATAGACACATGGTTTTACACATTGCTGGTGCTTGAAATCACATATACACAGGACATTGTGCACTTAGCAAACTGTTGTGTAAAACGAGCCAAAATTTCAGCCACTTGTATCATATCTTTGACTTTGTTGTTGTCATGTCTGCTGACTGCCTCTGTTGAGAGCATGACCTGCTTGGTTTGGGAGGCATGCAGAGAAAAGTGGAAGGAACTTATAAGGGGATTTCTGAAAATTAGGGATTAAAGATGTTGATTCCTTGAACCAATTTTTATACAGTTTTTGATTCCCATCCCTAACAACAAATAAACAAAAATCTAAATCCTAAGTAGATTTATCAAACTGAAACACCGAGCAAGACAGAAGAACACTGGCTTTGAGGATCAGCAGGAGGACGAGTTTGGTCATTTTTCATATCCCAAATCTGGCTATTATGATATCATCTTTGAAGCTGATTATTCATATTATTTTATTTGTTCCTGTCTTATGTTTGTTTTGTTATAAATGTTGTGTTTTTTTAACCCTGTAATGCACTTTGAACTGCTTTACATATTAAAAGCCATCTTTTTCTAAGGTGTTAAAAAGTTCAATATACTGTCTGTTCTGGTAACATAAGGTTATGCAGCTTTTTAAACACTGGTAGTTGTTTCAGGGGTACCATGTTGGATTAACTGATATTATGTTAAGATTGATTTATCATATTTTTAAGCTATCACTGTGATATTGTATCTTACCAAGTGATTTAAATGAGGCCAAAGTTAATCTGGGTCAAGCCTCCCATACTTTAATAATGAAAACTCAAAAATCCCTGGCATTAAGGAAATGTTTCACTACACATAACAAAATATTTTTGTGTTAACATCTTAATCAAAGAAGTTATTTCAACTCTCCTTGTAAGGTTTTTATGTAAAGTTGGTCTAATTTCTTAACTTAAGTTGGCAAAACTTAAAACAGTTTAAGGTCAGGTGTGGTCAGGCATGGTCAGTTCAACTTCTAAACACAGGGTTCACATAAAGACAAAATATTTTGGTGTGCAAGTCTGGCACAGTGGTAAGCAAATACATATGATGCAACTGGTCTGGGTTCGAATCCTGCCTAAGATTGTATTTATTTTAAGTAGTTCTTCTCTCAGCCCAAAATTTTGAGTTTTGACCCAAAACTCAAACATCTAGTGCAGACAGTTACCTTGAAACTCTGAGTTTCCTAGACTTTTTTTTTAAGTGCATGAGGCTTGGGTTGAAAGGTTAGAAAGCTGATTGAGGCACCTCCTGAGCTCAGGCTTGTGTCGTGGATGAGTCTAATGGTGGTGGCTGATATTTTCATCACCAAGATGACTTGTGTTGCTTACTTTTTCAGGCTTTTCCCATTCAGAAAATTGATTCTTTGTTGATCCAGTTTCATTCAAATTTTAGACGGTGCTTGCTTCAACACTCATAAAATGAGCACCACAGTACTGTCCATTGTTGGATATAAGAAATGCATTCAATCACAGCAGAAGCAAGACAAAACACACCACTTCAACTATGATGGGATGCCAACTGTATCATGTCTTTATAGTAAGGATTGTGTCCAGAGGGTTGTCCAGGAGTCACTAACCAAGGATTGTTAAACCATTAACAATCATTGGTTTGTAGCTTGTTAGAGGGGGTTAGATACTTTTATCTGGATCAGCTAGGGCTGTGTTGCATTAAGCTCCTAAAACGTTGTCACAGTTACACATTTTCTTCTGATAGTACTTTGAATTATAAATATGTACTTTTCTCAGTTACTCTTTCTGGGTGTGGGTAAAATCCTGTACACTGTCTTAATTGCAATTAGCTAATGACCACTATTTCAGTGCCAAACATTGCCAGTACATGCTGCCAATACATGTTAGAGTTAATGAGTTAAAAAAACAATTATTTGTTTACCATCCTAATAAACTCCAAGTAATCCTAACTCTGTTTTTTAGCATGTCACACACACAACCCAATGAGCATCACACTGGGGGTCAAAATAATTGCCTTTCTTACTGAAGTGGAATTAGAAAAAAAGAAATACAATTTAAGAGCAGAAAAGATGTATAATTGATCATTTCTCCCAGAATATGAGTTAAGTCTTTACTGATGTTGAATGGTTATTAAACAGTGAGTGTAACTTCATGGGATATATTTGATGTGTAGAGGAAATAAAAGTAGGAGGATGGTGTTACTTACATGCAGCCTTTTTCAACATTTCCCTGACGGGTGTCTGAGCCTCTGCAGGGCCACAGAGAAAGAGCGCCCTCAGCAGGAACAAAAGAGGTAACACAAGCATCTAGGAAAACAATATGCAAGGATCAGTTACCCCGCCAACACTTATTTTGATACCCTGCATCACTTTTACTCCAAGGTAAATTCTGCCTGTAGGTGGTTTAAAGTTGCACCTAAGATAGATTTTAATCTAGATATTGACTTATGAAATTCTGAAAATTCTTCACAATTCAAAATAAATCCAACTCAGCCCAGTGTTTTGTTGTCCAACCATAAAAATGCTATAACCTGTGCCATCAGATGCGTTTAAATGATAATAACAGACTTAAGATAAATTGACAAAATAATTTAATAACCTGTCGGTTAAATGCAACAGACTAATTCAAAACAAATCTCAAACTTTTATAAAACTTGATGTAAACTGAAGAGTGCAGAGTGCTTAAATATGTTAAGTGGTAGAGTCAGTGAAAAGCTGGTCTTTTTTTTTTTTTTTTAACCCATTTAAAGTAAATTCCCTTTTTTCTAAGTCCAAGCTGAGATACCACAAATGTTAACCATAATCACTCATTGCTTACGATTTAGGTGTGTTTAAAAGAGGTTATTTTATACTTATAGCAGGTTTCATATACCCTCTAGTGTGTTTCACATGCATTCTGCATGACAGAGTTCCTCTGGTAAATCCTGGATTTTTCACCAGCCAATCACAGGGCTTATATACAGAGACATTCCCACCTTAAGGCAACTTAGCCACCAGTTAACTTATGGAGTCTGTTTTTGGTCTGTGGGGGGAAAAAGGAGTACTTGGAAAACACTTTGCACGTCTTAACTTACTACTGGTTATTGGGTCTGTGTTTATGGTCCACTAATATCAGCTATTCACTTTACTCTCTCTTATTTCAGTTTATGTCAATGGGGGCAGTAGGGGTTAAGTGTCATAGCCAAGGCCACATTGACATGTAACAGCCAGAGCTGTGCTTGAACTAATGTCCCTGTGATTGGCAGACCAGCAACTGTGTAAACTGTTGTTCTGTTTGTTAATCCACATCCTCAGCTTTCTTTGACTAGAGGGATTTTAATGTCAATAAAAATTTTAAAGTAAAAAGTATTGTACTTAATGCAAAGAATAAAAGACAAATCAACAATTCACACAACCACATCAACACATCCATTAAATCTTAAATCTTGGGGTAAATTAAATTTCAAGAAAAATGTAGTCCAATCAGAGGAGACAGAGTAACTGGACCAGGAGAAAAAAATCCGTCCATCCAACATCTGGGATAGGCTGGAGTCAGCTGGGATAATCTATCCCAGCTGACATTGGGAGAGAGGCAATGTACACCCTGAACTGGTTGCAGCCGATCACAGGGCCACCTAAAGAGATGGACAGCCTTTCACTCTCACACTCATACTTGAGCAATCAATATGGAGTCACCAATCAACCTAATGAGCATATTTTTGGTCTGTGGCAGGATGCCGGAGTGCCTGGAGTGAACCCAAGCATGCACAGGAAAACCATGCAAACTCCATGCAGAACGGCCCTGACCGACCCGGGATCAAACCAGCAACCCTCTTGTTGTGAGCCATGTTCGCTACCAGCAGCGACACTGTGCCGCCCCAGAATGAAGTAATGCTGAAGATTATTAATCAAAAAAACATTGCACATATTATTTAAAGCAGTTTTAAAGTTATATTGAACATGCCATGTTCCCAAAGATACTACAACATGGTGATTTTCTAAAGGGAAAAACAGTGTTGCAAGTTGAATGATTCACATTAGGTCTGCAAGATGTGATGAATCATGGGATGTATTCAATATTGCAAAATAGTATGAATTGCAGTATTTTAACAAAAGATAAAGAGCACATGCAAGCTATAACTGGCCTGTACTATTTCTCCTGTTTTGTAGCTGTCACAGCTGCAGCATGATCATTTCTGAATCGAAGAGAAATCCAAGACACTTTTCCTCACTAAGCTAGCACAAATCGATTCAAAGCTAGCTTAAGGCCAGCTTTTGCTTCATCTGACTGCACCAAAAGGTGTAAAAGCAGGACTGTTACACCATGAAACTTTGCTTGACCACTTCAGAAAAGTGTATTTAAATTTCTAACAATATATTTAGAATGTAATGATATGTTTATTTTGAAAGCTCATATCGCTGTAACAATAAAATCAGTATTAATCTCACAGCCAACTTTGCAGCCTGGAAATCGGTACACTAATGTTACTGCACCAAAAAAATATTGCACAGTAGAGGCTCGATCTTTGCGTATATGTAAGATTATACAATTTTAATGAGGTTATAACCTGTAGTTAATCAATAATGATGCATACAACTTTTAAAAAATGTCTACACTACACCTTTGTATTACATATGCATGGCACAGAACCATAAACAAAAAGCAGCAGCACTAAGCACTTGAAATAAAACTAGATGCAGTTTTTCCTTATGGCAGTTGATCTTGAGTGCTTGATAGCTGCAATGATCGAATGTGATTTGCTTTTTAACTGTAAAATCATTGACAAATTTTAGAAAATAAAAACTTACTTTAATTTTCTTCTTCCCTTTCCTTGCTCTGAAAGACTACACCAACTCACTGAGGATAAGTAAAACTTGGAGAGGGAGTTTTAAACAGCACAAAGTTTTAGTCCTGGCAGTGCAGGTGATCCTCCCAATCATGAGGTAAATATCAGAAGCTCCGCCTTCTTTCAGACACACAGGTGTCACAGCAAAACAATGACATGACAATACAGTCCTCAAGGGAGCCATGCATGTCTGGTGACAAAGGTCCTGACATAGTTTTCTTTATTGTGAAAGGACAAGAATCAATCACAGTCACACTGTATGCAGCCATTGATGGGACAATAATGCATCTTACTGGGACAGAGGTGTCTGGTTGCTTTTCATTTAGTGGACACCAGCTCCTGAAATGACGATATGGAGGACATTGTTGGCAGATCCCTGAGGAATTTTCAGTCCAAAAAACAGAAAACAAGAGGAGCTGATAAGAAATATTATCGGGTCATCGATTAAGGACGACATCTGAGAGCGATATACAGGACTGTCTGGTTCTCATGCTGCAGTAGCCAGAAAAGAGAGATGGTACTGCATCTTCCTTTATGATGCTGATGGGAACTCAGATCTAATTGCTTGTTGTTTGTTGTCAGAATGGATATGCGATAGTCTCCTGATAATTGTGGATTCCAGAGTTATCTAATTAAAATGATCTTGTACTGTGGGACAACATTATCATATTATTTCACTGCTGGGCCAAAATACCTGTCGATAGGTCCAGAAGTCTCATTGAGAGTTACAGAAATCACCGGATTGCTATGATTGCCTCAAAAGGTTGTGCAACAAAATATTAAGTCAAAGGTACCATTATTTTTGTCCAGGCCAGTTTCATTTGTTTGTTTTTTAAAAGGATTCTGTTGAACCACAATTCAAAAGCAATGTCTGATTTTCATTAGCTAATTTTCAGTACATTTTTATTATTACCAATTTTGTCAGTTATTTCAGTGACCATTGTGGGTTTTTCTTTCTTTAACGGAAGAGTACCAACAATTTTGTCCGTGTGTATATCTCTTGTTTGATGTCTCTAAATAGCCCTCAGGTGTAAATGTGTGAATGATTGTCTGTCTCTCTATCTCTGTCCTGTGATTGGCTGGTGACTAGGATATACCCCGGCTCTCATCCAATGTCAGCTGAGATAGGAAGCCCCTAAAAGGGCCAGCTAGGATGGATGAACCTTTAAAAGATCAGCTGTGTCCTAATTTTTATCAGTCAGACAGTTTACTTGCACTGTTATTTCAAGCTATGGTGATAGCTTGTACAGGCAATTTAAAGTGAGGTACCATCATTGTCTCAATCTACATGCACAACAGGTAGTGATATGTGCGCTATTTAGCTAATCACTATGCTTCCTGTTGAACCTGCTTACAATTCAACGAGCAGCTAAAAGCTAAAAAATATCAACACATCTCTGAAGATTTTCAGCTTAATCTATGCTAAACTCAGAGAAAAAATAGATAAATGCTAGCTTATTGCTATCTCAGATAGCAAAAATAAACAACTTCTGCCAATGATTAGGTTCTGTGAAAGCATGCTTGCACATATGCCAATGTGCCAATCGTTATCTTACTTTTCTATTTCAGGATAAATGCAGTTAATTTTCAGGTCAAATCCCAGTGTGGAGACTGTAGTGCATGAGCAGAAAGCCTAGTCCTGTCTGGTCTGATTTAGGTGTACGCTACACGTGAACTTTATTTATTCAGGTATGCTAGTCCCACCGTTTTAAGTTTGATAAAGGACAATTTCAGTTGGGCTTATTTCTAAATGTGCCTTTCAGAAATCCCATTGACTCATGCCGAGACAGAAATTCGACTTTATTACCTTAATGTAAAACCACTTACTGTTAGGCGGGGGGATGTTAGAGTGACCTTGCCAAGGTGCCTTTACAGTACATTACCAACTAATGACCAGGTTTTTCAGAAATCAAATATGTTTAATTCAGACCCTTATCTCATTGAGATGAATGCTGAAAATCACATTCGAAATCCACACTAAGTGGTGTTTAATAACAAAGAAAAAACCCTCCAGTGAGTACTTATCGAATTCCTTGTTAGTGTATACATATTGTTAATTCATCATAAAGAATTGTCCCTGCTGTCCTTTATCTTAACTGACTGTTTTTAACCTGAAATTTCACAGCTGTCCTTGTTGTTTTACTCTTCCTATTGAATAACAGGGAGTTACTTGTGTTCACAGTTTTCTGTAAAGACAGGTTTGCCTCTGGGGTTGTCTTATTGTCTGTGTTTTTTGTCGACCACCTACATGTAAAGAGTCCCAAGTCAACTGGCCTGGTTCTTCAGAATGGCCTTATCTGTGTGAAGGAGGCCAGGCTGTATCAGGTGTATTCATATCTGTTTTCACACATCACTTCAAAACAGAGCAGGTGTTGAGATGATTCACCAATAGGAACATGATGGGATAAGCTGTGCCCTGACCTCAGAAGTAATTTCAAACCAGAGCATTGAGTCACAGCATAATGGTTGAAAGCAGCTGTTTTTCTCAGATTGTCAGATATGAAGGGGAAAATGTGGCATGTTTCTCATAGAAGATGACAAAATTGACATGAATGATAGTCCATGAAGATACTTGTGGTCTGTTCTTGAGCTTAACAGAATGGTCCCTGGGATTTTTTACACTTTTAGTTACCTTTAACCTTTCAGTAAAGCAACACCTATGAACCATATACTTCTGGTAACTTAAAGTCTTTTGAAAATCCTCTCTTAACTGAATCATGGGTAAGTCTTACTGTACAGTAAAACACTGACTATTTAGTGGTTGACTTCGTGGTAATCTGTGTGAGCAAAACAACATTCCTTTGACTTTATTGGCTTTATTTAGATGTACTTTGTTTACAGCCTCACCACCTGAGAAAAAATTTGACCATTCCTACCCAACATTTTGACAGAACTGTAGGACAATTAGACCTGTCCTGCAGAAAGATTGGGTATTATTTGTTTATCTCATATTAAGTAACTAAATCATTCTTTTTAAAATGGTGCCGCTGTCTAAATGATTTGTTGATTATTTTTGTAGAGGAAAAAGGGCAAGGCTATGGTTGGCTACATTAAAGCTCTTTTGTAATTGCAAAGACAACTTTGACATTTAACGTGAGCAATATGTTTTAACTCTTTAAAAAATTACCGTTGACAAATCCCTATAAATAATAAGTTCAAACCCATCCATCCATCTTTAGAGCAGTGAGGGGAAGTTATCATTGTGCTGGATTCCCCACTTAAATATATGAGACTTTTCAAAATGTTGTCAGAGCATTGCTGAAAACAAGGTCTGTGTCAAACAGACCCTTGTAAAACTACAAAATGTTCAATTTAGTTGAAGGTTCAACTTAGAAGCAGCTACCACATTTCCAACTTATAACTACATGTTGTAATCTCTCTAATGACCCTATACATTTGTTGTCCATGACTGTAACTATGTTGTATGTAGTTCTGAAATGACTGGATTAGGGTCTCCAGCTGTTTTTGTCCTTGTTAGTTGTTTGTTAACAACCATCCTCTGAAAACCGACCTGATTTCAGGTATTTATCCAAAAAAAATGTTTTAAATTCCATTGACTTTGTTCGTTGGGAACTGGAAGTGTTGAATTTCACACTGATGGATGAATCATTTTATGTTTCATTCCTGCACTACTTTATACCCCTTGTCCCTTTTGGGGTCATGGGGGGCTAGAGCCTATCCCAGCTGTCATTGGTCAGAAGCAAGGTATTCATCATGCTGGTTGCCAGCCAGAACATAGAGACAGACAACCATTCACACACAAACACACTCACACCTAAGGAAAAAACTCATTGTCTCCAATTAAGCTAACTTGTGTTTTTTGGACACTGGGTGAAAACTGGAGTGCCTGAAGAAGACCCACACATTCACAGAAATAACACACTAAGACCAGATCTACTAAAGGTTTTTGTGTATAAAAAAAACCTGCAAACTTGATAGCCTGCGCAAAGCTGATTTACTAACAGGGTGCACCTAGGATTGTATCTGTCAAATGAGCAAAATAGCACGCGCAATCCATTTAGCATTTTTGCCTTCGTGAATATGCAGAAAAAATGCAGATTATCAGAATGCACAAAATACTGGGGGCAGGAGATGCAAATGTAATCGTTTAGCTCTCGCAATGTAATTTATCAAATCAGAAACTAATTGCGCTCTGTGTTTTTGCATCCATATTTAGCGCATTTGAAAGGCAGGTGAAAACAGGCATAGGTTACGCACAGATCGCTAATGTCATTGTGGCGAGAAACAGGGGTCACATTATCCAAATATTTTCCGTCACTGACCAAATTTTTTGATGAATGACAGAAAGATTTGGAGGCTGTCTGTCATTATGATGGACTGGAAAAAGAGGGATGATCCAGTGTGCCGTCATACTCATGCGCTCTTAATACTTTGTGGAGGAGGTCATTTAACCTGTGTAAAAAAGATCCCCTTCATTGCCAGAATCACTAAGTTTGTCACTCAGAGCTGACACACACTGACAGTTCCTAAACCCACTGTCAGTTTGTGGAGAGTGTAACGCTGTCAGTGCAGAAAAAGGATGTTAAGATAAACGCTCAGTCAGTGTGTGCTTAACTGTAAGACTACTTTTCACAAGAGAGGTTATTGGCGATGAAGCTATGTAAAGATATGAATGCTGTCACTTAGATTATGTTTAATTGGAATCAGAAAAGGAAAACTGAAAATGACGGATAAAAATATGGCATGAGGGAAAAGTAATGACCTTGTCCCTCAAAATGACAGACAGCAAAAAAAGGTTACCGCAATCTCTGGTCAGAAATAAAAATAGTAGAGACCTATCATCTATCTAGCAATGCCAGTTTTGAGCTGTATGCTTTTCACAGATGGCCTCCCGAATCGCATTTCTTCTGGTAATGCAGAGATGTCTCTGCTGGAGTTCACAAGGGTGTTTATTTGCCTCAAACTCCATGGCTTCAAACTTCATTTTACTTTCACAGCCACTCTGCTCTCCCAAACTGTCCATGGTGATAGCCAGTGGCACACGCAAATAAAGAGGGTGGTCCACACCACTTTTGCGCCTGTTATCAATTGCGCACACAATCATAGATCACCTGCAATACACCCACTAATAGCGTGCAATTTTTTAGTCTGCACATGCAATTTAGCTCTCGTTTTGGGATCTTAGGAGATCAGGTCCTAAGTTTTCACAGAGGGCAAACCAACAAACCCTTAAGCTGTGAGGCATGAGCACACCCTGTGACACCACCTTGCAGCTCTGACCCGGCCATCTTAAGGGGATGTCTGCCCACTTAAAAATTTTCCCTCTACTCTCCACTTCAAACTAAATATTTCATTTTGTGTTAGTTCTACTAAAACCGAACTTTAAAAATGCAGATTGAAATTCAGCCTGGTTTACGTTCAATCTCTCTGTGATTTCATATCACTGCCCTGTTACACAAGTAATGTAACCAAAATATAAGAGGTACACCCTGAAATCTACTGTTAAAATGTGATAAGTGATTTGACTGAAGCAGATTTAACTAGTAAATCTGATTTGAACAAATTATTTTGAACATCTATAAATAGACATTGAAAAACATTTAATTTTATTCCAGGTCCAGTGTAGGTCATGTCTTTTAGGGACATTTCCCTGATCTTATTTTGTAATTTATTTAGTAAAAAGTGGAGGACCCTTGCACAACTCTATAATTTCTTTCATCACCTCATAGCCTGAAAGTTTAGGTAGTCTCAAAGTGGAGCCTGCAACAGGAGAGTCTTGTGGAGAGTGGAGTTCTGATGCCATCTTATGCAGGGTTACTCCTTTCTTACCCAATCATGATGCTATGAGCTGTTAGCGTTTAACAATCTTTCCTGTGTAATGTTCTAGATGTTTCTGAGCCTTACACGACTTTCCCAGTCTTTTCTTACTTCTATCCCAAGTGCTTTGTAACATGTTTTTTGGTGTCTTTTTCTGGGCTTCAGATGGCAACACTGTAAAGAGAAGGTGTAGAGGGTTCAGCATTTGTGGCTCTGACTTTTAGTAAATAGTACAAAAATGAAGTATTGACCTCTTTTGCATTTCAGACCCTTTTTTGTTAAACAGGGCTGCATGGTGAAGCAGCAGGTACTGCTACTTCCCCGCAGGGAGAAGGTTCCTGGATTGGCTCACTGGTTGGATGGGTCCTTTCTTTGTGGAGTTTTTGCAGTTCTCCAAGGAGCTCCATGGGAGGTGCAGCTTCCTTCAAAAATAACAAGGCAGTACCTAGTAAGTATGCTGCTTAATGCATTTTAAGGTTCAATTGCAAATTTTCCTAGGTGGAAATGCCAATATATGAAGTCATGTCATAACTAGAAACACAAATAAAAGACCTGATTACTGACTTTTAGTAGAACTGGTGAAACCTGCTCGAGTGAGGCAAACACCTACCAGATCAGTAAACCATTAACTGTATTGGCTACATGAAAATCTATGCAGTTCTAGTACATTATAAGCTTTGGTTGATGTTGGGAACTATTTTTTTTTTACCTGCTGGTGCACTATTCATATTGTTAATACTGGAAGTGGTAAAATAATGTTATGATCTCACAGGTTGATTTGCTTTTAAAAAGCTCCTTAATTTAGAGGGATGAGAAGATTTAAGACTAATTTCCATACAGATTAATATTGACTGCAGGCTAAAACTGTTCATGTCAGGCTTTAATGTTTTATTCTGACATTAAATGTAGAAATTCAACATCAGGCTCTGTGTCAGGAATTAGTGACATTAGAACCATTCTTATTGTCAGAGGGTGAAGAGAGTATATTGTAAAGAAAAGTATGACATTCTTTATTAATCAGCTCTAATGATATAGATTTCAACAAACTGAATGAATGGCTTTCTATTGAAATATGTATATTCTAAATTAAAATACAAAAGGCCATACTTAATTTGATATGCTTAATACAAAACTGAGGCTAATTTACACCACTGTTTATCATATGAACAGAGTAGTAACTGGATATTTACTTTTTCTTTTAACTTACATATGTTTGTTTTCCAATGCATTCAGTAATGCTAAATGGGTTTAAAGAAAAAAAAATCTAGAACCAATTTCACTTCCAGTTTTGTACAAGAAAATGGACATCGAGTGAACCAGTATAAAGATTTATCAAAGAAAAAAATCTGTTTTCCTGTCCTCATGGTAAAATCTCACTTTTTTAAGTGTACAGATATTCAAAAATGACTTGGGGGGGTCAAACAAGTTAGAGGGAGATTTGCTTTAATTTATTATATGCCTCAAGTTCAAGCTTTAAAATACGTATATATCAACTCTGATGCAGTCTGTCATACTTATATAAGATCACATTTACTATTCCTTATTGACTCTTTGTTGGCTCTCTGATTGGTCCACTGAACAACCTGTCAGAATTACCCCAGTCAGACTACTTTTATGTTGAGTCTTACTCAAATGTAAGAGAAAACATTAATACTGACGATATTTGATGTTAAATATCTGGTAGAAAATATATAGGCTTTTTGTTAATGTGAACAGCTGGTGTTAAGGGTCCCATGTCCTGCAAAAATCTTTATTTTTACATGGTAACAAGGGACTTGTGGAGCATAGGAACATGACATTTTTTTTTACCAAACTCTCAGTTCACAGAGAAGTGAGTTATGCCTCTTTAAAGATTTGTCCCTTAAAATGCCACGTTTTTGCTCCCTGGGGTTTATTAAGTCATAATTATTCAGCCTTTACCTATGCATTTTCTGCTCATCACAGAGAAGCACCATGACTGCTTTGAAAGTCTGCTTCACAGCCTGTAACCTTACCCCTGTTAGACATTGTTTGGGCAGCCAATCAGCGCATGGTTTATTTATCATAGTCTTACAGCCTCCACACCCCCTCAGATAAGAGTGTTTACAAAGGAAAGGAAACGAGCTGTATCTGATCCTCTGCAGAGACACATTTTTTTTCATTTTTTATTTAGTTTAAATCAGAGTCTTTGCTGAACAGACACCCAAGGCATGATGTAAAAGGTCAAACACACCAGGACACGGGATCTTTAAGTGAGAGGGTCATTCACTAGGTGAATGAAACAGAAATAATTTAATTAAGACAGTTGTAATTCTTTATGTAACACTTTGCAATGTAAGGAAACTGTACTTAAATTACCAGTAACAATTCTGTTATTTACCTCAAACAAGCAGTTGAATTCTGTGTTTGGCTCATTGAATTAATCATTACTACTTGAATTTGAGTCAAAAGATAAATATCTAGATATACTGATAAATGGAGTTGAGCTTATATAGCGCTTTTCTAGTCTTTGACAACTCAAAACTGCTTTACACCGCAAGTCACACTTACCCATTCACACCCATTCGCTCTCATATTCACTTACTGATGGTTCTGAGTTTCTATGTTAGTTATCCATCAGTTTCAACGAACACATTCACGTCCTTTCTTTACACACCACTGATTCAGCAGTGGGGTTAAGTGTCTTGCCCAAGGACACATCGTCATGTGTCACCTAGAGCTGGGCTTTTTGTTCCTCTTGTTAAATTATAAGTAACTAATTGTCATTAACAGCATCCTACAATCGCCACTATTCAGCACACTGGGATTGAGAACAAAACTATGTGGCTTTGATTGTAACCAAAGTTGCCAGTCTTGACAACTCATGAGAACCTGTCAGATACAGCTGGGTAAAGACCTGGGTGTAACTTTGGTTTTCCAACACTGTGCTCTTATGTTTACTGTGACAGACATGCTCACTCCACTGTAGCTGCCTTTTTAAATAGCCTTAAAAGACTATCAAGCAAATCCCAGTTTTATTGAAGTTGTAACATTGTGTAAAACATAAATAAAAACATAATACAATGATTTGTGGATCCTTTTTGATGTAAATTCAGTGAATACACTGCAAAGACAAGATATTTAATGTTCAAACTTAAAATTCTTATTGTTGATATTCACTCATTTTGAATTTGATAATTGCAATAAATTCCAAAAAAGTTGGGGCAGGGGCAACAAAAGACTGGGAAGGTTGAGGAATGCTCAAAAACCACTTGTTTGGACCATACCACAGGTGAACAGGATAATTGGCAAAAGGAGAGTGTCATGTCTGGGAATAAAAAGAGCATCCCCGAAAGGCTCATTCGTTCACATGCAAGGACAGGACGAGGGTCACCTCTTTGTAAACAACTGTGTGAGCAAATAGTCCAGCAGTTTAACATCAATATTTCTCAACATGATTGCAAGGAATTTGGGGATTTTTTTTAATCTACATCTGGATCATCTACAGTGATAATACATCACAGTCCATAATATCATAAAACTCAGAGAATCCAGAGAAATCCAAGCACATAAGTAACACTGCAAAAGCATCTGTGATGGTATGGGGGTATAAATATCTTAACAATGATAGATACCCACAAATTTGAATATATACTAAAAAAAAAACTGCAGCCCCCCTCCTTTAAAAGTGTTTTATAATAGGTTTTGATTCACAATAATGGGGTGCGTTAGTGCCCATGGCATGGGTAACTTGCACATTGGTGAGGCACTGTTAATGCTGAAAGGTACATGCACGTTCTGCATATGTTACTACAGCGTGGCTTTGCAGGTAAATTAGTACTAGTGCTACTTTTGCCTGCCTGCAGTCCAGACCAGTCTCCCATTGAAAATATCTGGCACATTATGAAGCACAAATTAGGAAAATGGAGACCCCATTTTGCTGTTGAGCAATGGAAACCGTTTGGATAGCTCAGTGGGTTATACCGTTCATCCTATAAGCAAGGGGTCAGTAGTTTGAATTCCTGTTGGGGTATGTCATCCCAGGTGGACACTTACAAAACAACAGTGTCTGCCAAATGAAATTATATTGTATACTGTAACCTGGAAGTTATACAACAAGCAAGAATATGTAAAAGAAAAAAAAAAAAACACCAACAAAGCTTTGACAACTAGTACCCTTAGTTCCCAAAGACTTATTAATGGAATTTGAAGATTTATATTGTTAAAATGAAAAGGAATGTAACAAAGTGGTAAACATGAGCCTGTCTCAGCTTTTGGAAAATGTTTAGGCATCAGATTCAAAATGACTGAATATTTTCAAAAAATTATGAGGAATATGAGTTTGCACATAAAATATCATGCCTTTGTAGTGTATTCAAATGAATATAGGTCAAAAAGGATCTGCAAATCATTGTATTGTAATCATTTGTTTATTGACAGATGTAAAATTCAAGTAGATATGTGATGTAGTTATTTGCTATACTTTATCCTAAAGGTGTTAAGTAATGACTCTTTGTGAAATCTGTGAAATAAAGTGCTTTATTTATATATCATACAACTACAAATTTAGATTAAAATGAATTCCTTCAACTGCAGTATCAACACATAATCCAGTAAAGTTTTAAAATACAGAGAGCTACATCAATTGATTACAAAAATTTAATTACATAGGTCTGGCATCTCATAACCAGTTTAATTTACTTGAAGTTGATATGTAAACAGTTATGTTTGTTCCTAATGAAACAACGCAAAATAAAACCACGAAAACAAGATACGTGACAGAAAAAAAGACATTTGCAAGTTTTAATTACATTTAGAAAAGAGAAAAGAAAACAAGGCAGAGCAGGACAAAGTTTTTCATCTAGTTTTTCTCCTTTTTGGGGGGCTTGGTCAAGAGCTGAAATATAGAGACATTAATGTAACTTATCATAGTCAGAAACATAGAGCAGAAAAGCAGAAAAAGTGTTGTAATGGTTTATGTCATCACAGAGGAAACATCCTTTGGGGAGGTTCATAGTGACCTCGTCTGCGTACTTAAGGTAAAGGACAACCACATTGGATGAACTGTCCTCTTGGTCATGAAAGTTTTGGTCACTTGCCCCGACAATGAGTTTACCATTGACCTGTAGACCAGCACATGCAGCAATAGGGACACCCTCAGAACCAGAGTCACTGTAGACAGTAAACGCAAGGCTGTAGACACCAGAGTGAGGCACGGTGAAGATACCAGTGTCTGGATTGTAGCTATCACCCAGGTTAAAGAAAACTTTGTTGTAGATAATGGGCTGGTCTATCTCAGCAGGGCCGAAACACTTGAAAGTACGATCACTGAACAGAGACACAGAGAAGGCGGTGCGGTTTTCTGGAGAGGCAAAGACACAACAGGATACAATTATCAGCAGAAAATACAGCACTTATCATAAATTCTCATTTTGATGCTGTTTTATTATTCAACATCAGTCATCTCTACCGTATAATCATTGTAAATGTTGGTTTAAATATTACATTAATTACTCTTTTCTTGACTATTATTGATAATACTTCTATAAAAAATACCACTGCAATCATACAGACATGTGGATCCTCTTGGAAACGAGATGCTACATCTCAAGGGCCTAACCCCAAATAAATTTATATTCAGCAGAGACAAATATGATGAGGACAGATTTATAATTGGCCCATGAGTCTGTCATTATCTTCAATTATTATTTTAGTCCACTTGTCTCTGCTCACCCAATACAGCTTTGGTGGATTGATGTTCAACATGAGACTGGATCTGCTCAAGATTTCCTATTGCCAAACAGTAGAAAACAGAGTTTACTGTAAGCCCCTTACAGATGCACCTTCCTGTAGTATGGTTGGCCAAGTGCTGTGCTCATGGTGGATTCATGTTGTGTTTTGGATGAATGCATGTGTATATATGTGTAAATGTGCTTTTTATGTATACTATGTATCTATGCATATATGTGTATCCATAAAATGAAGAGAATGTCCTCAGCCTGTTCTATTGTTAAGTGTCTTGAGATAGCACTTGCTATGAATTGGCTCTATACAAAGAAGATAGATTGATTGATTAATTGATTTAAGTGTAAAAAACTAGAACTGGCCCTTTGTTGACTTCTTCATTGGCCTGCTAACCCATTAATCAGAGATCTCCCTCTCTTAGTAACAGTTGTGTAGTTTTGCCTGTCTGGGACAATAAACTTTTGGCAGGGCCAGATCTTTTCAGTGCACTTTAGTTGTATTGTGGGGGCTTTGGTCTGATAGTATGCTCTACCATCTATCAGAAGTTTGAGGGTTCAAGTTCTGACTATCACATGTCAATGTGTCCTTGGGCAAGATACCTAACCCTAAATTGCTCCTACTGCTGTGTCAGTTGTGTGTAAATGGGTATGAAAGGGTGTGAATGTGTTAGCTAATAATGATGGACAACTTACACAAAAACTTCATACATCAGTAAGTGAATGTGCGAGTGAATGGATGGATGTGACATGCAGTGTAAAAGCACTTTGAGTAGTCAGAAAGACTGGAAGAACACTATACAAGCTCAAGTCCATTTACCATTACTTTTTATAACATTATATAACACTTATATATAATGTTTTATAACATTTTATAGCATCACTGGACACATGCCACGTTCCAGCTTGCTTCAAGACCTCCACCATTATCCCTGTTCCGAAAAAGCCAAGACCCAGTGGACTTAATGATTACAGACCTATCACTCTGACCTCTGTGGTGATGAAGTCTTTTAAGCGCCTTGTGCTCTCTCACCTTAAAGCCATCACAGACCCACTCCTGGACCCCCTGCAGTTCGCCTACAGAGCCAACAGGTCTGTAGACGATGCTGTCAACCTAGCCCTCTACTTCATCCTGCAGCATCTGGACTCAGCAGGGACCTTCGCCAGGGCCTGTTTGTGGATTTCAGTTCTGCCTTCAACACGGTCATCCCTGCCCTGCTCTAGGACAAGCTCTACCAGCTGAGTGTGCCTGTCTCCACCTGCAGATGGATCACAGACTTTCTGTCTGGCAGGAGGCAGCATGAGAAGCTTGGGAAGCACCTCTCTGAAACCAGGACAATCAGCACCGGCTCCCCCCAAGGCTGTGTTCTTTCCCCACTGCTGTTCTCCCCGTACACCAACAGCTGCACCTGCAGTCACCAGTCCGTCAAACTCCTGAAGTTTGCAGACGACACCACCCTCATTGGACTCATCTGTGATAGGGATGAGTCTGCTTACAGACTGGAGGTGGACCATCTGGCGACCTGGTGCAGCAGGAACAACCTGGAGCTCAACGCCCTGAAGACAGTGGAGATGGTGGTGGACTTCAGGAGAAACACAGCCCCCCCTGCTCCCATCAAACTCTCTGACTCCACAGTACTCACCGTGGAGTCTTTTCGCTTCCTGGGATCCATCATCTCCCAGGACCTGACGTGGGAGCTGAACATCACCTCCCCAATAAAGAAGGCACAGCAGAGGATGTACTTCCTGAGGCAGCTGAAGAATTTCAACCTGCCAAAGACTATGACGGTGCACTTCTACACGGCCATCATAGAGTCCATCCTCTCCTCCTCCATCACCATCTGGTACCCTGCAGCCACCGCTCGGGACAAGAGCAGGCTGCAGCGCATCATCCGCTCTGCAGAGAAGGTGATCGGATGTAACCTGCCATCTCTCCAGGATCTGTACACCTCTAGGACTCTGAAGCGTGCAGGCAAGATCTTGGCTGACCCCTCTCACCCTGGACACAAACTTTTCGAGCCCCTCCCCTCAGGCAGGAGGCTGCGGTCCATCAGGACTAAAACCTCACGCCACAGTAACAGTTTTTTTCCCTCCATTGCATCACTGATGAACACTGCCCATGACCCCCCCCCGACCCCCCCCCCCCCCCCCCCCACCAGATTCTGCCACCACCCGTCTGGCCCATCATCCTGCTGCTGTCATATTTTTAAATCATGTCTTTGCTCCCCCAGTGTCAGTGGGGTGGTGTTGTTCTGTGTGATCTCAGCAACCCTCCTCCACCCCAGGCATCTCCAGTTGTCTCATCAATGTCCAGGTCCAACTCCTCAGAATTTTGGCCCCTCACCTCAGCAGCACCTCAGTCCAATGCATCACGGTCCAAGCAAGCTGCTCAGAAGTTGACTACTAATCTTGTCCTGTATTCCTCACCACCAAGTTGGTTATCCTATCTAGCATTCGCCCTCAGCACCCCTGAAGTACAGCAAGACATCACAACAGAGTCTAATCACCAAAGACAGTCTAACCACAGAGACACTGAATATTTTCTGTCATACCAACTGATATTATAAATAATTGTTCGCTCAGATTTGGTCTCTCCTGATTGAATTGCAGATTGGAGCTTAACAAGTTGGACTTGTCTGAATATTAGTGAGGGGAAGTTCAGCTCTTTCAGAGAGCAGGCTCTTTTGGCTTAGCTCACAAAGAAGAGCCATCTCTTTTGACTCCCAAATGGCTCTTAATTTAGGACCTTTTGTAGCTCTTAACTTCTCAATAATTATATAGTTTGTGAGTTGAAAACCCTTTTGCATTCAATGCTTTTATGAGAAGCCTTATAATTGCTTAATTTTGTGCATTTTTTTCAGTTACAAAACCATTCTTACTTTTGTTTTATATTTTAATCAAACTTTTTTATTGCAAAAATTAACAAAAACTGCAAACAAATCCACAGAAAAGAACCAGAACCAAACTCAAACAGTATTAATGTCCTCAGCGCAGGTTGGCGTTGAAAAAAATCAGACACCTCAGTTTGGATGGGCTGATCTGATTTCTTTTCTCTGTCTCTCTGCACCGCTGTCTGCTGTCTCACTCGCAGTGGAGCGTCAGCCCCCCTCTCTGTTTTCACATACTGGTATACTAGTATATCCTCACATGTGATTGGCCGTATGGCCACCATGCTAGCCAATCAAAACAAACTTCTGCCTTGAGCTGGGAATGAACACTGTGAGAGCTAAGCAGCAAAAGAAAAAACTGGGAGCCGGCTCTCATTGGATGTGAGCCAGCTCCTCTGATTCACTAAACATCGGCTCTCAGAGCAGCATCTTTTGCTCATGACACATCACTACTGATTACAGACATAAACCATGCAGACCAATCTGCACTGCAGGGTTAGGGGTGTCTGCAATTCAACACTTGAGGTGGGACAAAATACTGATATATCATTACCCTGGTACATGCAATCCAATTATCAGTATGCTGTCTCCAAATACGGATATATTTTCAAGAAAAAGTGATTTAATCAGATGTCAGTTTGACTCAGCTCTGAAATACTTTGTAAGTCCTCGCTGCACCTGACATAAAGAAGTGCTGCGTGGAAGGTGATAGGATGAAGAAGAAGTGAGTGAAAAAGCGAACAACTGCCTGTGGCCTTCTATAGGATGTTATTGTGCAAAGTCCACACAAAACTCTACCTTGAAACTAACTTGGTTCTAAGTTAAGTTGTTTTTTAGTTTTGTTGCACCACAGTAAACCAGCAAGGTTCCACTTGACTACTGTAACATTTAACTAATCAAAATATTGTCCAGGTATGATGTTTGAACTTCATATGTCTTCAAATGCCTAGTATTTTTCATCCTTATTGTTCAGTTTTAAGAAGTTCAAGGCTATTGGAACACATCATATCTTGGTGTAGACTAATGGCTGAAAAAAAAACCCTGGGTTACTGCAGTTAATTGATACATGGCAACAAAAATGTATGCAAATTATGGCCAAATAATACAATAAGGACTTCACTAAAGCTTACAGCCCTAATCTGCTGACAGGGTATGTTAAAAAAAACAGTGACAATATGCAGCTGAATAACATGAAATTATTTAATGGTGTTTTTCTTGCTAAATGGCAGGAACTTTTTTAGAGCTTGTCCTTCTTGAATTTTTCAAGTGTTCAAGTCATGCTTTATGAGGGACATGGCTTATATGACCACAACATGCTGGTGTTGTCATTTTGAAAGGTGTAAATCCCCTGAAAATCAACTCATTTCAGTATCATTAGGTCAATCAAAAGTTGATTTAAGACCATTTTTACAATGATGGCCATTATGTTTTGGTCTTTAAAGTTCCCTTCAGTTACACAACTGATGTCACTAAGACTTCACCCGATGCTTTCAACAGTCTCTATCTGTAGCAGATGAGTTGCAGGTTTTGTAGAAAAGTAGAAATATTTTATTTATTATCTGTAATCATCTGCATTTATTCAAACTTTATGTAACTCATTAATGGTTCACTCACCCATCATGTCATTGAGAGTTTCCAAAGTCTGTTGGTATTCTGAAGTCAACTCATCCAGTCTCATGTCAAAGTACGTCTTCATTCTGTCCAGCTCACGTAAGATCTTACAGCAGCCACAAGAACCCTGGTTCTTGTTACACTCTGGACACAGAAACACGTGAAAACATTTGCAGGAAAGAAGCTAAACAGAGACACTGATTACGAGACTGGGATTGCTCACCGCTGCCTGGTTCTTTTTGGTTGCTCCAGGAGAAAAGGCTAAAAGCTGAGTGAAGCAGGCACAGCAACACAAGAGCTGGAAAGGAAAGAGGGGAAAGGTGCTCAGTGTTAGTTTTCTGTTTATAATGTTACATATTCCAACCATCCTATCTGAATTACCAAAGCCTTACCTTTCATAGTGACGGTGACAACTGATGAAGGAGAAGTGATGAACTGACCCATAACGGAAGTGGTGTGGATATATATTTTTCCACCAACCACCCCCTTCCTTACTTCTTTTATTCCTTCTCATTAAATATCGCTCCTCCTTGTTTTCCCATTTCTTTTATTTGCTCAAATGTTCCTTAGAACTACTCAACAAAGAAATATTTTATCTTCATCATCATCACATGCTCTCACTTTCTAAAATCACAAAAGGGGACACAGCCCTGGTGGGGCTGTGTGCAGACAGTAACAGGCCAGATTTCATCCATTGTTTGGATAGGAGTGTCCCCTCAGCAGACATGGAGACATGAAAGTAGAATGATAAAGCAGATGATTATTCTACACTATCAATTCCCAGTTGGGGGTCTGAGATGGCAGGGCTCAAAATAGTTTAGGCAGGCACAGGGCTATCAATTAAATTCTGCTTGGTACTTTTCTGTTAAGATATATAATACATACATTTTAAGGGAATTGGTATTTTTGGTATTATTATAATTATTATTATTATTTTACAAAATTTCCATGTTCTATGTCATTTATCTTCTCTAGATTAATGCTAACATTGTTTAAAATGTCCAATTTTTGGACACTTCAAAACTTCTTTTATTCTTCATTTATTTTTCACACAGGAGTGCATTTGTACACTTTTTATTTTAATGATATTAGTTACATAAGGTCTATAATGCTCTGTCAAACAAAAAAAAATGGTGATGAATCATGACACTGTGTCCCCTTTCAGGATCATTCAAACCCATTGTTACTGTGAATTTCAACATATGGCCATTGCGCCATAAAAACATACAAAGTACAATTTTAATTACTTAATCGACCTTTATTTTTTATAACCAAAAAAACCTGTTTATCTCAAGACACTTTACAAAAGAGTAGATTGATTCCATACTCTTCATTTCAAACCTTTTTACTGACCTTCCTCATTCATTTATTGATTTATCTATTTTTCATTTCAAAGCAATTATGACTCCACCATGAGTACAGCACTTTGCCACATTTGCAAAATTTTAAATTGCAGGAAAAAAATCATTCAGTTTAGCAGCAGGAAATCTAGAGCATAACCAGACTCATGCTGCACATGCATCAACCAAAGCGGTGTTGGGGTATGAGTGAATGAAGACAGGGAGGTGGGCAGAGACAAGGGGACTCAGAGAGAATTCATGATAGAAAATAGATAGCTAAATTATGGATGTCTGGACCATAAATCTGTCCTTACCAAGTTTGTCTCTATTAAATTTCGAATTAATAGAGGCAGCCTTTGAGATGTGGCATCTCGTTTAAGGAAGGTCCTCCTGTCTATGTGTGTGTAAAGGGCAAGTGAAAAATCATTTAACACTCCCAAATGTGAATAGCAAATTATTTGTAGCCTTTAATTAGTACACCTTCAAATTTAAACTCTAAAACATTTTTATAGTTTTGCACCACTGTAGCCCATGTGGGTAAATACACTGAATATATCTGACTACTCAGGACACTGATTAGGCCTCTGCAGTCCATAATAATAAACAAGAGATACTAAAATGATATGTACACTCTCGATCAGAAGCTTAAGACTAGTTGGAAGAACTTAGAATTTTGTATTGTTGGATCTTAAGAAGGTTCTCAGTAGAGCTTCAAAATGCAACAAGAAGAAATGGGATGGGATTCATCAGGTGATAAAAAGTTTAAGACCATAGCTCAAACTCATGAAAACCCCTACAAAACAGGAATAAATGTGTCAAAAAAGGACTCAGTAAGGAGGAGCTCCACCGTTCATGTTTGTAACTTCAAAACTTTTTCATGCATGCTTGATGGGAGTGTTTCCAGGAGACCAGTGGGAATGTTGCTCCAAGTGGTGAAGATGGCTTTACGAAGGGCATCCACCGTTTGGAACTGATGTCCATGTTTGTAAACTTTGTTTTATCTCCATTCCTAAATGTTCTCAATTGGATTTAGATCAGGGGAACACACAGGATGATCCATAAGCGAGACGTTATTCCTTTGGAAGAAGTCTTTTGTCAGGCGGGCATTGTGAACTGCAGCGTTGTCCTGTTGAAAAACCCAGTCATTACCACACAGACGAGGGCCCTCGGTCATGAGGGATGCCCTCTGTCACATCTCCACATAGCCAGCTGCCGTTTGACGCCCCTGCACAACCTGAAGCTCCATTGTTCCATTGAAGGAAAAAGCACCCCAGATCATGATGGCGCCCCCTCCACTGTGCCATGTAGAGAACATCTCAGGTGGGATCTCCTTGTCAGGCCAGTAACGTTGGAAGCCATCAGGACCGTCAAGGTTAAATTTTCTCCAGTCAGAGAATAAAACTTCCTTCCACCTTTCAATGCCCCATGTTTTGTGCTCTTGTGCAAACTCCAAATGGGCAATTTTGTTTTGTTGAGGGAGATGTGAACTTTAAAGAAGATTTTTGTTTTTAAATCCCTCCCTCACAGGTGCCGTCTGATGGTTAATGGGCTGCAGTCAGCCCCAGTAATGGCCATAATTTGGGTCAAAGATTGTCCCATATCTTGGTAGACAGCAATTCAGATCTTCTGGCTCAATGCCAGTGACATTTTTTTTGGGTCTACCACTTGATTTTTTTGTTCTACAGTCCTCGGGATCTTTTAAGTAATTCAAAATGATTGTCTTACTGTGTCCAACCTCAGCAGTGATGGCACGATGCAAGAGGTCTTTTTTACGCAGCTAATCAATCCTAAAACATTCAAAGACAGAAAGCTTTTTATCTTTGCCATCAGGAGGTCATAACAGTGTGAACCTGACAGAAAATGACATGGAATCCAAATTTTTTGTGCAGATTTTGGCTTTTTAAGGCTGTGGTCTTATATTTTGATCAGCATGTTTGAGTTAAAATGCAGTTTTCAATAAATTGGGTTAAAAAAATCCCAAGGTTTTGATTAAGACTGTATATGTAGAAATGGTTTCACGACAGTACTTCATGCAAACTAAGAGAAAGAAGTTTGTACTTTAGAGATCTTTTCAGATATGGATGATACCCAGATGCGCACTCTGGGTAATGTGGAAAATATTGTTTTTGGGTTTGTGGCATCAGGATGATCACATTCAGTGGTGGCTAAAGGGTTAAAGGTGTGATTACTTATTTTAAAAAGTATAATAATAAAGAAAACTTAAGTCAGTTACAAGACTGAAGTCATTTCAAGGGAACAAAAGGCACTACTTAATGAAATATTTTTCTTGTTATTCTGGCATGTCCACTTTCTAGACACCTTTTCTCAATGAGATGCATTTTAGTCAAAACCTGAACCTGCACAAAAATGAAAATGCATTATTATTATTGTTCATCAATGGCATATACTAGACTGTGAAATCCTAAAGAATCCTTATGAGTTTTTTTTTATTTTTTAATGTTATCATTTTTTCATCTAAAATATTGTGGCCTTTGTTTTTCACATTGGTACTGAAAAATACAACAAGAATATAAAATGTAAATAGTCAAAAGATTTGATTTTGATGGTTTCAACTAAAGTTTGCTAACAGAATTATTTCACTTTTATATGAAAATTCATATATACATAAAATAAATGTTGGTCTTTTTCACTCAGAGAAACATAGGCACATAGCATGGTTTAGTGCCTGTGCTTTGAGCACTAAACCATGCTATTTTAAGCAACTTTTAAAGGGACATTTGTTTTGCATTTGGTTCTAGGGACTTTTTTTAAAGCATTCATTAACATTGTGAGGTAGAGCAGTTTTTGACATTTTTACTAATAACTCGTTTGGATACCTCTGCCTGTGCTGATCATTTACCTGTGTATCAAACCCTGTCTGCTATTAAATTGTGTTTTCAGAACTGTTGTTTGGTGTTAGAGTTTGCGTTTGAGCCATGTTATCTGTGTCAAAGTCCATGACAATAAACACTTTAAAAAAAAGTCAAACAAAGGTATTTACAAAATGAAGAATGAATGAACTGATTCACTTGTTCAAAAATATAACTCTGATCAATCTCTTGGTTTGTCGCTGTGATTAATGATGAACAAAGAGATCATACTCCTTTTAAACAAGTTTACACTGGTCCCAGATATCTGACGTCTGGTTCATTTCATAATTTTAAATATAAACATATCACACCAGGACACTGTATGCAGCACAGTGGATGTGAAAATAGGGGAGGGCTACAGTTGTTGTTGAAGGTTATTGTTCTCGTTGGAGATCAATGAGTGATTGCTTTGGTTGCTTCTTCTTCTCCTCTTTTTGGTTGACTTGCAGATCAACTACATGCATACCAACTGATGTACTGGATAATGTACAGGCTCAAGTGTGCCCCAGCGCAGAATGATGTTCCTAGGGTACAGGCTAGTGGTGGAGAGCTGTGGGGGGAGCAAACAAGCCTAGGTGCAGTACAGAAAATAAAGCCTAGTGTGAAACACTCTCAGGGTTAATCCTCATGAGCTATGCATGACCACACCTCTCTCAAGATGTGGATTTGGCTTTGGCTCTCCAGTGAACCCCCTGTGGCCTGAACAATCATCAACTTCTGGAGTTGTATCCTACCATGGGTGGCATATCTCCAAATGACATCATGAGAGGAAATGTTTGAAATAGACGGTTCGTGGACAGGCCAAGGACACATATTTTTGGCACAAAAAGACATTAAGAAGGACTTGTTGCACAGTATGGGAAAAATTTAATTTTTGAAAGTGCACTTTATTTTCTGTAAGGGTTATGGTACAGCATCTTAGAATTACTTTCATATTTCTAGTACATAGTTCAAGGTATCAAGATTGTATGTTAGTGCAATCAAGGTATACTGTATATTAACATGTGATGACCAAGACATCTGTTGCTCTTAAAGAGGACTAATTCAAAGGTTTATCAGTAAAGGTTATGTTGATAATTGAAGGTACTCAAGCTCATAAACAACACTAAAACAGAACAGAATAATACCCAAAGCCTTTAGCTTACATCATTGTTTTTTAAAGCAAAATGAGATCATAACTAAGAGATATGGAGCAATCCATACATTTAACAGCAGACCTAAGTCATCTAGCAGACTCACAAACTTTCAGTTTAAAGTGGATACAAGCCAGGTTTAATCTGCAAACTCATCAGCTGTAGTCACCAGCATACAGCAGAAAACCAGTGAAAGAGTTAAAGAAGCTGTTGAAATCACAGACAGCACAACCTGGAGGGAGGAAGACTGCCACCTGGTCCCCAACCTTCAGTGCTATGGCAATGACAAAAGAGGCACTGTCTTCATAGTCCTCCTCATCCAAATTCTCCAGGAGTTTGGAAATCTCTTGATCGTTGACCCTCAGAATGGCACAGGCAGGATTCATGCTATCCACAGAGTTAGCCCCATAGATGGTGACTGAGAGACTGTAGACCCCGTTACGAGGAACAGTAAATATACCACTTTTAATACTGTAGCTGTCTCCTATGTTGATAAAGACGTGCTCATAGATGATGATCCTGCTCTTGTCAAAAGGGCCCAAGCAGCCTTGGTTATTGTTCAGAGCAACAGAGAAGGCACTGCGGCTGTCTGAAAATGTAGAAGAAAAAAGTTAGGCTGAGGGTCTGACAGTAAGAGTTTTGACTCAAACAGTCACACACACAAATACACACACCTACACAAACCTACACAAACCTACACACACAACCACGCACACAAACACCCACACACTGATTATACTGTATCTTCACCACGGCACCTGGTAGTGGGTGGGGTATATTTGGCAGCAAGTGAACATTTTGTCCTCAAAGTTGATGTGTTAGAACAGGGGTTTGCAGATAGGCGCAAATCCTGGGGGGGACTCAGGGGATGTGTCCACCCTTTCCACAAAGTTTTACAGTAACGTGTTTTGACGGTACAATACAAGTAACACTACTTTAAAACACATTGTCAGACAATTTAATTGTTAAAGATTACAACCCCCCTCCCCTCACAATGGTTTGGTCCAAACTGTTTCTCCCGGCGATCGGCGTAGCTGCTGCTGCAGAGCCGTGTACACACAGAGGCAGGCGGACAAAGCGGTGGTGATCGGACGAAGTAAGTGTATTAAAACACAGAATGGTTTATAAGTTGTTTATCACTCCACTTGTTCAACAAGCACAACATGAAAAGTAAAATTTTAACTCCTGTGTTCTAAGTCTGCCGGCATGTTTTAATTAACACAGCACGCAGCTTATAGGGTGTTTATTTTTAAGCTAAAACGAAATTTGCACTGTATGTAGCACATCTTTTCATCTTAGTTTGTAACTAGAAAAGCACTCAGAGAGGGCAGACCTCCGCCAAGGTGATCTGGATCAGTCCCAAAATTTAATCGGTTCTTCCATATCCCATTTCCAACAATTCCTAAAAATTTCATCCAAATCCATTCAGAACTTTTCAAGTTATTTTGAACACAAACAAACAGACAGACAGACAGACAGATAAACGCCGGCAAAAACATAACCTCCTTGGCGGAGGTAATGAATCTGTGAATTGTCCAGAGTTTTTCTCAGCTGCTGGCTGCAAACAGCCTCTCCTCTCTGCCTGATGCAACAGACTGTGACAGTCAGAGAGAACAATGACTTACAGTTATTTTTTAATATAACTAGGCAAGACATTTGAAAAAGTATCAAAACAACACAGCAAAAATATAGCATTTAGTTTAATGTCCCCCCAAGAATTACTCTCTGAAATTTTACTGTTTATTGTCCCCCCCAACATTGAAGTGGGATTTTCGCCACTGGCGGCCTGCTGGCAAAACAAGGTCCACTCAATGATCTGAAAAACAACTTATATATGTATATATATTTATATTTTAAACAAACACAGCTGTGTCACAGACGGATGTGGGCACCTCAGGCATAGCTGTGTTGGAGACAGTTTCTACTGCCTGCAGCCTATCAGTGCAAGCTCCCACACCAGAGTAATATCACAGAGTGAAACAGCAACTTTATTTCTGCTTTTCAGGGATGATTTTTATGTTATGCATTTGATAAGCAGAAATCTGATTAATCAAAGTGCTTCCAATGGTGAAAAAGTTTAAACGCAGATGAAGAGGGACAGAAAATGTCCTTCTCTTTATGATATTATGATGATATGACATTTAGGCAAGGCCAGTGATTTTTTACCTTTTTTTGTCTCAGGCACACCAAAGCTCAAGCCTCAATTGCATCTTTCACATATTGCTACATTATCTGATCACTCTGAATATGTTTTTTCAATTCTAACCCAATAAAAACTGACAAATCGCTGCACTACTGATGAAATATTTGAACTAGATTCATCAAAGTTTCTCACCAAAAAGCAGTTTTTTTTTTTTATTTCTCTTGACTTCCCTTTTCATACATCATAATGACAGTTTATTTAAATTCACCCAACAGTCCTTCTCTGGGCTGATCTTATTATTCTGTTATATTATCTCAGCTTGTTAAGACAGAAAATTTAACCAGCCAAATTTTGTCCCAGATTTCATCGCTGTATTTTATTATTATTATTATTATTATTATTTTTCTTTTTTTTTGTCAAACAGGGCTAAGAGTGATCAAGCTCTTTTTTAAGCGGACAGTCAATGTGGTTTAATTTGATGCCCAACAGTCAATTTAACATACAGACATACCATATGTATGTTCATAAAAACAGAACACAGCATTCAAAATAGTATGTCGAAAAAACTGAGTTAAAACTGGCTGTAATTTTTCCTGTTAAAACTCTCTTTTCTGCTTTTGCCAAAACAGATGTAAAAATCTGATAAAATCAGCTTTTAAAAAATAAATACCTGTCAGTGTCATTTAAGGTAGATAAAACTGTCTTGAATTCTGTGCTTAGCTCATTTAAGTACTGTTAATTGCTTTTGAGTTGACTATTAACCAAAGTTAATTAAGTAATGTTTTATACACAGCTATACATATCTGTCCGTATATGTACCCTTTGAAATGCAAAAAGATTAAGGTCAAACATTGGCCCTCTGGTAAAACAGATGATGTCAGTTTGGTCCTCTTGGTGACCAAAGTTGCCCATCCCTGATCTTTGCTGTGAAGAATTACTGCAGCTCTGAAAGTTAAAGTGAAAGTGAACGGTGAGTAAAAGCAAGGTGTACCTAATAGAGTGGCCAGTGAGTGCATTTTCATAACCAGCTCAACTCTTCTTAGTTTAGTTTTTTATTAAAGCATACTTTTTGTTGTGCTGTTCTAACTTGGGCTTGCAACACGACTGATGGTATTCAAGTCTTAACCAATTTTGGAAAACATTCATAAAGAAAGTTTCAGCTGGTTTATTTATTTTACATTATACCCAGTCAAACCTACATATCTGACACAAGGAGCCTGCTCATATACAAGGTCACAGAAGAGTAAAGCCAACAATCAAAGGGGTTTTTATCCCCAAATGCTCTCTGACCCCCCAGAGGTCGGCAGTGTCTTCACATCGTGTTTATTTGGCTTAGCTAGCTACGGATCTTATCAGAACCAATGCAAAACAGGGCTACGTGCTTGGTACCATTCTCAATGTAAATTTTAAAGTCAAGGTGAAATAAACTGGTGCCACACAGAAATGCCCCATAATACCCCTCCATGGCACCTTCACTCTCTCAGTTTAGTAATGTGAAGGAATTTTCACTCACCACTTTCAAGCAAGGCTGTCTTTGTGGCTAAAATCTCCTCATTTATTGCTTTGAAGGTATAGTTGAAGAATTCCTCAATCCGTGACTTCTGCCTTTGCATCAGACAACAGCTACACGAAGTCAAGTCCAAGTGGCACACTTTGGAAGCTACACACACAAACATTTATAAATAAAATCATACATTTATGGCAAATAAACATTAATTGACTTCTTATTAGCAGAAGGTGGACTTGTCATTCAGCTATCTCTTACCGTAGTCAGTGAATGGTGGCTTGATTTGGGTGGGCCACTGAAAGTGAAAAGGTCTCATCTCCATTCCAAACACTGTATGGAGCACACAAAGCAAAACTATTCCTGGAGGAGGAAAAAGAAAAACAATTTTTTGAAGCTCTAGACGAGACAGTTTGTAGGGAAAAAAACACACATTACTGTTTTTTTGTGAGTTTCAGTGAAAGCCAACAGTGCGAGACGTAGTGTGACAGTATAGTCACACTAAGGGCCCTATGAGGAGCGTTGTCTTAGGTGTCTTTTACATACAAAGTTTGGAAGACGCAATTTGTGGGTGAAGTTGTGACATTGTTACAGTTTTTGCTTGCTTTAGCGTTGTTTCTCACTACACTAAACAACCAGCACTAGTTGGGGCTTTAGCTGTGGTCTTTCTTCCTGTTATCTGGCCTGTTGTTGCAGAGTGATACATAACCAGGTGATAACATTGTTTAGCTTGAAGCAATTCGGAATCACACTGAACCAAAAGAAAAGAAATAAAGATAATGCTGCATTTAGGCTGTCAGAATTCTGACTTTTTTCACAGAGTTAAAATAACTTTTAACCTTTTTTTGTCTTCTAGTGGCCCTAATCCTTTTCCACACACTTGCATATTGACCAGATGAGTGACCATATTCTGCACAGACATTACAGTGTTTCAGAAAGTATTTTAAATCATAATAGTATGATAGGTGTTAGGAACAAACACTGTGTTTTACGAAAGCAAAATTATCTAGTTAATATAGAATAATTAATTGCAGTGTTAATTTGAAGCTTACAATTATAATAAAGATACTCTAAGATAGTACATTTCTAACATTAAATCAAAGTGTTGACCATAAGCTGTGTTGTAAAGTGTTACAAATGATATTTAATTGTGGAGCAATTTTGTTGTTGTTCATGAGTAAAACAGGCCTCAGCGAGTGTATGTTGTAACACAACAATGTGTGCCAGTCTCTCTGGTGTGTCTATTAAATCATAGGTTCCCTGTGGGTCACAGACTTTAGACATCAGACCAGTTGTAGGTGGTTTAGGGCATCAGGTGGAAAATAGAAAAGGTTCCTGTGCTTTACACCTACACATTTTGTACTGGGCGTACAACAAGGCCCTAATATACTAAACCAGGGATAAGTAACCTTGATTTTTAAGAGAGCCACATTAATTGTTAGCCCCCTTGCCAGAGTGCCAAGTAATAATAATAATGATAATAAAATCCAATACACTATTTATCACAAATAATTTTTCCATCTTTTGCATGATTTTTCTTCATCAAATATGCAGAATCAAAGCCATTTTAAGTCTCTATTTCAACACAATAAAATAATATTTGCAAGTTGTCAAAGTACATTTTATTTACAATTATTCAGAAATGCATGGAACAATATTAAAGCATGGAGCCACCCTACCTTATATCAACAGTTCAGGTTGGTGGTGGTGTGATGGTGTTTGGGATATATTATTGGCACAGTCTTGGCCCTTAAGTACTAATTGAGCAGTGTTTAAGCACCACAACCTACAAGAGCATTGCACTGTCTGTCCCTTTGACTACATTGTACCGATCTTCTGATGGCCACAGGATGACATGCCATGTCACCAAGCTCAAAGTGGTTTCTTAAACATGACAATTAATTCACTGTAGTCAAGCGACCTTGACAGTCACCAGATCTCAATCCAGCTGAGCACTTTTGGGATGTTGTTTTAAAGCTATACTGATGTGGTTACACCAAAGCTCAATTCTTGAGACGTGAATAATTCAAACTATTCCTTAACTGTGGGTAAACATATTTTTTAATATTATGTAAATATTGTTTATTCTGTTCTTAGTCTCATGAATCAGGTGCAACTGAAGTTTGTTTTACTGTGTACAGTTGGTGTAGTCTGAATGATAAAGAAGAAATCTTGAATCATGAATGTCTGTCATATATATCTGCTGTAACTGCGTGAAGTGATCGTGTAGACATGGACCAAAATCTCTCAGTATGGTACCAGCATATATGCCACAAAGAATTAAGGCAGTTCTGAAGGAAAATGGGATGTACCAAATAAAGTGGCTACTTATTGTCAACTTTTATGTAAGGATTAGCAGTTATATTCAGCTTTATTTGTATCTGTAAAACCCTGACTAATTTCAATCTGCACCTAAAAAATTATAATGATTTAAGTAATCCAGTATAATTACTTGTAATGATTTGTTATTGCTGTGAATAAGAAGTGTAAATTTGATTTAAATCTGTGTTTAGATCATTGCATTTTGCCTTAATACTGGCATTTAAGTTAAAAAAAAAAAAAAAAAAAGGTTATTATTAATTATGTTCTGATGAAAGAAAAATGTGCCCTCTTTCTGTTAAATTACTAATAGTTTTAAATGTCTCACTAACTGTGTGTACATGGACTGGAGTATGTTGGTTATAACAAGTGTACTGGTTTAAACCATATTCAGAACACGGCTTTATAAGAAGCATATTAATTTCCCTTTATGCATGATTAATACTGGTATCCCAATTTCTGATTGCATCATTTTCTTTTAGCAGGTGCCTGTAAGTTGACTAATTACAGCAGAAACCTATAAACAAAACAAAACAAAACAAACAAACAAAAATACAACAACAAAAACACAGATAAGACTTTGAAACGCCACAGTATTCCCATATACTTATGTGCTCCAGGAAGCAAAAGCAGCCATATCCCAGTTTCTGAAATGAGAATTTGATTTTTACATGCCCCAGAACAAAAATGGAGTACTTGACAGCCATACTTAATTTGATTTTCTCAGCACCTAAGTTTCCCTCCCTTGCCCAGTATCTCAGATTTTACAGTTTTAGATTATCCTGGAGTAAAGGGATCCTGTTAAAATAAAACTGTCTCTCTCCCAAACATCAATACTCAGTCTCACCTCTCATGTTGAAGAAAGAAAATCGCGATGGATCAAATGGATTGGAGGTGCGATGACTGATCATGAGACAATTTTTTTGTGGATTTATATTTTTCTACAAGCTCCTCCCAGTCTCCCTCATTTTTTTTATTCCTCTTCTTTCCACATTGTTCCTCCTTCTTTTATTACTTGATCTCCAACCTATTTCATTTATAGTTCATTCAAACCAGTTTGTTTTTCTTCCATCGCTGGAGGCTCTCGCTTATCAAGTATCATACTCAGGTGGACACACTCTCCAGGGTTCTGTCAACGGTGCCTCCCTGGTGTCATGTGACACCTGAGGGAGAGCTCTGTGGAGTTCAGGCTTAACTTCTGCAGATAAAAGACACATTTTCACAGATGTGTTGTTGAATTAACTTTATGGTCAGCCAGGTATACAGAAACTGAGGTTGAATTCTCTGCTTTTCAAAACCTCACCACATATTTAAAAGTGATCACATTTGCCCCAAAGGAACATGCCACTTTTTTTTGTTTTCGTGTCTTGCCTGACTCCTGGGTCCATGACAAGCAGAAAGACACTGCTCTTTCAGCTGTGTGTGCAGTAACAAGGAAGACACAGGCAGAGATTGCCCACCGCTTATTAGCTCAAACACTGGGGGTCAATGAGTAGCGTTAGCTTGCCTCTGCCTACAACCATGAGATAAACTCTTCAGCAACTCTAAACGGTCCTGTGTGCTTGTTGTGACTTTTTTTTTTTTTTTTTTTACACCATTATGTTACATTGTCTATTTTTAGACTTAGATTAGCACTTCATGTAACTTTCAAAAGAAATACATATGAAGCTAAACTGTGGGATGCTTACTCAAACCACCGCAGATGTACTTGTAAGTAGGTCAAGAAAACAAAGCACAAAGATATTTGGGCCTTTTCCTCAATCATTCAAGAGATGGTGAATGGAGTCAGAGAGCGGAGGGAGTGTGTGTGGGTGTGTGTGAGTGTGTGTGTACTGTTGCTCTCCTTTTACATTCCTGCCTCAAACATTTTGATGACAAAAACCTCACTGATGTTTTTGACAAAACCTGGTGCTGATGTTACTCTAAGCTTCCTGCATAAACGGTTGCTGTTGTCAAAGATCTGCCGTTGAAACTTTTAAAAGCTCTCAAAAATGTCTCTTTTCTTCATCACATATCAGCACTGACTCGTCAGATTTGTCTCTCATTGTAAACTAAATGGGGAAATATTTTAACACAGCAGCTGCAACTAGAAGTGCTCTGAGAACACAAACCTCCACTATGGCATTTCCAACATTGTCAATAATGTGGGAGAACTGCCCTATTTCACACTGTTAACAAGTCCTCTAAACATTCTTGGATCCACATCCAGATATGAATCATCGCCAAAATCTTATCACTTCTTCTTTGTGCCATGATCAACATTCCCTGAAAATGTCACAGACAAAATGTCAGCACAAACTTAATCTCCTTGGGAGAGATAATGAAACAGTCACTGCAGTGGCCTGACATCCCAGGCAGACAATTCAATATACAGTATCTACGGGATATAGTATCTTTTTATAGTATGCCCTCCCCATAGTTGTGGGGAGGGCAGAACCTTTCTAAACCTTTCTTAAACACGTCTAGAAGGTGACTAGGTAAACATCCTATCAATCACATTCATTATGGGCCAATCAAATGATGAAGTAGGCGGGGGCTAGAATCAGGGGATGAAGCACATAGCCTGAGCTAGTGTATAAATCTAACTATTTATGAAACCTGTCTGGAATGGAGCAAAAGTATCTTTTCCATTAAAAACTATGGTATACTGCAGTTCTTCTTCCTCTTTTAAAGAAGAAATGTTGTCACATGCTGCTACCAGTAAAGCAGTTAGCATTCATGTAAATCTCTGTACAGGCAGCAATTGTTTAGGTCATGCTCATAGCTCCTTCCCTTTCTACTCAACGCTGATTGGTCAGGACCTCTGAAGGCCAAAGTCAGCCAATCCAGCTTAAGGTTTTGTGCAACGGATCTTCCTCATTACAGAAACTGAATCAGCCAGATCCAGCAGTACTTCAAGATTCTCACTGCAGAGCAAAGGTGAAAAAAATGTTCACATCAGGGATAGTGTTGTGTGCTACACACAGAACTTAATAGTGGATTTATGCTTTTTCAATCCACGTCCACATGCAGGCTGGTATTTTTGTCATGAACATGTTTCCATGTGTGTCTTGGCCTTTTGTACTCACAAAAATAACATTTTGGGTGAATGAAAATGTATTAGTTGAAAAATCAGCCAGAGTGAAAATTTTCAGAAACATGGTAATTGATAGTTTTAAACAACATATTTATGTGTCTTTGTCAACAGAGGCATTTGTGAAAACTATACTGCCTGGAAGGCATTTCTTTAATTATTTCTTTAATTGATGTGCTGTCATGGAGACTATCTGGTTGAATCAATAAATTTGGCCTTGCCCCCCCAAAAAGTTGAGTATTTTGGTGACAGACTTACTCACAGCCTGATTCAATGATGCAAACACACACAGCTGTCAGTCTTTACATGTAAACCTCAGCTTTATTACGACATATATTATGTGTTTAGAGACAATTTTTTGACTTGGCTTTACACAGACTTCAAAATGCTACAGATAATGTCACCCCGGAAAGATTTCATGTACCATTCAGCCCTTGTCAGAAGTCAAGAGTTTCAAATCTCTCAGCATTGACACTTAACTAACTTAATCAGTAGCATACAGCAGGAAGCCAGTGAAAGTGTTATAATGGCTGAGGTCGTCACAGAGGAAACATCCAATGGGCAAGTTGACGGCCACTTTGTCCCCGGCCTTCAGGTGGAGAGCCATAACAATGGTGGCACTATCCTCTTGGTCTTGCATGTTTTTCTCACTGGGTCCTGCCACCACCTGTCCGTTGATTAGCAGACTCGCACAGGCGGCCAAGGTGTTACCTGGAGAACCTGCGTCACTGTATACAGTGAGAGCAAGGCTGTAGACCCCAGAGCGGGGAACAGTGAAGACACCAGTGTCCACACTGTAGCCATCTCCCAGGTTGATGAAGACGTGTTTGTAAGGAATCAGCTTGTCGTCTCGGAAGGGACCGAAGCATTCAAGTTTCTCCTGATTGGTCAGGGCGACAGAGAAGGCGCTGCGGCTGGCTGCAGATACAGAGGAGAGAGGGTACATTTGAAGAACATTTGGGGGTGCAAATTTATTGTGCTCGAGTGAAAGTACAGTTTTTAATTACAAAATTTTACCGAAGTTCATGGAAAAAGGGACAGTTTGGGATTCTTGAAGTAGGATTGTAAGAGGTACTTAGATTAGCCGAAAAAGTAACTAACTGCAAATGTACTTTAATCACATAGTATTTTGAGTTTTGTGCAAAAAGGGCAACAGCTGGCGTGTGCTCAAAGTGTAATTTTTATTGGTATCTAATAAATGGTACATCATATTATCAAAAGTAATTACATTTGATTCAAATGATGCAGAGTAGCAAGAATTTTTCACAATATATATCATAATTAACAGAAAGCAAATAAATGTAAATTTTGAGAAAAGGCCTTTTCTCGTTGTTTTCCGAGCTATAAATCTCTGACACCCCCCCCCCCCCCCCCCCCAAAAAAGCAACAAATTCAATATAGACACAAGAAAAAAGTCATAGAATACAACAAACCTGCACATTAAATACTGAAACAATAAACCAAAAAGTGCAACAACAACTAAAAACCCTAAAACAAATACAAATATATATTGTTATTGGTATTTGGTTTGTTGGGTTTTGTATGTTGTAATTTTAAGAAATGTTTTCATGTTTTCCTATCTACTAATTTGCTTTACAGTGTATTTCCAATAATTATGTTTATAGAAAGGCAAATAACTGTATTTTTCATTTTGAATTTGAACTAACATTTTTATCTAATTAAAGTTAACAAAACATAATTCCTAAATGAAATAATTAAAATGCTACAGTGGGGATGTTTCACATGTTATCCACATTAACTCACCTCTGACATTGTTGAGGACTGTCTTTGTTTTTGTCAGTTCATTCTCCAGCTCGCTGAGGCTCATGTTAAAGAACTCCTTCATTCTGTGGATCTGCTGCTGCATCAGACAGCAGCCACACGATGCCTGATCCGTAACACACACTGAACACAAACACACACACACACACACACACACACAATGATTTAAAAAAATTTGAAGGTAAAAGATTAGAGTACATACAGACCCTGTCACTTAATGAAATAATATCTTGTCAATCTCTCACCATTTTCTGTATTTGAGGCTCCTCCACTTTGTCCAAAACTAGGCCAGTCAGCACGAATGGCAGCCTGGATAAGTGCTGCCTTCAGCAGATACACAAGTACAATAGCTGCAAGCAGAAAAACAAAGGCAGGATAAAATAAAGAAGACTTTGTGAAAAGCACATATATGTAATTCAGTTCTATTCAAAGAATGTTATTTACCAGTGAGGAACTTAATTAGTGGAAAAGCAGTAATGCAGTCAAAACATAAAGCAATGGATATAAATAAACAGCTGACAACAATCATGATCACGTCAGGATATCAGCTGCAATGTCAGCAGCAAACAAAGAGGTGTTTTCCTGATTCTGCTTTAAAAGTCTTGACATTAATTTGCTTGAACTGTTTCTTTGGTGGCGCAGCAGGTAGTGCACATGCCTCACAGCAAGGAGGTTGCCGATTCAATCTAAGTGTCAGTCAGGGCCTTTCTGTGTGGAGTTTGCATACGTGGGTTCTCTCCAGGCACTCCAGCTTCCTCCCACAGACCAAAAACATGCTTGTCATATTGACTGGTGACTCCAAATTGCCCTTAGGTGTGAATGTGAGCATGAATGGTGGTCTGTCTCTCTATGTGGCCCTGCAATTGGTTAGCAACAGGTTCAGGGTGTACCGCGCCAGCCCCCAATGTCAGCTAGGATAGGCTCCAGCCCCCCGCGACCCCAAAATGAATAAGAAGTATAAACAATAGATGGATGTTACTTTGGAAAATAAATGTAGTGACAGATTTTCATTCACCCACAAACTATAGAAAGCCTATTTTATCTCACACATAAGTTACCAGTTGCTTGAATGACACATTCTGGGGTGAATTCATTTTCACTTCGATGAAACAGTGAATATAGATATTTGTCTGTGGGATGATCATGAGGCTGGATTCAAACTACAGTCCTTAATGCTTATATCTACATTTTTTGTTTATGTGATTTTTTTTTTGTTTGTCTACTCAGAGCATGTTTTTAAATGTGGCATCTATCAGTCTTTACTGAAACCTTTGATACTCCTTGACAACCAAATTCCCAGCAGCTGATGTGCACCGTGGTGCAGCAGGTTCATGCTCATGCCTTTATAGACAGAAGGTTGCTGGTTTGAGTCAGTTGGGGTCTTTCTGTGAGGAATTTATCCTGTGGGTTTCCCCCCACAAACTAAAGCATTCTCATTCAGCTAGTTTGTAACTCTGAATATGTGTGTGAATAAATGACTGTCTGAATATGTCAGCCCTGTGATTGCCTGGGGACTGGGATAGGCTGCAGCCCCCAGCAACCCCAGAAAGGATAAATGGAAGAGACCATGGATAGATGGATGTTCTGCTCAAGAGCAGTTACGTGTCAGCTAAGCATTGAATTTTTGAAACTCATACATGTTTTCTTTAATTAATTCATAATTTAAAGTATATTTTAGTAAAAATCAGCAATGGCTTCTGAGAACAAATCATTCTCTAGAGAGTAAACAAAGCCCTTATCTTGAAGACTTCTCACCAGTATATAAATTTAAATTCTTTCATTTACATTTTTCAAGCATTACACTTAACTAACAAACGCCCCACGCTGCTCCACATACCATAAAGGCTACACTGAGTGTATAGTCACACACTGTTGGACATGCTAAATGTGAAAACAGAAAGATTTTTTATATATATCATTCTATCATCAGAGCAACTGTGCATTACAGATGTGAAGAAATTTGTGCACGCACATTCTGACGTGTTTTTTTTAGTTAGTTAGTTTCTCTTCATTGGCTGCAGCAGTCTTGCTGATTTTAGTCCAACATTTGTGTTTTATTTGCAGATTTTTTAACCCAAAATAATTGTATGACACTCTGCTAATGGCAGACAAAGCTCTATAGAACTAAGTTACATGGAAAAGATCTGACATTAAAATTAAAGTGGACAGCATCTGATTGCAAATTTCAGATTTCTCCTGACTTTTGCTTAAGCATACACACGGACAAATAACACTGTTCTGTAAACAAATGTAGTACAAAAGACAATTAGAAAACCGTTTTATGCTTTGTCACTCTCTGCAGAACAGCTTGATGCATAAACTCCTCTAACTTCTCATTTATGTATTAGGTTAAAAGCTTAGAGTCTATTTTCTTTCACTTATTTAAGGTGAGCCTGTTGGACAAGTGAATGGGCCAAGGTGCATAAAGCCCCCCCTCATTGTCACTGCTTGTTGATCTCTTGTAGATGTTGACAGTTGTTCCCCCTTTTGTTTAAAACATTATTTTAAATTTAAAACTTTTCCCAGCCCTTTCCGAGATCTAACCCTAGACAGGCAAACATTGGAGGAAAAAAAATAAACAAACTATATATTAATATGAATTAAAAATAACAATTAATACTTGATTTGAAATGACATTGAAAACATAAAGTGAAAACCAAATAGAAATAGAATAGAACAAAAATCCCAACATGTTTTAATCCTTGCAAAGCCATCAAGTCTGGAATAAATAAAATGTTTAGAAATAATCTTTTCTTGAACAGCCTGTGAATAAATGAATGCTTCTGCCTTTAAATAGATATGTCTCACCTCTCATAGCGATGCTGGAGACTGACGACAGCTTCAGGAGTTCAGGAGGAGTGATCGACTGTTGTAGGGTCACACCTGTATATATACGTTTCACATTGATCCCACTCTTCTCACTTGAAGCAGCTCCTCCCTGGTTACCCTACAGATCACCTTTTCTTTCGCTCTACCTACATATGTATAGCTTTGTACATTTTCTCTATTATCAGGGGTTTCCCTCACACACACACATAATCACGGTCCCTCATGGGCTTTGTGTTGTAGATGTAGGTCAGGTATCAGCTGTCCTCTGAGGCCGATTGTCCACCTGTTTCTGAGTTCCCATCGACACATAAAGGGTATTATCTGTCAAATGTAGAGGACATGCTTTATTGTTCATCAAACATGAAGAACTAAAAAATTAGTTTTAAGCTGCTGTCAGGATTATTTTCAGTCTGCCCTTAAAAAGAGTTTGAAGCCCTTTGGAGTGTTGTACATGTCTGCTCCATGTCATAGAGTCCTTCTATAAGCAAGATAAGAAGTCCATAGCATCAGGACTTCTCCCACACTCCTCTTTACAGCACCTCATCATGGCCAGAGCAGGGCTGAACTGACCAATTTCCACTGAGCTGACCTGTCAACCAATCAGCGTGGACTTGGCCCACATGGAGAGGGGAACCTCAAAGGGGCAGGAGCTCTAACAGAGCATCTCAGACAGACTGAGCATACGGCTGGATCAGGAGTACTCTGTTCATGAAAACTATTAAGTTTTATGGGCATAAGTCATTGGGAGTATACTCTAGCAGTCATCAAAACTGAATATGAACCTGAGTTAAGGCAAAATATGGAATTTTTAAAGCTGCATTCACACTGAGATCACTACTGTGATTGCGTTGCCCACCCAAGTCACATCGCCTGTCCATTAATAGCTCATTTGGTCACCATTGTGTCGCTCAGTGATGTCACGCCCACTCGAGTTTCATCCCGCGATCCTATTATATCACATAATAGGATGTATTAGCTGACATTATTCCAACTGTATCCTTTTTACTCGACTACCAACCACAAAACGCTGCAGCTGATGGCCCTGCAGCAGCACCGTCTGTCAGCTGCACCTCGAGTAGGGAGCTCTCTGCGGTCCAGTCTAGGTCTGTTCTGTCTGTTCTCACACAGACATGGATTGTCCCTCTGTGAACTGGAATAAAAACAGTCTGTCATGAGTGTTGTCACACAGCCAGCATGATTGGCTGTCGCAACGAAGCCACACGCAACGTCGCCTTAAAAGTAAAAATTTCTCAACATAGGCGATAGAACGCCGCGACCAGGTTGCGTGTCGAGAACAAGTCTGTCGCATTGTGGGAGGGTTTGCCCCACCCCATCATGGCTGTACATTGACTTTGTATGGATAGTGGTCACCCAGGTCGCCCAAGTCACGTTTGGTGTGAATGTGGCTTAAGGCTCCATTCTACACACAAGCTCAGTTTGCCCTGATAGGCTCTGATCAGCTTTGCCGATTGGTCATCATCATGTTGTCAACAACTCTGCAACTCTTTTCCCTTCTTTACAGCACCAGTAGCTAAAATGGACCTACCTTTGTTTGGTGATAGTTGAAGCCAATTGGCACAAAGTAGCAAGCCCAGTTCATAGCACAATCAGTACATGAATGCAGAACCATTGACATGTCACAGAGCAGCACTGAACTGACCAAACATCGCTAGTGTATAGAGGTGGACATCTCTCTATCAACTATGCCCACTCCATGTATTTGTACATATAAACATACTGATTTACTGTGAATTCCTGATTAGGCTGAGGCAACAGTAACACACTGAACAGACTTCTAAAAGACAATATTTTTAAGAATTCCCTCACTTATTTTTGTGTTGCAAAACTTCAACTTAAATGTCTGTTTTCATGACTAATTACATGGGTGTAATCACGTAACTTCAAGCCATAGAGGTCTCCATGTGGATTTATTGTTCCTCAAGTCAGACTTTAAAACTGTAAGTTAAGAAAGATATGTTTCTCTGAAAATCCAGCAGCACTTATGTTGTCTCTCTAATTTGGCCAACTTTTCCCAAACAGGACAAGAAGGCCTGATGCCACTGTGTGTAAGCTGATAGTGCTATTGTTCTCCTTTGAAAAGCCTCCTATTACAGTATAGTTTACTCCCACAAAAAGGGGCTTACAAAGATTTGTTAAAAGAATTAAAAAGTGTTTGCTTCAAGAGTGAGGAAGTGAAAACTTTCGTCAAACTAAGTTGTGATTTTTCAGCATTAGGAAAAAATATAACATAAATTAAGGTAAAAAAAAAAAAAAAAAAAGGCTTTTTAAAGTCCACCCGGAAATACTAAAGATACTACAGATAAAACATGAATGGATGAGGAGGTTAAAGCATTCAGGTCAGGGAGGTGTTTGGATCAAAGATAAGATCAGTATGAATTATACTCTAGTTACAAAATAAAAACACAACATTTTGATTTCCTTGAAGCACCCCTAGGATCTACATAAAAGTGATTCAATGCTGACAACAAATAAATTGTTCCATTATCCCGAATTACATGCAAAGCTGTGTAAACAAGCTGATACTTTCGAGTGAGTACAAAAGTACTGTTAAATCATCATCTTCCATAATATACAGTAAGACTTGTGGCTTGTGTAGGAATTCAGTCTGGAAGTTTATTGTGCCGGCCACAGGTCTTAGAGTTCACCTGCAAAATCATTAAACAAAGAACCATTATGCCTCAAAATCTTGGTCGCCAGAGCTGGAAAAGACTTGGGAAGCCAAAGAATCATACCATCAGATATCAGATATGGCTTATTGGTGTAGTATATATATTTATTTGATTCATAACTGAAACACAACTCTGATTAGATCTGCATCCATAGCTTTGTCAATAAGACCATATCATGTGGCAATCTGTAAAATCAGCAGAGAAATCATCAGACTGTTCCTTAAAGTTTCTTTTTTCCCCAGCTTTCTTTTTCTCTCAAAAGATTCATCTGTCACCTTATATCCTCATTGTATCGAACAGCACTGACAGCAAGAACTGTATTTTATTCTGACAATGGCTGTTTAGCAAGCTCAAGCTATGCAGCAGCACACCTCAACTACTGCTCGTCATGTTTAGTTTATCTGATTGCTCTGTCATGACTGTGACAGCACGTTTATGCATTCACCTTCAAAGTTCTTTTTAGAAAGGTTTAACCCTTCCCTAAAACTTTGTAATAGATACTACAGATGTAATAGAGCAATGTGTATATCGCATGTAAATACCTAAAGAGGTATGTCTGGCATGTCAGGTACTGTACTGTACAGGCTAATTGGTGTCTTTTAGCTGTAGACTGGTAGGTTAACTTGTATTGTAAAGCCATATATTTACCATGGGGCCAGCACCATGACATGTAATGCCTGCCCTTCAGCTAACCTTAGGTGAACCTCAGGTCATAGTCCACCCCCTCCTCTACAGCCAACAGGAGAAAAAAAGCAGCACCATGACACACAAACATAAATGTATTTAAACATGCTTCAAGTTTATATTTCAGCATATGCATGACATGTTTGTAAGACATGAAACTTAAAAGCAAAGCCAGTAACATGAGGTGTACCAAATATTGTAGGACTATGTAGCAAACCCCTTTGAAAAGTCTGACACAAAAGGCTAAGTCCTCTTGGACTGTGGTCTCCCCTCCTTGCAGGGACTGCAGGGGTATACTTTAGCTGCATTTTCACAAAGCAGTCTGGTTCAGTTTGACTCAGTACGGCACACATTTACTGGTGTGTCGGATAAGGAGAAAAGGTAAATATCCAAATAACCAACTTGTGCCATCCCACTTTTGTCACTTCTCTGAAGGGATGCCTAGAGTACCAAACCGACCCTAAAAGATGGAGGTAAAAGCACTGCACTCTGTCAATTGGTCACAAAAATCAACAATTCTGATGCAACAGCAGCAAAAATGAATACACAAACATTTCTATGTTAAAATAACCTGTGAATGAAAGTGATTTGTTCTGTTTCTGTAAAGAATGTACACACAAAATAATGCTCCTCAGGGTACTGGAGTGTTGGAGGTCCTCCATTGCTGCTCTTTGTATACAATCATGCACTACTGCAAACCGCTGCATGGTGTCGCGCCACTGTGACATCACACATTATGCAGCTGGTGAAACCCTCTCCTCCCCGCTCACATCCCTACCCTCAAGTAATGGTACAGCTAGCAGTGGAAACGCAACTGTGGCCATTCCCCAAAGATACTTTATGTTGAAAGAAGAAAACTGCAGTGTTAAGATAAAAGACATCCTCCATTTGTGTCATCAGGTCATCTTTTAAGCTGGTGATTTTGGGGTGAGGAAGTTAAAAACTGTTGAAATATCTATGCATCCACTATCTTACCGTAAATTCTCGACTTTAAAACACACTTTTTTGTTTTTAAAGAAGCTCTAATTTTTCTGGTGCGTATTATACATGAGTACAAGCAAAATACTTAAAATATTTAGTCTCGCCAACATTGCGACTGCGACACATCTGATACAAAAAGTTGAAATATTCTCTTTCTCTGCAAAACATTCCCATCAAATTTGCATAATTCTTATTAAAGTGACTGTTAAACTGTTCTCATCAAATATTTTGGGTCTTAATTAGTTTAACTTTGTGTAATCATTGCTTAACTCTCAAGTGCTACCACTCACTGGCAAACACAGAGCGCTGCCATCTTGTGAGCAAAATAGCTGCGCTGTGATTGGTCAAAGACATCAGCATGTTGATAGCTACTCTCTGATTGGTTGGTACACTACGACTGAGCATGCTTGGGCAGAATCGAGTAATTGTGCATGCGTGAAGCAAAAGGTGTTTCTGCATCCGTTTGAAAGAGAAAATCATGTACTTGTTGTGAAAATACTGAAATTTCGCTGATTAAAAATTTTAATAAAGGTAATTTTTGAGTTGTCTGGGAGGGTAAGGTTTGGGTAAAATTTGGGTGCGTATTATATTCAAGAGCAGTGTTTTTCAGGCAAAAATTGTGAAAATATGGGGTGCGTGTTATAATCGAGTGCGTGTTAAAGTCGAGAAATTACAGTATATCCTTTTTCCCTTTTGGGTCAGTGGGGGCAGGAACGTATTCCACATGACCAGCTGTACACGGGCTGAAATGTTGAGACAGACAACCATTCAAACACACTCATGCCTAAGGGCAATTTAGAGTCAATAATTAACATAATTAGCATATTTTTTTATCTGTGGGAGGAGACCAGGGTTCTCAGAGAAAACCCACGCATGCACAGGGAGAACATTACTCTACACAGGAAGGCACTGACTGACAAGAGTCAAACTAGCAACTTTATTACTGTTAAGCATGAGCCCTTGTTTTGTATATGAACCATATAATTGCAATGTGAGAAAAGAGGCTTTGACAAAGTGTGTTTGCTTTCATTTATTTGCACAAATATTATCTGATTATTTTCATCAATCTGGACCGGGCAAAGCTGACATTATAAAACCAAGACATCCTTGAAGATTTTTAAGGGTTTTATGTTAAAACACCTCTTAAGTTATATACAATTCAGTCCAATGGGCAAATGGTCACCTCTGCACCTACTCCTGCCCAGAACCTGAACCCTGGGTACAGTGGACCCATGAACTGGGTTTGGTGTCTGTGGATCAGATCAGCCTGGTTGTGTGCGATTCGATAAAAAGCCAGAATCCCTGCATGCTGGTCCAGATAGATACTGATTCTTTTGGCCTTAGGTGTGCCCAAGAGTTTCTCCTTTCCATCGTGCCAGAAAGAGAAGCCGGTGCCAGACCAGTACAAGCTCCAGGACTGATTATTGTGGCCTAAACGGCTTCTGTCATCAGAACCTTTACGCTCCATCTCTTTGTAAGCCACGCCAATGGTGATCTGTGTGAAGAAATAAAAGATATATTTTTCGGAATGGGAGAAACATTTTTCATTATTGCTAAAGATATGTAAAGGTATATAAGTAAACAGTTTGTGCTACTAAACTGATCAATTAACACAGAGTGGACAAAGAAGCTGTTAAAAATGCTACAGCTCTGCACAATCTCAGTCAACATTAGCATGAAAAACTCCATCAATGATTAGCAAAAGAATTCTAAAATAATTCTCGCAGTACAAGTCTTAATATGGTCAAGTGCCTCAATTTTTATACCGTTTTAACTGAAACAGGAAACTTTTTCAATAGCAAGTTAACAAAACTCAGGAGATATATGAACCACTAAATCAGTTGCAGGCAGTCTCTGTGATTTTTGCACAGACATATGTTGTTAGCAAAATCTTGTGCTTGTTTTTGTAAGGGTAATGTGGTTTTGTAGCACTTGAAAATACATTTTTACACATACAATCTCTTACAATTTTGTAATATTGTGATATCATTGATTTTTCCTCATTGCCAGAGGTCCAAAATTTGGAATATGTATGTACATTCCTCTGAAATGTTACAATTCTTGATGTTGTCATGACTGCTTTTGTTACACTTTCTTAAATGCTATTCATTTTTGTGATATTTTAAGCTATATCATAACAGATTTTTTCACTGTCACTTAGTCGTCATTGTTGTTATTTTCCTTTTTTTAACACAGGTTTAAATACAGAGATTGTTGTCAAAGCAGAGACAAAAATTAAGCTGCAGACTAATTTGACTCAATTTACCCTTGTTTTCTATAGACATCATCATGGCATCTTCACTGTGACATGTTTTGCCCACAACAATAATGAGGTAAAAATCTGATATTCTGAAAACGTTAATCTGAGTAACAGAACCCAGACCCAAATCAAAACTTCCCCACCCAGCCTGAGCAGTTACCTTCTGACCAGTCCACTCCACCTCCCAGTAGTACGGGCTCCCAGCGAGGGGCTCTTGGCAGAGAACTTGTCTCCAGAAATCAAAGCGCTCGGGGTGGTCCGGTGGGTTGAAGTTCTCGGCCTTAAGTGTGGCCTTGTGACCACTATCTGACAGCAGCACGTGGCGATATGCCGTGTTAGGGTCCATGGTGGGCTCAAAAGTAACTAGGGAAAAGGATACATTTCAGTCTATAAATACCTGTTCGGACTCCAATGAGACTTTAGATATTTTCCTTTAGTCTGTTTTTTAATGTGTAAAGAAATGTTGGACTTACATTTCAACAGTTCCCCCCTGGTCTTTGGATCTGGATTGGCAAGTCCTAATTTAGTTGGTGGAGGTGCTGTAAGTAAATAAACAAAAGTAATTTACTGAATCAGGGATCAAAACTTTAAGCATCAACAACCTGTTGATCACAATTCACCAGTTCATCATCTTAAAACTTTAACTCATGGTGGTCAGGAAAAAAGTAAAATCATTTAACATCAATATTTTTCTAAAAATCTCAGCAAACAAATGTTTTTATTTTATTTTATTTTATTTTTTTTGAACCATTTTTTCCCTTTTACCTTATATATTCTACAAACATTGTGGGTGTAGGTTGCTGTAATGCATGCAGACCAAGAGATCACTTTTATGCTAACTTAATTGATTTTTCTTGGTGGGTATTTGCAGTCAGTAATGAGTTTACCACTGATAAAGAGGATCAAGACTGTGTTAAAACACTTAAACATAAACAGGACAGGAAATCACACAAGGGACGAGCCTATGCTTTGTCTGCAGACAGTAACAGAATAAAAACAAATTAAAATGTGTTTCCCAGAAGTTTAATGTCAAAATCTAAAATTTCAAGTCTGACTTCAAAAGGTGTACATTTTTCTGTCAATTTTTACATTTCATAAAAATTAATTGTCAGGCAGGAATGATTAATGTTGTTTTATATTTTAAAAATAATCCAATGATTCATCTGATTAAAGAGACAATATTCCACTTAATTTTTAGTCTTATATTAAAGAAAATACACTTTTTAATTGGCTAAACACAAAAATGTGTCTAAGACCTGTCTCCACCCCCTTCCCACACACACACACAAATCATAGTCCTCTTCTCCCTTTTCGCCTATCGGAAAATGCATCCTCAGCCTTTTCTCTTTTTTTTTTTTTTGTAACTCTCCTAATGTCCTCAGGGGTCTGCCACCACCCACAGATGAGAGGCAGCCCAGAGCCAAGTCTTTGCCAACAGCCCAGTCCAGTAGAAGGGACATATCTGAGCATATTTGTGCAGCCACAGTAAACATTAGAGCACTGATTTGGAAAGCTGAAATCAACTTCTTACAAGGGGGCATAATCAGACACAGCTCATGAGGACTTACATTAAAACCACCCTGTTCTGAGCAGGGCTGAAACAGAGGGGTTCATAAGCATGGCAAAATCTAATATCTGAGTGTAACTTCAGGCTAGGTTCATTTAGTGGTTTTGTCTTTCCTTCTAGTAGACTTATAAGCCTTTCAGTGGTTTCTACTTATTGCATGCGATAATATTTTTCTGTGTTTTACTAATTTCATTCAAATGAAGTCAAAGTAAAAATAACCTTGTCAAACTGAGTGGTTTGAATGGTCAACATATCTTGTATTAAACAGTTTGTCAGCCTGTTATTGTATAAATGTACGTATATAAACTTTTTAAGTTCTGTTTGCAGAAAGAATCAGGATTTTCTTTTCATCAGAAGCCGTACGTTTGCTGCAGTCCGTCTTAAGATTAGGGTTGTCCTTACCTTGAGGTGGAGGAGGAGCTGAAGCTTTATGTTTAGGGAGGGCGAGAGAAGAAACAGAAGAACTTTTTAAACCAATTAAAAACTCGATTACATCAGTTTGACCATCTGTAGCAGTCTTTTAATGACCCATAACAGGTCTTTTTCTTACCATGAAGACTTGCAGGGCGTGGAGACTGAGATCTGGATGAAGACCCAGTCTGAGCTGAGGAGAGGAAAAGGACTGATAAGCTCAGACTGGCTGGTATATCAAGTTTTAAAGATAGACTCAAACATATACAGGTATAAATAAAGATTATAAGCTGGGGATTGTTATATTAAATTATTTTTAAGGATCATTTCTATGAGTTGTGAAAATGGAGAGATAATTATACACGTTTAATACAATGCCAGTTTGGCCTACTTTTATATTTCACCACAAAACATTTCACTTAATATACTAAAGTTCATAAACTTTCTGATACTACCAGTAATTAAAACAGTTGATGTTTATTTAATCCATCAGAAGTCTGAGTTCCTCTTAACTCAGACTTCTTCTTGACTCAGACAACACTGAGGTTAGTGTGCTTGCCTCTCCTGACACCTCAGGAACAGCTTTTGTCATCTTTTTTCTCAGCTTGAAGTGCAGAGTAACCGCTCTAGAATTTTATGCTCCCAAAATGCTGGCCTGCTCGTGGTACCGTCAGTCTCTAAATGTAGTGTGGGAGGTAGAGCCTTCAGTTATCAATGCATATATATATATAAAACTTTTACTTAGTACTGGCTTAGACCAGTCCATAGTTAAACTACAACAGGCTTAGACTGCTGTAGGAGTTGGCACAATGAGCTTGTCCGTCTCTCTCACCAACACCCTACCACCCTACTCTCTCTCTCTTTCTTTCTCTCACTCTCTCTTTTAATCCCTCTCTTGTTTTGCTCATCTCTCTTTTTCATTATGTGGGCTTACACCAACAATTCAGATTCTCTGAATTGTTGGTGTGGACAGTCTTCTGCTGTGGACATACATACTACATTTGCTAGTAGCTGCCCTATTTTAGCCCCATTCCATTATGTTAGTTACTTGGAGTAACTTCAGAATAAACCGTCTATTAAAACACAATAGTATCACACTTGTACTACTGTAACCATGACTGCCAACAAGAATGACCATCATAGTAGCTGCTAATGTTAATATTAGAAACATGTCTCTAACCATGTTTATGATTGTTAATACACCATAAAAACTACACTTATAACCATATGAAGAGGAGGGCCACAGTAACTGTTGCAAATGTGGCAAAGTGCTGTACCCAAGGTAAATTCATTTTGGGTCTGTATGTACATTTTTTTTTTAAAGAAATTTAAATTAATCAATAAAATAAAAGCTAAATTAACCAAAAGAAGATAAAGAGGAGGATGGCATTGGCCTAGCCTTTTGTAAAATGTCTTCAGATACCATTTGTTATGATTGGGCACTCCCCAAATTAGGGATTGATTGACTGATTGATTTATTTCTCATCATTCTGAAACACATTGGAATTATTATTATTATTATTAGTTACTTTAAAACATAAATAAAACAAAAATGTAAGTAAATCCACAAAAGAATACTGTAAAATAATAACAACAACAGTCATATTACACACAATTACATACAGTATTTACATACAGTATTTATCTACATACATATACACCTACATAAAAATACATACACATATACACATGCATGCATATATGTACCCATCTACACACATATGCCCCAAATAATGCTACATACAGTTGATTATCCATGTTTGAAAAGGAGTAGAAAGAAGAATAGCTTATAGACCAACTTGACTTTGGAGTTGTAGATTTGACAGCCTCCATGTGAAATGTGACCATTTTTAATACAATTTGGACAGTATGTTTGAGTTGTCACAATTTTGGTGATTAAATATTTTAAAAAGTGGTGAAAAATGGGTGTCTATGACTTTTTTTGCCTGCAGTTTAATCTTCGCAAAGATTATATTGAAGTCTGCAATTCTGATATTGTGAAAAACATCTTTTTTTTCTTTTCAAAGAAAAAATAGACTTTGAGCTAAAATATTCAGCCAAAACATGTTGATATGATTTGTCATCCATGTCTCCCAGCCCTACAAACAATTTCACTCAAGGTAGCAGTTTTTCCGTCAAAAGAAAATCTTATCAAAAATATGATGCTTTGTAAAGACTCTAAAATAACTTACCCAGGGGTCGTGGAGGGGGTAGAGGTGGAGGGTCTGTCATCATTTCATATACTAGGAAGAACAGAAATGAGTTGTTGGAAATGTATTTTTAGCCCAAACAAAATGTGCATCTCTTTTTGTTCTGCCATTTTAAGTTTCCATTTTAGGTTGGCGCACCTGGGCTTTTTGTCGTGGGCTGACTGTTGTTAACATCTGCAGTGGCACCTTCAGCTGCTGCCGCCTCAGTGCCATTTGTTGTTAAGGTCATGGGATCCTGATTTACTGCAAAAATACAAATAAAAATTGACTGATGAAAGAAGAAAGGAGAAAAGATGAGAAGGAGAATGCAGAGAGGAAAAAAGAAAGAAGAAGAAAAAGCATAAAAAAGAAAGAAAAGGAAAAACAGATAGATTAAAACTGACGTATTGTGCAGATCTTAGCCAGGCTTGCTCTGCATTGCTCCTGTATTGTCTCTTGTAGTTCTTTCAGGACTGAGCGGATGGAGGACACCTCTGCACTCTCCTGACTCAAGTTCACCTCTCCTGGGCCTTCAGTCTGACCCAGTGGCTCCATGGTGAAGAAATTCTTGAGATATAAAAAAAGAGATGCACAATAGTGGATTGTTGAGAAAAAAATACATCTTATTGTTTTTAAATATAAGTCAATACCTATACATATATTTTTTTATTGTAAAGAGCTCCTCTCCTGAAGTATAATGGAACAGTTGGATTTAATAACAAAATATTTAATGACAATAATTGTTGCCTGACAATGTGAAGTAAATCAACATTTTTTGACTGATTATATGAGCAAATAGACATTTTTTTGTGTTTGTACAAAGTTGTGATGTGTGTTGTGGAAGAGGCTAAAAAAGGTGGCAGAAATTTATCTCATACGAGGGCTGATTCATGAGTCGTGAGCCTCATATTTAAGGGTTTGACTTTTGGTAGACATATTGCATTATTTTTCAACATAATCCCCTTCAGTAGCTATACAATTTTGCCAGTGATGTTTAAGGGCCTCAATGCCACTTTTAAAGAAGTCCTTTTCTTGACCATTCAGGAAGTCCTCCACTGCATATATGACGTCATCATCTGACTGAAAGTGGGTACCAGAAATGGCCTTTTTCAATTTTGGAAATAGATGAAAGTCTGATGGAGCGAGATCAGGTGAATGAGGCAGATGCTCAATCAATTCAAAGCCACAATCTTTAATGGCAGCCATGGCAATGACAGACTTGTGAACAGGGGCATTTTGTCCATTTTGCAAAAGTCACTTGCCTTGTAAACAAGGCAAGTCACTTGCTACCTCTTCAACATAAACTGACCAAATGACACCAGTCTTTGGGTACACAGCCTTAAATAGTCAGGGAATAGCAGAGCTGAAAAAGGACATCCCTGCTTATCTTCTTCAATACAAGGCTCTGACTTATCAATCAGCCCTCGTAGTAGCTTATGGTAAATTCACAGCACACAGTTCTGGACCATCTATTAAAACCCCAATTTTCATCTTAATATTTTTGATTTATCTACAAAAATCTTCAACAGTAACTACCTTCAAGAAGCAGATGTGGTCCTGCATGCCAGCCATCCTGTTCAGCTCCTCACTCTTCCAGCGCAGCTGTGCTACCTGCTGCTCCAGTCTGTTGATCTGTCCCTCTACCTGGCTGCCCAAAGAGGCCTCATGGGTGCTGATGAGCTCACCAACCTGGATTCCTGTTTGATTCACACTCTTGACGAGCCCAGAAAACGAGTCTGTGCTCTCTTGCTCTAGAGCTTGAACTAAGGCCTGAGATTGCAGCAGAAGGAGAACAAAGGAAAATGTGAGAGTAGAGTAACAAGGGGATGAAAATTACATAAATGTGTTTATTTAAGGTTGAATATGCAGCCTTTTATTGCACTGTCAACTTAAATCAAAAAGCATTGATCATATGTTATGCTTTAGTGATATTACCACAATAAGTTTGAACCATTTTGAAAGCCAGTGAATACTTAAATGTCATAGTTTTAGCAGTCAGTGTCTTTTTGTGGCAGTGGTCATGACAGAGCTACCACGCTGACATGTTTATTGTTGCTTTGGAAACACTGAATGTTACATCAAAGACTGCCACATAAGGAAGACAGAGTTGCTTAAAGGTTTTTGTTGCTGACATGTCGCATGGACCGTGATTGCTCTTTGCTGGTGGCTGTGCATTGTGTTGTTCAAGCTCCCGATTTAACATGTGACTCAGTCTTTCTCATCCAGACCTCCATAATGGTGTGACAAAACTAGACATTTGTGAGTCAGTAAATTATGTTTTTCACCTTGTGTTGGCGGGCAGTATGTGGGAGCATGTTAAGCTGCTTTTCGGTGTCCTGAATTCTTTTCTGCACATCAGACTGCATCTGGACAAGCTCTTTCTGGACACACAAAGACATCATGCATGTGTTAGCATATAAAAAAGGACAGGCATCTCATACCTTTACCTACACACTTTGGCAGCATTCAAGTTTGATGTTTTTGACTGAGATCCAAATCAAAGCACAACTAATCAACTTTTTAAGATTTGGGCTACCTTCTCATGTGGTTCAATCAAGTTCAAGCACAAGTCTGTCAGAGGCCATATTTTAAAAGCAAGATGAACAGATGAAAGAAAAACATCTTTAGCATTGAGGCGTGCAGTATGAATGCAGCCTTTAAAGTGTTTATTGCCCTTGACTGAGCAAAGTTACAAAATGTTCTTCCTGGAAAATCCCTCCAACAAGACAAAGTTGATCAGGGGATACACAGTAAAGGCAGCTGTCTTACAAGTACTGCAAGTTAAGCCACATTTTGGAAATGCTGCACCAATGAAAACAGTTTGTGATTCACCTGCCTCGGCTTCATTGTATGGGGCAAGAACAACATAAGAGGAAACTAGAACAATAGAGGAGCACTGACAACACAAACCTGGTGATGTTGGTATTGTCAAGAGTAAGTTTCAACAACTTAAATTAGGCCAGTGACAACAAATGTGGGATATGACTTGCTAAAAAATGTCTAAGATAATATTTGCTCTGACTAGAATGACTTTAAATTGGACAAAATTGGACTCTTGGGTGGGCTAGCAGACAATCAAAATCCAATAAATATGAGAAGCATAAAGACAAATGATGTTGGCTGAATTGAAACAACAAAGACACCCCTCTCCTCCCTCCAAAGTAGCCATGGTAACAACTTCTAGACTTAACATAATATGTAGCAAACCAAAGGAGCCAGCATTAAATTGTAATGCATTCAATGTCAGCTCAGGAAACAACAGTCATGCTTGGTAGCCAAGATGTGCATGTAAAAAAAAAAACACAACAACAACCAAAAATATAACAGCAAAAAATAAAAACCCACGGCTAATCAAAAAATACAGCAAACACAACAACAAATAAAAATTCACATAAAAGCATAAAACAAACAAATCAGAAAACACATCAACCATAAAGTCTATGACAAATAAACAATCAAAATAGCAAGAACAAGTCAGGAAATACAACAACTAATCAAAAACACAGAAAATAAAACACAAAAACAAATTTAAAAAAAAAACACAACAAATCACAAAACACAACAACTAATCGAATAATAGGGAAAATCATGAACACAACTAAATCAGAAAACACAATGACAAATCACAAAATACAACAACAAATAACAAAACAATGTAGAGTAAGAAAACAAAAACAAAAAAAGACAACAGCTCTGAAGTTAATGTCTTGTTTTGTGGTTTGTTGTAAGTTTTAATTATGTCTTGTGATTTGTTGTTGTATTTTTTGTTTTCTTGTAGTGTTTTTGATTGGTCATTGATTTTATTTTTCTAATTTGTACTGTTAATTGTTTTTTTTAGGCTCTGATTAGTCGCTTTTTATGTGCATTTTTGTTTTTTATTGTTCAGCTTTTTCTGGTTCTGTTTTCTTAATTATTTTGTGTTTTGCACCTCCGGGCCACAAGGCAAGTAAAACATGATCTTTGACTGTTTAGCAATATATTATTTTCAAGTGAGAGAAAACACTTCTACCTTAAACAATAGAATAAAAATAATAACTCTTTTCTACTACAAATGACTTATGATCGTGTTGAATTTTCATTAACTGAAACTGAACTGAAATGGGGGCAAATAGCTCTGTGTTGTCCTTAAAGCTGCAGTATGAAATTCATTTTTGTGTCAGTGTCCCAAAAAATTTGAGTACATGTTAACATCTTATTACTGAGAGATCACTGGACATCTGTGCCCCCTCCTTGCTCTGTATTGAATCTCTAGAAGATCTAGCAAGGGACACCCACTTTTGGCCAATCAGAGCTCAGTTCAAGTGCTCTTGCTGGATCCTCTACTAAGGTATGTGATGTGCTTTAGTTGTTGTTCAGATTGTACAAATAATGTTAATTTTATGAAGGGATGGGGTTTGTGGCTCTTCTGTGGCAGCAAGTATCCAAGTTACATACCCCAGCTTTAAATCAAAATACACTTAACAGTAGAAGGCAAAAATGACTAAAACAAGACCAGAATTGTTGCACATTGTTTTGGAGATTTAAAACAGCTACCAACATGAACAATGGCTCATCCATTACTCACCTGCCTCTCCTTCCTCTCCTCCTGGGGTTTGAGCACAGGGTGACCTTTGTGCCCATGCTGGCAGCACACCTCACACACACACTCCCTGTCCTCACGGCAAAACAGGTCCATGGGTCGGTTGTGTTGAGGGCAAGGCCTGGGCTCCACTGCTGGAAGCTGAGGGTACATGCTGCCCTGTCGTTTTGGTCCTGAATCTGGCAGTACCTCCAGGTAAATAGGCATTGATGGCGGGGCAGAGGATATGGATGTGATGGAGCTGTGCTTAAAGCTGTTGGTCCTCAGTTTCTCCATAGCTTCCACCAGCATTGTGCTCTTGGCCAGTGAAGGTCTGGGGTTAAAGACCTGTCTGCACTGAGGGCAGCTGTACTCACCCTTGCCGTTCTTCTTGTCCCAGTGGCTCTGAATACAGGCCAAACAGTATGAATGTCCACAGGGAAGAGTGGCCGGGTCCTTTAGGGTGTCCAGGCATACTGAGCAGACAAAGGCCTCCTCTTCAGACCAGGCAGAGGCCATGTGGTGCTGGGTGAAACAGACTGATCAGCTAACTGTCTTGAAGGTCACACCTGAATGTTAAGAAAGCAAGAAGGCTCCCTAAAATGTTAAAAGATCAGAAACAAGCCTTAGGTGCCAAGTCCTAAATGAAAAACACACCAGGATGAGGCTTAAATGCCAGTTCACATGAGTCCTGTGCTGCTTAAAAACTAATGATACCTGGGTTCTGGGTGGGGCTGGCAGAACAGGTGGGGTGAGGATGACTCTCTGTCACATGATCATGCCTTATAGTTTCCTATAACTTTTTGGTTTAGGCTAATTGTGACTTTGAGTTGAAATAAAAATGAGGCAAACAGAAGGACTGAAGTACATGCTTTCAAATAACTTTTAAATATGGATTTAATGTTGACTTCTAAAGAAAACAAAAGCAAAGAAACGTGATTTTGTCCAGGTCTATTGGGGACAAACTGGTTTTGCATCTCTGGTGACATCATTTGTGATGCAAGCTTTATACAATGTGGGTTTTCCCTGATGATTTTATCAATGGGCAACGCAAAGAAATCGCGTTGCCTACGTTCTCAGCAGGTCTGCCGCAAACATATGCCAGATGGAAATAAGTGTGAGGTTGTAAAATCATGTTGACACCGTCATAGCGTAATAAGGGGCAATACTGACGCGCATGAAGCTACTCAGCGCCATGTTAACTACTGGCAGACGGCTAACCAGGCGAAGACCAGCCGTGTTGCCAAGTCTGCTTATTATGAGCGACTTTAAGTGTGTTATTCTGTGTGGTTGCTCACAAATGATGTAAGAAGGGCGTTTGTGTGTCTTATTGTGTAGTAGTTTAGAGTTTTTACTTTTCTTGCTCTCTGCATGGACCTCATCCTCTTTATCTTCAAAAGTTCATCAAAAAAGCAAAACAAGTTTATCTCTGTCTTCTGTCCACATAATTCCCTGGGAGTTCTCTGAAATGGATCAATATTTAGAAGTTCAATATTTGTCCAATGGTTGCTTGTGAAATGCAATAGAAGTGCACTTAGTCTGCACAATTATCAAGTTGTCTTTCTCGTATATTGTGGTAGGGAAGATATGTAGCGTATTTTCATGTGTGCAAGTAGCCTATGTGTTTTTTCAGTTAAGTAGAAGCAAACCGAATCTGTTCTAATGAGATTAAATGCAATTTTATTTATATGTCATTCATTCACTCATCCAGTAATCAATTAGTAGGAATAAGTCGCTCCTTTTAAGGCGTGTTTTTTTTTTTAATAGAAATGTTTACTTGTCTCTACACTGAGATCTGGCAACGCAGCTGCCGGCTAGCCGGGCGAGAGGCCAGCTAAGTGTCAACTTAGCCTACAAGGTGAATGTTTCGACGTTTCCTTATTATACTTATTTTAAGTGAACATGTCTTTGTTCGGCCTTTCCACTTAGTAGAGCATAGTTTGGCCCATGTCACGTACCATTTTAAACTTCCAAATGTCACCGAATGACGTTAACCTGGTTTTGTTTACGCGAGCTGTATGCTAAGCTGTTAGCACGCTAGTTAGCACGCACGGTTGTCGGCTGTTGCTGTTGGAGCAGCAGAAACACTTTACGACCTAAACATTAACCCCGGATAACCTATCATGAGAGCAGAGAGGAGAGACGCCCTCGTTTGTTTTAATTACTTTTTTCAAGTATGATAAATATTGGGCTTTCTTAGCTGCAGCTTTATTACATAAGGTATAAAATCAAAGTTTGGCAGCAGTGTAAGTTTGTTTGCAAAATGAGGCGCAGACAGCTGACCTCTGAGAGATGGGGCAGTTTTGTTTGGTGCATAATAGGCTTAAAAAATCCATGGCATTGTCACAGTTTGGGTGACCTTGCATGATTATTCTATATCAGTCAGATATTGATCTTCCAGAGTAGATTTAGACGGTCACCTTCCCCTTCTGCATGTAAATGCTTTCTGTAGTGGACATGCATTGTTTTTACAGTATGAAGAGTAGGTAATGTGAAACTACAATTTAATTCTGATTTTATGGAGCGTGTTGTGTGTTTTACCTAAAAATCGTCTGAAAACTGACTGATCACAGTCTTTATGTATAACAGGACTGCAATTTAGGTTTTTCCATAAATCTGTTTCACTCTGACTTTTACACTAATCTTCAGGTTCCCCACCTCAACAACCTAACTGACAAGTTACATTTATTAAAACTATGCTTTTGTCTTTGGCTACAACCTGTTGATCATTGTTGAAACCTTCAGGTTAGGGTGTAGTTGACCTCTGCCTGAATAATTTTAAGCAAATGATGTCTCTTTGCCAGCTGTCTGAACAACTTAAACAAACATGGATGGAAAGTCTGAAAATTTTGATTAAAACCTTGTCCCCAATAATTTAAAAGAAGTTATTTTGAAACCATACATATAATCTATCCAGTCAGTGAAGTACAGCTCTGAGATGTGGACAAAAACTGGATTCAAAGTATTTTTTTTCAAGTATATTTAAGTATCATAGTTGTAGAGTAGTTTGATTTGATGTTATCTCAGTGATTCAACCATCTAACAAAAGTAAAAGTGTTTTGTTTTTTTTCAATAAAAAATGTACTTCAAGAATATTCTGATTTAACTAATTCACATTGTATGGGTAGCATTATATTCACAAATGCAATTGGACACAGAGAAGAAAAATGCAACAATTTTTAAAATTAAATCATACTAGAAAACCACTCAGAGAGCACAGACCTCCGCCAAGCAGCTTCAGTCCACTTTGGCGAAAATGGTCCTATCTGGCAATGTTAAAGAATCCTTTAAAAAATTCCTGGATCCGGATAGTGATCTGGATCAAGCCCAAAATATAATAATTTCTTCCTTATCCCATTCCACACATTTCCTGAAAATTTCATCCAAATCCGTCCATGACTTTTCAAGTTATTTTGAACGCAAAAAGACAGACAGCCTAGCCAACGCCGGCAAAAACATAAACTCCTTGGCGGAGGTAATAAAACAAATAAATAAAACCAGAGGGGCCATTCTCAACTTGTGGTGATAGTTGCAGCGTCCAAACCCATGGCTCACAGGCTGCGTTGCCCACATCTTCAGCCACCCCATCCCTCTAATTTCTCCTTATCTGTCAAACCAAAGCCGGTGTCTTTGTCTTTAGATTGCTCTTTTGTGAAAGATTTAGATCAAAATGTTGAAGCGGTAAGCACCCACCTGGACTTTTCAAGCAACACAACCTGCCCTCAACCTTTGGAAAAAGCTCTGAACATTCTTGAACCTTCGCCCCATCTCACCAGAAGGACTTTTTGCAAACTTTATTCCAGAACAAAAACATAACCTTCTTGGCGGAGGTAATAAAACCAATAAATAAAACCAGAGGGGCCAGTCTCAACTTGTGGTGATAGTTGTGGCGTCCAAACCCATGACTCACAAGCTGCGTCGCCCACATCTGCTAGTAACTTCTTGTCACTGATTGAAGAGTTTTCAATTAAACCAGTGTTCCTCATAGTTTGTTTACTTAAGAGTGTACCATAGTTTTTCTTGAATGCAAGATTGTGACTTAGCAAGGGAGAAATGCCATTGAAAAGTGGCACTGCTGGCCCGTACCCTTTTCTCGTTTGCACTGCACGACTGACAATTTGACAACATTGACAAAGTGGTTTGCAAGATGAATGCTTATGGATGAAATTTACTTAAACAATGAACAGCAGTTTCAAGGGCACCTTCTTTTCCATGCTCAACATGGGTTCCCTATCCTAACCCTGACCCAACAGTTTATCTTGAGTCATTAAAGGTAGTATAATGGTTAAACAGATTAATTAGGGGGTTAGACATACTTCACTGAACATTTGTAAAAATTTGCATATATGTTGTTGGTTAATGAGTATCTATGCTGAACTGACCCTGTCTCTGTGTGTTTTTGTTTCTTGATAGGATGTTCAGGTCCCTACAGATCCTGGCTCGGTCATGTCCTATCAGACCATCGCTGATAAAAAGAGAATCCCACCTCTCTGTGTTGTCAGGATGCACTGGGGCTGTGAACGCTTTCACGGAAAGAAGATATGGAAGGACCGGGGAAGCAAAGAAGGTGTCATTATTGTTCTCAGAGACTGTATCGCCTTTGACACTGATGCCTTTATGTAGCATAAAATGTGAAAATCAGCAGTTGAGAAAAGCTTCATTTCAAAACGTCCCACTTCAGCCACCCCATCCCTCTAATTTCTCCTTATCTGTCAAACCAAAGCCGGTGTCTTTGTCTTTGGATTGCTCTTTTGTGAAAGATTTAGATCAAAATGTTGAAGCTGTAAGCACCCACCTGGACTTTTCAAGCAACACAACCTGCCCTCAACCTTTGGAAAAAGCTCTGAACATTTGTGAACCTTCGCCCCATCTCACCAGAAGGACTTTTTGCAAACTTTATCCCAGAACTTTAAAGTACAGGCAGCACTTTGTGAGACCATTTAGCTCTTTAACAAAAATACCAAGGATATTAACCCTCTCCCACCATCAACAGCACCCCTTTTGTAGCCTCTTTTTTTACCAAAACAGAGCTCTTCATCAGGCTGCTCCTCACACAGCAGACACTTGGAAATATTGTCTGTCCCTGGAGAATGAACAGCGGTGTCGACAGCGCCTGGGGCCAAACTTAAATCTATATGATTTGGACAAGATAAAACGAAGTCAGAGCCAGGGAAATGCTCAGGCAAGATGGGCTTCCGTCCTTGTCTCGCTCTGCTCCATTCAAGGGGACCCGGCTTTTCTCCTCACTCTACGCTCCAGCAAGCTGAAGGGCAGGCACAAAGGGGACGTCAGGTAAGTTAAGGCTAGAAATCAGCCTCTTTTTCTGTTTTACTTTACTTAATATTTTTTCATTTTCAATCATTTGCAGCTTTGCAGGAGGAAAGAGTGATCCATCAGACAGAGATGTTGTAGCCACAGCGCTAAGAGAAGCGAGGGAGGAGCTGGGTGTTGATGTGGCATCGGAGAGCGTCTGGGGCACCTTGAAGCCTCTCAGGGACAGAGTGAGTGCAAGCCTTGAGGAAGAGCTCCTACGTTTTATATTATACTGTATATACAGTAGATTTAATACCCAATGGCATGTTCAGACACATGCAAAGTCTGAAAAGTTTGTCCAGAACCTCTCAGCATGCTAAATGTGTTAATGCAAACAGGACTTTTCTCTCATGGACTTAACCAGACTTTTGCATAGCCGGCAGGACTCACATGCCCATTACATCCAGGAACAGCAACTTTAAAAACCACACTTTATCAAGCTGTAAGATAAGTCTATCACAATTAGGAATACATGTCGATATAATCAGGTTTTGAAAAGGAACTGAAGGTAAGCAAAGACCAATAAGCTCAGGAGGTAATTAAGTAATTGAAGCAATTAAGTCTGTCTGTGAGGTAGACAAAATATATAGGGTGTAAGTGTCTAAGCTGGCAAGGAATAGGCTTTCATGAGAGTAATAGTGATTGGGATGTGGAGGTAGATGTTGGAGGAAAAAAATGTTCCACAGGATATAGTTTGCACTAACCTGAGCCCTGGCTCAGGGTCCGTTTACACGACAATGTTGTCACCAGAAACTTAAAGGTTTTTCTTTTGCGTTTTCAAAAGCACTCTGCGTTCACATGGAGACTGCATGATAACAATGCACGTTCGCATGGATCCACGAGAACAACTGAAAACGGGGTAGTGTGCATGCCAGGTTAGTAGTTGGCGATGTACGTTTGCAGTGTCTTTGGCAAATATAACAAATGCACCTCCGCTGGTCAGAGTATTGACGCAGCGAATCCACATTTTGTTGGAGGAGCGACAACAAACTGAGCACAGTCAGCGGCACACATGTTGCTCGGTAGTCGGCCATAGCTGTTGTTGTAGCTGTTTTCCCCAGGTGGGCGTGCAATCTTTAGTTTTGAAACCAAAACTTTTTCAAAAATTTTTTCTATGGACTGCGATTTCAAAAGTTTGCAGATTCAGGCACACGTTCTCGTGTGAATGGAAGGTGCAAACACGACGAAAACTCTTTGTTTTTTGTTCGTTTTCGTTGTCGTGCAAACAGGCCCTTAGTGTCATGGTCTCCAAGTCAGAAGATAGTTGATTTCATAAAACTGTCAGTTCTCATGGAAGACTCTGTTGAAATATGTATGAATGGAAAGGGCTAGATATGCAGATAGTTGGTCAGAAGCTAATGACTGGATGGAAAGTTAGGGTTTGTCCAGTAGAAGTGAGTTGTAGAGTATTTATAGAAAGGACAGCTCTTGTTTTACTCTTTATAACCTCAGTGATGTTCATGCCCTCCAGTCCACACATTTGGATTGGGGGACCTGCCTTGTGGTAGGATAGATGGCATCTACCCTGGACATCATGCAAACAGAGTTTGGGTCTGGTGGAGGAGGCAATGTTGAGAAAATTAAGGGCCATATGGTAGATTGTGGGACTGATCAGTGGTTCATCAGGACATGAGGAAGGTTTTGTCTCCCTTATATTAGCAGTGATATCAGCAGAATGTATAAATGTAAAATAATGTAGCATCTTACAGCCAAATGTCAAAATTTTAAAAAAATCTTCAGTATCATTTTTAGAGAATGAAATGCTAGTCTTGTTTCATATCTGTTTTGTAGCAAATAAAATATCACATTGTAAGAAGCAGGCTAGTTTTAGATAAGTGGAGACTGCTTACTTTTGATCCCCTAAAAAAGTGGTATCTGTGATAATGACCCCAGAAAAATCAGCTTATCAGATCAATTAAAATCAAACACCATGCATCCATGTTTTATAATATATGGTATGGTGTGATAATAGCAAGTACTGCTTTTGATAATTTGTAGTACCAGACCTATCTAAAGTGGATATATTTGTTTCGTTGTCTTTCTCACCAGACAGGGTTGCTCATTGCTCCTGTGATTGCAAACCTCGGCCCCCTAGAAGAGTTGTCCTTCAAACCAAATCCTGGAGAGGTATTGTTATGTTATTCATGGTCTTTTGCTGTGGATTTTTCTTTTTTTTTTTTTTTTTTTTTGGACATGGTTCAAGTTTTTCTCATGTTAATATTGAGCTATTTTTTTAAGATGCTAGCTTGTGGCAGGATTCTGTTTGTCAGAATAAGGGCCTCTCTTAAACTTCTCCCTTCATTTTTTTTTTTAATCTGATGTTAACTAGACAAGTTTTTTTCAAGTCCCAGTGAACAGGACACTTAACTGCAAAGTAAACTCATGCATTTGCCATTGAAGAGCCTACCAACCGACTCTTACTCAACATAAAGAGGTATGGATGAGATTCAATGTCACCGGCCCTCAGAGTAACATGCAAATGAAACTGATGTGTGTGTGGTAAGGGTAAAGGGAGACCCAAACCTAATGAGTGATGACAGACATCACAACACAAACACCAATGCACATGAAATTTCCAAAATAAGAAAAACAGAGAGCAGAATCACTGCATACACTTCCTAAAGTGTATATGAGATGATTCAGAAGGAATGCTTTTTACTTGAAAATAAATCGTATTTGGTTTGTGTTTCATTATTGTTAAGTTTATATAATTTGTGGCTTTTCTGATATTTTCACTGGTCTGACCTGCCATTACCAATTCTGACTGATACTGATTTCCCTCTCCAAAAGTTTGTATTTGCTGCATTAAGATTTTTTATGCTTTGTATTTTATTTGATTAAGGTCCTCACCTGAAAGGCAAAGACTCTCCTAGCTGTTCCAGAGGAGTCCTTGCCCAATTTAGTGTTTATTAAAAATGTTGACTTGTTAATTTGTCACATTTCCCTCAAAAAATGATGAGTGTTCGGAAACTTAGTTTTCCTGCATCCTTTTCTTAATTCATGCCATAATCTTTGGTTTTCAGTTGTAAAGTAAACTTGAACAAAATGTATTGGCTTCTTCATTAAAAAAACAGTACATTTGTGTATAAAGTTAAATAAAATAGCAGCCAATATCCTTCTTTAATGTGTTTTAATATTACTTGTTAATTCAGTCTCATTAGACATTAAGTCTCATTAAATAATATTATTAAAGAAGTTTCCTGCTTCAATCTCTAAAGCAGCCTTCTTTCTGATGTTTATGAAGTCACTTAGCAAAAAAAAAAACCTGTCAATGCTTCATTATAATATTGTTTTGAATCTTATAAATATCGCTTTTAATTATCCGAATTATTGATACAAACATGTTTATCATACCTGAATTGATTTTTCTGGCAAAAACTGTGCTGTTTTCAGAGATGCTAATGTCCCAGTTGATGTACAAGGGTCCAAAGTGAATAAAACATAGTTTTCATGAATATGGGGTATATAGACATGTGCCATTAAAAAGCCTGTGCCGCAGCACCACAAGTGGTCAATGCCAGCTGAAACTGTTTTTGCCCGTCAGCCCCTTCAGCCCACACGACTGAAAGCTTTCATACTGTAAATTCTTAGCCTTTAGGCCAAATATTTAAATGTCTTTTTTCCTTTGTTTGTCAAACAGGTGGAGGAGATTTTCACCATGTCCTTGTCCCACTTGTGCAACCCACAAAACCGTGGCTACACACACTTTCGCACCGGTGAAAAGTATGGATACACAATGCCAGTGTTTCAAAACGGAAAGCATCGAGTGTGGGGCCTTACAGCCATGGCGCTAGACTTCAGCCTAAAACTCATTGTCCCTCGTAAGCAGCCTATTAACAGCTAATACAGGTCGAAGTTCACTTGTTGTACCACAGCATGCAGTTTAAAGATCTGACTGGAAAAGAAAAATGTGCAGTCGCATTTTAGAGTTGGGTAACAATGTCAGAAATCACTGACTTTATAAATGTGGTTATTCAGTCAGTCAGTTATGAAGATATTCCTTCTTCTCTGCAGCATCACAGCTAATGGAAGGGTTTCACTGCCTATGCACACACAGTGTTTGTTAATGAGTTTATAAAGGTGATTAAAATATTTTTGAGTGAATTCAGCGCAAAGAGATCACCTCAGTTTAGCCTGATTGATAAATGCCAATAAACTCTAATTTAAGGATAATCAATTGTGTACATTTTTTTAATGTTCACAAGTATTTATTTTACATTAAAAGAAATCAACTTCATCAGACGTTACCATTTTGGTAACTAAAAAATGTTTGCTAATGAAGCTTTGGTTAAACTTTTGCCATATGGAGCTCTTGTTTTACAAGCAATTGCACAACAGTTCACATTTTTTCAGATTCATTTTTTCAGATGTGTTCATTTGAAGTTTCTGGAGCTCAAATTCCAGATTGTTCTGTGGACAAACTTTAAGTGAACCAGAGCACAATGTGTGGTAGAATAATGGACAATGAAATAAAGATCATTTTAAAGTTTTTTCTCTGTTTTAGTAGTTCATTTGTCATCAGTCAGCCCTGTATTTTACATCAAAAATCAGCAATAAATAATAAGGAAATATAATTTACAACAGTCCATTTTCTTTTGGTTTTTCTCGTATTTTAATCTAAATTATGGTGGCCTTGAGTTGCAAAACACAACTACAAATAAAAAAAAAAAAAAACTGCAAAAATTTCAGTAAACTCAATGACGGATAAAAGAACTCAAAGACAAACAAATGCATTAATCAAACAATACAACTGCATATAAAGAATTTAAAAAAAATACAAACACATGACCCTGAAAAATTTCAAAACTAACAACCAAAACCTGCAAATGAAAGAAACTGATAAAAGGGGCCAATTAAAAAGCAAGACACATACAGAAACACCAACAAATTTAAAGTTAAACAGGAATCAATGAATATGGAAAAAAAATGCAATTGTATTTTATATTTGTAATTTGTTGCTCCATTTTATTTCATTTGTAACTTTGTTTTTTATTATGTTTTTATATCAGTTTTTTCATTTTACTTACTTTTTTTTTTTTTTTAAACTTTTTGTATTCTCTGTTTTTACTTTGTTGTGTTTTACACTAATCATTGGGTTTCATTTTTTGTTCATTTTTTTATGAGCCATTACATTTTAGTTTTAGATGTAGATTTTTACGAGCCATTGCATGTTTTAATTCGCCCCATTAGTTTTGATTTGTGGCTTTGTTTTTATTATTATTTGCTGTTTTTCAATCTATCAATGTGCTTTCTGTAATTGTGCATTTGTTCTTTTTTTTTTTTTGCTTTTTGTTTTGTTTTTTCTTTATTTGTCATTGTGCTTTTTGTCTGAAATTCTAAATTTGTTTTGTTTTTATTTGTAGTTGTGTTTGTTTTTATCATTTTTTAGTTGTTTTTTGTAGGGCTGTAATAAACCAAAGAATTTGTTGGTCGACTGAAACACTGAAATTGTCAACCAAAAATCGACTAATCTGGGGTTTGGCTCCGGGCGGCTCAGCGGAGTGCTGGTCCGACTCTGACGAGACACCCTCCTGCACGGGGATGGTTCGGCTCGGCGGAGCGCGGCTCGGCGGAGCGTGTCTTGGCGGGGGGTAGAGGAGGATGCTCAAAATAAAAATAAATACTCAGCAAACCACCGGACGTTGAATAGGCTCAGGTAGACGCTCTTCATACCTCCTGTCTCCAGTCAGGTCTCCAGATGGTGGGGAATCCAAAGGGGTGAAAACAAGGGGGTGTCCTGAGACAGGCAAGTTACCTGTGAAACCGGGGTGGTCTGAAAACACCCCCATTAGCACTTGGTAAGTTCCTACTGATGACTGTAAATCGCCGCGGGAAAAAATAAATTGAAGAGGAAAAAAAAATACGATTGGTCGACTAATCAGAGTTCTGGTCGTCCCAGCACTTATCGACCAATGAGTCGACCAGTCGACTAACACGTTACAGCCCTAGTTTTTTGTTAGTTGTCTTATTTTTAAATTTGTGCTTTTTAGTTTTTAGTTGTTTATTTAAAACAGTTGTGTATTTAAAACGGTTGTTTTTCCCATTTTTATTTATGTGTTTTTTTTTGTTGTGTATTTATTTGTGCTTATGTTTTCTATTTTTTGTTGCTTTCTTGTTTTTTGTTTGTTGTTGTAAGATATTTTTTAATGTTTTGTTGTCTTGTCACTGTACTTTTTTATGTTTTTTGTTCTCTTCTGTTGTGTTTTGCACTTCATGGCCACCATACTGACTTAAATAAACTTTCATCTCAGTTCTGTCTAAAGTTCAGGTCAAACTAAATACTCTTAAACTGCACAGCCCTTCCACAGAGGGCCTCCTGTGGTGAGGGCTGCAGATCAACAAAGAATCATCTGCTTTAACACAACAAGTCTTTAATACTCCTGCTTCAGGGCAGCGAGCACTCCACAGGGTCCTGTGAGTCAGGGAGGAGGTGGCAGTTGAAGGGCCAGCTGAAGGAGAAGACATCCAGAGCATGGCTGCACTGCTGCTGAGCGGAGGTGCAGACGGAGCGGCAAGGCTGAAGGACGCCACCTTGAGGGCTACACTGAGGCAGAAACATGCCACACACCAACCTCCGCAAGGGCTCAAAGCACGCCAGCTCCATCAGCACCTGCAGGACAAAACAGAGAAAGGAGGTCAGCTTCACTCTCATTTTAACACTCTGTTCAACCAGCAATGAGACAACACTGCCAACTCAACAGCAGTAATGTTGGTAGGTTTTACCCGGTATGGTCGCAGGAGCATGGCAGCTTCTCTCTGATCAGCAATAGAAAGCCAGATGTTTGGGAATGAGGTAAAGTTGTAGCTGAGGCCTTGACACATCTCCACCTCTATCAAATCACATGAGGAAGCTGAAGAAGGGCAGATTAAAAAAAGGATTGGCGATTACTTCCTGGTAAGACAACGTTTTACTTGCCCACAACAACCAGGACCACAGACATAATTTCATTCCTGTTTCAGCAATGAGCTGATTACATTTTGGATGTCTTAGGTCAGAAAAAGATAGTGCCATGAAGGATTTTCTTCCGCCGGTTTACAAATGCCACTCAAACTCAAATATAGGCTGATTGGATTTTGAAGATCCATGGGCTTAATGTACATTCATTGCCTGCAAACAAAATATATTCAACACACTTGAAGAGGTTTTCATACTTTCACAAAGGTCCACTCTGTCTCAAGGCTCTCAGCTCACACTTTATGTTAAAATATCCATTTGAGCAACCCGATTGGCCAGTGCTCTGTTGACCTCAACAGCTGCAGCTAGTCTACTGGAAAGCAACAGAAGAAGACACCTCAAGGACAGGCAAACCCAATCCGAGTGGACATTAGCAACACCAAAACATTTGAGGATCGCCATGTGGAAACACTTTGGGCTCCTCTGTGTGTAGATTATTTGCAAAGCAACTGACCCACTACAACAAAGGATAGTGGACCAATTTGTAAGCCTTTCACCCACAGCAGTCCAGCAGCAGCTTGTCAAGTGCTCAGCCCAGTGCCTTCAAGTCCTCGACAGGCCCTGTGCCAGAGGTGTGGAAAAAGGCCATCACAGATAAATAGTAAAACAAACTTCTGCAAATGCCTCATGTGTTGCGGCAGGCCTGGGTGGGTTTGGGTTAGCATACAAGCTAATTACTGAATATATTCTGTTATTAGTGTGTATGCTTTAAAACCAATTGAGTTAGATCTTTGGGAAAGTGACAGCCCTACTCTCTGAAGATCTGTGGTCATGGTCATAAAGTCTCAGTTCATCCCTTGTTGTAACTGCGATATCTAAAAGCGTTACCAGGGATTTTCTACAACTTTAAATCAAAGGTCCATTCTGACTCCAGAATGAACAGATAAGATTTTGGAGGTCAAATTACAAGGTTTGATAGAAAATTGAGTGCAGGTTGTGCTGGTGTATAAATTGCAGTCAGTTTTGGCTCTTTCTGCTTAAGGATCTATATTTTGTTTACTTAAGTCCATGAGGAAATGTCTGTGGGGATGTGTTACTTTTTTTTGGCACCATCAGCTTTTGTCACGTTGGTTTGTACTTCTGCTAATTCTATTACAGTGGCTGAGCTCTCAGTGCCCTCATGTCCTCTGCCTTTGTGCAGGGACTGTTTTGTATCTCAATATGAAATTTACAAATCCACAATGATAAATCTGTAATGAAGTGACTTTTTTATTACATTTTTGCAGTGAAAATCATACATGTGAGTAATCTGATGTGACTCCAAAACCACAACCTTCTTGGCAGAGGTAATAAACCAAGGTTGCATGTAAGACTGGCTAAGACATTTCAATAGCCAAAATTTTCATAAAATTGATTGTTCAATTTTGAATACTTTGACTGTAGATACCTGATATAAATTGTACACATGTGGGGGTATGAGGTTGATGTCACTGTGACCTCAAATCTTGTTACAAAACATGTCCCAACACCATAAATGAATAAGATTCCATGATTCACTCTACCACAATCACCATCCCAGCCCTTTTCCTTGACCCAACACTGTGCTCTCAGTGTCCGGGCATTGTGTACCTCACAGAGGCATGTAACTGCCAGGTGCCAGTTCTAGTTTCTTTTTACAGAGATTCACAGGAAAAACTTTGTGTCCGCAGACAAAACCACGGTATCTGTGGCTCTGGAGGGACACTGATTTGGGTCACAGATAAAACTGACTTACTGAAGGTAGGGTAGGTGGAGTTGCCACAGCCTTGTTCATCTGCTCCATCAGGGCAGTCATTCCAGCCATCACATAACCACTGATGATGAAGACACTCCCCTGTACTGCAGGCAAACTGACTGGGGCCACATGTCCCTTCGAACAAAGAAAAACACAAAAGAGAGGCAAGTAAAATAAAAACTTGGAATTAGAGACAGGGCTCAGGGAAAATAAACCCAGTTCCAGGAAAGCTGAGAATCTGAAAAGGTTCAGGCAAAAATGATGTTTTGAAAGAGTATACCAGGTAGAGAACCTCTCAGTCTGTTAAATACTGAGATTTCGCTTAAAAGGACAATTGCCATGTGATTCACAGTCTCAAGAGTTATGTATTAAAGGTTGTGTATTCACACACAACTGCTACAAGTTTTCCAACAAGTGACATCTTAGTTTCCCTACTAGCCACCAATTGAAGTGCTCATGTTTTTTGTCAAAGCAATGGAGAACAAATACATTAAAGTTTTGCAACTTTTAGCGTTAACTGAAATTTTTTGGTGAAATTGAACAAAACAGCAGTCGACTCTTTTCATCCACTAACTGAGGTGTATTGGAAGAGCTGCATGTCTGGTGCACGTGTGTTTGACAGCACAAAAGATTTCATAAAGGCAGACAGGATTTCCAAAGACAATGAATGTTGAAATGATCGACAACTCAGCATAAGAATTATAGCAGAAATGGTCTCCACTGATGAAGAGACAGTTCAACAAATTTTTCATTAATATCTGAACGTGCCAAAAGTGTGGACCAAGGTTGTCCCAAAACTTCTGACTCCTGTTCAAAAGGTAATGGAAAGCAAATCTGTGGAGACACTTTCAAACAAACTGAAGGAAAGCCACAACGCTGTTTCAGAAGGAATTTTCCCCTTTTCCTAAGATCAAATCTGTGCTCAAGGAACATGCTTTGAGTCTTATCAGAGGTTGACAAAAAAACAAAAGGTTCTGAGAAAACTGTCCGAAGACCTGCACTGTTTTGACCAGCGGGAGACCTGAACGCAGTGGTGTGTTGAATCAGAAGGGGAGGGTATTGAAGGAGACAGACATCGAAAAATTTATGTTTTTAATCAAATTGTATTACAGTATTAGTCTAGCTTTTTGATTGCTGTACCTCATACACACAAATATCACTGTTTTTAGAAGAATTTCACATACATTTTCTGTTCTGAAATGTTCTTTAATACTTTTTTTTCAAAACCATCAATTATTTAGAACAAAAAATGTCTCAACTTTCTCTGGATGACTGGGTTTTCTTGTTTTTCTGTATTTGAGCAGAATTATCCTCTATTTTTGCTTTTCTTTGTGCTTGTGGTTCTGCAATAAAGACAAAGCCATTTTGGAAGTACTTGTATGCAATTTGGAGGTTAAAGAAACAACAAATAGCACTTTGTTAAATAAAGTAATAACTCACTATCCAGCACAGACACAGCCTGGTATGTTGCGTTGAAGCCGCTGTCTGCCACTCCTTCATCAGCCACAAACACCACAGTCATGTGAGGGCCAGAGGAGGTTAGATCAGGAGGGGGTGTAGTCCCACAAAACCTGTGACAGACGAACAAAAACTGCTGCCGAACATTGTACTTATAAGACACACAATGGAAGGACCAGCTTTCATCCTTGTTTACCCTCAACATAAAGGATTTCCATAACAAGGGAAGGATTTAATCTTTAGTCCTTCATTGCTTTACATTTTAATCCAGCACATATGGGAAGGGGTCTCACCTTCCCAGGACTCTTCCAGCCCCGGGATCAGTGCTGTCATGCACCTCCACGTAGTCAAACTCGCACACATCCTGAGTCTCCAGGCTGAAGTTCCTGAAGCTCAGAGTGATGACGTTACCCTCCTCGACTGAGATGTACCATATACAAAACTAATGGAAAGCAGAGAATAAGAGGGAAGTGAAAACAGAGACATTTACAGGCCTTTTTGGAGTGCTTGTCGGTTCAATATGTACCTGCTGGTGAGGGTAAGGCTTGGGGTGGTTTGGACTGGAGAGGTAGCCTTGTGGTCCAGTCTTCTGCCCACCACATTCTGGGACAAAACAGGAAATAATATGTTCATTTTTTTGTATGAGTGGCTTTTTTAAAGTGGATAAGATGTATGAGATTTGTTTTTAATCTGCTTGCTTTCACCTTTGTGTTTATGGCTGCAGTTCGTCTCGTCTGATTGGTCTTGGCAGTTTGGATGACCGTCACACACAGACACAGGCAGCAGACAGCGTCCACTGTCACACATGAACTCGTCTCTGGAGCAGCTCTCTGAGGAAATGAAAAGTAAAAAGCACAAATTCACATTAAATCAAATACATTACTGTAAATGTATTATCCGATGCACACTATACTGACTGTGTCCTGGCAGGATGGCCCTGAACTGTGCAGTGAAGCCGCTGCCGGTGATGCTGCCATCAGAGCGGAAGGTGACCAACACCGTGCTGCTGTTTGTGTTGATTGTTGGTGGTGCTACATTACCACAAAATCTGCTGGAGGTAATGAAAGAACTTTCTAAATCAACATTACCTTATTTTTAATCTTCTCTTTACTCTCTTTGTGCATTTCTGGAGCAGTCACTTGATTATGAAAAATTCTTTGAAAGATATGTTAATAGGCACTTTTTAAATGTCAGTGAGACAGCAGGATCAAGCATTTCATTATGCTCAAGACAGTCCAAATATGCACAGATCTTTAGTGCCATCTAGTGAAAGATTTAAGCAGGCACATGCGGTGAAAAATAAGGCACTTAAAAAGGAATATTGTTCTACTATTAAATAAACACAAAGTAAGGTAGCCCTCATGTGAAAAAGATTAATATGACCGACCTACCGAGACATGTAAACTAGTGAGCTGAAATGGTATTTTAAACATTCAGGGCTCTAATTTCCTGGCGCAACTCAGGGTGGCGCAGGGTGGGGCAGCCTGGCGCACCCCGTGCAGTGGTAATTTCGTCCGGCGTGCCGCTGTGCGCAGCCAATTTGGCAATTTGGTAGACCAGCTGCGCCGAGATGGGTGTGACGGCGCACCAGGGGGAGGTGTCCACAGATTCAGCTTGGCGCAGTGACAACTTGGTGCCAAAAACTGCGCAGAAGGTGCGCTGAAAGCCCGCCAGCTCCAACCTGGTCTATTCTCGGCGCAGGCGAGTCACACCCTGTGCAGTGGTAATTTGGCTGACAGGCGCACAGTGCGCACACGTCACCAAAACCTCACAGGCAGCTGTCCACAGTGTCAGGCACATTTCAGTGCAATAAACAATCACAACAACCACTATTTAATGTAACCGTCTGAACCAGCACATACATTTGTATCTATATTAATTGTCCTGTCACATCTGATGTTAGATCAGAGACGTTTGTCATGACCAACGAGTTCATATCTCTCAGCCAACTACAAACAGCCACATCATCCGATACGGAGTACCCGGCTTCTCTCATCTCATGAAATTCAAAAGAAAAGAAAAAAGAGAGAGACGCTCGCTGAATAAATGTAAGTCACTCGGTGTCTTAAGGATTTACCCGCGATTGCCCATATTTCTCTGTTTTAATCTTTTTTCTTAACGTGATCTAAAAAGATGGAGTACATTACTGCAAGGAGGATGAGGAGGAGATAAAATTTCACCAAAGGTTCTGCTATTTGGCGATGACAGACCAGTATGCAGGTGGATCACAAGCATGATGAATGGATTAGCCTGCTGCTGTATTTAAATGTAATCATCACTTAATTTTGTACTCCTAATATGACACAGGAATAGATTACATCTGTCCCGCGAGGTGGTCCACACGGTGACGCACATCGTGGCTCCGATGCGTGGCCCGGTGGCCCCTGCGCTCTCTCAGTTGCTGTAAAAGCGGCAGCGGCTCTGACCTTCTTCGCCACCGAGGTGAAATTGTCACTGCACCTCGCCCACGGCGCATTTAAAGGCGAGGAGAGGCGTTCATTAAATTGGTGAAGATCACACTCGGCTGTGTTAAACCCATTCAAGTCTTATCTCCTCCCTCTCTGCTACGTGCACCGGTAGGAGAGATGGAGGCGTGGGTGCACGAAACTTGCAAAATGCCCTGGACACACTCTGTTGGCGCGACGCAGGGCAGGTGCGCCCCGCCTGCGCCTGGTCTACGAAATTAGAGCCCTCAGTCTCCTACTTTTCAGTTCCATGTTCAAGGAAACAGTTTGAGATGACTTGAACTTTGTAACATGGTCTGTTATCCTGCTCAAAGTAGCCTTCAGCAGGTATATACATTGTGGTCAGTAAAGGATGGATACGGTCAGCAACAACACTGGAGGTGCGACCAACCTGGTGACCACAGGGCTCTGTTCCCTCTGCTCTTGCACCTCGAGCCAGTCAAACAGACAAGGAGATGGTCCCTCTATGGCTAGAGAGGAAAAGTGGATCTGGACCAGGGAGGGAGGAGGTACTTTGATCACCCAGACACACATCAAGTTTGGAGGGTAGGAACCCGGGTGGTTTGGAGAATTGAAACTTCCCTCTGAGTCGTTCAAAACTCCTCCACAACCTGAGGAACAGAAAGAAACTTGTGGTATGGCTTGAAGAAACAGGATAAATATGTGAATAACAATTTAACTTCATTACATCTTGTAATATAAAACACCATTTTGTATACGTTTTTCTGATGAGGAGATCCTTGTAGGTTGGGGTGAGGCTGTACTGTTCATCTGACTTCTGATCGCAGGAATGGTGGGTAATGTCACAGGCAGGCCATCTCCTGCATTTAATGTGTTTGAAGGGCTGGTGGATGAAGGCTGATCCTCCACCTCCTGACCCTTTATCTCTAAATGAAGGACAGAAAACAACAATTACATGACTTGAACTTTTAAAACGGTCAGTGGATAAGCTTACCTATGTTCAAAGACTTTTCAGCCACTCATATTGTTGTAAAATACTGGGAATATAAAAATAAATAAATGAAGAGAAAAGTCTCATTTTGGAAAGTAAAGGACTCATATTATGCAAAATACATTTTCAATGTGTTTTGTGCCTTTCCAGTATTTAGTCTAGTCTGGCTTCCTGATTGGTTATTGCCACCCTTTTCTTTTTTTGGCCTCATCACCTACCATCCTCTTTCATCTCAATGCCTCAGCCATGGTGGAACACAGTATGGAGATGGGCAAACTACCTCCTCCCGTGGCTAATTGGCTTCCTGTTGCTGAGCATAAACTTGTGCAGTAAAACAGTCCTCCAACTATTGGGTTGACTTTAAAACTACTGTTTTAAGGTGGAGAACTGCATTTATTTCTACAGGATCAGCCTCTAACCTTGCACAACAGCTGAATCAGCCTGATCCAATGTATGTGATTAGGCAGATCCATCTTACCATGCTCCAATCTGCAAGGATTGTGAGCAGCCCAAAGTTTTATGGCCCAATCAGTGTTCACTAGAGCAGGAAGAGGAACCAGATACAAGCAAGATGACAACAGGAAGTGACTGCACGCACAGAGATTAGCTTACTACATGTTTTGATAAGAGTTTGTTTTTACAAAGAGGCTCGTGTTCTGTAGTGCAGTAGCACCCATCTACTAAATTGTCTGATTGGCCCCAAATAATTGACGGTCGACAGTAGAATCTTCCAGCCACCTGCTTCTTAAAAGGTTCTGTCCTCCCCAAATACTTTCTATGATCTTTTTCCCCAGCTGGAATGGTGAAATATATTGAACAGTCCCTTTGGTGTGCCAGGTTAATCAGCCTCTACACCACACCTTAATATGTTGCCAGGTTGACCAGAAGTTAATATGAGACAGCATTTCCAGTGCTGTGGTTATAATTGCTTAGGTTGGCTTAGAAACATGGCTGATATTAGAGGAACAGCCTCTTTGTTTGTACTCTGTGATTGAAATGCCTCTTTGTTAACATTGTAAGCATCATTGATATAAAAGAATACAGTATAGCAGCTATAACTTTGGACTCTAATTTGATTAAATCACTCTATCTTTCACTACAGTGTAAAATCATTTTCTCTCTCTGTCTTTTTTTTTTTTTTTAGATGAATACCACAGTGACATACGTGTAAGGATGAGGGCCAGTGCCAGTCCGATGGCGGTCAGCAAAAGAAGGGCTGCGGCAGAGATCACCACAACCCCCCAGCCACAGCCGGGACCCCGAAGACGAATCGCGCACACACCAAAAACACCCCAGGCAAGGCCTTAAGACAGAGAACACGTAAACCTGACATTTTTTCCTTTGCATACAAAATACTGTTGAATGTTTTTACTTTGAAAAACACTGGATGACCTTGGTTCATTTCATAACTCACTTCTTTAGTAGCCTAGCATTCTCTCCTTGTTCACAGTCTAAATAAAGTCCCCTATAAATCAATTTAAAAACTAGGTGTAAAACCACACAATACTGCCAAGTTTTGTTAATACATTAAATTCAGTTCACACTGATTTATTTTACTGGATTGTCTGATAATTTCACTTGACTTCATTCATGGTTACTTATATAGTTTCCTGATCTGCAAAAAATATAACAAAATAAATGTCACAGGATATAAATATACAGTACTTTAAGCACATAATTTACTTTTTCAACAGAAAAAAACACACACCCTCCCTATATCTCATAGTGCAAATAAATCTTACTTATATCTTCTTTGTATGGAAAAGCCTACACTTGTAGGGCTAAGCAAGAAAAAAAAAGTTTCTATTCAAAATTGTTGCATTACACCTTTAATTTGGTTTGTTTAGTAGAACATATTTTTCTGTACACACATTTAATTGCTGACCTTCAAAAAAGGATTCAATTATATGGGAAGCACAAATACCAAATATCTTAAAAATACATTTGGTCAAGTTTAATAAAGTGTATTTAATACAAGCAAACAGATCGAAGCAAAATGACTGATTGACTCACTTGTGGTTGGTGGCTTGATTGGTTCAGGGGTGGATGATGACGTCCTGAATCCCTCCACCCTTTCCTCTCTCTCCCCCTCCAGCTCAAAGGCAGGATTACAGAACACATTCTGTAGAAAGCAGAGTAGAAAAAAGAAATGAGAAAAAACCACTGACCATTCAAAAAAATAGCTATCAACAAAAATTCTGGGGATTAAACTTTCAAATTATTTCCATTTTTCCTTTTTCAAATGAACACTGCATGCTAGCAAACCCCAAGTAACCCTAGTATTGTTTTAGCCTCTACAATATGAAGCATGAAGACTTCTCCACTTTCTGCTGTGTACATGTCCAGATATCAACCCTGGCCCAGTTAACAAGAAAACTAATAAATGTTGATTGCTAATTCATCTCAATTTTTTGTCTCTATAACTTTTAAACAACAAATTCTACAGTAAGTTTGCTGTTGTTTCTGTCTGCTGCCAGTACGTGGTTGAAACGTGATAATTGTCAGTGACATAAATGAGTAATGATAAGATTGGATAGCTAAAAAAAAAAAAAAAAACCTTTAAAGAACAGAAATTCATTGTTTCCTTTGACCAGCTCCAAAATGTCATATTTTATTACATTATTTATCTGATATCTGATTTGTAGATATGTAGCAAGTGTATATTTTCTTCAAAGCAGCTGGCTAGAGAAAATGTGTCAGAGAGCTGTAGCAATATAGACAGGAGAAAAAAATGAAGGTAACATAGCATCTCTTAACTTAAACAACCACTTAATTTACTTTACATTGTGAAGTATATAATCTTTTGAAAGCAAATATTTTACTTGACATTTCAAAGTTCAACACATTGTTTCTTGAAGGTCCCAATCTATGATATGCACACATTTTGATGGTTTGTAATATTGAGGCTTCTTGCTATAGAGATGCGAAGAGATGTTTTCTAACTTTTCATGGTCTTTAACATAACAGCTTAATACAGGCAACTGTGGCCTGTAGCAAATAATAAAACAACAATAGTGAAGCCTCTTCGGGCCTTAGCCCTCCTAACTCCAGTTCATCCTTGGAGCAATACAGGCATATGCGTTCACATATCTGATGGCTACATACTCACTCATGTTCTCTTCCAGTCTGAGACACTCACTGACATTACAGAAAACTCTGTATCTGCCCTACAGAACATTCCTAACAAGAAATCTATTCTCTTGTAACATGTTTGGACATGTTAATATATTAAAATAAGTGCCTGTGGTCTCTCAGAAAGCTTAACAAGAGAAAAAAAGTACTCCCCTGATGTTGCCTGCTCTACCTCTCAGGAAATCTACACATAAACTATCTGAGCTACTTCCTACACAAGAGAGACACTCCCTGGACCAGATGAGCCCTCTGCTGGCTCCGGTTGAAAGGACATGGTGGGCATGTCTGTGCAGCCACAGTAAACATTATTTAGAGCACCATGCTGGAAAGCAGAGGCCACGTACACTTTTTGAGAGGGCTTGGTCAGGTTTATATCAGACAGCCTGTTCTGAGCAGGGCTGAAACAGAGGGGTTTATAGGCATTCCAAATTTTGACATTTAAAGACTTAAGACAATGAATGAAGCTACATGAAGCAAGAAAGTGAGGTTGTTTGAGGGCCGTTGTTATTTGAGCTTCATTTAAAGAACTGCCATTTATTTTGTTTAGACATAATCAGAAAAGTAATACATAGCAGTCGTGTTAACATGTTAGTCTGACTGAAATCATCAAAATAGATTTTTAAAGTTGAATCATCACACGATGATCATTATATTGACTAATAATAAAATTAAAGATCAATTTACTCCATGTAGTCACTGTAATTGTGCTAAAAGTAAGGCATGGTGTATTGTAGAAAATATACAGAGATAAAAAGTTTTCCATTTCCTTATTATTCGACATACAGAAGACTTTTGCCTATCTAACCTGTTAGCATGCTGAATACGATAACTAGGTAACATGGGAATGCTGCCACCTACCATAACGTCTGCAGACATGCCACCATGTCTCATGTATGAGAATTAACATGCACTATGCATGTAAATGTACAGCGTGACATTGACATGTAACTTTGCTCAAAATGCCCAATTGTACTACACAAATAGCTCATGGAACTGGCACGGCATGAATGCATATTTACAGGGCTTCAGTCACACTTGAGAAGTTAACTAGTTTTACCAGAGCCGAATCAGATCTTGAACTGACCCTTTGTTGGCTCTCTGCCTACTCCACTGACCAATCAACCAGAGAGACCCATCTAATGGCAACCATTGCCTGGCTTCACAGACAGACAATTTTTGCCTGTACAGAGTCTCTTTAATGCATTGTTGAGTTTTTTTTTTTTTTTTTTTGTCTTAAAGTTGCTCTTTAACATTGATAATCACAAAGAAAATGCATACACTTGAAGTAAGAGAAAACATTTGACTACTAACAATATTTGGTGTTTTAGCAACATTTAGAGGCAATAACAAATGTATTTGATATGGACAGCTAAAGTTCAATGACATCCCCATGATTATACATCAGCAACATGTAAAAATCAATAACTGTTTTTTTGTTGTTGTTGTTTTTAGATGATCTTCATACACCCCTCTGTAGCTGTGCGTTATTGTTTCACTGAGGTCAAGTTTTTTTTAAATAATCAGAATAAATAGACACAAATTAAAAGTCAGCTTATTTCAATTGTTACAGAAAAACAGAAATTTTCTAACTTAGTAACATTTTGAAGAAGGATCAAAACAATGTGTCAATTATGATACAGAGACTTTGGTTACACTTCAATTTAGGGTCATAAACCTACCTGCTTATTACCATGCTTATTAGTGGTATATTGGCTGCTTATTAGTCAGTAATCTATAGCCAGTAGCTGTTACCACTTTATAAACTATCTAATTACTTAAGTAACAGTTAGCATTATTTTTGTATCAACATTAAAGATACAATACAGTAAGACTATTCAGTTTTCTTTAATAACTCCCAGTAAGTTTGGTCTATCTACATATTACAATTCATGTAGTTTCAAGTATTTGTAGTTTTTGGTGTATATTTTGAAATAACTTAGAATAAAGTATTTATGACTCAAAATATGTTCCTCTGTCTAAAGTGAGGTTTTGTTTATTATTAATTCACTGGAACAGCTAGTTTGTAGCTTAGGCAACTTTAGAATGGTAAACTCACCTAAGACAGTAATTGTGAAACTACTGATAAACAGGGCTTGACAATAACACTGCCCAACCTGCCAAATGTGGATGGATGTTGGAAGTGCCTGGTACCAAAAACACTCACACAAGCTACTTAGATTCATAACTTAACTAAACAGTGCTTAATAGTTTATAAACCACCTTAGTAAGATATGCATCACTCTAATTATAATTGACTTTTAGTGCCAGTGTTTGTGAATAAGATGCGTTTGCAATAATTCCAAGCTGCAAAGGGGGAAATATTTCCCCCTATCAGTTCACAATGACTCAGTTTCTCATGCGCTGGTGTAAAATGCATGTTGGTAGTGTAGGTATCCATATGCAGAGGAAGAAAAGCTTTTTTGTAATAAAGGGTAAACCTGTTTTGAAGCACCTCTCCTTCCACAGGCATCAGTGCTTTGGTATATATCAGAATGCAACTGTGGACATTAACACTATGAAACTTAATTTCTCAGCAACAATATTTAGGCCATTGAAAATGCTGAGTGGCTAAAAACCTTGGTAAATCACTAGCCACTGTGGCCAGCAAGCAAAAAAGATAATGCTAAGCTTTGCTGGTTAATGTACATATCTACTTCCCAACTTGTTATTGTTAAGCAGTATTTAGCAAAGCATTGAGGGCATTAATTGGTCAGTGGCCTACATTATAATAAATGCAAGTCTAAGGTTAAGCTTACAAGAAAGAGTATATTATCTGTAAGATGTTGTTCTCAAATATGTGTAAACACCGTATATGCAACTTGTTTATTCAAAACCATCATCCATATCTTAGCATAAACTCACCTTATAAATATCTGACGAGTCTGAGTACACTGCCACTTGGCTGAGGTCAGACATCTTTAGTCCGATCAGTCTGTCAGAGTTCAATATTCTGTAGTTTTGACAAATACACCTGTGGTGACATTGTGAAGAAAACTTGATCTCCGTGTGGGACTGATAGAGAACACAGCTTCCTTCTGTCTCTTGACATTATTCATCTTTCAATCCAAGAGAAAACTTCCACGACAGTATTGTCAGACTTCGGCCTTCATTCCTCCAGACCAGAGGACCTCCATGCTGGAAATCCATCAGTTTAATCCAGATAAAAAAAAATAAAATATAAATGACACCAAAATTTCAGATTAGGGAATTATCAAAATAAACATAGTTTTCTCTGCCTTCTCTTGGTTTTAGCAGCAGACCTGATTTCTGAATGCAAGTGCTTACAAAAGAGTTTCAGAGGCTCCTTCACAGTGCTGAACAAAGCCGTGTCAGCTGAGAAGACTGAGCCACTCCGTGGAGGGGGGTAGTTGGGGAGAGGGTTAGGGTGAAGGTGTGGGTGGGGGTCCTTGTTAAACCTCTATAATCTCCATAATGATCTTTTAAGCCCCAAAAATGTTATTCACACGCATGCTTGCATGGACAAAACTTGAATGATTAGAAACATAAACATATAAATACAGACTCATATGACCCCCAAATACCAACTAACACTAAGCCCTGGCCCAGTGTAGTGCAGCAATGATGTTTAAGCTTGAAAAAAATAATTAGAGATATCTTTGTTCATCAAAATTACTGCATTGGGCAAAATGTGTAAGTTTCATATTTTTTTTTATTCACTGCAGACTTTATTATTAGCAATGATCCAAAGACACAGTGAAAAATCCTCCAGGCTTTTACCTGAGAGAACAGCATGATGCTAACTTCCAGGCTGGCCTACAAAAATACATCATTCCTGCACCACTCTATATGCCATCATCTTGTTGTATGGCCTTTACCTTCTTTTGTGCCACCTACAGTACTACTAATACTGTTATTTAAATTACCTTGCTGTATGCCATTAACCTTATTTTTTATCTTGGCGTTATTTTATCAAGACATTAAGCTGGTGTAGGAACAGACATCAATAGGACAAAGGAAACTATCTTTAAGAGAAGTTCTCTGAACTAAATTTGAGGTTTAATTGGTTCAAAAACAACTTTAGTCACTCATCCTGTCCATGGTTAAATAGCTGTTAGCTCTGAATATGTTAGAAATAATAACAGAAGAAGTCTATCAAGCGAGAGCAACCAAAAACGAAAGTGAGGTTTCAGATCTGTGTTCTTTCCAAAATTGCTCAATCTCTGTTTCCCTGTTTGCTTCTGCTGTGTTAATGGGTAATCAGTCATCAAATAAAGCAGATGACTGCTGATCCATTTAGACACTCTCCCTGTGGTTACTGTCACTAACAGATGCGTACGCCACCAATACTGCATCCTGTCATGTATGTCAAATTAGTACCATGGATCTTACTCTTCTGTTGTCTCCAGGAGGGTAAGCATTACATTTGTGTGCAGCGTTTACGCTCTTTTAAGTCTTGTTTTCGACCTTGTTGTTGCATGTTCTAGTGGCTGATTGTGCATGTTTATAACCCACTTTTCCTTTTGGTGCTCCAGTGTTACTGCAGGAGTATGAGTATGATTACGAGACATATGAAGATCCTCTGCCTCTAAACTGCTCCACTGCAGAGACCATCAGAGGAGGACATGTCACCTACTCACAGGTAAGAAAAAAGTACATCAGAGCATTTTTTTGTGTTTTGTTATGTACATTGATATTTAGTGTCTTGTAAAAAGGGAGGAGATCACATAATACAACTCTTCCTGCTGCTTCTTTTCATGAAGCATTTGGCTTTTTGTTTTTTTTGTACTGAAATGCTTTCTTTTATTAACAAATGAAAGAAACATTTAAAAAAATATACGGTTACTAAAGGGTCCTTTTGGATCAGCCATTGTGGGTCAAAATATAACTTATTTTCTGCTTTCAGTTTCTGTAAAGTGCTGCTTTTATGTCCTTTGTTACTTTTACATTGTTTTTTCTTTTTATTTTTGAGTAGTTAATTCTAAGGTCATCACAATACCTGCATTTTACACCTTGGTGTAATTCAAGGATGAATATGGTACATGTCTCAAAAACATCTTCTGAAAAAATAAAAAATAAATAAAAAAGGAAAGCTGAGTGTGAAAGAAACCATAATAGAGAGCTGTTGAGAGCATAATAGAGGTGTGCAACAATGATGTATTTTTGTAGGCCAACTGTGAAGTTAGCATCACACTGGTTTTCTTGACTAAAGGCCTATGGGAAATTTTACTGTGTTCATGGATCAATGCTGATGATAAGGTCTTTGGGGAACAAAACTGAAAACTTACACAATTTGACAATCTTAATAAACAAACCTACCTTTCAAGTTTTTTTAGACTTAGAGTAAAAAGCAATTTTCAAGCTTTTATAAAACTAAAAGAAATTCATGCAACATAGAAGCACCAACACACTTCCAATGCACAAGGTAATGTTAGAATCTGTGAGAATTTCCTCATCCACAGCTATTTTTGTAGTCCATTGTAACAGTTTATTTCCAACTTTACTTTTAAAAACACAATAATGCTTTAAAAAAGCAGGGCAAAATCAGAGATATTTTATGATGCAAAACTAAACATTCAAATTTCTCCTCCATGTGTTCACCATGGACCTTGTTTCAGTCATTTTTAGAATCGTAAAATCCTGTATGATCACAGCCATTGGAAGGGGAAGTGCCAAAATGCAAACTCACTTATGATTTTTGGACTCATTCCTGTAACACTCTATACCAGGCATGAACTGACTAGATTTTGCTGTTCTAATCATGTTAAACATGTTAATTCTTCAAATAAGGCCCCACCAACTTGGGAGTCAGGCATACCACTTTCTTGCTTTAAGACAACAGCACTACCTACTGCACCACCATGCAACCCTTGGTGAAATACTGACATTTTAAATACACATACTGACAACATAAACTTAAACAACTACAGTATGTATACAGTATATATACAATATAAACAGGTGGAGAGGGAGAGAAAGATAGAAAGAGAGAGAGAGTGTGTGTGCATATTTCCCTCATCTCCTGTTTTCCCTGTTCAGCATGTTTCTCTTTTAAACTGCTAAAAAGTACAAGGCAACCCAGACAAGTGTCTGAAATGAAGAAACCAAAATATTGGGTCATTTATAGTGATGAAAAGGGGAACTGTAACATAATTCCAGTAAAGCATAATTAAATTAATATGATTTATTCTTAATAAGTTACCAAATCCAAAACTGTAAACACATAACAAAATTTAAAACACAAGATGTCATGCAGTTTTAACCAGGTAAATGCCCAGAAATAGGATGTAAGCAAATAAATGGATGGAATTTAAACAGATAGAAATTTCAGTGTGATTAAAAAATAAGGAACTACACTGTCTGGAAAGCAAAACAAGTTAAGTTTCTCTTTCCTGAAAATCTCATGCCACTTATTTTAGCTCCAGAAGTGACCACATGTTTCCTTTTCAGGGTGGGCTGGAGGGCAGTGTGCTGACCTATCACTGTGGCCCTGGGAAATACCCTTCTCCAGTTAGCTCCAGGACCTGCAGTGATGGGGAGTGGTCACTCATGAGATTACCAAACAACAGACAGGTGTCTAGGGCTACATGCAAAGGTTGAGTCTTTGATGGTGATAAAGTCAGTCTTGTCTGTATCTAACACTCATCTTGTTGTATTATCTGAGTTTTCTCCCTCTGCTTGTTCATTTGGTCTTCTCTCAGATGTGTTGTGTCCAGCTCAGCTCCAGCTGGATCATGGTGACTTCTGGCCCAGGGACCAGTGGCTCCAAGCTGGGGCAACACAGAGCTTTTCCTGTCTGGAGGGATTCACTTTGCATGGATCTGCTCAGAGGAACTGCTCACTGTGGGGAGAGTGGACAGGAACTACCCCTGTCTGTGTGAACAATGGTGAGGATGGACAAAATTAAATTATAAGTAAGGTCACATCAATACAGTACATGGTTATATCACTCTTTGTGAGTGCTGTAGAGAACACCTAACTGAACATCAGCTTAGATAGGGACCTCAGATTATTTCATTAGATGTATCAGAGCATATAATTGTGGAGTGGGCATGCACTGACTAATCTCACACTTGCATGGGGTTAAATAAAGCAGCTATTGAGTTGAATATATCCAATTAGTGCGGTTAACTTTACTACATAACCTTGAAGCTAGAGTATGTAACCTGGATGAGACTGCAGTGGAAGCAGTACCAACGCTACTAACTGTGTCTGTGTGCCTTTACCTGACATTAGGTCAAAGACAATGTAGGGTAACCAATAAGAGCACTGTCTTTGAGCTGAGCCCTAGCTGTCCTAAAGGTGGCTGTCCCTTGCTAGATTTTCCTAAATGCTTACTAAAGAGCAAGACAGGGCACAGATGTCTAATGATTTCTCATGTGTCTTCAGAAGTAAGCTGCATACAATTATACTTTGAGGGCCTGTGATGAAGAAAATTAATTGTAGACAGGAACATTTAAAAAAAAATACAAATATGTAGATTTTTAAATTTTATACAAGCCGAAAGGCCAACATGTATAAAACTACAGGTAGCTGTAGGTGGGACAACAGCCTGGAAAAGCACTTAGGAGGGCGTGCTTTGGTTAATTGCAGTACAGCTTTGATTTGGTCATAAGTATGATGTAAGTGCCAATGATAAAAAAATACTTAGCCATGTTAATATTCAGTATAGGCATAGCCACATCCATGTAATTTCATTTATACAGCAGTTCTAAAAGTTGTATGGGGCTTATCAATAATAATAAACATCATATTTGAATTTTTGATTTTTTTTTTTTAATACTAAACTTGGCAGTTTCTGGTCAACAGATATATGTTATAATCATGTACATAGTGCATGTCCACTACTTACAGTTGTCCTTTTAACTCTACCACACAGGTATCTTTTACAAAGACAGTGTGTTTTTCTAATAAGTCAAACTAGCACAAACACCAATATTCAAGAGGCATGATCAGATGAGAAGGAGTAATGTCATGCTGAACAATTTAACAGTTGTGATTTGGTCAGACTTATAAGGCAGCTGGCCCCATGCCAGGATAAACAAAGCTGTGCTTTTATTCAGTATAAAGACACAGGCTTTTGTGGGATATTGCTTTTATACAGCCAGTTTACAATCAGAAAGGGGCATATAATCAGAAAAAACATGCTGCCTGTATAACTGTTACATAGAAACAAGTAATTGGCATTATCATTATTGCATTACTATTCTTTGTTCATTTAGAGATTTATTTTGTGTCAGAGACACATGAGACTCATGAAATGATATGTTGTTTGGGATTGCTTAATAGGATTTTGTAAAGTCAAGTTCTTTACTTTCATGGACAGCTGGATGGTGACTTGTTATTTATTAATTAATTTAATTTCAGATTTGTCATCATATTCTGAATGGTCGCAGGTGTATAACCTCTATTCATTTAAGAAGTCTCACCGTTTTAAACAAATTGTTTATGTGATAAATGAAATATTACAAATAAAAGCTCAGAGTGTGGGAGCACACCTGAAAGTTTTTGATGAAGTCCCCTCTTGAGCAACTGTTGTTAAAATAGATTCACAGAAAGTTTTTCTGTTTCTCTTTTTAGTATATTTAGCATTTTTTCAGCTATCAATAATAAACAAATCTGTGCATGTATTAATGATATATTCCAGATAAACTACATCAGATTGTTTTAAGTTGTACATTTGAGCTATTATTAATAAAATTACTGCCAAACATCAATTACATGAATCCCAGTTGTCTATTAAGCCTGTTTCTGAGTCAAATATGAAATTAGACTAACCATACACTCAAACAAAAAACTCACCTGATGTAATTCACATGGAGCCTTGGCTTTATCCCCACTATGAAGCTAGGCTAAACCTGATGTTTTGTATCAAAATTGCATTTACAGTACATAAATATTGGAAAAAATGTATATGATTTTGCCGAAGCACCATCTGTTAAACATTTTTGTTTTTTTTGTTCTGTTGTCCTGTTGTAAATAGATTCATCTGACGACTGTGATGACCCTGGGATACCACCAGGGGCTCAGAGAACATCAAGTCGCTTTTATTTAGGAGATAAAGTAATCTACCAGTGTCAGGCTGGAACGGATCTGCTGGGGTCGGCTGAAAGGGTTTGCCTGGAGAACAGGGAGTGGAGCGGCTCAACTCCACGCTGTCAAGGTGCAGCTTTTTTCTTCTTTCAGAAATTACCTTTTGTTTTTCTTGTCTTCAGCAGACAAAGGAGAGAGATACAGTGGATATTCTGAGGGAAGCTGAGATAATGGGGGAAGACATCCAAACAGGGAAACTGCTCAGTTATTGGCACCCAAAAACTACAGCTTTTTAGATATGTGATCAATGCACAACTTTAAGTGCAGCTCAAGAATGAAGTCTTTTTAGATACAGAACCACAGAATATGACATTAAAAGACCTGTTATCAGATGGTGCAAAAAGTACAGTGAACAATAGTCTTCTGATAAAACAGTAATACATAGTGTTTTTTGTTTTAACTGCAGCCCCAAATACTTTTGACTCCCCCAGTTTTGTGGCAGCAGCTATGGCAGAGTCACTGGCAGGACTCATGGATGTGGTAACACCAGATGCCAAGAGGAAAGGTGGGTAAACTTGGATCAGTTAATCTAAATTTACATGCACAGGTGACTACTGAAACTGTCCAAGCATGCATGCACTGGGAGAGACCTAGGCAATTTATTTGCAGAGGCATGTCCGCCCCCACTGAAGTGGGTGGGGATATTGTGAGGTTTTGGTTTTAAACTAGACTTCAAGGCAGAAATCAACACAGATAACAGCTCATATCAGATTTAATTAACAAGGGAAGCAGTAAAGGGAAGTGCAAAGCTAAATTGCTTAAGCAATAAATTTAGGCACACAGGAAACCTGAGGGAAAAAAAAAAAACTGGTGGGTGCAGGCCTGAAATTCCAGGTGGGGCGGGCTTAGCTGTAGGGCTGTGTTAGCTGCTGCACAGTGATAAACAGCAATTTGCATATATATGTGTGTGTGTGTGGGGGTGGGTGTGTATGTGTGTGTGGAAGGGTGTGTAGGTGGTATGTGATTGCATTGCTTGTATTGCAAGCACACATACCTGGATGCTCCCTCACTCCGTGTGTCACAACAGGAAGAGAGGACTATCAAAGTATTTCAACCCTGGTAAAAAAAAACCCCAAAAAAAACAAATGTTATTGTAGTTCCATTTGATTTACACAGAGAGGATGAGAAAGTTAGACCTGACGTAATTTGGAGACTGTCGAGTTATTACTCAACTTATAGGTGCTAATGAGTGTGATGCAGTGTGTAAACATATGCTACATTAATCTGAATCAAACAGATGAACAAACAGAGAGACAGCTGCAGATAACAGGCTCACAGTACATGTCTTTATACCCTACTCCATCTAAAAGAACAATATACTGTATATCAAGTTCACCTTGAAATACATGAATAAATATGGTCTCTAAATTACTTGATGTGAAAAAGAGGGTCAATAAAAACGATGGGGTAGAAAGACTGTTATTAAAGAGTATTTTTTGTGGCAGTGACTTGCACTTAAACTTAAAAGATGTTAAACTGTCTAAAATGAGATAGCACCATGTAATTAAAATGACAGAGAGCAGTTTTGGATGAAGAAAGGAAAAAAAGTATAATCAGTTGCAGTGAGGAAGTTAACGATGCAGCTGGACATGACCAAAAGCAAGAGCTGAGCTGTAGGCTATCCTAAAAGGTCCCATTATCTATGAGACGTGGAGATTTAAAGGCCCTGGACACCTACACAGGCGTTAGCCAAAGAGTCCTTAGACCTCTTCTATGGATTGTGTGCGTGTGGTTGACTTTGTTTGACTAACAGCTCCTCACCCTGTGAAATCTTTGGAGCACCTGTTCTGGTAGGAGGACTTGTTGAGCTTCTGTCAATTTAAAACTAGTGACTCCATTACCCTTCATCATAGCACATAACTGTTTTCAACCTCTCCTGATCTAATCAACCAGAGTGATTAAAACACTTGGGCGTCAGTGGCGCAGTTGGATATTGTGCTTGGTCAGCAATCAAGAGGTTGCAGGTTTGAGCCCTGCTCCGGCCGACACATGGCGATGTGTCCTTGGGCAAGACACTTAACCCCAAGTTGCTCCCTCTGCTGTGTCAGTGGCGTGTAAATGGGCATGAAAGGGTATGAATGTGTTAGTTGATACTGATTGACAACTGACATAGAAACTCAGAACCATCAGTGAGTGAATATGAGGGAATGGGTGTGAACAGGTAAGTGTGACCTGCGGTGTAAAGCAGCTTTGAGTTGTCAAAGACTAGAACAGCGCTATATAAGCTTAAGTCCATTTACCATTTACACTTGTGTTTGACTAGGGCCTTTAGATTTTGCACCAAGAAAAACTGATATTAACACCAAACTTAGATTTGATCCTTGATAAGAATAAAATAAGAGAGAGAGAGAGCAGTGCACCATTTCTGGCTGACACACTAGTAACACCAAAACCACAGTATATCTCCATTCAAAGACTGTGACTTAAAGAGGACTGGTCTAAACCATGAAAGTTAAGGTTTTAAAAAGGAGTCCCACTTCAGCCCTGGATAAGTGCTTAAGTCACTCAGGACAGAAAAATTGCGAAACAGTTAGCGCCAAAGAAGAGCACTGTCAGCAACAGAATATTTGGCAGAGTCGAAGAGTCAAGACTGACCTTTATGGTTGATGAGCTGAGTGGAAACTGGTGTGACTCTCTGCTGCAATAGAGCCAGCCTCGCTCCCTGCCAGACACTGGCATTTCGGGCAATTTTGCTAATGTGTACAGGGTAATGATAAGCAGTATCAAGCTGAATCAGACCATGCAGAACTAAGTTAATGTTTGTTGGGCTACACTGATGTTCGTCTGGTACATCAAAAAATTGTACATAAAAATTTCCGAATGCCAGCAAGAGTTGACCTTTCCTACCCGCCTTACCCTCAGGAACAGCTGCGTTGAGCTCTGTTGGTGAGTGTTGGGGCCTACCCACAAGTATTTCAATGTACATCATTTCTGTCAAGTCCAGCTGCTTCCTCCTCAGGACTGGACTCCTGTTGCACAACTTAAAACGCCCTTATGGGGACAGCACTCTTATGTAATCTTGAATTATTGTCAGATTACTGAGACCAGCTGCATGCTGCATGTGGTGAAATGGCATATACGACCACTTCAAATGATGTTCTTTGAGGTACCATCACAATACATTTGGACAACGACCAGCAACGGCAAACTACATTTGGCCAAAGTTCCCCTAAGTTGGGTGTATTACATCTGTGGTGGCGAACGGTTAAAATCCGTACACAGTTTGTCAGGGTGCTGTTGGGAAGTTCCATACTCCACCAGTACTGCACTTCTCACCACTTTAGATACACTGACCTGAGTTGAGCACAGCAAAACTGACCCAGGGAGTGTACTCACACTGAAATTTTGATGATGAAAGTTATCAGCTAATATACACTGATATGTGGATGGACCTTAAAACCCAAACAGTATCATCACAGGTACACTCCTTTGTCTTTTTACATTGGACCTTCCTCCTGTTGATCAGTTATTCAGTCAAATGCTGAGCAGGGATAATATGAATGACTTTACAGCTCTGTACATTTCATACATGTCTTATGCTTTACTTTTACTACAAATTAGATGAATGACATTACCCAGGCCAGGGCTTGGCAACCTCTGAGGTGCTGATTTAAAATTTTCCTGTTGACCAGTGTGCAATCTCAACATTGAGGGACCAGAAACAAAAAAACACAAGAAAAACAGGAAAAATGTAAACAGAGACCACAACAAAATTCTGATCTTCCTTGGATCTGTTTCTTTATCCTAACCAAGAGGCAACTCATATCACAAAACTCATATCTATATATCCTATTAGTGGAACAATAATAGACTATAGAACACTACCACCATTCTTATGAAACATCCTTAACTGGATTTAAATGAATTTTTATCTGTTTTAAATCAGATTTTTGTCAGTCAAAATGGCCAAGTATAACAAGACATATCACTTCGCATCAGGAAAAATGTCTGTCCTTTTAGTAAATCATCTATACCTGAGTGAAAATCATAAAATCTGATTAAATGACACACAAAAAAGAGACTGCTGACACCTATTCATGATGTTAATTTTTTTGCACAGCTACAAATTTACTATTCCATAATTTCCCGTATTTATAAGATTCTGCAATTGGGTAAAAAAAAAAAAAATAATTAAATAGCATACAGAACGGGAAAAATAGAGGACCACATACTAATGCTTCCATACTTAGTTATCATTATCATAAATGCAAAAATGACACAATGAAAAGGGGGAACTCTTTTGCAATGTAATGTGTGCTGCTCATTTTAAGGCTCTCGTCTTGTGTGGGCAGTCCTGGTGCCCTGAGGTCCATTTGCTGTTTGTCTTCCCTGTGCCCTCTTGCCCACTTTCCAAAACTATATTCTGTCTCTAAACTATCTATGAAGGCCAAAATTGCCAAAAAACAAACAGACTGTCAGAACAACTGATGCAATATAATTGGCTTCGGAGCGCTAAACTTCGATAAAGACGTTCTGCAGGTAAAAGTGCAGCTCCTGTGGTTTCAGTCACTGACTAGCTATGCACACTTTCTCACCCACTGTATTGAACCCTTAGCAAGTGAACACATTATCTTCAAGGGCCTGCCTTAAAGCTCATCGTCTCCCCTGCCATGTGCATTCTGTGTAATCAATGAGAATCTACCAGTCTCAGGCAGAAAATAGCAGAGTTCACCAGTTGCATTCAATGCACTCAGGAAAAATAATCAGATTACCGTACTGCCCTACAAAGGCAAAGTGCAGTATCTGCAAAAATGCCAAATGGAGAAAAACAGCTAAACAGCTTTTTGTTTTTTTTTTTCACCAAGTGTAAGTATGAAATCATATTTAACAACCAAGTGTCTGATTTATTAGATTAAAGGGAAGGGAATTTAATACATATTGTATATTGACATTCATGCTAAATTTGGCAGTTTTATAGGCTATACTGAACTTTGCCTTTGTTTTACTGCAGTATAATTACATGACCATACAATGACGTACTGCAGTATGTAAAATAAGTAAGGTCATTTCACTTAGTTTTTCTTTTAAATAATAGTTGGCATATTAATTTTCAGTATTTCAAAATTTTGTCCTTAAACCAAGGCAAACTGCAGTAACTGTTTTCTTCATGGTGAAACCAAGGCATACTTCAGTAAGTGCAGTTTCTGCAGTTTGCCTTGGTTTTACAGTCTCTTTTTTGCAGTTACTTCAAAGTAACAAATGGCAATATCTCAGAGAAATTAAGCAGGAGCCCTATGAAACTTTAAGAGATTGAAAAAGCAGATATTGCACTTTTGATAAGTGCAAAAAAAAAAAATCGAAAAAATTCAGATGCTGCACTTTGCCTTTGTAGGGCAGCGTAAATGATCACTTTTTTTGGGGGGGTGTTTAATAATTATGAAAATAAAAACCCTGCAAGCTTTTTTTTTTTACTTGCCTTTATGATAATATGTGTAGGAAGACAGCACTATGACTGGCATGAAGTATACGCTGGACAGTCGGTCCAGTTTTTGCCCAGTTGAGATGAAGACATGCAAGGCTAAACTGACCTTCAACTCAAATCTAGATAAAATTTTCCAGATTCTATCTTTTGCAAAGCTTGATTTTGGACCAATGTGTGAGTTGGACTGACACAGTAATTTAGATTTTCCTATCTTTATGTAAATGCACTGAATGTCTTCAACATAAATAGCAGATCAGCAATATTACTACAAGTTCATCAAGTAGACTCAGAGTGAAAGTATTTATTTATTTTTTTTGTCTGTGTTTAAGGTGGGAGATCTTTTGGACGAACTTTCCGTGTGAGTGAAGGAAGTCGCATGAATATCTTTATTCTTCTGGACACATCGGGGAGTATCACGAAGCAGGACTTTGAAAAATCCAGGGATGCCACCATAGCTCTTATAAAAAAGGTCTGTAGCATAAAAAGCTCTAAGATTGCATTATAATTGCACCAAGTCATTCTGCCGAAGGTGGTCTGACATGTAATTCTTTATTTTTCTTTTAGTTGGAGACCTATGAGGTGCAGGTCAATTTTCATGTGGTGTCATTTGCCAGTGAGGCTAAAGATATTGTAAACATCACAGACACAGATATCAGCAGCAGCATTGATGATGTCATATATTATCTGACGGAGTTTGAACACAGCAGTAAGACTGTGCTTGTTACTTCATCATTCATTTAAAGTATTTTTAACACTCCTGTGACTTGATTAAGGAGTTTCAGTTAGTAAACTATGCTCTAAACCTTTCCTTGTGTTTCCTACAGGCCATGGCCGAAAGACTGGCACCAACCTCCATGCTGCCCTGCATCGTGTCTATGAGATGATGGCCTTCTTAAAGCAGAATACTGCCACAAATTATTTCAATGAGACTCAGAACATCATCATCATAGAAACAGATGGTAAAGGCTCACACATCTGCAAAATACATTAAAAATGGGCAAAGCATCTGTGACACTAGCCACTGGTGTCTGAGGGGGTTTCATTAAGTCTAAGACAAATCTCACCAAATTATAAATGCTGACTCCAACTCCAGTTAAAGCAAAAACAGGAGGAGCTGTGGCAGGCTGATACAGATTTTGATTGCTAAATGATGCTTATATAGCATATTTTAAATGATGAATGAGACTCAGAGTTTGAGGCCAGTACCAAGATTAAGTTGAGATCTAGTCTCCAGATGCAGGACCACACACAGATATGTCCATGCTGCACTATTTTTGTTTGCTTGCAACTATGGTAAGATGTGGCATCACACATCTTGGTAGTGGCAGGTAGATGTGGAAACAGCATATTATAGGGGTGGGAAAATGGTGGCCCGAGACCATATGTGGTCCACTGCCTCACTCAGTATGGCCTGCAAGTTCATATTAAATATGAAAAAAAGGTATATGAAGAACAAATGACAAAATTTGCAAGCTGAATCAACCATTGAATCAGAGTCATCAGAAAGTAAAATACAAATATCACTTTTTTAATCTTTGATAACTGGTATATTTTTTGTTTGCATGTAAATTAGTATATACAACTTCCACAATGCTTCTCCGGAGCTGAGCTCTGCCAACTTAGGCAAATAAATAAATTATCCAACTCAAACTGGCAGTAGCGCCGCAGACTTCAGATCATTTTCGCATGCACAGCCTGCATAGCTCTCTCATAAGCACAGAGATGCTCAACAAATCAGAGTGCAACGTCACCCTCTGCTGGCTCCGCCTTCTTCAATACGCAACATCTACGAGTCAGTCACACGTCTGTGTGTGCTGCTGTAACCATGTGTCTGTACTGTAATGTGCCCTTACATAGCACTTCTCCAGATTTTCTAAGACACAGATTGTGCTTTGATTTTTTTTAGATAAGTTTTGTCAGAGTGTGATTTGAAGATGATTTAGATTGCGGCATTGTCACATATTTTAGTTTGTCTTAATTTGAAATATATTTTCTCCTTGTGTAGCCTATTTCTTTAGTTTTACTTTCCGTGTTTCCCCTGCCTTAGTTGATCTCCTCATGTGTTTCACCTGTCTTGTTTTACTCACCTTTGTGTCTATACAGATTTGGTGTTCACTTAAGTCTTTGTCAATGTCTCTGTGTTAGTTAGCCATGTTAGATTGCTATGTGTGTGTTTTGCCTGTTAATCCAGCCTGTATTTTTCTGTTGAGAATAAAGCCAACACAGTTATTTGTAATAATTTACATCATTTTTCCTACTGCGCTGGAACACCGTATTTTAGGGCTTCCCTACCTGTCAAATCCCACTTTAACCACCATATATATATGTAGCATATACAGCATATACAGGACATCTAAAGATTTACCGTCTGTGTAGGCTCACAGGAAAAAGCTCAGTTTACAAGTGCTTGTGGAGACAATGACTGTTCATATTTGGGTCAGAGAAGACATTGGTCCAAATTTTGAAGAAAGTCTGACACAGTGTTCTTGAGATATTGTGTCTTGATGTAAGAGATGCACACAAGGATAAATGACCTTTGACCATTGACATCTGACTTTCAGTGTCTTTTAAGTTCATCCTTTAAGATTCGGCTGTTACCACAGCAGAGGCATAATACTTCCCCATCCTCTGCAGAGACCAAAAACATTTTTCGTTCCAGTGTGTTCATAACTTTTGTCTCCCAGTTGAAATTTAAGTAGTTGGGGTGACTGCAATTTTTGTCTCTTCAGTGTTGGTTCCATTTTTCCAGCACTGGAGGACACAATTATAAGAGCCTTTTGTGAAGCGCTTTCAAACCCATGCAACTCATTGAATACTGGAAAAGTAAAAGAGTAAGGTTGGCTACCATTGAAGTTTGAGCCTTTGTAATCTCTCTGTTTCCTTCTGTCTGCTTGCAGGTTTCACGAACACAGGCTCAAAGCCTCATCATGACCTGGCCCAAATCCGGAGTCTGCTGGGCTACCACAACATTTCCCCAGACCACACAGATGAGACAATGCTGGGTAATCACATCAGAGAAGAAGGATAAATGAAACAATGAATGATGCATGAGTAAACTAACTTTTTAGATATAAATTTTCTCATAGAAACATCCCATGAGGTGAAGCACTTGTAAATGTCACAAGAAATGCAAATATATTGGTGTGTTAGTTTTGTCATTTAAACACAGTGTATGTAAATTTAGCCAGCAGGGGGCTCTCAATTTAAACAATAACAGGAGATAACCTGTATATCACAAAGTCCATCTATAGACATGGACAAAATTGTTGGTACCCTTCCATTAAAGAAAGAAAAACCCACATGATCACTGAAATAACTTGAAACTGACAAAAGAAATAATAAATAAAAATTTAATGAAAATTAACTAATGAAAATCAGACATTGCTTTTGAATTGTGGTTTAACAGAATAATAATAAAAAAAAAACAAAATAATGAAACTGGCCTGGACAAAAATGATGCTACCCTTAACTTAATCTTTTGTTGCACAACCTTTTGAGACAATCACTGCAATCAGGCGATTTCTGTAACTCTCAATGAGACTTCTGCACCTGTCCACATGTATTTTGGCCCACTCCTCGTGCGCAAACTGCTCCAGCTGTCTCAGGTTTGAAGGGTGTCTCCTCCAGACTGCATGTTCCAGCTCCTTCCACAAATTTTCAATAGTATTTAGATCAGAGCTCATAGAAGGCCACTTCAGAATAGTTAAATGATTTATTCTTAGCCATTCTTGGGTGTTTTCAGCTGTGTGTTTTGGGTCATAATCCTGTTGGAGGACACATGACCTGCGACTGAGAACAAGCTTTCTGACACTGGGCAGCACATTTCGCTCCACAATGTCTTGATAGTCTTGAGATTTCATTGTACCTGCACAGATTCAAGACACCCTGTGCCAGATGCAGCAAAGCAGCCCCAGAACATAACTGAGCCTCCTCCATGTTTCACAGTAGGTACAGTGTTCTTTTCTTTGTATGCTTCATTTTTGTGTCTGTGAACATAGAGCTGATGTAACTTGCCAAAAAGCTGCAGTTTTGTTTCATCTGTCCAGGACATTCTCCCAGAAGCTTTGTGGCTTAAGTCCACTTTAGCTCAAACAGCAACGGATGGTGCGATCTGATACTGATGTACCTTGACCTTGGAGTTCACCTCTAATCTCTTTGGAAGTTGTTCTGGGCTCTTTGGTTACTATTCGTATTATCCGTCTCTTCAATTTGTCATCAATTTTCGTCTTGTGGCCACGTCCAGGGAGGTTGGCTGCAGTCCTGTGGACCTTAAACTTCTGAATAATATGTGCAGCCATAGTCACAGGAACATCAAGCTGCTTGGAGATGGTCTTATAGCCTTTACCTGTAACATGCTTGTCTATAATTTTCTTTCTGATCTCCTGAGACAACTCTCTCCTTAGCTTTCTGTGGTCCATGTTCAGTGTGGTACACACCACGATACCAAACAGCACAGTGACTACTTTTCAGCCTTTAAATAGGCAGACTGACTGATTACAAGTTTGAAGACACCTGTGATGCTAATTACAGGACACACCTTAGTTTAACACGTACCTGTGGTCAGATCATTTTCAATCTTTTCTAGGGGTACCATCATTTTCTTCCAGGCCAGTTTCATTATTTTGTTTTTGTAAAATTATTCTGTTGAACCACAATTCAAAAGCAATGTCTGGTTTTCATTAGTTACATTTCAGTACATTGTTATTTATTATTACTTTTGTCAGTTTCAAGTTATTTCAGTGAACATTGTGGGTTTTTCTTTTTTTAACGGAAGGGTACCAACAATCTTGTCCACGTCTGTATGTCTGCTACTTTTTCGTTGTCTGAAGTTGTGGACTCTTTTTAAGGTAATCCTCAGTTCCTACGCTTTAAATCAACGATGTTGTTGCCAAAGGGTACGGTGAGTTGATCTGGCCCTGACATCCAGTGTTTCCTCAGCAATGAATGACTTTGTCCTGTCAGCACAGTCATGCCTGCAACCACAACAAGAGATGGATCTTTATGACCTTTAAGACTAAGTTGTAATGGACTTTTAGAAATATTTGACATAACTCAGTTATTCATTACACAAATCAGGATTAGTCTTTTAAATCAATCTAAACAGTTTAAATAGAAAACAATCTACATGTTGTACCTTTGAGTGGATGTTCTATTAAGGCTGTTACCAACTCCATGTATGTGTGTACTAAAATGTATTTTTTTTCCAGATGTCTATGTATTTGGTATTGGGGACAAAGTAAATAGAGATCAGTTGAATTCTTTGGCCTCAAAGAAACGTGATGAGCAGCACGTTTTTGTTTTGGAAGACTATAAGATTCTGGGAAAAGTTTTCAACAGCATCATCAGTAAGTAAAAAAAAAAATCACTCTCTCAGCTCTGAAGCACAAGTATGTGTATTTTCTGTCATTTTGTGGATCTAAAAGTATTGCAAAGAAGAGACAACTCATATTTAAATTTAGCACTAACTTTGAAAATGATTTTAAATGCTTTTTAATACAGAAGGTCAAGTTACAAATGGCCATGTTTCAACACACAGGTGACAAAAGCGTGACCATGTGTGGCATTGCTCAGGAGCACATCTCCAATGATCAAGAGGAGGATGAGAAAGGAGTCTTCACCAGACCCTGGCATGTCACTGTGAAAGCGGTGGGAACTTTAGTTTAATCATGAAATTCTAACAGAGACTTCCTTTTTTATTCTGGATTTTCACACATTAATGCTCTCATTTTCTTCTAGTCCATGCCATGCGTTGGATCCATTGTGAGCCAGAACTGGGTGCTGACAGCAGCTCACTGCTTTATCCTATCAGGCACAGACTTACCTCAGGGGTACATACAACATGGTTAGTGTCAGTACACTTAATTTTTAGCAGGGTTATTTAACAGGGATTGTGATGAAAGTTGAGAGAAAAACTCAATGTTTCAGAACAGTCTAACCAAGGGATGGGTATTTATTATAAAACCGGTATTCAGTTACTCAAATTTCTTTGGTTTGAAAGAAATGGTACTGCAATCCATTGATATAAAAAGAGACAAACGAAACATTTACTGGCTGACTAGTGTCAACAATGATGTCAGTGCCATAGTGAATGAATTGAAACCGCCTCATAAGCCAGTATAAACTGACAGGGAAACTGGGGGTTTTCCAGATAAAAAGCCCTAATATTAAAACAAAGCTGATTTTGACAGAACTGTTTATAATGCAGTGGTTCACATAAATAAAATTATTTCAGTCTAAGACTATGTTGCTTTTTCTTTTTCTATCAGTCTCAGTTAAAAACATTTTGATTACTGACATATTTTTGACTAGTGCATAACAAACCATTCATCAATATCAGTTTAAAGTCAATATTAATGCTTTTTATTCAGATTACGGACAGCTTCCTTGGCAGTTTATACTGGATTTTGGAGCGGTTTTACCCATGCAGTATGGTGTTGATGTTGACATATTGCGTCCCCTGACACACATGGGGAACACAGAGTCTACTTATTAATGTCTATGCTGCTATCACTGTCAAATATTCAATAATACAAAAGTGCAAAGCTTCTTTATTCACCTATCAAAATAAAGGACCTCCGGAAACCAAACTGTTTGCAGGAGATAAATTAAATTCACAGAGCTTTTAAAAATGTGAGAACACAAACATACTGATATAATACTTTAGATAGCTGTCCATCAGTGTGTAGTTACAGTCACTTTATAGACACTCTGCAACAGGCCACAGGTGGACATACGCGATGAGGGTTGGTGCTTATTGGAATGACTTACTTAGTTGTCAAAAGGAGAGCAGATTCTTTACAGGCAGCCAGATTTCATGTTTTCATACCCTCAAACTCTGGATGCCCTCGCATATATGCAAAAATACAAAAAGAGTATTTGTGTGCTTGGAAATTTGACTCGTCCTTCCTCTACACAAGAATGAGACTGAATGACCTTCGCTGCAGCCAGCCAGCAGATGGAGCTGCCATGTCTCCATTTCTGTTTACAGCCAATGCTTTTTTCCTTTTAGTAAATAACAGTAGGCCACGTCTTTCCAGGTGAGGGCACAGTGGTTCCTAAGAGGGTGATCCTGCACCCAAAGTTCAACCTTCGAGCACTGAGGCACAGAAATGTATCTGAATATTATGACTATGATGTGGCTCTGGTGCAGGTGAACGTCAGTATCCCTCTCTCCTGGAAGGCCAGGTAAGACTGGGTGAAAGACATTCACTAAAGACATTGAGTAAAAGCTCTTTTCTCTTTAAAATATGTTACATATTACTTAAATACAGACATACACATGTTCATTAGATTTATTGTTAAGTGCATGGTGTGTGTATTGTTTTGAAATGCACAGACCTATCTGCCTGCCATGTACGGTACCAGGAAGCCGAGCCATGAAGAAAATCAACTCTACCTGTCAGCAGCACAGTATGTCACCTTTAAATTCAGAAGAAGCACTCAGAATTTAAACATACAGAAACTTTCTAAATGTTTTACCTGGTCAACAATGTGGTGATGACCACTCCTGGGTAAATCGGAGAATTTTCATCTAAATTAATGTTAACTTACAGGGGAAGAGTTATTACCTCACCAGGAGACTGCAGCCTTTTTCATTCATAAGAACTCCAAACGCAAACAAACACATATTCAGACAGGAAGTCAGGTAAGAATGAACGTAAAGCATGTAAGTAGTGAAGTGAAGTTACACTTAATTCATCATGAAAGGATGTCTTTAACTTACATTTTGTGAACAGAGGCCTAGTTGTGTTGAGAAAGCGCAACAAACCCTCAAAGAGCCAACTGATGTGACTTTGGACGAGTATGTACCTGACAGCTTCCTCTGTTCTGGAGGGTCCTCCAGACACCAGTACTCGATTACCTGTAAAGGTAAGTTCTCTAATCTTGAGGTGTTTTGGCCATAATTGTGCAATCTACATGAAATTGAAATTTCACAAATTGTCTGTGTGTCTGTAAAGGGGACTCTGGAGGGTCACTCTTTCTGGAAAAAAGGAAACGCTACTTTCAGGTAATTTTGTTCCACATAAAAATATGCATATGCACACTGTTTCAAATACACTATTTTAAATAAATTAATTTAATTTTTATTACGTTTTTAGCAACAAAAGTTAATTTTGTTGTGACTGACAATTTGTTTACACAACACAAACAAAATAAGTGGGAAATCCACGACCATGAGTCATTCTGTGTGTGCTCCTCTGCACATTTGTAGTGAATGTGTAGCAGTGTTGGACAGTGTATTTGACAAGAAAAGCACTTTTAAGCTTTTTTTTAAATCTCTAAATCATGGCACAATACAGCACAAAATAGATTTATTTGCATTCTTTTGGTTTATGAATTGATAAACTATTAAGAATTGCTTCTCTTTGTAGATAAACACTTAATCATATGAAAGAAAGAAATGAAATTTGAATCTTCAGTTGGCAGATAAAAATTGAAGATAATTTGCAATTAAAATCTAAATCTGCCAAAAGCCCTCTGACTAATTGCTTAATTAGTTATATTCATTTAGGATCTTTCTTCTTTTCCACACAGTTTGATTCTGCTGAAGTTTCCCATGTGCTGTCTTTTTTTTAAACTTTTGCTCTTGTACATCTTTTTTCATGACAATAGTGTTTTGTTGTATAATTCTTGCCTTTGCTGTAAAGGTAAATGTTATAGCTTTGACTTAAATTTGCCTGGATCAACTAAGCTTCAACCTATCTTTGTTTTGATATCTTCAGAGTTGATTTGTCGAACTGTTGTTCTAAGCTTTTTTCTTATTATTGCTGGTGATTTATGTCTTTTCCACTCTTAATAGTATTCTTTTTAAGAAATGCTATCTGTTGTCCTTGCCACCAGGTGGGGGTGGTGAGCTGGGGCACCACAGATGTATGCAATAAACCAGACCCGGCGCTGAGGCAGTACAGCAGTGACAGACCTCCTCCTGATGCTCGAGACTTCCACGTTGACCTCTTTAAGATAATGCCATGGCTCAAACAGCATCTCAAGGAGGAGATCCAGTTTTTGCCAGAGATTAAGTGAACATCTACATACAGATCTGGAGAGCTTTTGAAAACTTAATTGTCAGTGTGAATGCTGTGGTGCAGTGATCTCACCTGTAAATAATTTTTGAAACAATCACAAGTGATAAAAATCAACTCTGCTTGAGCTGAGCCAACCTTTCTTATCTTGGTTACCCCCGTCTTTGTCAAACCCTGCTTCCCCTTGCTCACTGTTACAAGGTTAAAAAGTGTGGCTCAAATCTGTGTGAAACTTTTTGAAATACTATGATATTAAACTAACAAATGTTTAATTGATTTCATTCTTTTACAACCCCGAGCAAACTGAAAGAATACAGACAAAGATATGAGGTGTGTGATGATAACTCTCAGTCTGAAAAATAAAAAAGGAAAATCTTCTAAATCAAATATGTTTTTAATTTTTAATCTACTTTAACACTAGAAAAGCACTCAGAGAGCGCAGACCTCGGCCAAGCAGCTTCAGTCCACCCCTAACACACATGCATACATGTATTAGACAGATACATGAATGCACATGTCTGTATTTCCTGCTTTGGAAATCCCCCAGTCTACGGTAACCATGACAACGGAGCACTTTCTGTCCCTTGAAGTTTCACAAAGGTGTTCTGGTCTTGCCAGAAATTGCCTAGTTACCTCCGCAATGTTAAGAATCCTTAAAAAAAGAGGATTGGGACTGATCACCATCCGGATCAGTCCCAAAATCTAATCATTTGTTCCTTATCCCATTCCACCCATTTCCTGAAAATTTCATCCAAATCTGTCCATAACATTTCAAGTTATCTTGAACACAGACAAACAGACAAACAAACAAACCAACGGTGGCAAAAACATAACCTCCTTGGTGGAGGTAAATATCAACACAAAACGTTACCCAGCAACAGCTGCTTTGAAGTGGTGCTCTCTGATTCTGATTGGTTTGCTGCTGAACCAATCAGAGAGCTGATAAAGGTTTAATGAGATTCAAACATTTTGAAAAAGTTCTGGAATGTTTGATTTGCTTTGATGACCATCTCTGTCCTTTGATGCTATGACATCAAAGAGCTCTCAGCAGGTATAAAACAGCCTAACTCAGTACTGCAGTCATTCTCGGTCACTACAGTGTTCAGAGAATTACAAATATTTGGAGAGTTGTTGGAAAGCCTCAAGCATTGCTTCTAATTCTGACTGTTTTGAGCACATTTGATTTGGATCGGTTTTTTCAAGCAAATTGATTTGGAACATTTTCATCACATTTTGTTGTTATTTAGAGTTTGCACAATGTCTTCTTTTATTTCAAAGATGGATCCACCTGCTTCCGTAAAAAAGAACAAGAAGGGGAAGAACAAGAAGAACAGGCCTGGCATGGATCTGGACATTGGTCTGTATACGTCAGCCAGAGGCCCCTCAGCCAAAGGGGGCTCAGACAGAGGCCCCTCAGACAGAGGCCCCTCAGACAGACAAGGCTCAGCCAGAGGGCCCTCAGACAGAGGCCCTTCAGGCAGAGACCCTTCATACAGACGAGGTTCAGACGGAGGCTCCTCAGCCAAAGGAGGCTCAGACAGAGGCCCCTCAGACAGACAAGGCTCAGCCAGAGGGCCCTCAGACAGAGGCCCTTCAGGCAGAGACCCTTCATACAGACGAGGCTCAGACAGAGGCCCCTCAGCCAAAGGAGGCTCAGCCGGAGGCCCCTCAGACAGAGGCCCTTCAGGCAGAGACCCTTCATACAGACAAGGCTCAGACAGAGGCCCCTCAGCCAAAGGAGGCTCAAACAGAGGCCCCTCAGGCAGAGGCCCCTCAGACGGACAAGGCTCAGCCAGAGGCCCCTCAGCCAAAGGCCCCTCATACAGACGAGGCTCAGACAGAGGCCCCTCAGCCAAAGGAGGCTCAGCCGGAGGCCACTCAGACAGAGGCCCTTCAGGCAGAGACCCTTCATACAGACAAGGCTCAGACAGAGGCCCCTCAGCCAAAGGAGGCTCAAACAGAGGCCCCTCAGACAGAGGCCCCTCAGACGGACAAGGCTCAGCCAGAGGCCCCTCAGCCAAAGGCCCCTCATACAGACGAGGCTCAGACAGAGACCCTTCAGACAGAGGCCTCTCAGACAGACGAGACTCAGACAGAGGCCCCTCATACAGACGAGGCTCAGCAAGAGGCTCCTTAGCCAGTGGCCCAGCTGTTACTGGAGTTCCTGCTGGGCAGCGCAACTTGGAGTGCAGGGACACGGGTTTCAACAAGTCAAAGAAAACAAAGGTCCCTCAGACAGTGTTGGTTCCTTCACAGGCCCCTAAGCCATGTGTCCCTCAGCCAAAGGACAACACCGAGAAGACTAAGGATATTACAGAGGACTCTACTGTGAGTCCGTCTCCCCAGCCCCCTGTGAGGCGCACATATGCTCAGGTGGTGCAAGGATACTGGCCTCAGCCAGAGGCCCCTCAGCCAAAGGAGGCTCAGACAGAGGCCCCTCAGACAGAGGCCCCTCAGACAGACAAGGATCAGCCAGAGGCCCCTCAGCCAGAGGCCCCTCAGACAGACGAGGCTCAGCCAGAGGCCCCTCAGACAGAGACCCCTCATACAAACGAGGCTCAGACAGAGGCCCCTCAGCCAAAGGACAACACTGAGAAGACCAAGGATATTACAGAGGACTTTCCTGTGAGTCTGTCTCCCCAGCCCCCTGTGAGGCGCAATAATGCTCAGGTGGTATGTCCCAGAAAACCCCAGGATGACACACCTGAATCAACATCCAAGGCTAAGCCTGGACCAGTGCCTACAGGGGAACAGGATCAGCCCGCAAAGGCTCAGAAAGAGACACAGGCTGTGGAGGAACCAACAGAGTCTCAGCAGGACTGTGGTGAGGAGAAAGCTGTTCCTCAGATCAGCCCTCAGGACAATGATGAGGCCCCAAAGAGAGCAGAATCACCTGAGGACAGACAGGAGCCCATGTCTGGACTTGAGAGCAGCATCACTGCTGTGGTGAGTGAGGGAGACAGTAATGAGGACCACAGTGCTCCTGCAGCCACAGAAGCCCCTGACATGGCCCGACTCCTCTTTGAGGAGAATTACAGTCTCAAGGCTCATCTGGGTGATGCATATTGGAACATGCAGGTGATGGCACAGTTGTTTGAACGGGACAAAAACGACTTCCTTATGGAGATAAAGAAGCTGCAGGATGATCTCCATGAGGCAAAGGAGGGCCAGGAGAGCCTGAAGAAACAACTGGAGGAGGAAAGATCCAGTCAGCAGGCAGAGGGGTACACGGACAGCCAGTGCAGTGACAAGAGGGCAAAATCAACAATAAAACAATAAAACATTAAAATCAGCAAGAACCTGTCCTGTTTATTTGTCTATATTTTGTCTGTCTGTAACTATTATTTACTCTTATTTTATTTTTCTCCCTGTTGTCTCTCTTGTATCACTGTTAATGTTACTATTTCACAAATAAATGAAATTAAAAAAAAAAAAAAAAAAACATGCATCAGAGCAGCTGTTTCAAAAGGCCCTGGCATGGCTTTTAAACCTTCATCCATGTGGTCGAGCAGAATCACAGAGATCAAACCAGCTCCACGGTAAAGCCTCCAAACCTGAAATTACTTCACAGACTCTTCCTGTGATATCAGACTAAACTGCACTGAATGACATAGAAACTGGAGGATGATATGGACCTTCGCAAGAGAAACTGTATTCATGTTTAAAACGGAGCGAGGACACTGAAACCTGATATTTGTGTGTGTTTGGTCTCAGATGTCAGGACTCCTCAGATGTCTCCTGTTTCCTCTTTCCTCCCTTAAATTCATTTATCCTCATGAAGCAGCGACCTGCTGCCACCTTCATTTTCCCTTCAGGTTAACAGGATCAGGATTAACTGATGCTGATCCCAGAGCTCAGCCTGAAGGTCCTACACGAGGTTTAATGTGATTAAGACCAAAAGCAAACAAAATTCAAAAGCAGTTGTTTGGGGAGTCAGATTTAATTTAACTAATTTAAGGGGAGATGGTATTGAGTGAAGTCGTAGCAGGTGTAGATTTAAACCTTTGAGTAAAAATGATTTAGGGCAGAAACGCTGCCACGGATTTTAAGAATCAGAATCAGAATCAGAATGCCCTTTGTCATTATACAAAATGTACAAGATTTTTCCTTTTTCTCCTTTTCAGTGCAATACATTGTTATGTAAAAAAAAATAGAACTAAAGTATAAAGTAGTTAGTTGTATAAAATAGTTTTAAAAAGTATAGGTACAAAATATATACAAGATAAAATCCTACAGAACAGTGCAATTGAAAATTTCTATATGCAAATATAAGTAAGAATAAATATTAAGAATAAAAATATATATTTCTATGTATTTATGGAAATGTATTGCACAGGATATAGAAATGAACTTAAAGTTCTTGTGAGGGTTTGTAGCTGCTTTCAAAAAAGACTGAAATTCATGGTGGCATCTTTTTGTGATCTAAAAATGAAGAAAGAAACACGTTTATTCATATTCATTAAAACAATTAACCCAATTCCAGTGAAGTTGGTTGTTCCACTGGCTGAATTTCTTCTCAACAATTCAGTGATTTCATCATCTACAGTCCATAATATCTTTAAAAGACTCAGAGAATCTGGAGAAATATCTGCATATAAGCAGCAAACCAACATTGAATGCCCATGACCTTTGATCCCTCAGGCACCACTGCATTATAAAGCAGCATCATTCGGTAAAGGATATCACCACGTGGGCTCAGGAACACTTCAGAAAAGCATTGTCAGTTAACACACTTCATCTCTACATCTACAGGAAAAGTGAACATGCCCCTGTCCCAGCTTTTCTGGAAGGTGTTGCCAGCATTAAACTCAAAATGAGCGAATATTTGCAGAAAAACAAGTCTATCAGTTTAAATATTAAATATCTTGCCCTGTTATTGTATTCCATTAGGTATAGGTTAGAAAGAATTTGTTTTTGTTATTTTACACAACGTCCCAGCTTCATTGGAATTTGGGTATGTACCTTGGTCAATTAGATGTGTGAGCACAACTGCTGCCGCTCAGCATCCCCCACTCCCCAATCCTCTCTTGGTCTCTCTTGGTCTGAAAGCTGGAGGGAAACCTCCTGTAAGTGTGAACAAGGTCAGGGAATTTTCAGGGCTGGTTACCCTGAGGTTTTATCAGAAATATTATAGTTGCATGTGTGAAAATGGTGTTAGAATTCTGTCAAGCCTGGTTGAACACAAGAAATACAATCAAAATATCAAGAATTTCAAGCATTTTACCAAAACAAAACATCGAAAAATAAAAATTTGAACTTTTCTAGCAGTGTTCATTTTGTTGACTAATTATTTTCATCATAGTTTTCTTTAACAACCCTTTTCCCCTGATGAAAACTAGACAGTAACTAATAAAAACAAGTTCACATGGACAAAAACTAAAACTAAATTAACTGACATTTTCATCAACAAATAAAAACTAGACTAAAATGTTTGACAGAGACTTAATGCAATCAGACCTAATTTGGTCATGTAGAAAGTAGTTAGGAATATATCCAATCACAGCTACTTCGATTGTGTGGAAAGGTTGGACGAGTTAAGAGGGACATCCAATCACAACTGCCTTAGCTTGGTGGTGGTGGGATAAGTTGTGGAGTGATCCAATCAGAGCTACTCTCCTTATGAACTGATATATTCATGTAGAGCAGGTTCACTGTTTGGTGTCAGTTCTGGTATTGTAACTGAGATGCTCTGCCATGTAGCCTAAATAAAGGTGACTGCATTTCACACAAAAGTTCAATTTGTTTTTGTTCATTTATACATTCAAACTTTACTAGCATTCAATAAAGGGTTATTAGATGTTTCATTTTATCCAAGCGTAAAACATGACTTCAGAAATTCAAGGAAACATAAAAAATGCCTTACACTTTACACTTCATATTTTAATTGACTAAATTTACAGTAGATTTCATCAAATAAAGCTATACTAAAATTAAAACAATTTAGAACTAAAAGAAAAGAAAACTAAACCAAATTTAAAAGTGCTATCAAAATTAACACTGGTTTCAAGACTCCCAAGCACACAAGCAAACCCTGAAATATGTAAAAAAAATCACACAGAAAATGCATTTTAATGCGGCATGTGTTGCCATTTATTGTTATTGAGTTTAGTTATCATGGTTAACTGCATTGAAAGTCATACAATAAACCTCTTGAACTTTGTGAGAGGTCCCTCCCTGTGTCACAGAAAGAAAGCTGTAGGAATATACATACAGTATATCTTATTGGCAAGTAGATATGTTTTAGTAAGTACATTCTCCTCTACCAGGTACTCATGTACAATATGCATGTTAAAAAATAAAGTTTGTTTGCATTGTGATCACCTTTTTTTCCTCTTTTTTGTTCAGGCTTTAATGGACTCTGATCGGGCCAACCCGCTTTGGGCCGCTCTCAATCGTTGTTGATTGGAGCTTGGCAAGATGGATCTGCCTGATTACAGACATTAAATCAGGCTGATTCATTTGCAAAGCAAGGTTAGCCTTCTATCTAAACTGGGAGAAGACCTCTATTGGATCTTTTCAACTTCCTGCAGCATATATTTTCACCTCGGCTTGTTTTTCAGATCCTTAAAATTAGCAAAACAATGTGCAGAAATCAACCCACTGAATAGCTGCACAGTCTTAAGCAGTAACTTAAATACCTTCTACAACTTGTTGAACACAGCTATCTTCTTCCTGTTTTTTGATTGAGTGATTATTGAGAAGTTAATATTAGAAACTGCAATGATAATAGTGTAATAGGGCTAAAAAAAAAAAAGCAAACTATTTGGCCCAAGATGAAAGGAAGATAAATAAAAAACAAATTACTAGAATATCAAATATTGTCCATATTCAAAATGTTTTCTCCTACCATCTTTGTGACTGTTAAAGTGTTGAACAGCCAGAGGATTGGTCTGCAACACTGAATTTTAGCTAGGCATTAAAAATAACATTTAGTTTCCTGGATCATGGTGGTGATATCTTAAAGGTACGGTCTGCAGGATTTTTGGTTACTGTTTATAAACACAACATTCAAATGAAGCCCCTCCCACTGAACTCCTCGTGACCTGATGCGGGTGCTCACCCTCTCCGGCAGCAGGTGGAGAACACGCCTCCCCAGCCCGACAGCCCTGCAGCCGGGTCCTAGCAGGAAAACGACCTACTTGTCCAACAGCATGACGGCTAACTCTGCGTCACTTTTCATCCCGAGACGGTCCTTCAGAGCTCGGAAGCGAGTGAAAGCCAACCCTTCGTTCACTCTGGTTTTAGACCAAGCTTTGGCGTGGGGTTTTGCCTCTGCCTGATTATATCTTCTTTTCTTTGCTGTAGCGTCTTCCATCTTTGCCGGTCTGCGTAGCGTTCTGTAAGTGCATTTTATAACACACAAAGTCACTTGCGCACTGGGAGCGCTGTGATTGGCTGGGGTATCCCAGCCTACTCTTCGCCCAAAAATGTCCTGACACAACCTAAACATCAAAATACAGGCTGAGGAGGGGGTGAGGTAAACAAAGACACCATCACACATTAATAGAGACCCATAGGAGATGATTGAGCAGGATTTTTCCTGAAAAAGTTGATATTTTATCTTTAAGGAAAATCCTGCAGGCCCTACCTTTAAAAGTTCCATGTCCTGGTGTATCTGACCTTTTACATCATGTCTTGGTGTCTATTAAGTAAGGATTTGATCTAACTTGAATTAGAAAAATGAAAAATTTCATCTCTTTTGAGGATCAGGTGCAGCTCATTTTCCCTCCCCTTCGGAAACCCTCTGATGTGAGGGGATGGGGAGACTATGGGAGGCTATGGGAGGCTCTGCGCTGGTTGGCTGCCCGAACCATGTCTATGATGGGAGAGGGGAAGAGGGGTTACAGGTCGTGGGGCAGACTTCCAGAACAGTCTTGGTGTTTGCCTGTAACAAGCAGAAAACACACATGTAGCTGGAGGCTGTATAGTTATTACATAATAAACCCAAGGAAGTAAAAAACTAAGCATTTAAGGCCATTTTCTGTAAAGAGGTGTAGCACATTTCTCTGTGTACTAAGAGTTTAGCAAAAGGTGTCATGCTCCTTTGCTCCCCATGCTCCTTTTAACAACATTAAAAGCAAAGAAAATTGATTTTGCAGGAAGTGGGACTTTTAAGTCAATCTTGCAGACACTCTAAGCACCTTTTAATCATATTGAAATAAAAAGATTAAGATCACAATTTCACTGCAACACACAGAAAAGACTTAAATCCCACGAGAGTTTGACTCGCTGGAAGAAGCCCAGCATTTGTTGCCATATTAGGGAGTTGTCAGCAGACAAAAGAGAGAGCCCACAAGTGATCATTTGACTGAAAAAACAATGCTTTATTGGAGGAATCTGGTTTAGGTTTGCAAGTCTTGTTAACATCACAGCTCTAACTTTGGAGCTAGAAGCTGATAGCTAGATACTTTGAATAGCGATAGAAAAATCACTGGATAGATATCAGGAGAAGCCCATAACCCCAACAGCTCATCAACTAATATAGAAAAATAAAAGTACTTTGTCCAACTGCAGCTTGTGCCAGTGGCTATCATGTCTTTCCAGTATGAAGGAGACTGTGAGAGTCAAGGCTGTAGTAAAGCCAGTCGTGTAATTAGCCCTCAGAGTACTGCCTGAACAGGATTTCAGAGTCTTTGTCCTTAAAGTTTGGGACAAAGTGGATCTGGAGGATCTCTGTAAATCCTTCAGAGAGAGCTGGAGCCACAAAGTTTTTCCTGTTGAGAGAGACAGAGTAGGATTAGAGTCATAATTATCTGAGCAGAAAGTGTTGCTTCTGCTTGCAGTGTTACAAACATCTTGATTTAGTACTTTTTCCATATGCAAGAGGATAAGACACTAAATTATAGAAAGGAATAAAAAGAGGCTCATGACACCTTGGAGGCATGCCTGCACCTTCATATAATGTCCTTTCTGCATTAATTCAAGTTTGGGGTCAAAACTAGCAGCAAAAGTGTGCAGAAGGGTACAGAAAAGGAAATGATGAGAGAAGAAGTCATTTTTCACTTTGAGAGAAGGGTCAAAATGTGAAAAAGAAGCTAAAATATAATAAAGACAATAAAGTTGAACATTTACAAGTTCTTCGGAACACTTTAGTTTTATTCTTGACATTTCATCTTAATCCTCAAAACTGTATTTCAATCTTTTTCTATACATCCAAACCAAATTCTCCGAGTAATTTTGTTTTTTAAGTTTTTCATGTCTGAGCCTCGAACATTTTTTATTAAGGTGTAAAAAGAAAGTGTAGTTTTCCTTACCTGTAACTGTGGAAAACCATGTCATTAACTTTAGCATGTTTGATGTCTGATGGAGCCATCTCACGGAACTGAGGGTGACAAAAATTCATTAAAATACTCATCAGCCTTAGCAAAGATTAAAAACAATTCAATAAGAGTGATGGTGAAAGAGGTTGATCTTACTCTGTTGTTGTGTTTGGCTTGCTCCATAGAGGCTGAGAATTGGAAACAGCGACAGGGCACTCCTGCAGCCTTGGCTACATCCAAGTATCTAGAAAATAAGAAGACAAACTAATACGCACCAAGATTATCTCACTACATATATGGAGTTTCTTGATGTTCGCAATTTATACACATAAGCTTATAATCTCTCTCTCTCTCTAAATGGTAAATGAAAACTATATACTAACAAATACTTTATGCTATTTTGACCATTTTAAGCATTTAACATATATTAGGTATCATATAATCAGCCTTTAAAAGATTTAAAACTTTTAAAGATCATATATTTGTCTTACTGTATAACCTATTTTCTTTAAATTGCAGAATAATTTAACATGCTGTTTGGTAAAACAAAAACATAAATTAAACTATTATCCTCTAAGATACCTTCAAATGACCTTTTTTAAGATAATTGTTATTTTATGAGTGTTCACAGAGGCAAAAAAGGATAAATACAGACTGCACTATCACGAAGATTGCCACTGGTATTAAAAATGTCCTACTCTGTTTAAAAATAGACTTATTTATCAAAGATTAACATCTGTCCTGAAGATGTTCTGCTTTGTTTGAACACTGACTGTGCCATCACAAAGATTAAAATCTGTGCTGAAGATGTTCTACTCTGAACAATTATGCATGTTTTTTATTTATTGTGTGTGAGAAAAGAGACCCAAAGCTATGGCAAAAAATTTAAAGATTTGTTTAGTAATAAATAATGATAACAATACATGAACTAAAAACCATCATGTTTATTAGATATGATGAAAGATGGACACACGATGTATTTTTCTGTTTTGACAAGTGGTGTCAGGTCATTTTGCTGTTATCTTCTTTTTTCTGTTAAAGTGTAAATCTAAACTAATTTTCTATTAGAGGGAGGTGAGGACATTTTATAATGTATGTTGCTGATTATTGTAAAACGGGCGGATCATATTATTGATTTTTGCTCCCATTACGCAAGATTTGACTTTTTTTGTGTTCATTTTTCTTTGAACTTGACAACAAGTTAAGTATATCATCTAGTCTAGGAAAGGGCATGTTATTATGAGGGAGGAAACTGATCTGCTTTTATATCATATAACACCTTTTCAACTTTGTTTGACACGTGTAATCATCTCACAGCCACAATAGTATACCATTTATCATACTAATAGAAGTCTACCAATATTCCTATTCTAATAACAATTATTAAAAGTCTTCAGAATACTTATCCTTGTTATTAAAAATCTAAACAAAACTAATCTGTATTGATTACAAAAAAACTTTAAAAAATACATGAAAATATAGGATATCTTCATAATTTGCTTGTTACTCGTGATTTGTGTTTGCTTTAGTTTAAATCCTTTTTTGTCTTTCATACTCATTTTAAAGAATCCCTGAGTTCTTTGAAAAGTATGTATTAATATTAACATTAATTTACTGTTACAGTCATTATCATTACTATAACTGTAAGAATGATGCTGGTTTTAGATGAGAGAGCTACTGATTGAACAACAGGATTTATTAAGCCTGCCTGTTACCTTGGTGAGGAGCAGGCTAGCTGCACAGAATAATCTTCATGGTAACTTATGTGCCTCCACTTTCGTGAAACCAAACCACAGCTAAATTCATCCCGGATAACTGGAAGATCCTGGCTTAATCCCCTATCTAGGTTTTGTGAAATACCCCTCTGCTCCTTTTGTAGTGACAGTCTATTTGTGACCAAACTGATTTGAAGTAAGAAAAACAACATTTCATTCTTCAACTGTTGTTACTTTTGATTAATAAAAGTAGGACTTTCACTGATAATACAGTAAATCATCATGGCATATTTGTACAATCTGCCAATAGTACAGCCAATATATGGGGCATAAATGGTGAATATGTGAAGCAGGATTATCATCTGTACATATCTGCAAAAATGTTCATATCTGTCAATACATATAATTAACTTTTCAGTCGATTATCTGCTGATCCCAATATTGCTCATATCCCTACCAACATGTGTATAAAGCCTCGGCATGCAAAGTGACTGTGTTCAAGATTTTTTTTATCAGAATACAAATCCACATCTGTAAAAACAGAAGCCCTGATTCTTTCTCTGAGAGCACTTATAACGATGCAGATTGTAAAACGTGTTCTGCTGACATTTTGAAAGAGAGACAACTAAAAATAATTTAATTTAAATGAGACAAAGGACTGTTCAAAGACCAGTCTTACATTGAGGATGTGAGGCATCCCGGTGCATTTAAAAATCCTTTATATAACAAGGATTGTCAATGCGTTTCAACTCAGCACTTCATGTCATGCGCTGACTATTTGTTCACACAGTTGTTCACAGAGTGGTTAACCTCGCCCCATCCTTGCTTGTGAGCGACTGAGCCTTTTGGGGATGCTCCTTTTATACCTAACATGACACTCTGTTTCTAATTACCCTGATCAGCAGTAGAATATTCTAAACAGGGTTCTTTGAGCGCTCCTCAATTTCACCAGTCTTTAGTTACCCCCCTCTCTGCTTTTTTGAAACATATTGGAGGCATGTAATTAAAAATGAGTGAATATTTGCAAAAAAACAAATCAAGTTAATAATTTTGAATATTGAATATCCTGTCTTTGCAGTGTATTCAGTTGAATAAAGGTCAAAAACGATTTGCAAATCATTGTATTCTGCTTTTAAGATGAGCCCTTTAAGCAGCTCCTGGTGCCATGCAGGGAGAGGAAGAAGTCCTGATGCTGCTGACTTTTGATTTGTTCACAGAAGTGCTCTATCACACAATAAAACTCAAAAAAGCTTAATATGGACTCCGTAAGACTGGTTCATTAAGCTATCTTTAACTCATTAAAAATGGGCTAATCATCACTAATGTGACCTGGCAGATGCTGAACATACAAAATAAACTTAAAGTCTAGAAAGAATGTTGAAAAGATATTTAGAACCAGATCTACTAAAGGTTTGCGTGTATAAAAACATCAGCAAACTTGATAGCGTGCGCAAAACTAATCTACTAACAGGGTGCAGCGAGGATTGCGTCTACACGTGCAATCCATTTAGCGTGTTTGCCTTCATGAACATGCAGAATACGTGCAGATGACCAGGACTCGCAAAATACTGGGAGGAGGAGATGCAGATGCGATCATTTAGCACCTGCAATGTGATTTATCAAATCGTTTGTCACTCAGAGCTGACTGCGTCACACTCCTGCGTCTTTCTTCAGTGAGTGGCTCTTTTTGCCACAGCCTGAAGGTAAACCCATCACATGCTGCAGTATTTCACCCAGATGTGTTTTGGATCAAGTAGGACGACAGCATTTTGAAACTTTGGGCAAATGTCGTAACAAACATCAGTCCAGCGGATTTTGTCCCTCCAGCTCAGCTCTGACTATGTGCTGTAGTTGCACTGTGCTCTTCGCAGTGCTGAACCTGTTCCAGTTGTCAGTCTCATTTTCTAATTGTTTACTAAATATGGGGAAAAGAAAAACACAATCACGAATATTTTAAGTTAAATTCACACGAGATATTAATAATGTTTTTAATCCTGCCCGGTTTTCACTGGTATATTCTGTAATGTTACAGGCCTACTGCATATTGAGAAAATTAGATCGGTATAGCTCAACAATATTGACGGGTATACTGTGTGTGACTATGTGAGTGCTGTCATTTAGATTATGTTTAATTGGAATCATTTATGAAATGACAAATAAAAATATGGCATGACGGAAAAGTGACAACCTTGTCCGTCAAAATGACAGACAGTGATAAAGGTTACCACAACCTCTGGTCAGAAATAAAGACAGTAGAGACATATCATCTATCCAGCAATGCCAGTTTTGAGTTGTGTGCTTTTCACAGATCTCCTTAATCGCGTTTCATCTGGCAACACAGAGATGTCTCTGCTGGAGTTCACCAGTGTGTTCATTTCCCTCCAACTCCATGGCTTCAAAATTCGTTTTGCGTTTACGGCTACTCTGCTCTCCCAAACTCTCCATGGTGACAGCCGGTAGCACATGTAAAATCCTCCTTTAAAGGGGCGGTCTGCACCACTTTTGCACCTGCTATCAATTGCACTCGCAGTCATAGTAGATTATCCGAAAAAAGCCCACTAATGGCACGCGCAATTTTTTAGTTTGCACACACAATTTTGCGCTCGTTATTTGGGATCTTAGTAGATCTGGCCCTTAAAGTATTACACTTGACTTTAGACTTCTGTATATATCCCGAAATACACATGAAAACATATCAGTGCATTTAAGTTCCTGAGAAGTTCGTGCCCTACCGTTTGCGAGACTCTGGATCTGGGTTTGTGTTGTCCACGGCAACACTTTTGCCTTCTTTTAAAGCCTTCGCACTTGCTGACACGCAGTTCTGCCATGATCCAAGAGTGTCCTGATATGAAACAGAAAAGAAAGAACTATTAGGGAAGACTTGGTTGAAAGAGCCAATCTATCCGTAGGTTTAATTAAAAACCTCTGTGTGGATGTCACGGTAATCATCATCTAATCTTTTAGTTAATAATGAGGTGCAATAAAAATCAAAGTAAACTGAAATGCACTCACCCTGTTGACATACACATATCCTTTTGGAACGATGTGGGTGTGGAAGAAGGTGGATTTTCCAGCTGTGAAGGAAAAGGTAATGAATGTTTTAAAAGTTTTTTTTAACAGAAAGTGAGGCCAGAAAAATAAACAAATGTTTAATTTTCTCTTACATGCAGGGAAACCCACAGCGACAATGACCTCTGTCTTGTTTGAGGTGAGAGAGGCAGATGGTGGGTCATACAGCCGTGCAGTGGAATCAACCGTTCTCTGAAGGTTTGGATAGATAAGAGAATTAAAAAGTGCAGAGCAGACAAACAGTATAAAATGATATACTCAAACATAATCTGTGCGTCCTTCAGGACATTAGCCAGCTGTGGTGGCAGCTGAAAAAACTGGATGCAAATCAGACAAATATTTTCGATCTTTTTAATTAACACAAACATGTGGACAAAGCCTCCACGTGGTTGTATTAATGCTCTTTAGAAAGCATAAAATTGCATTAAAGCTCTTTAATGCAATTTTATTCACTGTTTGACCTTATGATAACTATAGTCTAATCACTTATTTTGAGATATCAGTGATTTTTTCAAAAGCAGTCATATTTCAAAGATATCTCAGTATATAAAATTTGAGATACTTTTAATCATTAAAAACCTTGTCTTCTCTTCTTACCACCAGTCCTTTTTTTCAATCTCAAATCACCCAGCTGTATATAAAAAGTTTTCTTATTACAAAACCCAAAACCAGTGAAGTTGGCACGTTGTGTAAATCGTAAATAAAAACAGAATACAATGATTTGCGAATCCCTTTCAACCTATATTCAATTGAATACACAGCAAAGACAAGATACTTAACGTTCGAACTGGTAAACTGTGTTATTTTTTGCAAATATTAGCTCATTTTGAATTTGATGCCTGCAACATGTTTCAAAAAAGCTGGCACAAGTGGCAAAAAAGACTGAGAAAGTTGAGGAATGCTCATCAAACACTTATTTGGAACATCCCACAGGTGAACAGGCTAATTGAGAACAGGTGGGTGCCATGATTGGGTATAAAAGCAGCTTCCCTGAAATGGTCAGTCATTCACAAACAAGGATGGGGCGAGGGTCACCACTTTGTGAACAAATGCGTGAGCAAATTGTCGAACAGTTTAAGAACAACATTTCTCAACGAGCTATTGCAAGGAATTTAGGGATTTCATCATCTACGGTCCTTAATATCATCAAAAGGTTCAGAGAATCTGGAGAAATTACTGCACGTAAGCGGCAAGGCCAAAAAACAACATTGAATGCCCGTGACCTTTGATCCCTCAAGCAGGTACTGCATCAAAAACCGGCATCACTGTGTAAAGGATATCACCACATGGGCTCAGGAACACTTCAGAAAACCACTGTCAGTAACTACAGTTCGTCGCTACATCTGTAAGTGCAAGTTAAAACTCTACTATGCAAAGCGAAAGCCATTTATCAACAACAAAGTTTCTCAGTTCGAACATTAAATATCTTGTCTTTGCAGTGTATTCAATTGAATATAAGTTGAAAAGGATTTGTAAAATCATTGTATTCTGTTTTTATTTACGATTTACACAACGTGCCAACTTCACTGGTTTTGGGTTTTGTAGATGCTGAAGAAAATACTGATTGATTGTTTATTGTGCTCACAGGATCAAAACTGGGCATGTTGTAGGGGGCGCTCTTCCAGGCAAGGAAGAACTCCTCTGGGGTGTAGAACTGTAGCCCAATGTTTAGAGCAAACTAGAAAACAGGAAGAGAGGCAGTAACTAACACATCAGTCTCTTTTATCAGCACATGTGTTACTGAGGAACAAGATTTGACAAAAATAAAAACACATAAGGAAAACAGAGGTCAAAGAAAAGAGGAGGATGAAGATGCACAGAATGGTTCACGGTGAAGAAGATGAAACCTCTCCAGATTTACCAGACGGTCACTACAGGAGAAGTCCTTCTTCTTCTTCCCCGGTGCCCAGTTCTCTGGTCTACCTGCTGCATCTGTGCACAGAGAAATTCAAAAGCATATCTCAGTGAGCACTCTGGTGCCAGCGTCTGTCTGGAGAACAAATGTTTTTAAAGCAATAGTTAGAGGTTATAAGATCTTTCCTGGGTCTAGGGTTATGACTGAACCTAAGGCATCTCTATGGGGTTTGTCTTTGGGTTGATGCAATGATATCTGCATATTTTTACAATGAAAAGCAAAGCACCATATATTTAAATTACTGTTTTTGTCAAAAACAAACAAACAAAAAAAAAAAAACATATCTTTCACAATACTAAAATTTCAATCTTTGATGTGATTCTTGTAGGAACCCGTTTAATACCATGACACAAAAACCAAAGTACTGAACACCTTGTGTTAAGTGATGTCTTGTTTTTAATGATAAAGCTTCCATTGGATGGTGTTTGCATAAGCAGCTATTTTAAAGTGCTTGTTGAACAGAGGATCAGTATAAAGCTGCGTTCACACCAAACACGATTTTGCACCTGAAATTGCGTTGCCCACCCAAGTAGCGTCCATAAATACCTCATTTTGGTCACGTTGCCATCTCTGTTCTCTGTGATTATTTTAATCCAGGACCTTACTTTTCATGATTTTTTAAGCTATAACATAATCTGAGGGAGTAAAAACCATCTATCATCGTTAAGCTACTACGGAACTACAACATGGCAGTTTGTCTTAGAACTGGCATGTATATTAGATATTGATCAGATTTGCTTGTAGTAGGTCTCTGGCCATCTTTGTAGTCCTTGTTAACACTTTGTTAGCAACATACCTTTTAAAAACACAATCATGCTTTAAAATTCAAAATTGGGGAAAAGTCGGATTCATTTTATTATTTCAAATGAAACGTTGAAGTATTTAATGCATGTGTTTATCACAAAAAAGTTATTTCAGGTATACATACAAATAGGGTATTCTCTGATTCCATATACTTTCAGCCTTTTGAACTGAGAAGCGCTAAATGCTAACTCACCTCCGCATTTTTGGGTTAGTTTCTGCGCCACCCTATAAGTAGGCACATTTACCAAATGAGACAAACTTGAAACAACAACTGTGCTCCTCTGCAATATAACCAGCTCAACATCTGGCTTGCAGCTGGCAACATGTCAGTGCTGGTGTAATAAATTCGTATGACAGATTTATATTTGCTATTTTTGCTTATTTATATATATTTTTTTCCATCGAGAGTATCTGACAATTTGTGACACTGTGGCCCTCAGGCTGGAAAAAATTTTGATGTGGCCCTCTCAATAATTAAAGTTTTCCATCCCTACTCTGGTTACACAGCTAGCTGCAAGTACTGCGAATGATCAAAAGTAATACCACCTCATATCAACTATACCTACCTCCCACAAATAAACTCTGCGTCTTGTCAATCGTCACACCATCATTTGCCTGAGGAGGGTGGAGGCAAATGAACTTTAGAAATACAGACAAACAGATTATAGTCACACAAAGCACAAGATAATTAAAAGCACTCTGGGTGTATTAATAAAAGGGTGTCTCCTGTGACTCATTCACAGTTAAGTGGGTAAGTGCAAACAGCCTTTGTGAGGTGTGATTCTTAAATAATGTGGGTGTGTGCACTGCTACCTTCTCACACAGGTGATTCCACATTCCCAGCACAGGTTTCCTGTAAATACCAGGACCTGTTGCTACAAACACCTGAGACACAAACAAGAGGAGAATGTAGATGTAACCTGTTTTTAATCAAGGCGAGTCTTCCAAACTTGCTTCTGTCTGATGGCCTGTGGGAGGAGACTTGTTGAGCTATAAAACATAGTCTGATTGTCCAGATTTAGATGTGGAATAACTTAGTTCTTACTTGATTGATTACTCTTAAAGAGGAAATGATCTCAAATGCTAGTTCCAAATCTTGTTTGCCACAGTTTGAGGTTAATTGATTCTTTGTTGGCTCTAAGACTGGTCTCCAAACCCACCATCAGACAGCACAGTCTAACTGCACAACAAAACACTACTGGGTTACTTCAGGTCTGGGTACTTTTGCCGAGGGAAAGTCTATTCACTGCGTCACAGCAAAATTGAGACTACAATTTTGTATCTTCATCACAGTTAAAACTTTAGCTTTACTCTTTCACTGTGGATGAGCTTATGAAAGAATCAAAGAATTTACAAACCCCAGTTCTAATCAAATTGGGACATAGTGTAAAATAAACAGAATTTAATTGTTTCCAGTTCCTTTTCAACATATGTTAAATTGAATACACAACAAAAACAAGATATTTAATGTTCAAACTGATGTTTTTTGTAAATATTCACTTAATTTGAATTTGATGCCTGAAACATTTTTCAGAAAAGCTGGGACAGGGGCATGCTTACAACTGTGTTATATCCCCTTTCTTTTAACAATACTTAATTAGTGTTTGGAAACTGAAGACACTAGTTTTTGAAGCTTTGCAGGTGGAATACTTTCCCATTCTTATTTGATGTCTGACTTCAGTTGCTCAACAAACCAGGGTCTCTATTATCCTATTTTGTGCTTCATAATATGCCACACATTTTCAATGGAAGACTGGTCTGGACTGCAGGTAGTCAAAGTCTAGTACCCAAACTATTGTACTACAAAGTCATGTTGTCATAACGTATGCAGAATGTGACTTGGCATTGTCTTGCTGAAAATAAGCAGGGACATCCCTGAAAAAAACATTGTTCCAAAACCTGTATGTACCTTTCAGCATTAATAGTGCCCTCACAAATGTGCAAGTTACCCACGCCATGGGCAATAACACATCCCATCACAAATGTCTTTGTTTAAATTTTGAGCTGATAACAATCTGGATGGTCCTTTTCCTCTTCAGCATGGAGGACACGACGTCAATCATTTCCAGAATCAACTTGCAACGTGGACTCATCAGACCACAGCACACTTTTCCACTCTGCATCAGTTCATCCAGATGAGCTCTGGCCCAGAAAAGCCAGTGATGTTTCTTGGTGTTGTTGGTATATGATTTCAGCTTTACATGGTGGAGTTTTAACATGCACTTGTAGATGTAGTGACTAAATATGTTCACTGACAATGGTTTTCTGAAGTGTCTCTGAGCCCATGTGGTAATATCCTTTACAGAATGATGTTGGTTTATGATGTAGTGCGGCCTGAGGGATTAAAGGTCACAGGCATTCAATGATGGATTTTGACAATGATTTTCTAAATCCTTCGATGATATTATGGACTGTAGATGATGAAACCTCTAAATTCCTTGCAATAGTACATTGAGAACATTGTTTTTAAATTGCAGGACTATTTACTCATGCAGTTGTTCAAAAAGTGGTGAACTTCGTCCCATCTTTTCTTTTGAATGACTGAGCTTTATGGGATGGGATTATAAATAATCATGACACTTAACTGTTTCCAGTTAACCTGTTCACCTGTGGAATGTTCCAAACAGGTTTTCTTGAGCTTTCCTTACTTTCCAAGTTTTTTTTACCCCTGTCGCAGCTTTTTTGGAACATGTTGCATGCGTCAAATTCAAATGAGTGAATATTTGCAAAAAAATATTAACTTGATCAGTTTGAACATTTAATGTTTTATCTTTGTAGTGTATTTAATTGAATATAGGAAAAAAAATGGTTTGTGAATCATTGTTTTCTGTTTTTCATGCTTACACAACGTCCCAACTGCATTAGAACTGGGCTTTGTTATTTATATCACTGAAGGTCAAATTGCAAAGTCCTGTTAAATGGTCAAATGTCAGGGAGCCCAGTGACACAAGATTTTCTCAAAAAATATAAGATAAAGACGGCAGCAGAGGACTTCATGCTTCAAAAAATTGCAGCAAATCAAGAAGTCACAACAGCAGTGAAACCAAACTCCTACACACTGTCATTGGAACACAGTTTATTTTCAACATGACCGACCTGCACAGGTAGCTTCAGTGTGGTGAGGATGTCCTCTACTTTAGACTTGAAGACTTCTGGTCTCAGTTTGCCTTTAGCAATCCCCATCTGGTTGGTGAAGAACACCACCTACAGGGAGGAAGAAGAGGAACATCAGGAAATGCAGTAACATATTTTGAATTTTCTTCAGCATGTTTATCTTCCTCTCACCTTGTATCCTGTCTTAAGCAAACTTGCTAGTTTGGGCTGAATCTCTGGGTACAGGATCCTGTCAATTTAAAATAACAGCAAAAGGTAAATTACCACAAAGCAAGTAATAAAAAATAAAAAAAAAGCCATGAGGTTGGTACAGGATTTGAAATATAATAAGACTGTGTGACATAATTCAGCCACAGCAAACAACTAAGAGACAGAGTTGAGGATTGCAGACAAACCTCCAGTCATCTGGTCCTGTGGGAAACACTTTCCCAGACTTGGTGGTGATAATGCAGCCATCAATGTCAAACCCAGCAATCTGTAGAACAATAGGAAGAGGACATGTTCAAACATTTACACAGCAGCATAAGCCAAATAAAAATCATGTAAGATAAGGTTCATGAGCTCTTAAATGGCTTTTTGTTTATATTTAATAATAAAACTTGTAGACAGTGGTGGAATTAATCTGAGTGTTTACAAAGAACCTTTAAGATAAGCTAAGATTAACTAAGTTACATTAAGTTAAGTAAATATAAGTGAAGATAAGATAATATAAGATAAGCCTCAGTAATCCTATAGGGGAATTTGGTTGCAACAGCTAAAAGTAATCACGGAAAATAAGAACACTTAAAATCAACATTGGAATATTAAAAATAATAAAAATAATACTTAAAATAGATACAGAAATATATTGTGTGTTGTTTGTTTAAATTCAAAAGTGAGAGATCATAAACACTCAGTGTTTAGCTTACAGTTTGTGTCTGTTTTTGGCACTTGAATTTTAGAGGTATTTTGATATCTTTACAAATTATTTATTGCTCGTATTTGTTTCAACATTTCTTTGTTATTGACAACCAACTTGCAAGAAACTAACGACCACTTGTAAGGGGACTGTTTGATGTGCTTCTAACATCTTTTAGTTTGTGCATGTGTTTTCTTCAGTTTAAGTAAACTTGCAAAAATATCCTTCAAAGTACTTTTTCTGTTTAAAAGTTCCTTAATTGTTGGTTCAGAATTTATCTGCTGACACCTTTGATATTAACCTTTAAAGATCAAAGTTATGAGATTAATAACGTGCATATTTTTAAAATTCATAAAATATTAGTACATTTGTTAGATTTTAAAATTAAATCAGATGTTAAATTGACATCAATATCCTGGTGGCAAATTTAAAGTGTTTGAATTTGTTCATCACAACTTTAAATTCAGGTGTTCCAGTCACTTCCATGGCCACAGGTGTATAAAATCAAGCACCTAGCCATGCAGACTGCTTCGACAAACATTTGTGAAAGAATGGTCGCTCAGTGAATTCTAGCATGGTACCGTAACAGGATGCCACCTGAGCAAAAAGTCCAGTTCTGAAATTTCCTCACTAGTAAATATTCCACAGTCCTCAGCTCCACGGTTAGTATTATAACAAAGTGGAAGTGACTGGGAACGACAGCAGCTCAGGCACACAGTGGTAGGCCAGGTAAAATCACAGAGCGAGGTCAGTAGATGCTGAGGCGCATAGTTCACAGAGGTCACCAACGTTCTGCAGAGTCAATCGCTCCAGACCTCCAAACTTCATGTGGCCCTCAGATTAGCTCAAGAACAGTGCGCAGAGAGCTTCATGGAATGGTATGTCAATTTATTAGACCAGAGGCATCAATCGGTTTCAGTCAATTTTATAACCGGCTAAAAAAAAAATCCTCAGCAGAGCATTAAAATCAGCTTTTCTTATGGAACAAATGATTTATTTCAAAAAGTTTGAAATAGTACAACAGGAAGATTACAACATTTGAGAAACATTTAAGAGGGTTTGCTGTTGTTTCTGTTGGCCTTTCAGTTTGATCACACCTATGCTAGAAGGCTATTGTCCTCCCAGTTACTAGTCTTGGTTCAGGTCTAACCTGTCTCTGCTTTTGCTATAAATGCATTTTTACCCACACTCATAAAAAGAAGATTATCAAGATTAAATAATTGTTCCACATGCTGAGTTGCACTTGTTTTGTCCAAACGTCTGTAGTAAACGATTCAGTGTTTGTTGTTATTTAGTAGACTTGTAGTCAAGACCACCTAAACCGAGACCAAGACACTACCAAGACCAGAGAGTATCAAGACCAAGACAAGACCAAGACCAAGACCAAGACAGACCAAGTCAAGACCAAGACTAGTTCAGCTCAAGACCGAGACCAAAAAAAAAAAAAAAAAAAAAAAAACTAGTTTTTTGTCATCTTGCATGAGTTACTGGGTTCAGCTGCTTAGTATAAATATGAGATTGTATTCAACTACAGGCGCAATAATACAGAGTCAGTGCATTTCTTGTGTGTAAACTCATTATAAATATTTTCATCAATTGGCTGAGATCAAACATGTGTGGCAATTGCATGACCGCTATTTCTACACTATTTGAGGATTGACTCTTGAGTGCTGTTAAGGACTGACATGACTATTAACTAGTCCCAAGTCATCTAACAAAATAACAAGCCTCCAACACCACCCTGCACCTCAAAAAAGTCTAATGAATGGTAATGAATGAGTGAACACTGTCCACTGAAATCAGCTCTGAGACCCCCTTATGGGCCTCCACCCACAGGTTGAGAACCGCTGTGCTAGTAGATTGTATTTGGAGCTTGATCCTTCAAAGATTGTTCTTACATCATGGACAATATGTGATGCAGGAAACTTCAGGATGAATTTATCATTTAGTAAACAGTGAGTGAGTGAAAACAGCGGCTCAGAGCTGGACTGATGAAGAATGTTGAGTTTTGATTCATCAAAAGGCTGACTCGTCATTTTTAAGTCTTTGTGTTCACTTAAACAGAGCACATGAGCTATCAAGACATCGTTAGAATTATAAAATCACACACAGTGACTGATGATCCCTCACTGTTCCTGCGATGCGCGTCTGTCTGCGTCTTTACGCTCACCGGCAGACGGAAGAGCGCGCGCCCAGAGACGCAAAGCGGTTCGGGAGGCATTTAGATCAAATGTTCACATGAACATCGTCTGCACTGCAAAATGACATAACTGACAGACAACAAAAGTAACAGGCACGCTTTAAATGGAAAATATCAGGCCTGTTCTCCAGCGTTTACGGGCTCAACACAGTGTACAATCGGGAGGAGGGTGGTCACACAGTTTTGTTTACCTTGTATTTCCTAAATTGAAAGCACATACCGCACATGTAAGAACGCACAATAAGTCACAAAAAAACTGTGCCTGCCTGGATATTATAGGTTACAAATCCCTTCGAGACCGCTCGGCCAGTCCGAGACATTGCGAGACCAAGAGACCCGAGACCGAGACAAGACCGAGACCAAAGACTGTCGAGGCCGTGACAAGACCAAGACCACAAAAAAAAGTGGTCTCGAGACCGGTCTAGAGAACTACAAGTCTATTATTTAGTAACAACAAACATACATATGCATGCATCACCACTACTTTTCTGTAAAACCAATCAATAATTGTGTCAAAAAATTGTGATGTCAATATCAATCAGCATAACTGTAAATTATGTTTTTTTGCAAAAATTGAGCAGCACTTACCTGACTCGCCAGATGGACCATTCAAAATATTTTACTAGCCCATTTGGGAAAGAGCCCATAAAGAGTGAATGGGCAGACCCTTTCAAAGCATATCTTGCAGGTGATTGGATGATCCTTCATCAATCATTTTCATTAAAAGCCAATCAGATAATGTTGTAGGCAGGTGCTACTGCCAAAGGAGAGACTGAAGCCACCTCATTAAACAAAGTCTCTGCAAGACATGTTAGAAGTGGATCGAAAATATCCTCTCTATTGAGGAGTTTGTAGTGCTGTTTTTTGTTCTTCATTTAATAAATAATTGTGGTCAAGATCTGATAAAACTGCTACCTGTTAGCATCTATGTTAAATTCTATGCATGAGCAGTCACTTCCTGCTGTCATCTCGCTTGTAGCCGCCACCTCTTCCTGCTCCAAAGGATTGGGCTGTGCCGCTTTGAGCCGCTCACAATCCCTGAAGATTGGAGCTTGGCTGGATGGATCTGCACTGCAAGGTTAGAGCAGCTATAAAGCCTTACTTCTTACATGCCATTATCCTCTCTCTCCTTGATTTTCTATTCTAGCCAATGTTTTATTTTACATTAAGGAAGCAAATAAATCTCTAAAATTAACAATAGCAGATTTATGATCATGATTAGTACAATTAATTTGCTTTTACACAAATGATCAACTCAGCATCTCAGCAGTGGCTTGAAGTTTGAGGTCATGATTCCCTGAACTTTACACCTGAAAAGATTACATATTAATCCTCACCACTGAAACAGTTCCCACCTTGTTACTCCCTTTGACACCAGCAGCGGTGTAGAGCATGAGGTTGCCCGTCTGCTGCCAGCTGCTCTTTGAACAGCCTTTAGTAGGTGATGAAGATGAAGGCTTGGGGTTTGGACTCTCTTTTGTAGTTGACTTCTCCGCTAACTCCTGTAGCTCCTTGAGCTTTTCCTCAGCCAGTCTCTCCTCCTCATCCTCTTCCTCACTCCTTCTGCCTTCTGTTCTTCTTTGGCGCTTCGCCCCAGGGCGCCCACTCTCTTGGTTCTGTCGTCTTTTAGAGGACTAAACAGAGAAGAATCAACATCTCTTACTTTTATCTACAAGGAACAAAAAACACAACAGTTTTTAATCAAGTGTGAAAAGTACCACATGAGTTACCTTCATGGGGGAGGCAGAAAAGAAATCCTTTATACTGCGCTTGAGGGTTGGAATGGATTGTGCCTGTTCGTCTATCTCAGTTGTTCCGCCTCTTGTCTTATCTGAAGCTTTTACTCCTCTCTGAGCGGCGCTGGAGACTGCTCCATTTGAACCCAGAGAAAACTGAAGTTTAAAGGGATGACTCTGGTTAACCAGGTAGAGCGTCCCTCCGTGTTTGAGTTTCCCAGACTGGTTGCGGCTCAGCTGCTCATTACCCAGATAACTCGGATTTGGACCCAGCTGTAGAATAAAAGAGGACAAGCATGGACTTTGGACTTCAGTATTTGTTATACAGTTAAGGTTATAGGGCTGGAGATAACCAGGGTGTGTCCCGGCAGGGAAGTGAAATGTGAACTGACATTAGGTGTTCAAGTTATTAATTTTTTTATTACAGAACACCAAATATTAAATCTATGTGGTGTTTGTTATGTCATCAGGTAAAAGGTGCCTGTCTGGCCTGAAAATTCCTCAGGGAGGGAGATTAACTAAAATATCACATGATATCCTGCATGCTTTTTGTTTGACTTCATACCTGAGTTACAACCACATCCTGGTCTGCAAAGCAAGCCACCACCTTCACTGTAAGAGACACAAAGTCTATTATTAAGATTAATACATTAAAACATAACCATACCGGAACATACCATGCCAGGGACCTCCTAGCTTTTGCTACTGGCTGGGACCCCTCAAGCTAAATTCTTAAATTCATTGTACATTGAGAAAGTAATATAAACAAGGATTTAAGCCTATCTGTTCATTTAAACACGACAAAGATGCATAGTGTTATTATTATGATTTTGTTATAGATTGATAATTGCTTAAGAAGTTCACAATCATAACTAGCAGTCAAGAATATTTCTGCAATTATAGTTTTACATCACATCAGAATGAAGTTTGTGAACTTACTGAATATCTGAGGTTAAATTGAGAGAATTAATTCTAACTTGAAAGTAGAGCCTCCATGAGAAAAAGGTCAATATTCTGCCAGAGTGTTGTTAATTTGCTGTTTACAGCTCTTCAAAGAGTAGACAAAGCTTGGTTTTACAATAAATACCCATTTATCACTCCATCCATCAGCTATCCTGCTTATCCTTTTCAGGGTCATGGGGGCTGGAGCCTATCCCAGCTGACATTAGGCCAGTAAACCCAACGAGAGATGGGGTACACCATGAACTGGTCACCAGCCGATCACAGGGCTACATAGAGAGACAGACAAATATTCACACTCATACTCATACCTAAGGGCAATTTAGAGTCACTAATCAACCTGATGAGCATGTTTTTGGTCTGTGGATGAAGCTGCAGTGCCTAGAGAGAATGCATGCATCCATGGGGAGAACATGCAAACTCCACACAGAGAGGCCCTGACCAACACTAGGTTTGAACCAGCAACCTTCCTGCTGTGAGCAACTGCGCACTTCCTGCTTTGCCCCCATGCTGCGACAATTACTATAAAAATTACATATTGTGCATAATGACGGTGTAACACAAAAACAAACAAGCCAAGGATCAAAACATACGGACAAAACCTTTCAGGTACTGCCATATATTGGAACCACATCAGTATCAGTTAGAATAAGTTTGGAAACACTGCCATACTGGCAAAAAGGATCTAATATCATAGATCCCTAATTCATCATATTTTTATTCATTTATTTTATTCTGTCTTGAAATTCTTAAAAAAATGCCCTATCAATAACCCACAGTCATCATATTTAGCATGTCCCACTGCTACTCTTACTAGCTGCAGTAAAGTCATAAGTAATGTAGGCAGGCTCATATCTTCTAGTTTAGATGCCTGTAGTTTCTTCTTCAGCTCAGTCATGTTCAGTCTAGGTGCATTTTTTTTTCTTTTCAGAGTAATTTTAGGAAGAACTAGCAAGCTGGTAGAGCAACTTTCTGTCAAATCCACGTCACTTCCAGTGGCTGCTTCATTGTGACTGGCTTGGGTGGTGGCTGTTATTTCAAACTGAGGGGTTGCCATGGACAAAGGATCAAATATTGCAATGTGGTTATAAAAACATTTACAAATACATATTCACTTAAATGTTATTTCTTGTGCTTGTTCCAAAATATGCTAAGAACCCTCTCTTTTCATGCTCAAACAAACCTTTTCAAAAGACACATTCACAAGTGCACAAACCCTGAACAATTGACCCTTAGTTGGCTTTCTGGTTTCTTAACTGACCAACCAATCAGAAACAGAGAATCCCTGATCAAATCATCAAAGCAGCAGGTGATTGGTCACCGTCAAACACAGGGTCTAAATGAATGTAGTCCTATTTTGAATTATTTTGAAAGATTCAAAAAGATTACATTGTTTTTTCTTTTTACAGCCCACTGTAGTTTCGTCTTTATTCTTCCACTCGGACAAAATTTGTAAAATAATCTAATGAATGCAATCTGAAAGGAAGCTGTTCGCTGGTCATTTTCAATTGTTTTAAATGAGAGAGAGGACAGCTACAACAAAATTTGTCTAACCTAGTAACACAAACTAATGAGGGCAGGGCTTAACAGAGGACTGCTACCTGGAAAGGTCAGAGCTTGACAAAATGTCAGCTCCCTTAAAGGGACTGCCCACACAGAGAATAATTCAATAATTCAGGATTACCCACACAGTTTAAATAGTATGGGCGTTTCGTCCACACAGATACGGGGTTTTGGGTGCCTGAAAACGCACATTTTTGATAGCAGATACCAGACTGGATATTCTTACAATGCCACCCTTGCGTTTCTCTGTGAACAACAAATACAGATATTTTTGGAAAAGATGAGATCATAGCCCCACCTCTGCCTTAAACCACATGTGCAAATCTTGACAACAACAGAAACAATGGCTGAATAAGATGTCGTGTACATGCTGCAGGAGCAACATGCTTTAACAGTAAATTCCCTTGCTCCTCTACGACCACCGTGAGCAACAAGATGACACAGACATCAGCATGAGCCAGTGTTTGTTTACATTTCTCATGACATAAGTGCATGTGCCATGTCTTCTTCTCTGGTTTTGGTGTATGTCTGCTGCACAAATAGCGCCACCGACAGGCCTAATATATACACTACAGCTTTTTCATTTTTTTCTTAAAATGATGCCGTGTTCACAGAAAACGTTTTGCAAACGAAAATGTTTTCATCTCAGCGTGGACAGGGCCTAAGTTTTCTGGGTGAGCAGCATGTATGAATGCAAACAGTAGAGTGTTTCACCCAGACTAGTTCCTGCTGCCCTCCTCTCTCCTCCATTGAAGCAAAATGTAACAAAAATTCAGCCGGTCAACGACAGGTGTGAACAAGCAGGAGGCTGAATTTTTTATCTCTATTTCTGAGGGGAAAAAAAAGCAAGAATTCTGTGAAAAATGTCAGGATTTTGACTCTTATCCTCTTTGGCATGCAAAACTTAACATATATTAATATACGTATAGAAATTACAAAAGGTTATGAAATCTGTCATTTGTAAGGTTGGAAAAACAAATGAAACTTTCAAACAAAATCAGTGAATTTCTTGGGACTATGACCCTGATAAAACGCATCATTGCCTCCTCTCATGGATCTTGTTGCTTCACGAATGATGAACCGTTTCCTCAAAAAACATTCACGTTTTCACTCTGGCCTCCTCCTCACCCTGGTGTCTGGAGCACTTCTTATCAGTCACTCCAGTGTCAGGACCCCGGCCCAGGATCACAGCTCGTCCATCCTCCAGGAGGACCCGAACACCTGAGGGGTTGACCAGCGAGCACGACATCTGAGCGAGAGACCGCGACCACTGAGAGACAGAGACTTTCAGGCTGCTGACGAGTTTCTGTTCAGTTATCCACTAATATATGAAACTGAGACGACAAACACGTTGAACACGCAGGACTGATGCTCGGTAATGTCGAAAAGGACCACGTAAATAAGTGTCTGAGTGGTCTTTAGAAGGGAAGAGGTGGTAAACAAACTGGGGGATGAGTTTAGCGTGTCCCCGCGGTCCAGCACAATAATAAGCTCGTTCGGAAACACGACCTGTTTCTTTGCGTTCCTTTTACTTTTCCGGGTTTCTTCACACAAATCCCGACAATATGACTCGCCAGTTTTAGAAGTCATATGTCCCACAGCAATCATTTGTTTTGTATTAACTTTGCAAATATTTTTGCCTTTAAAAAGCATATTTTCAAAGTCTCTATTTAATGTCCCGCAGTATGAGTGACCCTCCGTGCTGCACCCAGTGTCTTGTACAAGAGAGAGGACAGGTGAACACAAGGAACAAGACATAAGGTAAGAAAGACAGTATTAAAAAGTATCTGTTACTTACTTACCGGGTTAAAATGAATGCTTCCCCGTCCTTGTTATCGATTAATTATGGATAATTAGCCGTTCGTTATCGTGACAATTAAGCTACCTTACTTCACCAAACATTAAATGTCATGATGAAAAACTGGTGAATATGAATAAAGCTCTCTCCTGCAGGACAGGATGGGCGGGTTTTGTTTGCCAGTGTGGCTGTTTGTAGACCACAGCCTTTTTAGATTAAAATGCCCACTACTATTATTTAGAGGCACTAAATACCAGTTTATAAAAATCTATTTGAGACGGATTCATGTTTCAGTTTTTGCAAGTTTCTGATAATTAAATGTGAGAGACCCTTTGCCCATAAGCAGGGGTGGCTTCAACAAATTGGGGGCCCAGGGCAAAGACCTACGTGAGTTCCTCTGCATTTTGTTAAGAGTAATCTTAGCATGTAAAAAGAAACGATCTTTACACATTCATAACTACAGGAAACCCCTAATGCAACCCTTGCTCATTACCCTTATGTGTAGTCTCCATCTCAGAAATCTGACTCTCCATAAATACTGTAACTTATACATTTAAAGGAGACATTAGATCTTCTGCCACACGTTTTTTTTCTTATTCACAAAAGTATTTCATGTGACTTTACCACAAAGTAATTTGTCTTTTCATGGATTTTGTTTTTCCCATGTAGATAATGCTATAATTGACTTTCCTCAACAATATAATGGAGATTGTGACAGGTAGTTCTTTGTTTAGGTTTCTATTCATGGAGTATTAGGCAAACATTAAATTAAGGATATGAACTTAAACTAAATGTATATCAGTCAATCTTTGGTTGTATAACCCTAAATCACAATAAATGTTATCTGAAGACACTATATAAAAGAGTAGGTCAATGCCACACTCTTCTGCTTTTTACAAATGTTTTATTGACATTTTTGAAATTTGTTTATTTGTTCTTACTCTGAACCCAACAAGAAGTCACCATGAGCACAGCACTCGGCCACAGTTGGCAACAGTTACAGTGGCAAGAAAAAAACATCCCGCTTAGCAGCAGGAAATCAGGCAGAACCAGACTCCTCCACTGAACAGGAACAGCTATCCACTGAATCATTTTTGTTTGGGTGTAAGAGTGAACAGGGATGTAAAAAAATATAGAGAGACAACGGGACATAAATGAGAATTCATGACAGTAATAATTTATGGCTCCCCAGACCCTAAATCTATCTTTATCCCATTTGTCTATATTGTGATTTATAAGATGATATGTGGCATCTTGTTTTTAAGAGGGCCCTCCTCTCTATATGGCTGTAAAGGTAGTTATTATGGTGGAATTATCGATAACAACCATTGAAATAAGATATTGGGCCTTATCCCATTCCTGGCGCAAAGCATTTTGTTGTGACAGGCAGGTGTCCTCCATAATGTCTGCCTGACGCAGGTGTCATTTTTACGCTTAGCTGTTAGAATAGCAAATGATTGTGCACTACCATTAGGGGTGTGTTTGTCTGAGATTGAGGCATGATTAGGCACCAATTGACTGGGCTTTAAACCTCCTTATGCCTGCTCTGCAACAAAGTGTGTTTCTGCTATTCTGAGGACATTAAATAGACTGACACACATCAGTAGGATCAAAATGTACACTTACTTGGCTACCCGCATCTGTGGGAAAGTGGCAGATCCTTTGAATGACAGCTTTCGATGAGGCTTTTCAAATGGACCTAGCACACATTTTCTGGAGGGTGGAGCAAGTGGAGGGGGAGAGAAAGGATTTTTCGAAATAGCACACAATATGAACTGTTCAACAACAAACAGGAAAAGAATTTCATGTAATATATAAATAAATAGATCACAGTAGGCTCCTTCATGGCTTCTTTTCTGGTTCATCCTTTGCTAACATTTTCTGTTTTGCTGTAGCCATCCACAAATATTGACATTAGCTGACTGAGTCAACAGGTTTATCAGTCTCGCCCAGGGTGTGTCTGTGTAAAACCATAATACCCTAATTAACCCCAAGTGTTTCATCCAGGTCTTTATGAAAAGTCTGGCTGTGGGTTGTACCTGCAGATCCACCTCCTCCTGTTCTCATTTTTACCTGACATATTTGTCCCTAATGTAGTTTGTTTTCCCTCCTCTGTCCTGTCAGGTTGTCATTTTGGTGGATTGCCTGTCTGGTGTTCGGCTGTATTGCAGTCATAGAATATAAACTGAGAGGCAACTGAACATCCAGGTAAAGAAATGTACTTCATTCTAATTGGCAGTTTTTGGTTGATCATTGTTAATTTGTTTTTATAAACGTGTAATGCAAATATTCACTGTACTTGTATTTTTCTTTGTTTTAGTCTCCATAAACTTCTGTTTCTTTACCCACAGGACAAATAGTGAAAAGTTAGATTATATCTACGCTTCTCATCTGAAAAGTGGGTCACAGTGCTGTTTTTAGAGGACTGGGAATATTGTACGTGCTTGGAAAATACACTGAAGTGTCTATTATGGATGGACAGGGGCGATTAATGTATAATTGGCAATTACTAATTTGAGATCCTAATTAAGATGTTGATGACCTATTAGTGCAATTAAGACAGTAGGCAGAGTTTTGACAGCCATTCCTCTGACAAGAAGAGAGAAAGCACTGTCCAAATTGCACAAAAGGGTTGGCAGCATTTGGAAAAGTCAGTGCCCATAATTCTACATTTTGCTGATGATTGATGATGATTTTGCTGTGCAGTTAAGGATGTATATAGGAGTTAGCCTAAGCAGATCTTGTAAGGAGGAAATTGCTATTTTAATGTTGCCAACATTTTATTGCACATTTTTAATGATGTTAAACAATACAAAGTCCAGTATTGAGTGTTTAGGACTTCTTTCTTTGACTGATCTTAGTGACTATACCCTAAGGCCTCTTGTCAAAATGCCCATCTTTCCGTATTAGCCTTGATGTATAGAAGCCCTAAACGGAAATACTTCAATGTATTTGTCATACCTTGCTGTGATTGCCATGGTCGTTTTCTTCAGTTCCTGATTATTAATGAACCTGTAACAAATTGGATAACAAAGCTGGCTTTTCCACAGTAAACTCTGCCATGGAGGTTGTGTTTTTTGACATCATTTGTCAGTCTGTCTGTTTGTCTGTTAGCAAGATAACTCAAAAAATCATGAACAAATTTTGAAGAAATTTTCAGGGAATGCTTGTCATGACACAAGAAACTATATAATTTTGGTGGTGATGCCAGTCTCCAGTTTTCTAAAGGATTTGTTCAAATTGTCAGATAGGGTATTTTTACCTATATTTGCTAAAAACTCGATAATTTCTAAGTGGATTTGGATGACATTTGGGAAAAGGTGGTCATGGCACAAGGCAGAAGTGATTTGAGTTTAGTGGTGATCTGAATGTGAATCAATTTTTTTTCAGTGATTTGTTTAACACTGCGAGATAGGACAGTTTTACACATTTTTGACAATAAATTGCCGGACAGTGTTGGAAATGCCTGAGCAGAGGTTTGTGCTCTCAGTGCACTTCTAGTTTGAATTTGTTTTTTTTTTCCATGAAGTATAAATTAGATATATCAATAAAGATCTCTAGAAAACCACCAAGTCTACATGTTATTGTGGAAACTTTAGTAACATTTGACGTATGCCTGTTACCTTAGGGCTTCTGCAATGATGTGCATGTTTGTCCCTTTTTGTTTTCAGTCATGTTAGCTTCGTATGAGGTTCAATCTTTGTCAAAACATTTTACAAACATTAGTATTGAATAAAGTTCAGTGGCTTAATTTTCTTTTGGGAATTGAGTTGCGATTTCTCATCAAGGAGGCCCTTAGATAAATCACTGAAAAAAATCCTTAGTCCACATCCAGATTCAGACTTACCCATAAGGCAGACAAGGTCTACATGGATAAAACCCACCCGATCTTAGGGCAGTTTCTGCTTCTCCCCTCAGGGCAACAGTACAGACATCCCAACATTAGAACATATCGGGCTAAAAACTCATTTCTTCCTATGGCAATCACACAACTAAACAAGGTATGGGCAGTGGTGTGATACGAATTATTACCCAATGAAAAGTGGCTCCTAAGCAAATGAGAAGTTTTTATGGTAAACTATTTATTTCAGATTATTTATTTACTTACTCTTCGGTGTGTTAGGGAATTTTTTGTCTGATCGGCCTGTGTGATCATTGTGTGTCATTGTATCTAGATGTATGTGTTTGTTTATGTGCTGCAAACAACATTGCCTTCAGGGGACATTAAAGGTTCTCTAAATCTATGTCTAGATTGGATAGCAAATTGGTGGGAGCTGCTGTAGGCTGTGCTATGTAGTGAAGTAGTGCCAAAACAAAGCAACTTGCAAGTGGAAAAGTAAGTTGTTGTAAATGATTTGAATGTAGTGTGAATGTTGCTTGTTTTCACTCACAATTCTTTTAATTATGTGGAGCTGGTGACACCTTCTGTAGCTTTTTATAGTTGAGCTTCCATGCCAACTATTTCTGCATAGATAGAGGACTGAGCTTTGTGACTGTGGCCAGCCTTAAGGCTAATGCCATGCCCCTCATACAACCCAACAAATCTCAAACTATCCCTTTAATGTCAGAGGCCTGTCGAGAGCACAGAAAAAGAAGTGAATTTAAAGAAAAAAAGTAATATATCTTATTTGATTTGTAGGGCTGTAATAAACCAAAGAATTTGTTGGTCGACTGAAACACTGAAATTGTCGACCAAAAATCGACTAATGGGGGGGGGGGTCTGATTTCTGACGGGAAACCCTCCTGCGCGGGGATGGTTCGGCTCGGCGCAGCGCGGCGCAGCACAGCGCAGCGCGGCGGAGCGTGTCTTGGCGGGGGGTAGAGGAGGATACTCAAAATAAAAATAAATACTTGGCAAACCACCGGATGTTGAATAGGCTCAGGTAGACGCTCTTCATACCTTCTGTCTCCAGTCAGGTCTCCAGATGGTGGGGAATCCAAAGGGGTGAAAACAAGGGGGTGTTCTGAGACAGGCAAGTTACCTGTGAAACCGGGGTGGTCTGAAAACACCCCCATTAGCACTTGGTAAGTTCCTACTGATGACTGTAAATCGCCGCGGGAAAAAATAAATTGAAGAGGAAAAAAAAATACGATTGGTTGACTAATCAGAGTTCTGGTCGTCCCAGCACTTATCGACCAATGAGTCGACCAGTCGACTAACACGTTACAGCCCTATTGATTTGTTGCACATGAAAAGACACAGCATTTTTTAAAGTCTCATAGGATAAAAATATTGCAAAATCTGTTTTTACCAACATAGTTCAGCCCCTTACTTGAACTCTTCTTTAGTTGTCAACAGCATTTTGACTTTCTGCTTGCAACTGTCTCTGTAAGAAACTAGTTTCCTTGCCACAGCTAGAAGCAGAAGTGCTAGGTACACTGTCTGCTTGATGTCCTCTGTTGTCGTTGTATTTGGCAGATACACCTGTTCACACAAGACCACCTGCTAAATGTTGCAGAGGTGCCATCAAAGCATTTACTGTAGTGGAAAACAGTGCCTGGTACCAAAACCTAGAGGAGTCAAGCCAGTTTAAGCTGGTCCCACAAATGGAAATGCACCATGAGTCTCTGTTAACTCCTCTTTTTTTCCTCACCTCTTAGACTTCGCGACCATCAGTCCATCTCAACATGGCCACCCAGCCCACCTATGACCACCATGAAAGCGCCTATGTCTCTCTGATGAAAGGCCTAAGAGACCTGGACCTCTGTGGCCCTTGTGTTCCAAGTGACCTGGTGCTAATTGGAGACCATGCTTTTCCTTTGGCAATGAACAGCCAAGGCCAGGTCCTGATGGCTGCCTCGCTCTATGGCAAAGGAAGGATAGTGGCCCTGGGTCATGAGAGCTATCTGACTTCCTGTCCCGCTCTGGTAGAGAACGCTTTGGTCTGGCTAAGAGGAGAGGGATCTGACAACATGTCTGTGGGGGTCCACAAGAATGTTAAGGCAGTCGCTGACAATCTTAGCAAGTCCAGTTTCCAGTCTAAAGATGTGGGCTCCTTTGATAAAGGTTCTGGGGTTGGTGTGTATGTGACTGATGCCTACAGCGTGGGTGGAGATGCCAAGGACCTGGTGGCGTTTATGAAAGCTGGAGGTGGAGTTCTGATCGCAGGCCAGGCATGGCACTGGGCAGAGAATAACCCAAAGAAGAACACACTGCTTCTTTTTGAAGGGAACAAGGTGTCTGGTGTGGCAGGGATCTACTTTTCTGATCACCCGGGCGCCACAGAGTGCATCCCAGTACACCCACAGATCCCAGCCTCCTGGATGTCTGTAGTGTAAGTGTTTAACATGGTTTACTTTGACTGCAAATTCTGCTGTAAAAGCATCATTTATTATAAAGGTTTTATGCATGTATAACCTTTTGTTAAAGAGATCATCACCAAGGAAGAAATTTACTGACTAAAAGAATTTTCTTCAACTTATGTTAAAAGTAAGCAAAATGAAGCAATCTCATGTTACAACAGGGTGGGATGATGCATTTTTGTAGGCCAGCCCTTTGCCCTGGTTTCCTTGACACAAAGCATAGGATTTTTAGTTGGCTTTTGGCTCATTGCTTATGATAAGCTCTGCGGCAAAAAGTTTTTAAAACCCATGCCCATTGTTCATCACAATAATCTTTAAAGGGAAATGCAAAATTACAGTTTTGGAAGCATTAAATAATAAGCAAGAGTAAAAAGCAAGTGACCCTTTTTCAAGCCCCACAATTTACAGGAAGTGAGCTTCTCTAAAGCCTCAGCCTCTTTAGTAACTGTTCTAGGTAACTGTGAATGAACTTGGAGATGTCAAACAGCACTTTGGTTGTTCAAAGCAACATAAGGCTTCTGCTAAGTGATCCTGGAACACAAAATTTTGTGAGTTTTGATCAAAGATAAGATGATGAACATAAGATGATCAAAAAAGATGACATTAAATGGCCATCTTTGTAGGCCTTGGTAGCCGTTTGTTTGCAACCATCCTTTTCAAGACACGATTATGTGTTGAAATTTACAAGTGGGGCATTTTCACATGTATTGTACGTTGTTAAAAAAAACGGTTAAGATATTGTAAACATTTGTTCACTACAGACCTCATTATAGGCATATGAAAATCCTGTTCAAAAATCCTTTACACCTTGATACAAGTGAAGTGCTGAAATACAAACAGACTTCTGTGTTTCCAGATTCATCACTTCACCACTTTGAGAATACAGTTTATGGTTACACACAATATGACATTTAAAAATACTAGAGTGATTGTAGAGGCAACAGTATGATGTGTAGAAGTGCAAATTGATGCAATGAAATAAAATATTTATCATTTTAATGCAGTAAAAAACAAATTAGATTAGATAGAACTTTATTTATCCCTTGGTAGGACTCTGTCAGAGAAATTGATATTCCAGCAGTATTGTACAGTAAACAGGTATAAAAGAACACAGGATATCAGAAAGTAAAAAACAATTAGCAGATAAAATGTATGTATATACATGTGTTAATAAATCCTAATAAATAAGTAAATAAATAATAACAATAAAATTATAAAGATAAAAATATGGCTACTGACTGGCTACTTATAATACTACTGCTGCTTCCCATCCTCTGTCTTCCTGTTACTCCTCCTCCCCCCGAGTGAGGAGTCGTACAGTCTGATGGCATGAGGGAAAAAAAGAGTTTCTCAGTCTGTTGGTCCTGCACTTGGGAAGGAGCATTCTTGAAGTGAACAGGCTCCTCTGGTTGCTGCTGACGGTGTGCAGAGGGTGACTGGCATCGTCCATAATGTCCAGCAGTTTGTCAAGTGTCCTCATCTCTGCCACCGTCACCAGAGAGTCCAAGCTTCATACTGACCACAGAGCTGGCCCACCCTGATCAGATTTTCCATCACGGATGTGTCCCTCTTGGTTATGCTGATGATTAACAATATGATAAGATGATTAGACAGCTAATGGACTTAAGCTTTTGCGCCGCTTTCTAGTCATCTAACAACTCCAAACAATTTCTTTAGGACAGGCCACACTTACCCTTTCATACCACATTTATACACTGATCTTACTTGTTCTGATCTCCTGCATTCTCAAACAGGATTGGAAAGGACTTCGAGGATGACCTGGAGTTCTTACTGGAGGGGGTTTCAGAGTTTGACATTCAGGGTAATTCCATTGCCTCTGAGATTCTGGTTCATGGACCTTTGGCCTTCCCCATTGGGACCACAGCTGATGGACGGGCCTTCATAGCAGGGGCCTACTATGGGCAAGGGCGTGTCATCGTGACAAGTCATGGATCATATCTTGGGAGAGAGGTAGAGTTTAAAGAAACAAATAGCAAAGGAATTAGCCATTTATTGAAAAGTTTAACCAGTAAAAAAAAAATGATGTAGATCACATCTTTGCTTGTTTTTTTTCAATATGCTTTCCATCAGTAGCCAACACTCTGAAATGCTAGTGTGCTAACTCTGTAAATCCGTAATAAAGAAACTTCCTTTTTGCAATCTTTCTTTTATGCCAGAGCCTGGCCAAATTTTGGAGCAATGCTGTACATTGGTTGGATGAAGGTCGCCAGGGGGTCGTTGGTATAGAGCTAAAACAGGCTCTCAACAATCTCAGCAAATCAGGACTGAAATGTGAGATGTCTAAATTCAGGAAAGACCTGAGCGTATATGTTGTTCACCCCACTGACGACAAAGCAGAGGAAATTCAAGACTTTGTGGCAGAGGGAGGTGGCCTCCTGATAGCTGGACATGCCTGGTACTGGGCCCAGACGCACGGGGATCTAAACCCATTAACAGATTTTCCAGGTAAGATAATGCACCACCAGAGTAATGGTGAATATCTTGAACATATGTAATGCTTTTTTAGTCTCTCTGACAACTCAAGGCAGCTTTACACTGCAGGTCACATCTACCCAATCACACCCATTCAATCTTGCATTCAGTCACTGATGGTTCAGACTTCCTATATTAGTTGTCCATCAGCAGTGGGAGCATTTGGGGTTAAGTGTCTTTTCCAAGGACTCATCATGTGATAGCCAGAGCTGGGCTTGAACGTGTAACCTTCTGATCACTGACAGAGTGCACTATAGGCTGAGCCCCAGAAGCCCCAGAGTGCCTTTGAAATCTTCCCTAATTTATGTCAATAAAAGAAAAGGTGCTACTCTCTGCTCTAAATTATTTGCGCCGAAGTGTGAAGCACTTTGCTGTGTTGTATAAGAAAGAGAACTTTATACGGTGGTACAGGAATTAGTCCTAAGCACATCTGGTTCCCACATCCCAAAGTCTATAGGATTTTAAAATAGTTTCTCAAATGAACACTTGAAATAAGGTCAATGGTGAACACATGCATACGAGACTGGAGTGTTCCATTTTGCAACATAATATGCATCTGACATTACTCTGCTTTGGGTTTATAAAGTGCTGTTGTGATTTTAAAAGAACAGTTGCTAAAAACAAAACTGCTTGTACGACTATGAGAAAGACCGGATTGTTATGAAATCATTTATATATATTTTTTTTAATAGATGATAATGGGAACACAATAGCCATGGCCATGGACACCAACTTGATCAGGTTATTTTGTCAAGAGGAAAATCTGACAAGAGGTTGCAACACTGTTATAAGTTGGAAATGTTGTAGCTGCCTTTAAAACAAACCACAGTGATGTAGTTCCACAATAGCTTGATCATAGGTAGGTGTTTAAGCTTAAGAAATCATGAAAGTTAGGCTTGTTTGTGAGGGTGATGATGTTGAACACTTCTTGTAAGACTTAGAAATAACCCGATACCAGCAATGGTCCAAGAACCCATTCAAAAATCCAATAGGCTTTTTTCACAGGGGTAAAAGATCCCCCATCGCCACAATGGATTTTCACATTTTCTTATTTGTAATGGTAACTTTGGTCATATTGAAACTCACATTGAGAAGAAAATCAAATTGCACTTTTATTGACAGCTCAGCATATTACATCTATCATGAATCAAAATAATGTAATTGTATTATGTAATATTGTACCCTGTGGTTTTTGGATTTAAGTTTGCTAATTCTTATATTTATTTCATCAAGTATGTGATGTCCAGTTAATATATCTTACTGTCTCTGCACAACTGAGACTTTACTTTGCATCTGCGCTGGTGACAGTTGAGGCCAGAGGTGATATGTTTTGGGTTGTTTTGATAGCAAACATTAACGTGCATTGCTTCATCATGTGTCTTACCAAGTAAAACGTCATGGTTTGCTGTATCAAACGCTTAGAGATCCAAGAAAATACCATATAGAAACTCTTTCTTTTCTGATGCAGTATGGATCTTGATGGAATGCTGAATGTTGGTATGTTTGTCATTTTAATAACTCAAGTATCTTTTTTTTAGCATTAGCTGGAAGTATTAGTCATGCAGTATCAGACAAATACAGCGCATGTATCATTGTTGTTATTAATCAGGCACATATTTTGCCTTATGTTGGGTTTTGCATTAGTCAAGGATAGTTTACCTTATATACTGGACCTATATTACACCTAAGCCTTTTATACTTATTTTTATATCATCCATAATAATATTCCTATATTCACATTTTATAATGTCTATATATTCTCTTGGATATTTAGTCACATATACACATCAAACGCCAGCATGTAATGTTATTGAGAGGTCCTTTTTTATACAGCCTATGTGAGTAAATATACGAATCTCACCAACATAATTAAAAGTTTATTTTCTACACCATAGAGCCTGAATCCATATCTAATGGAGTCCATGGTTCAAAGTTACACATATTAAACTAAGGACAAGTATTCAAAGAAAGAACAAAATGTATAGGACAGCCCCACAGTGTACAGATCACTCTGTACCCAGAGAAGGACGGGAAAGCACGACCATATTTGGAGCTAAGTGGGAAGCCATCTTGGATCAAATTCAGCCATTTTGTGTAAACCATAGAATTAAGAAAAGAATATGCCTGATTGTGCCTTGTAGCAAAGATAAATAATTTCTGGACTCCATGGGACTCCATGGGTTGCTTTGCTCCGTCCGTTTCCTCGGCTCAGTGGAAGTCGTGGCGACACCGGTGCTGCCGGTGGTCGAACTGCAGGGCGTTTTGGCGACAGCAGGAGGGGCTGGTCTGCAGGTCTCTGAGGAGAGAGCGGCCCGATCCTTGTCAGGGTACACAATTAAAATTAAGAATTAAAGAAAGTGAATGTTGAAAAGAGACAGGGAGGCAACCTCTGGAACCTTCGAGATGACGGGAGGAGTCTCACCCATCGCTATAAAACATGCATACAACAACTTAAGCTTCAGTTGTTTTGGGATGTCGCGACACAAAGCAACTCCCGTTTGTTATTGTTCACCTTGTGACCGTAATAAACGAGTTTCTTGAAAGAGGACTTTGCCTGCGTTCCTGCTTCCTTGAAGAGCGAGAGCACAAATTTTTACATTTGTTTTTCATCTTAGGGGCCATTCCCACGCAGAAGTTACGAGCAAGCTCATTCAGTATTTACTGAGAAAATGAGACACTACATCAATTCCATGAACTTTTGTGAACAGCTGACCTTATTATCAGCAATTATCTGAAAATACATTCAAAACTGTTTTTATTTATATATTTATGACATATTTAAAAATTTATTTTTCCACAGTTATGGAAGTATAATCATTATATTTGATATGACGCTCAGTCTAAAACAATGTCAGGTTTGTAATCTGTCCACAAAGGAAAAGATTACTGTAATTCATGACCCATGACAGCACAACGCCAGGGAATAAGTCAGATACTTGTTTCTTGTTTTATATCAAGTTTACTCTAATATCTTTCAGGTAACCATGTGCTGAACAAGATGGGCTTGAGCCTGATGAGTTCAACAATCAAAGGAGGTTTATTCAAAGCCCCTGAGCCCAGCAAGGCCAAAGAAAACTACCACTTCCGCCATCTGCTCCGGCGCTTTGCCGGACATGTTGGCAGAGGGGAAAAACTGACCAAGCGTGAGGAGGAGAGTCTGAAAAAGTTGGGTCAGGACTGTGCCAACTTTTTACACATGAAAGCTCATGGCTGCTGCTCCTACACGCATGTGTTGTCCACCCTCACCGATCTCTTCATAAAGACAGGGATGCCTCAAGTGAGTAAACAAAACAACAGACCGTTTGAATTCATTCTGATAAAAGGCCGAAACACTGAAGACAGTCAGATGTGTTACAGCAGCGGTTTTCAAGGGCAAGGCGGGCCTCCTCAGGGGGGAACAAGAGGACCTTAGGGGAGGTGTGTAATGGTGTTGTTCTGTACAGACAAATTCTGCTATTTGTTGGGAAAATATTAGATATTTGTCACACAAATATTAAGAAAGTATGTTTGAGCAAAGTTTATGGAGTAAACAGAAAAAAAAGAGAAAGGCCCATAATCACTTCTGTTTAAGGTCTGGGTTTATGGGTATTGGTCCTAAAACAACTCCATGGCCACAGTTTGTGCTTTGCAAAGAGTTGCTGCCTATATTGGCAAGTGATTTATTTTCATAAGACTGAAAGACAAATAATTTATTCTTGATTTATGTAGGTAATTTTTCAGGCTGTATTTTATTTTGTCTCTTTTTATTTTGAGTGATACAGATAAAATCGTTGACAAAAATGTCAAAAATCTTAAAAACATTTAGGACAAGATGATATTTTGATTTATGTAGAACCATGAAAAGTTGTAGCTGTCTTTTCTCTTTAAAAAAGTAATATTTTCTGTTTCTTTTGAAAGAGTAATGTAAAAATAGTCAAGAAAAAATGCTTTCCAAAAGACATTAAAGAAATACCTAAAGATGATAGTTTTTTTTAAGTTATTTTTTGAGCTTTTTATGCCTTTAATCAGATAGGAGAGAGTACAGGGTACTTTAAGATCTTTTCTGTTCAGTTTAGGAAACAGGGTAAGAGTGGGGAATGACATGCAGGAAACAGGCTACAGGCGGGATGTGAACCCGGGCCCCCTGCTCGAGGGCGAACCTCACGGGGCACGACCTAAAGTGCTAGGCCATCTGCGCCCTAGATGATAGGTTTTTTTAATCAATTTTTTTAAGAGTGTGTTGTATTATTACCAATAATTGCCCCCAATAATTAGCTATTAAAATACGTATCCATTTTTGAGGGTCTGGGCCCTCATTGGAGGGCTCTAGGGGAGTGCAAAGCTTTTATTGCTTTGAGGGTAAGATCAAGAGGCACCGATCTGCAGAGACCAGGCGCCGCCGTATCTGCAGGGCATACCGGAAGTGCATGCCGGAAGTTGGTCTTTTTCGTATATTTTATTACTTATTTGGGGCAACGACGCCATGCAGGAAGTTGGGCGCCCCCAGAGCCGTTCACATTCTGAACAGCAGTAGCTCCGACCTACAACATTATCTGATTGGCCTGTATTAGATTTTGATTTACAGAATGATCATCCAATCACCTGTCAGATATGCTTCTGAAAGGTTCTGCCCTCCCCCAACACTTTCTATGGGCTCTTTCTCAGATGGACTACTAAAACATTTTGAATGGTTCATTTGGTATGCCAGGTTAGGGGAGTGGGGCTTCTCCCTGACAATTCACAGTCTTCATTTGTATTTTGACAAATGATGGGACATTGTCCAATTTAACATTGGTACAATGATGAATTAATCAACCTGTTTGGTTTGGAGACCCTTGTAATCCCTGCCTGACTAGTTTCCCCCTCTGGCTTAAAAATGAATCCATGTGTAAGTTGGAAATTTTATTTTATTGTTATTTTGATATGCATTTCAAAGCTTAGTATTTTTTTCCAAGCATGCAATTTATTTAAGGTGGTTTTTACACCTACAGCTGGCCTTACGTCATTATTTCACAGCCAGCGTTGACGACTATGTGTCACGTTCTGCATTATGGGAAGGAAGCTTGCAGGCTAAGCTACCCTTAAAGCAACTCACTGATTAATAATGGAGGTGAAATGTCTATGTAAAATTATACAGATGAGCATCTTTATCATGGTGTGATACGCCTGACGGTATAAATGTAATCAAAATCTCAGTGAAGGAAGAAGAGGGCCTTTTTATGCTCACCTCAGAGAAAGATTTTCTCTCTCTCTCTGGATATATTCTCCATTTCAGGAAGGGATTTCTACATTATTATTGATGTTCTGATAATTGTGTACCAACTTTAAACACATTTTATGAACAATTCATTGGCTTCTTTCATTTACCTGTTCTATATAAAGTTAAAAAGCGAAATGACTTAGGAGTAGATATCTAAATAAGCTTCAAAACAAATACTAAAATGTCTAAAAAAAAAAAAAAAAATTAATCAAAAATAGGTACGTATGACCAGAAAATTGACATTGTAAATCCCCAGTTTGCACTTCTGACAAATGATGGCACTCATCAAACAGCATGACCTGTTTGGTTTCATGAAGATGATTGCTGGACTCTCTGGCTGGCTACTATTTCACACTTGCTAACTTCTCTGTACATCTGTGGTAAACCCTGCATGTTGTAATCAAACAGTATTCACTTTTTTATAAAGGTTTGTGCCAAGTGTCCTGTGAAGAGTCCAAAAGACCACCTGCTCCTCAGAGTAGGGCCCGAAGTGTACAAGGCTTGTACAAATCCTGATGCTCTTCTGCCATACCTCATCAAGGATAATCCTCAGCTGGCCGTAGTCCATGACCACACAGTCAAGTTTGACGTTGACACAGAAAGTAAGGACTCACGTTAACGGAAGAATCTGTTCAAATTAAATACTGAATGTGTATTTTACTGAGAAAGTATTCGGAATAATAAACTTAATTTGTTTCAGAGTTACAATGTTGGAAAGACAAGCATAGAATAAGGTCATGTAAATGTGATAATCGTCACTGGTGTGTGTTTGTGTGTTCACAGGGGAAGAGTGGATCAGCACAGGTCTTTACTTGTCTCCTGGTATGAAGACCTACATGGCTTTATCTGAAAATATTATCAACAAAGGATGGAAGGTATTGTATGCAACATAAGATCACAACCTCTGAGGCCTTAAAGGGATAGTTTCAGATTTTTGATGTGGGGTTGTATGGGATACATGGCATCAGCCTGAACATAAGCCATAGTGACAGAGATCAGTTCTGCATCTGTACAGAAATAGCTTTGGTTATACATTGCTGCAGATGATTCCACTGACTCTGTGTAATTTAAAGAATTTGGGGTGAAAAGGAGCCACGCAAGCAGTCTAGGATGATTTCACACGACATTCAAAACAATCACAACTGAGTTTTCCACTTTGAAGTTACTTTGTTAGGAACTACTTCAATACGCACCACAGCTAATGTGTCCACTTGCCAGCAGTGTACTGATATAGATATCTGACTTTAATTTTGCCAACCACAGAAATATTATTACATTGAAATAAAGATTAGCTTGATTTACAAATGTTTAAAGATTACCCTGCTGACCAACCACAGTAATTTTGACAAAGAATGTTATTCTAGCTCTGTTCAGCTCATCAGTAACAAAAATAAAGTTGGTCCTTTCATCAAGTAAACCTGTCACTGAAACCATGGCTTCGGTCGTTACTACATAAACAATTAGTATAAGCTGAATTATTACTATGAAGATAAACTTTTATTCAGTTCTGCTGGGTTTCTTTTGAGGTCATGAAGCATTGAATCTGGTTTGTATAAGTACAAATGTTCAGCACAGCAGGGAGGCTCTGCATGATATGATGTTAGCTGCAGACTATAGAGGCACGTATAAAAGCCACCCGTATACTGCTGATCCTAAAACATCCTGAAGGGATTTTTTGTAGTCACACTCTTATTTCATCCAGTTTGACAACATGAGCTCATGCAGTTTGCTCCATTTTCACTCCAGTGCACATTAGTATTTCCAGGTGTTTTAAGTTTACAGCGGTCATATTCACTGCAAACATTGCCCATTTATCCAGTTTGGTATTGGTTGTTTCCTTTTTTGAAGCAGAATGTGGCTAGTTGGTGCAGCTAGCAGAACAACACATTGGCTGTACCATGTCTTGAAGTAATGCCTTAACAAAGCGGTTTGGTAGTAGAATAATAAGTCATGAATTCAGATAACATATAGCATAGAAAAAGAGAAATCTGAAATTATCTTAGAATTCTGACATTATCCCTCTAAGATTTAAAACTAGAATTCTCATTTTTTCTAAGAATTATGACCTTTTTGTACAGAATTAAAAGGACATTTAAACGTATTTATTTATATTGCCCTTATCCCTCCTCCATAGACTACAGATCCAAATTCATCCAAAAAATTGACTCAGTGTGGGGAGACCCTCAGAATCAGTATAATAAAAAAGAGATTTATACTAAAGAAAAGCCGACATTAAACACTGTCTGCCTAAAAGAAATACGCTTTTTATACACTGATCCAATTGGCACCTAGACTGGCTCAGATTCTTGAGAAAGTTTTGCCTCTTCTCCAGAAAGACTTCTTCAGTTCAACGAGTTGTTGTTGTTGTATTTGTTGTATTTGTTGTTGTTGTTGTTGTATTTGTTGTTGTTGTTGTTGTTGTAATTGTTGTTGTTGTCAATAGTCAAATACAGACTTGAGGCACATCAAAAAACACCAGAAGAAGCACGAGGGAACTAGAGCTCAAATAAATCACTGGAATGACCAACATTACCACACAAGATGCAGGAATAATCTGGCACTGTGACGAGTCTTCGGGAGGCTTAAGTAGAAGAGAAACTAGGTCACTCGAACACTCATCACCCAAGCTTCTGTCTCAGGGTGTTGGACGATTTGAAGGGTACAGGAATGTTGTGTTTGTGGAAGATTCGCTGGAGTTTTTATATACTCCAGACAGGTGGGGAATTACAACACTGAAAGACTTGTTCTCATCTCCTCTGTTTGTATCTCGCTTCTAAGAGGTCTTGGAGAAGGCCTGGCTAGACAGGCCACATTTTCTTAGTGCTGCTCTGAGGTGTCCCTGTTCCTCCATTTTACCTTCTGTTGGTTTACTTATCTTATAAGCTGTATGTCTTAGAGTCCTGATGACACTAATTTGTGGTCCAGAGAATGCTGAGAATCAGCTCTTTCCAAGTCAAGTCTTAGAACTGAAGATGCCTTTAGGAGACGAGGCAATATGCCATCTGAACCAGTCCAGTTGTGACTCTACTGGAGATCAGCACTGGATAACCATGAGCTGGATGACTTAGAACCTACACAAACAGCTTTAATGCCATTTTTTGTAAACCAGATTGCAAACCTGTTTATTTCTTGTGTCAAAACAGGCATTTTAATATGGTGCCCAGTTGGAGCGGACACTTGAGAAACTGCAATACTTTGCACTTTGGAAATGGCTTCATTTACTGGCACTGGTGCTGGTTCCTCCCCAGAGTACATCCGGCCAACCTTACACAAGACCTTGTACCAAGCGGGGACAAAACCCCGCCCTAAACAATTTCCCCTGGCCTCTCAACATCACAATTGTTCAATCCATACAGAAATGTAATTACAACAAATTCAAGTTAAGAGTGTGAGCTGTACAGTTTGCTAATGTCCAGCTGTCAGTGTCTTGTCCACTTTTTTATCCTCCATGTCATTCACAGGTCCAGATCAGCTGTCAGACGGACCGCCTGAAGTCTGATGTTCTGAGGAGAGCACCAAGTGTTCATGAGAGATTCCCTGTGAAATCTTGTATGATGCTTGTGCACAACCTGTGGGGGGGTCTTATCTACCTGGTGGCACCACCCAAAACAAAAGTGGAGGGGGTCGAAGTCAAAGTGCAGATGGCTGTCCCTGCGCCATACTATAAATCTGGTGAGTTGGTGGTTTGTGTTGATGATATGCTCTTCATGGCTGTGAAAAGAGGGCGAATTGTGATTACTGTCCAAAAGGAGACAGATTTAAGGCCAGTATAAGAGGGGAAACCATGTTAACTCATTTTTCCTTATTTAGAAATGTCTAGCAGCTTTGTCTGCTCTCAGTTTCCACAACACTTTTCCTCCGTGCATCGTCGTAACACCGTCTTGGTCTTATGTTCTTCAGAGTGATTGCGCTAACTAGTGACTTTCATCTGGCTGTGTAGATAGATGTTGTAGATGTTTCCTGCTATCACATGTACCTGGGGATTGAAACTTTGACTGTCTGATTGGCAAACACCTTAACCACTAACCTACAGCTGCCCCCCTCTGTTCATTAAAAAGCCCATATTCTACATTTTTGTGTTTAGATGCTGCATCTCCTCCATGTGATCGAGCTCAAAATGTCTGGGGCATTAAAGGGATATGCCAACGTTTTTTTCTTTTCATGTCTTGCCTCACTCCTGAGTCCATGACAAGCAGATAGACACCATTCTTTCGACTTTGCGCACAGCAACAAGAAAGAGACGGGCAAAGCTCGCCCCATCACTTATTAGCTTAGCTCAAACACTGGGAGTCAATGGGTATTGTTAGCCTCTGCCTACAGTTATCAGATAAACTCTTCAACATCTCTAATCTGTCCTGTGTGCTTGTTGTGACTTGTTTTTTTTACCGTGTTATGTTAAGTTTTCTTCTACTATCATCATATTATCTTCTATTCATAAACAGAGGCTTTGCTTTGTTGACTAACTTAGTGGTTCACCTGAGATGTGACATTCACAAACAAGTTGTGTCTTTTGAACAGCTTGTTTAAGTGAACGATGAGAACCTACTAGCAGTTGTGAGTAAGTTGTTCATTTGCGAGCCATTCTTAAATTTGCTGGCAAGTTGCTTTTGAGAAGAAAAATAAATTAAAAAAACAGTTTCCATATCCCTTTAACATCTCTCCTTCTACCCCTCTATGCCACGCCCAGCAGCAGCTGCCTAATACATTCCTGTTCCCCTGGCCTCCCTGGATAAACCTACCATTGTTTCATCTTCAGTCAAAGCCCACTGATTTGCAGTAGCCAGGCAATTGCAGGCATTGACAACATGGCACTGAGCTCTGGGCCCATGTTAGGAAGGGGCTTTAAAGAGGCTGGAGCCCTAACAGTGTCTCAGATACAGAGAATACAGCACTATTACTTTCTACTGCTACTGTCTGTATGAATACTAGACTGCTAATTTTTCCTTTCCTCCTTTTTTCTGTCTAGGTGAGACAACCCTTGAGCATTGGTCATTGCTACGCACAGCTCCCTCCCCATGGGCAGAGCTGGAGTTTGAAAACATCATCCTCACGGTACCATCGGATGTTGTTCGGGAGTTGGACCGCCCAGACGAGCTGGCAGAGCTCTGGGATGAAATCATGAGGGCTGTCGCTGACCTGGCAGTCATACCACACAAATTTAAACGCAAGGAGCGCATTGTATTAGACGTGCAGATTTCCCATGGTAAGTTTGGGCTTGATTTGTCTCTAGGTTCTGACTTAAGTTTCTGTTTCTGATTTGTATATCCTTTAAAGCAGGGATGGGCAAATTAAATTACTGAGAGAGACAGATAAGTTTAGGACACTCTCCATGAAACAGTCACAAGAACAAATAAAGAGCTGTCATCAGAACTGATCATACTATCATTTTTATTTTAATCAAATGCAAATATTAATACCACATTTAATGAGGTAATAAAAGTTAAATTCAAGCAATGCACATTGTATTTACTGTATTTACTGTCTAAGATCACACTCACACCAGCCATTCTGTGCTGTGTTTAAGTGCATTTTCCACCTGAATTCTGGATCATTTGTGTAGTGTGACTGCTCCGTGCCATGCTACAGTGCAGTTCACTTCCCATGCTCAGAGGAGGTGGGCTATGGGAAGCACTCTTGCATATGAACGAGCCAAAACAAGCGCGCACATTAAGAATGCTCCTCACAGTAACACCTCACCTGTGGACCTCTGATCATTTTTTGCAGAAGATGTTTTTTTTTTTTTTTTTTTTTTTGTTATTTTTTAATCTCATGTGAATTGACCATGTCAGAAAATATAAAATGTGAAATTTTGCTTAGTTCTGATCAATGGCCCTGGTGTGAGTGTGCCCTAAGCCTACTGCAGCTTAGCTTTGGGCTGGTCACAGCCTGAGCCAGCCCGAACTACTAACTAAAAACTTTATCAAGAAGGAAAAGGAAAAAATTAAAGGGAAAAAAGTAAAGTTTTGAGTCTGCCCTGAAAAGCTCAGACGGTGGCTGCCTCCTGAACTGTGATCGATAGACAGTTCTATAGTAGAGTAACCTGAAGGTGCTACCTGCCATACTCCATGCAGCTTTAAAGACTATTGGTACACCAGCAGGCCTGCGTTTTGAAAGCCTTACACTCTAGAGAGATAATATAGCATTCTAACATCTTTAAGATGTCTTGATGCTTGAGAAGAAAATATTCTTAAATTCTATTAAAGATGTTATTGAAAGCCAATGCGGAGCTAAAACCTGAGTAATATGGTCTCTTCTCATAGCTCTAGTCATACACAGCGTTTTGAACCAACTGAAGGGTCTGAGAGAAGCTGGGAAGTGTAGTGGCGTAGGCTTGAAAAACGTTGATGTCAGTTTGCAAAGAAACTACAATTCCCATAATGACATAAATGAATGGGATTTGCCATTACAAAGTTCTTTAAATATATATATATATATATATATAACTCATGGGACAACAGTGAGGAAATGACACTTTGATACAATGTACAGCAGTGAGTGTACAGCTTGTATAACAGTGTAAATTTAGTGTTCCCTCAAAAAAACTCAGCACACAACCATTAATGTCTAAACTGTTGGCAACAAAAGTGAGTACACCCCTTTGTGGGGTGTCCTGAAACGGAAAGTGGAGGAGTGTAAGGTCTCTAACATCCACCAGCTCTGTGATGTTGATGATGTTGTCATGGGGGTGTGGAAAAGGATATATATTTGTATATATATATATATATATACACACACATATATATATACACATATATATATATACACATATATATATATACATATATATATGTATATATATATATATATATATATATATATCTCACTGATTCACTACTGACTACTCTCTAAGGTAATGGAGATTAGTTATTTTGAAACACATGATATATAAGACTATTCAAAATTTTTAAAAACTCAATAAATAGAAATTATGCTGTGTTCCTCTTACCATTTTTCCTGTTCCTGAAAAAATGGTGCCTTAAAAAATTGCATATTTAATTGGTCAAACCCTGAGAAAGGTTTACTCTGTATCTTATTAAAAATGCTGCTACATCACATTAACCTACACAGTACTCTCCACTTTATAATCATTATAGCTAAGTGTTTTTCAAATAGTGCGGTGCAACCCCACAAGGGGGCATGATCACATACAGGGGCGTGACCATAGCTGGTGTCTGGACCCCTTGAAATTTTATCTTCTACCCCATGTGCCAATCCAAAATTCTGCATTGTGATTGACTATTTGTTACAACAGAGTCGGGATTTATGTAAAAATCAATGTGAGCTTTTCAACACCATGCTTCTTTTTGCTTTCTTTAGTTGATACTGTTAATGTGGAAATTTTTGTTTTGTCAAAGCTTTAATTTTGATTCTGGATTCAGACATTTCCTTTTGAGTCTTCAAATTAATATTTATATGAGTTTCAACTTAGCTGTTAATATCCTTTTAATATAGGATGGTGGTTAGAATCTAAATCATTATTCATGTGTTGATATATACAGAGAAAAAGGTACTATTAATTTCTGTGATTAAACACCACTATGTAATGGAGAAGTCTGATCCTGCCAAAGATTTTCTACCTGCTATACAGAGGGTTTTTCCTTGCCACTGTAACTGTTGCTAAATATGGCAAAGTCTGATGTATTCATGTTGGATCTAGATTAAATAAATACAGAAAAATCAAAAATAAAGAAAAATGTAAAAAAAAAAAAAAAATAGAAGAGTATGATATTGACCTGCTCTTTCGTAAACAGTCTTGAGATAGTATTTTTTAATAACTTGGTCCTATACAAGTAAAAAGTGATGAATTTATACAGTGTGAAGTACTGTAATTTTTTTCATCACATATATGGAAATCATTTCTCTTCCCAGGCTCTCTGCATGCAGGATATCCCATCATGGGACATCGATCCTCAGCAGCCCAAATGGTCAGTGTCAGCCATGCTAAAAACAAAGGCTTTTGGGGTTTCATCCATGAATTGGGACACAATCAACAAAGAGGCTGCTGGGAATTTCGACCACACACCACTGAGTGTACCTGCAACCTGTGGTCTGTGTATGTGCACGAGACAGTGCTGGGGAGGAGCAGGGACAAGGTGGAGTATCTGAGCTTTATTTGGTTACACGTGAAAAAAAGTACTGGACAAGGCTTGATCCAAAAGTCCTTTTAGTTTTGTTCTTGATTGGTTTTGGCTTCTTTATAAGAGTTCAAAGCTTCATGATCAAATCCTTTCCTTTTTGTTCAGGCTCATTGTGCACTGGGCCCAGAGGGCCGAAAGAAACGTACAGACGAATATGTGAAAGGGGGAAGAAATCTGAGCAGCTGGAGTGTGTGGACGGCTCTCGAGACATATCTGCAGGTCAGAGAAAGTTACATCATACTTTTTATGCTACATCTTTAAACAATAAATCTTATGGTAATCACAGTAAATAAAATCAACATGATGATATTCTTTCAAAGGCAAGAAAAATAAATAAAATACAAATTTTACGGAATGGACACAGTCAACCAAATACTTTACATTGTTAACCACTTATCTGTCAACAGAGATGTCAACTTTGATCACAGTCACTTATGTTTATTCCATTCATAATTAGCAGTGTTTAAGAACTAAGTAAGAAAAAAAACTGTTTTCAACCAAACCAGACCATTCAGTGGAAATGTAGATTTTCTGCTGCCTGTGTCTCATAAAAATAATAATGTTCTTCCCCAGCACCCACCCATCCAATTTAACTTGCTCATCTGTGTCTTCCAGTGTTTAATTGATCAATTCTTTCAAGACAAAAGTATTGATAAGTACTGAAATGTTAAAAGTAACAAAGACAATGTAAATTCTACATTGTTAACTTCCTTAAAGAAACACTACAACAATGTTTTTGTTTTGTGTCCTACCTCACTCCGGAGTCCATGACAAGCAGGTGGATGCCATTCTTTTGACTTGCGTCCACTAACAAGAAAGAGACAGACAGAGATCGCCTACCGCTAGTTAGCTTAGCTCCAACGCAATTGGTAATGCTTTAGCCTACCTCTGTCTATGGTCATCAGATAACTCTAGACGGTCCTGTGTGCATATTGTATTTTTTATTGACCACGTGATGTTATGTTATCTATTTTAGACTAAGATTAGCATTTTATGCAATCTTTTAAAAAAACACTTATGAAACTAAGCTGCATGGCTCATGCGCGCCAGTGAACAGCTGAGGAAGAAAACAGAAGAAGAAAAAGAGTAGAAGAAGACGGAGAAGAGCTCGTGCTGTAGACTGTTGTAGGAGTTTAAACCAGAACTTTTCAAAGATGCCTTCTACGTGTGCTGTTCAGGGTTGTGACAACAACAGAAGACAGGGTCACATCATATTTTTCACTCAATTCCAACTAGAAATCCAGAGCAGATGAAACAATGGCTTGGTGCTTTTGAACACTGATCCCAACACCCCACAAGAAGCAGTCACGAATATGTTAGTTTTCTAAGACCTTTTTTCATGCAACAACTACTACGAAAGACTGGAAATCAGTACCCAGACAATGAGATTATTCCTGAAGAACACAGCCATCCATTACTTGGTGTCACACAAACAGTAAAAGAGGTAAAGACTTACGTTTTGTTTTCACGTTGTAACGCTTAGACGAGATAAATGGGACGGCCATGTGATTGTATTTTCCTCCTAACTCCGGGGTTTACGTTCTGTTTCCCTAATTTGAGTTACCTTATAACAGGGTTCCCGCGGGGTCTTAAAAAGTCTTAAAAGCATTGAATTTATGAATTTGGAAATAATACCTTAAAAAGACTTGAAAAAGTCTTGAATTTTGATATCTGGGCCTTAAAAAACTGTGCTGTATGTAACTTCTCTAATGCCCTATAAAATTCGCGATCACGGAATCGCAGATGGAATCACGGAATTAGACATTAACGTGGAATTCAATATAAAGACAGAATGTCACGGAAACGGCCAACATTTTACGTATGTGTTTTTTTCTGAATAGAAAGGAATGTATCTCTCGGGAAAATGTCCCGAGGGGGATCACTGAGGGTGCGGACAATGCACACTTCACTTCCTGTCTCCCTCCTCCCTCCCTCATTAACGATGTCAACGTGCCACAGCCGCCGTCTGAGACACCGGCTGACCCTTTTTTTTTTTTTTTTTTTTAATATCTTTTTACAGCACCTTTTTTTTAAGCATAAGCATAACAGCAGCGTCAGAACTTAAGAAAAGCAGTATATACACCGGCTGACCCTGCGTTCACATCAACAACGATCTGTGCGTCCTCAGCGTCAAGCTGCCATTCATTTTCAATGATCGCTGGTGTTGGGGGGTAGCAGCGCGACGCGAGCGACACGAGCGACCTTGAGCGGCGCGTAAAAGAAGCTCCGAAACTCCCGGCTAACTCCAGAGTACAGGGCAGAGCATTTTGCCAACGATTATTATGTGTCGGGCAATCAAATGCTCTGCAAATTTTGTCAACGTACTGTCTGTGAGGACCACCTGAAGGGTGAGTGTCTATATTTCACCACTTTATACTGTGTCTCTGGGTTAAATTTCCGTAAAATACAAAAAAAACTGAATTCTCAAAAAATTAAAACGGAAAAAACGGAATATGGGAAAAATTAAAACGGAATTTGGGAAAAAATAATGCAGATTTTATAGGGCTCCACTTTTCTGTATCGCATTTCTTGTCAAAAGTTTCATTTGTCAACCACCATTATATAAATAAAGTAAATAATGTACATAATGTAAATAAAGAGCGGCGAAACCAGTGGGGTTCAGCCGCGCTTTATTTCTAAAACCAATGCGGTTCCACCGCGCTGGATGCCAACCGCCATTGAATAGAAGAAGAATAAGAAGAGGAAGAAATTAATGTTCTGAAATTCAAGGATTTCATTTTTCTTTGCTGGTGAGACGGTGACATAGGCCGGGAAATAGGTATTAATTTTTGATATGCATGGTCTTAAAAAGGTCTTAAAAAGACTTGAATTTAAATTGAAGAAACCTGTAGGGACCCTGTATAACTATGTTTGCAGTAAAAAACCAGTCTGAGAAGAACTGCGCTGTTTTTATCTGTAAAATCAAACCAAGTTATAAGCTACATGGTAGTCAAAACATATTATAGCTTCAAAAACACCCCCCCCCCCCCCCCAAAAAAAAAAAACAACAACAACAAACAAACAAAAAAAAGATGTATGTTTACATTGTTTGGCCCAAATTCCGCCTTAAGGCTAGCCCAAGTTATTCTTTCCAGGATTACAGTGTGCAGTGGGTTGGCAAGCCCCACATTTACACCACTAGTCCATGCCGAAGTCAGTCCCGAAGAAATCATCTTCGTCCTCTCTTATGAAGTTGGCAAAATCCTTAGAACCAGTCTTCTTCTACTCGTAAACAGAGGCTTTGCTTTGTTGACCTACTGAGAAGCATTTCCATGGTGGTTTGTGCATGCACCCTGCAGCTTAGTTTCGTAAGTATTTCTTTAAAAAAATTGCATAAAATGCTAATCTTAGACAAAAAATTATATAACTTAACATCACACGGTCATGGGCACATGGGCAGAGGCAAGGTAAAGCACTACCCATATACTTCCAGCGTTTGAGCTAAGCTAATTAGCAGTTGGCGAACTTTGTCCGCCTCTTCCTTGTTACTGGACTCACAGTCAAAAGAATGGTCTCTACCTACTTGTCATGGACTTGGGAGTGAGATAACTTACAAAGTGCATTGAATCCAAATCTAAATACAGTCTACTGAGCTTTGAAAGTTTGATGCATTTTTTTTGCTCAGATTAGTTTTCAAATATATTAATTATCTTTCCCCATAACCTCCAACTAAATTTGTCCAAAGACGGGACAATAACAGAGCAACAACAAGCACAGTGAATGGAAACTTTAAAATTCAGCATCAAAGATCCACATTTGGACAGCTTTCTCCATGAAAGGCTGTAAACTGTGGAATACATCAACAAAAATAAAAACCACAGACATGAAATCTTTGACAAAAGTCAAGTGCTGGCTAAAAATGAAACAGAACTGTAATCATTTTCTAAATTGTTAGTTTTTTTTTCTTACGTTGCTGGTTAATAATGGTTCATCGTAATGTATGTATCATTATCTCCTGGCGCATGTATTTAATTTTCTTATGTGTAGTGATTTTTTTTTTTATTCCTAATATTAGATGTTTTAAACTGTACATCCAGAGGCCTAGCTTAGATTAGATAATATCCAAATGAATGACTTTATTTTGAAAATTTTGTAAATTAAGCCTGGTTTTCACCAACTTTATTGTGTATTTTGTTAGGAAATGACTTCCTTATGTGGACACAAAAGCAGAACAGTAGACAGAGTTAAGGTGCAACAATGATAATTTATTGAGGGGATATTTGGGGAAAGAAGGGGGAATACAGGGTCCAAGGAGAGAGAGGGAATCCAGAGAGAGTGAGGGCTAAATGGGGGTGAGAAGTCCAGAGAGTGCTGCTGTGAGTTGGAGGTAGGGCATGTGACATGGTGGGGCTCATGGAAGCACTAGAAAAGAAAGAGGAGGAGATACACAAATAAGTCACCGAGGTAAAAAGGCACAAAATACAAAAATTATCCAAAGACAAGACAGTGCTAGAGTCAGCCAACAATACCATTTGTAGGTGCAGGAATCATATGGCGCCGGAGAAGAGTCTGAGCAGCATCTAAATAATCCAGGTGATTGCCATGATGAGGAACAGGTCTGATCATGCAGGGAGCCTCAGTGTACAGAGACAAGCCCCCTCTCAGAGAAAGAGAGAGAGAGCCACAGAGACACACATTCAGAGCATGAGCAAAAAAAGGAGTCTCAACTCAAGCAAAGTCACAAAAACTAGTCATCGCAAATTTGACTTAAAAAAAAAAACATACATGTACAACATACACAAATAGATAAAAACTAATGGCTTAATGGTAACTTTTTACATGTAGTAATTTAACTGTAGGCTTTTTGCAACTTTTTCCAGTTGTTTGAATGTTTTTCTTTGAATGTTCTCACTGATTGTCTTTGCACTGCCCATTTTAAGAAATGTGGATAACCTTTTTAGCTCTTAACCCTTTTAACTCCAAGCCATTTTCATCTGTACTTAATCATCCTGGATTGTTTTTACAGTTTATGCAAAACCTCAACCCTTTCAAGCACAATCATTAAATTAATCCTTCATACAAAAAATATTACACAGAGATCAATGATGAACAAGCATTTTCTCATCTGAATTGGGTTCTAGTTACAAAAGTATGGAAACAAAGTGACAGTAAGACCTATTCATATATTTACATGTTTTCCACAAGACTTACCACTCTTGGATGTAGTTTCTGCCTCAAATGTCACAAATGGCCGAATTAAATGACCCACACTTTCTTTTAAATCCTTCTGGGAACTTACAGTAAACTATTTTGTGTCTTGTTTATATCTGGCTCCTGATTGGACAATCACACCAAGAAAACAAGAGAAGGAGAAATTTTGTGCAGGGAGGAAGTGTTCACTTCCTCTGGGGGTCAAATGGAGGTCTGATAACAGCACTGCTGGTTTTTCACTAAGAAAATGTGGTTTCAAAAAAATCACCATCTATAGATTTATCAATGCAGAGCCAAGAATACAACATTTCAAGTAAAAGAAATAAAAACAAGTCAAGGCTTTATTGAAAAGATTGTGAAGGGATATGTTTGACCTGGAGTCCTGATGCTCTATTTTGATGCCATCACATGCACTCTTAACATTTCATTTACAATCAAATTACAAAACTAAATCTGATAACTGTATGTATGCATTTATATTATCATTATTATCTGAGTATTCTTACTGTCAGTATTTCTAATTTTTTGTTTTGTTTTTCTTTTTTCTCTGCTTTTTCTCTTCTTTTTGATACACACTGCAGTCTCTTCTAAATTGTTTAAATTTCCCTACTTCAGGTTATAATTATAAAAAATGATACTCTTTTGATGTAATAAACACCATTGGAACAAAGTTATATAGGGATCAAATGTATTGAACTTATATTTTAATATATTATTTAGATATGCAGTGACATGGACTATGGGCCTCTTATTGAAATGTAACTTTTTTTATACATTAGTGCACATTTGATTCTTACCATCTATTATCAAACATGTATTGGTAATGGAAAAGTTGGCTATGCAACCGTCTCTTTTTTTTTACAGTCTCATATTTTTTAAGCCACAATTTGTGTTTTAACTGTTTTCTCAGCCTCTTGTAGTCGGCTGATCTTTCTCTGTTCTCTCTCCTCATAAATGATCTACAGCTGTCTACCTGTTTGTCCATTTGATTAAACAGATATATCATGTGTTAGCACAGTGCGTCCCAGTTACGAACGCCTGTAATCCTGATAAGGAAACATACATGACAGCTATTCACTGTCCCAAGGTCACTTGTAAGGTTGTAAAAAAAGATCCTTTTTCGATACCAAATTTTAAAAATGGTACAGTATCACATTCAGTAAACACTGAAATGTTTAAACAGATTTAGAATCTGATTTTTCAGCCTAGTCCAGCACACATGAACGTCGGGGGGGAGAGCAAACTGATCCTTGACCTGCTGCTGCAAACAACAAACAAACTCAAAATAATTTCTATGGCAGTTTTCGTATGCAAAAATACAGGCTGTAGAAAAAGTTAATCTTATTTTAAGGTCTTGTTTGTAATTTCAAGTTTTTGTGCCATGGTATTGAAACAGGTACAGTGCTGTGAAAAGTATATGCCCCCTTCCTGATTTGTCACACTTAAATGTTTCAGATCATCACACAAATTTTAATATTAGACAAAGGTAACCTGAGTAAACACAAAATGCAGTTTTTAAATGATGATTTTATTTATTAAGGGAAAAAAGCTCTCCAAACCTTCATGACCCTATGTGAAAAAGTAATTGCCCCCTGAACCTAATAACTGGTTGTGTCACCCTTGGCAGCAATAACTGCAATCAAGCATTTGCGATAACTGGTGATGAGTCTTTCACATCGCTGTGGAGGTATTTTGGTCTACTCTTCTGTGCAGAATATTTTTTAACTCAGCCACATTGGAGGGTTTTCGAGCATGAACTGCCCAGTTTAAGGTCACACCACAGCATCTCAATTGGATTTAAGTCCAGACTTTGACTCGGCCACTCCAAACCCTTAATTTATTTCTTTAAAGCCATTCAGAGGTGGACTTGCTAGTGTGTATTGGGTCGTTGTCCTGTTGCATAATCCAATTGAGCCTGAGCTTGAGGTCACGAAACAGATGGCCAAATGTTCTCCTTCAGGATTTTCTGGTAGACAGCAGAATTCATGGTTTCATCAATCACAGCAAGTCGTCCAGGTCCTGAAGAAGCAAAGCAGCCCCAGACCATCACACTACCACCACCATGTTTACTGTTGCTATGATGTTCTTTTTATCAAATGCTGTGTTGTTTTTACTCCAGATGTAACAGGACGCACACCAGTTCACAGAATATTTTTCCAAAAGTCTTGGGATCATCAAGATATTTTTTGGCAATGTGAGACGAGCCTTTGTGTTCTTTTTGGTCAGTAGTGGTTTTTGCCTTGGAGCTCTCCCATGATGCCATTTTTGCTCAGTCTCTTTCTTATTGTTGAGTCATGAACACTGACCTTAACTGAGGCAAGTGAGACCTGTAGTTCTTCAGATGTTGTACTAGGTTTGTTTTTTGACCTCCTGAATTAGTCCTCGTTGTGCTCTTGGTGTAATTTTGGTAGGCTGACCACTCCTGGGAAGGTTCGCCGCTGTTCCCAGTTTTCTCCATTTGTTGATAATGGCTCTGACCGTGGTTCTCTGGGGTCCTAAAGCCTTAGAAATGGCTTTGTAATAGACTGATTAATTTCGATCACTTTTTTTCTCATTTGTTCTTGAATTTCTTTGGATCGTGGCATGATGTGTTTCTTTTCGAGATCTTGCAGCCGTCTTTGTCAGACAGGTTCTATTTAAGTGATTTCTTAATTCAACAGGTCTGGCAGTAATCAGGTCTGGGTGTGGTCAGTGAAATTGAACTCAGCTTCCAAAAAAATGTGGTTAATCACAGTTAACTCATGATTTAACAAGGGGGAGCAATTACTTTTTCACGTAGGGTCATGTAGGTTTGGAGAGCTTTTTTCCATTAATAAATAAAATCATCATTTTAAAACTGCATTTTGTATTTACTCAGGTTATCTTTGTCCAATACTAAAATTTGTGTGATGATCTGAAACATTTCAGTGTGACAAACATGCCAAGAAAAAAAAATGAAGTCAGGAAGGGTGCAAACACTTTTTCACAGCACTGTATGGAATATCTTTTTTGTTTTTTTACTGGTGTTGTCACTTCATCTGATTTTATTTTTACCTGTCTCTTCTGATGTGGAGTAGTCAGAAAGGACCTTGAGACCTTGAATCTCACACATCTCAATCCAGTACTTATTTTATTACCTCCACCAAGGAGGTTATGTTTTTGCTGGTGTTTATCTGTCTGTCTGTCTGTCTGTTTGTCTGTTTGTTTGTTTGTGTTCAAAATAACTTTAAAAGTTCTAAACGGATTTGGATGAAATTTTCAGGAATTGTCAGAAATGGGATATGGAAGAACTGATTAAATTTTGGGACTGATCCGGATCACCTTGGCAGAGGTCTGCGCTCTCTGAGTGCTTTTCTAGTATTTTAATTTCTTGAATGATTCTTTGGTAGTTGTTTACTTGTAAAACCTGGACTTATATGGTTATTACATGGTCATATAATTTATTTTGGATATTTCCTGTATCATTGTCCTGAATCTGCAGCTTTTGGGGAAAATACTGTGCAGTTTAAATAATTTAGAGGGTTACTTTGTAACACATGAACCCCAACAGTGCACCCCTGACAACCAAACTACAGATGAAAACAAGAGCCAAAACATTTGTGTTTTATTCCACACAATTTTATCTCTGTTCTCTTTGATACAGCTCCAGGAAACGTTTGGCTGGGATGCCTTTAAAAAGGTCTTGGGCATGTATCACAAGATAACCAACGTACCGAAGGAAAACAAGGGGAAGATGAACCTGTACGCTGTGACCTTCTCCCAAGTTGTGGGCAAGGATCTGACTGGATTCTTCAAGGCCTGGGGCTGGCCCATAGAAACAGAAACAGAGGAGAAAGTTTCCAGTCTGCCTCCCTGGAGTGACCACCCAATGGTCAAGTATGACTGAGCTTTAGACTGCTTCTGGTAAACAGTGTAGGGAGACAGGTCTTATGAAGACCAAATTCTTAAAAGGAGCACTAAAGAGAGCTGAGTTTATTTAAAGGGCCCATTTATACCTTGCATTGATATTGGTTTTGAGCTTTTGGATACTAAGCTGACCTGACTTGGTTCGTACATCCACACTTTTCCTTTACAATACGCCCTGACTGATGACCTGGGATCAAAACGGACGCCAGTCATGCAAAGACCGACCAGTACCTTATTTCCATGGCTATTAGACTTACTGTGGTTCATAGAATGGTGCTGGGGTGTTGTGACTTTGAAGGCCAGCCTAGACGTAGTTTGAAAGTCATTTTTGGTAAAGGAGGAACATTTTCACAAACAAACACTACTTTCAGAAAAGCTGCAGCTCAACTCACTTGCTTAAGCAAATGATGGGATGAGCTAATGATGGGCTGTAAAAGAACTACACAATGATCTACACAAATGACTGACTGAAATGTCAGCACTAAAGAACTTTTTTGTTCTTTTTTGAAGCATTTTGGTGACTGCTATTATTACGGCCTCTGAAATTTAATAAACCTGCCTGCTTTTACAGACCTCATACCACTGATCCACCTATATTCTCACTCTGTCCTAGAGGCTCTGTCAAGGCTCCAGTCACATGAATGTCCCCTTCCCTTTGTGGACCCAGCCTGTTCTGATTGGTTGATCAGTCAACTCAGTGGTAACTGGTCATTTCAGCACATTGTTTCTACAGGTCATGCTCGCAAGTATGCCTTCAGTCTGCTCTACCAAATTAAGCCAGATGAAAGCATTTCCAGACCACCTCCACGTGCACTCTGAACTATCAGATATCCAACTGTCTCCAAAACACATTAAAGTGTACACAAGCACTATGGATTATTACTTGGTATCCTAATGCCTGAAATGAATGTTAATGCAAATTGTAAAAAGGGTCATGGAGCACTTTTTATACTTGAGTCAATATCAGGGGTTACAGAGCACAAAGACCATTATTTAGCAAAAATAAGATACTGATTTACAAAATACAAAATATTTAAAAAAATAAACACAGTTGCCATCAGTTTTGCTATTTTATTACCTTATAGCTGACTCAAGTTACCAGCTCTAGAGATTTAATGTAGCCACTGATGGTACATTAATTCCAGCCCCAGAAAGATGATACTGACTTGATGTTGACATAATCATTTCTATTTATCAACTGAAGTTTATTTGTATTTACTCTGAGTTTGACGGAGGAGAACGTTTTTTCTTTGAATTTTCTTTAAAATTAAATGAACACTGACAGAAGTGTCAGAGAATTTAAACACTATTTGCAACAATTCAAAATTATACTTTTTATTTGCCTGCTAAGATAAAGTTACAGTAAAAAGATGTGTACTACTTTTTGAAATGCTCATGAGAACTGAAAAATAATTCATTTTACTGACAAAATCATGGACATGAAAGAGAAATGAAAGTAAAGTTTCAGGGCTACACAAAGATCTGAGTGTGCTCCACAGTGGAAAAAAATATGTGGTTGTAAAAACTTGAGATCAGATGAGTGGACAATGAAATTCACTACTTTGAGATTGATTTTAAAATCAGAAATGACATGCTTTGGAAGCTTGATTTCAGTTCCTTAACTTTTTTTCTCCTCAGTCGTAAAATTAGAAAAAAGATTTTTAGATTTGTGGTGTGGATTTTTTAGTTATTTGACTACATAATTTAGGTCAAAGTCATTAATGGCAAGAAGGGCTTTTTCACATCATTGTCTTTATTTTCTTACTAATATTTATATATTTCTCGGGTTATATGGCAATCTGTAGTCTTAACATTTTGGGGTTTTTTGCTCTTATATCGCACCTTATAATAAACCATGGCACAATTTCGTCATTTGGTTATGAAATGGGTTTACATTTTGTATTTCACTAGAATGATATTTGCCATAAATGTCAATGTAAAAGACACTAATAAACATTTACCTTACGTATCAGCTTCTTTATATTATTAACCTTTATTAATAAGAGTAGTATGTGATGTTGGGCAGATGTGGTCCAGTGGTGGAGTTGGTCAGCACTCAGATGGATTGGCTCTCTAGATGTTAGCGGGAAGGGGCAGGGAGCGTAAAGAGCAGAGGGAACATGAACAAAGCTACTCATGGAAGTAGCGCTGGAGGCTTGTGGGAGAATCCCATCAAAATGAGAATAAAGTTGATAAACCTGTTGATTAAGATCCTGAAGTGAACTGAGAACTCCGGCCCGCATGGAGTCGTGGTGACCAATTAAAACTCCATGCCCTGACAGAGCCTCCCTTACTGCCTTGGGATTGCTTGAATCCATCTTTCAGGCCGGATTATTTTCCGTCACAGTTTGACAATCGCAGATATTGCAAAGACCTAAAGGGCAAATCCTAGAGACAGTAATGGTGCAAAACAAGAGTAATTTATTGAACCGGGGGGGTTACAGGATGGCTGAGGGAAATCGGAACCGGAGTGAGGCTGTGAGCTGCTGGGCGTGCAGAGACACTGAAATAGGAAAGGAGAGAGAGGCACAGATTAGTTACAGGAGCAGACCAGAGGGGTATTTCACCAGTGGAATTAAGACATCCAGGATAACCAACTTAAGCCAGGCTTGACCAAGTCCCTTCTGAGCACGCTGGTTTAATGTGTTTCACGAAGGCCAATCCAGGATGAGAAGGAGCAGCTTGGTCAAGCCAGATTAAACTACTTCGGAAAACTGCTCGTACATGGCTTTCTTTAAAAGGCCGCAAGGTGGGTCACCGACTTACTGATCGAAACAGGGAAGACGCATGCGCATACTTCGCTCCAAATGAAAAAACAGCTTCAGATGGAAACTTATCAGGAAATCAAACACATCATACGTTCTTAAAAAAAGAAATATAGCCTCTGTAATAAGGAGCGAGAAAGGGTGGCAGATAAAATCAGACATGCTGAGCAGCCTAAAACATGCATCCACTAACCAAAGTGTATTTACAGCGTAAATCCATATTAATCTTTGAAAAGAACCAATGAGAGATGAAAGGACATACATTAGTATGACGATCAAATACAGCCTATAGTGAGAGGAAGAAAGAAAGCATCCTAATTATTACATATGAGGAGTTTCTGTTGTTCGCAAATGTGTACATTTATACACATGATTTATTTCTCTCTCTCTCTCTCTCTCTCTTTGAGAATATATATATATATTATTTATTTATTATATATATATATATAATAAATCTTCAGAGGGACTTTTTTAAAAGATAATTGTTATTTTATGAGTGTTAACAGAAGCAAAAGATGCCTGAATTTTACATTTTTTTGCAATTACAAACAATGATGCCTGTTTATTTATTATTGTATGTGAGAGAAGAGACCCAAAGCTATGGCAAAAATTTAAAGATTTGTTAAGTAATAAATTCTGATAACATAATATGAACTAAAAACCATCATGTATATGATGAAATATGAACACAATGTTTTGTTTTGTTTTGTATGGTGGTGTCAGGTTCATTTTTATGTAATCTTCTTTGTTAAAGTGTAAATTAAATCTAATTTTCTAATATAGGGAAGTGAGGACACTTTATAATGTACTTTGCTAATTATTGTAAAAAATTCCTATTCTACTAAAAGTATGATTCAAAGTCTTCAGAATATTTATCCGTGTTGTTAAAAATGGAAACAAAACTAATTTGTAATAATTAGAAAAAAACATTAACAAAATAAGCTACACGAAAATATGGGATATTTTAATAATTTGCTTAAGTTACTCGTGATTTGTGTTTGCTTTTGGTTTAAATCCTATTTTTCTCCTTTATCTTTATTTTAAGCCGTCTTTAAGTTCTTTGAAAAGCATTTTTAAATAAAATGTAGGCCTATTATTAACATCATTCTTATACCTCCTAAAGTCATTATCATTATGATAACAGACAGAAACACGCTAATTTCAGATGAGAGCGGTGCTGACTGAACAGCAGGATTAGTTAATCCTGCCTCTTAGCCTGGTCGGGAGCAGGGCAGCTGCTCAGAATAAATTTCCACAGTAACTTATGTGCCTTCGCTTTCATGAAACCAAATCACAGCTAAATTCATCCAGGATAACTAGAAAATCCTGACTTAATCCCCTATCTAGGTTTTGTGAAATACCCCTCTGAATACATAAATCCAGCACACAAAAAAATCCATGAGAAGTCAAGAAAACACTGGAGAAGGCCAACTATACCACAGGAGATGCGGGAATAATATGGCACTATCCAGACAGATTTGTTGTCCAGACAAGAAACTCCTGTGTCTTTGTGTCTTTGTGCGTCCACTCGACATGTTGTTTGTGAAAAGTTTTTCTTCTTCGTACGTGTGGTGTAACACCGCTGTTTCTCTGCAAACCTACAGTGCCATCAACTGGACTGGCACGCATGCTACAGCATTTTCAGTCCTTCTCTCTTCTCCGTGTGGATGTGGATTGTCTTTGAAAACGCAAAGGAAAAACTTTACCGTTTCTGGTGAAAAAGTTGTCGTGTAAACGTGACCTTAGTTGATCTGCAGTTGTATTGGGTTTACTCGATCTAGAAGGGATCATTTATGTTACATTGATGTTGTTTCTGTTGATTAAGGATAAATTAATAGTAAATAAATAATTTTGAACACCTAATACTAAATCAACCAGAAAGAAAACAGTCCTTTTAACACAAACAAAAAACCCTTTAACAAAATAAACTAAAAATGGGAAAGCAACTTCAGGGTGCTCCCAGGCCAAAACAACAAACAAAACCCCAACTACCTAAAACCAAGATAAAGATCTTACCTCTGAACAAAAGTTATAAAAACTGGGCTCCCTGGCTGACCAAAAACAGGAGAAAAGGTGATAAGAAAACAAAATGGCAGAACACCCCGACAGATCCCACTACACAGCATGGAGGAAGAGTCTGTGTTCACAGGTTGGATGCTGAGGTCTGAAGAGAAGAGAAAGAGCTGTCCGCACTCTGCTCTTTATTCCCCTGCTCCTGATGAGGGGAATATGCTTCAGGTGTTGCTGCATAGAGAAGCAGGAAGTCAGGGGAGGGGTCACAGCAGCAGATCACATCCCTGCAGCAGAGAACAATTAAAGGCAACAGAATAGACGGCCCACTAGAGGCCGTAACAGTTGTAGAATCATTTAAAACTCATGCTTGTTCTACTTCTAATAAAAAACAAAACTTGTCTGTGTTATTGTGTTAAAAGCGTAGTAAATGTTCACAATTTACATGTATCACGATATATATATATCCTAACGTAGTCTCAGTGTCGGGATACGTATTGTGTTGAGAGGTTGCTGGAAATACCCAGCCCTAATACATACTATGGAATTTAACTGATAATTATGCTCACAAATATTATTGAATCTGAATCTGTTGACACCTCCCCCTGGTGCCCCACTACACCCATCTCGGCGCAGCCGGTCTACCAAATTGCCAAACTGGCTGCGCAAGGCGGTGCGCCGAAAGAAATTACCACTGCGCTGGGTGCGCCAGGCTCCACTACTCTACGTCACCCTGCACTGCGCCAGGAAATTAGGGCCTCATTTGTCAAACTTTGTGTGAATTGGTCTTGAAAAAACTTATTTTCAAAAAAATTACACGACAAATGATTCATGCTGATTTAAGACTGTCACTTTTTGTCTGTTTCCTTGTTTTATTGTAATTGATGAAGACAAATGTGTTGACAAAAATTTAAAAAAATCTTGAAACGCTGATGTTAGATGTTATGATTTAGTACAAATCTTCAAAATAATTTTTTACCTAAAACAAACAGCAACATAAAAAAGATGCATAACATACTTTGCTATTAAAAATTATACTCTTCCTTTGTACAACTGGAAAACAAGACTTATAAGGAGCTACATTTAACTTTATACTGTTTATGCATTGATATTTATAAATCCAGGTTTGTATGAGTACTTGTGCTTTGAAATATGATTTTTTTTTGGGGGGGATGGGGCTTCTTGTTCATATCTGCATGTTTTAAGTTTACCTGTCTTGTTTTAGTCTGTTTTTACTTGATTTGTATATATATATATATATATATATGTATATATGTGTATATATATATATATATATATTTATACATTCATTCATTTTCTTATCCCTTTCTGGTCACGGGGGGGCTGGAGCCTTTCCCAGCTGTCATTGGGCGAGAGGCAGGGTACACCCTGAACTGGTTGTCAGCTGATTGCAGGGCAACATAGAGAGACGGACAACCATTCACCCTCACACTCATACCTAAGGGCAATTTAGAGTGACCAATTAACCTAATGAGCTTGTTTTTGGTCTGTGGGAGGAAGCCGGAGTGTCCAGAGAGAACCCATGCATGCACGGGAAGAACATGCAAACTTCACACAGAAAGGCCCTGCCAGACCCAGGAATTGAACCGGCAACCTTCTTGCTGTGAGGCACGTGCACTACCTGCTGCGCCATGTTGTTTCCTCCTGTGTAAACGCACAGAAGGAGGAAAGACTGGGGCAGGTGTGGGGCATAACTAAACACTTGTAAATGAAAACCGTTGGAAACATTTTTGAAACTAAATGAAAATAAAAAGAAGTTTATACATAAAAAAGATGCAAAAATATAATAATATATAATAATAATTAGATTAGATTAGATTAGATAGGACTTTATTAATCCCTTGGGAAGACTCCTTCTGGGAAATTGAGATTCTAGTAGCATTGTATAGTACAAAGATATAAAAGAACACAGGATATCAAAAGTTAAAAAAGTAAAGCAGATACAATACATACGTACATAGGAGGAAGAGGAGTGCAACAGACATTGTGTTCTTACAGGGGGGGCCCATTGTCCCACACTCTGAAAACCCCTGGTCCAGTCAGCAGATGTGGGACTTTGTCAGATTTGTTATATGAAGAGACGCCCTACTGTCCTGCATCTATGACCCTTTTGTTCTTAAAGCTGTCTTTGCAAATCCCAGCGGTTGTTTGACTGACAGTGGAGGGTCCTCACCTTGGCCTTTAGCTTACACAAGCTGCATGCTCTTGGTGCTGCTCCCATTTTCCATAGGTTGTCATGCATCCTATATCTATTCTTGTTTAGTTCGCACGGTCAACACCTCAAAGGAACACACAGCCATGAACTGACGTAGGTTTGTGCCAAATTCTCCAGATTCATTCCTGAAATTTGGGGCCCATAAATGCTGACGTCACAGTATCTGTGAACCTCAAAATTTTGATTCAGTTAAAGAAGATCATATTTGCTAGTATGACTCAGATGGGTGGATGGCCAACCTGAAAATAGCACAATCTTAGAGAGCAGTAGGTGCAGCATGTGTTTCTGTTGTGTCTCTGCACACAATATGACTGCACCTGATGTCCACCATGTGTTTTCATAACCTTTTACGTCAGGAGCAGGCAACTGGCCACATGGGGGTCACATGCAGCCCTTGGTACATGCGGCCTGCCAGTCATTTTAAAATTTCCAAGGAGATGACATTTTGTCACGTCTTCCAGTCTGGCCTGCCTCCACATTACCGTGCACAGAAGCATTGCTACATGAAAATGTCAACACTGCTCCGATACACTGTAAATCCTATTTATGTTTCAATTGAACAAAATATGAATAAATATAATTTCTTTAAATACTTTTTTTTTGTATTTGGGGTACACGTGTTGCAATCAAAGTCTTGTAGACTGTGGTAAGGTGTTTTTTTTTTCTTCCTAAATCAGGATGACTTGTAATTGATCATGTATAAATGACCAATTTTTTTATTATAAATATTTTCCATCTTATTCATTTATTTACTTTTTATTTACTTTTTTGTCTCCTTTCTGCTTTAAATGTATTTTGCTTTCAACGTATATAATGTTCCCTGCATAAAAATTCACAAGTGCAATTACTGTTATGCTTGCAAAAAAACTCAATAAAAATAATTATAAAAATGTTTTTTTTTGTGAAGGTCTTTTGAAAGGCATAATTAAGTTTATTTTTGAAGATCCTCAGTCAAATGAGCTTGATAAATGTGAAAATGGGAAGTGCTTTTTTGTGATGTTTTTGTTTCAATTCATGTTTTGGTTGTGACCTGCCGAGGGACTGCAGATTTAAGCTAACTCTTGTACAATGCTTTAAATGGACACATTTATGTTTAATGAATACTGTTCCTTTACAAATAAAATTCACTCTAAAAAAATCTATCTGCTGTCTGTTAAAAATCTTGGTTCTCCAAAACAATTTTGTGGGATAAAGATGTTGGTTTTATTTTTACTATTTCTTTAAGAAAAAAACACTCACGACTGTGAATGGTGACTAAGAGCACTGTGTTATGAAGAGAACACAAATAACAAAAAAATGGAGATATGAGTTTTGTGTCCGACAATGACATGATTTATTTTTGTTATGTTAAAGTAAATCTTGATCTTCTTATCAAGTGTGTGCTCTAGTTTGATGTTTGGCCCTCTAAACATTAGAGCAACATTAATGTGGCCCTCATCCCTGTGCTATGTTATCTGTTACAGTCTGAATAAATAAATTGAACCCAGGATAGAAAGAAAAGAAAAAAAGAAAAAGAGAAACTGACTAAAAAGCTCAGGTTTGGCAAAAAAAATAAAAAACAACATAAAGAACACATTTCACACTCAACAGTTCACGTTTCATGTCACACCCTGACCCCCGGTGGTCAGTCATTGCACTGCAGAAGGAAATGGCTCTAACTGCTATGAAGAAAATTCCCCACAAGATGGGGAGAAACGACAACTACAGACAAATTCAGCTTGCTTTTGAAAACACTGCTTTTAGTATGCCTGATCATAAGGGTTTAAACTCTTTCAAGAGAAGAAAATCTTATCAAGAAAAAAAAATCTTTTGTACTTGTCAGATTAGGGCTTGCCAGGGCTTTTATACAAATTGTATAGAAATTGTAGATTATTTGTGTGGATTAAAAAAGTTTGCCAAATCTTAAGGTGCATTCACCCTGAACACGACTTTGGCGACCTCCTGACCATGTGGTGGCGCTCCTGTTGCTGCAGATGGGAGCTCTGGGGTTATTTAGACACATGACCAGGTCGCAGGCTCGGTCACCAAAGTCAAAAAAATTTGAACCTTCCAGGGAATGTCCCATGTGGCTGTGCCGCGACAGCATCAGCGTTGTGTGGGTACATGATGCCACCCGTGATACACTGTATTTATTCCAATTCACAGAGTGACAATCCATGTCCATGTGGGAAACATTAGTTGGTGAGTACATTAGTTGCGCATAGCCAGGACCGCATACACTCGCAGACGATGCTGCAGCAGGGCAGGAGCTGCAGTGTTTTGTGGTTGGTAGGTGAGTGAAAGGGATACAGTTGGAATAATGTCAGCTAACATGACCTGTTTTATTATTTGCAATTGTTGGCAAGCAGAGGAACTATGCAATGCTTGCTGCAGGAAACTTTCACTTTAGACATATTGCACATCTATGGAGAAATCATATTGTTCAGTCTTCTCGTGTACTGCAGGCGGAAGCACATCCTGAAAACAACTTTTAATTACAGTTATGGAGAAGATTGTGAATCATGAATCAGTTCGAACAAATCAGAGTCTGAACTGAATAGAAATGCAACCTACTAGGAAGTTCACTCGCCTAATATCTAGAATTCTCACACTCTTCAGTCCTTGAAACCACAACAATAAACTTTAATCAGTTTAAGGGCTGTCTAGCAGCCTGACAAAAGAACCCTGTACTGTATCTCTGTCTAGATTAATTAAATAATTCTATCACCATTAAATTAATTACATAATGGTTGTATTCTCATAAGTCTGTTAACTTGATCCAAAAAGGCAGTGAGAAGAAAAAAAATATTGATAATCACAGGACAGGGGTGCTTCTGATGGATAAATACATAAATTCCAAATTTATATTCAGTAAATGGTGAAAAAATGGTGAAACTATATACATCACTTGTTAAAACGTCAAACTGAAGAGTAACAATGACCCGTTTTTTTAATCCTTGTTTGGTAAATTAGCATTCATTTGAATAAGCACTTTGATTAGGGTTAGGGTAGTAGGGTAGTGTTTAATTAATAGGGTTAAGGTAGTAATTAGGTAGTTAATTAATAGTTAGTAAATAACCCTCTGCAGCACCTGCTGGAGAGACAGTGGAGCACCTTCTCCAAAAGATTGGTGCAGCTCCCCTGTCTAAAGGACACAGGAGGTCCTTTCTTCCATAAGCCATAAGCCAGTACATCAGCTCAAGGCTGTCAAGCACCTAAGTTTCACTCTTCCTTGTCCTCTGAAACCAGCTGCTGTAATACAGCAATTTCCCAGCTTGGGATCAATAAAGTACATGTATCTGTCTACCAATCTATCTAATAATATCTATCTACAGAGTACTAATCAAATACCTATGTGTGTACAAAATGGCCATGCAGCATGCCATAGTTGCTATGGTAAGGCTGTTGGTCACATTCCGTGGTTGACGTGGAGGCATAAAAGGTGCATCATTTAAGTGAGATCCCCCCTTGAAGCCAAACACGATCAGAGACAGTCAGAAAGAGTTTTTCTCCTGCAGAAATCTGTGACTTCTTCATACAAGCACACTCCAGCAACAAATTTTCAGCACCAACAGAAGGAATAAAGATCTCCTAATAACATTCAAGGAAAACATCCAACATCTGAGATGGAAAATGTAAGATATTCACTTTTTGATGGTCAAAGGTGGTTAAGCTAACTAATGCTAATCATTCAAAAAGAGGGAGCTAATGTTGATAACTTTTTGTTCTGAACATGGTTGACTGTGACTTTTGAAAACTGCTTAAAACATACTACAACTGATAGAAAATACATTTTAAATAAACATCCATATGTAAATGAAGTCAAACTCTGAGCAAACACAGTGACCCTGCAATTACTGTGCAGACCATCTTAGTGGATTTTAAAGTCATGTTTTTGAATCTTTCATCATAAAATATAAGATACAAAACATTAGAGGTGCTAAATAATAACAAAAATAGTATGTTTGGGTGTGCAAATTTAACATTACAGTGATATTTAAGCTAATGAAAATATGTACAAAATGGCTGCCGAGTTCTGTCATCACATGACATATCCGCTCATGTTTAGCAGCATGCCATAGTTGCTATGGATACTCTGAAGGTGCATCATTCTAATCCCTGGGCTTCCCAAGGAGGCATAAAAGGTGCATCATTTAAGTGAGATTCTTCCTTGAAGCCAAACACGATCAGAGACAGTCAGAAAGAGTTTTTCTCCTGCCGAAATCTGTGACTTCTTCATACAAGCACACTCCAGCGACAAATTTTCAGCACCAACAGAAGGAATAAAGATCTCCTGATAACATTCAAGGAAAACATCCAACATCTGAGATGGAAAACGTAAGATATTCACTTTTTGATGGTCAAAGGTGGTTCAGCTAACTAATGCTAATCATTCAAAAAGAGGGAGCTAATGTTGATAACTTTTTAGTCTGAACATGGTTGACTGTGACTTTTCAAAACTGCTTTAAACATACTACAACTGATGGAAAATGTACATTTTAAATAAACATCCATATGTAAATGAAGTCAAACTCTGAGCAAACACAGTGACCCTGCAATTACTGTGCAGACCATCTTAGAGGATTTTAAAGTCATGTTTTGAATCTTTCATCATAAAATATAAGATACAAAACATTAGAGGTGCTTAGTTATAATAAAAAATAGTATGTTTGGGTGTGCAAATTTAACATTACTGTGATATTTAAGCTAATGAAAATATGTACAAAATGGCTGCCAAGTTCCGTTATCACATGACATATCCACTCATGTTTAGTAAAACAAAATGTCCGTGCAGCACGCCATAGTTGCTATGGATACTCTGAAGGTGCATCATTTTAATCCCTGTGCTTCCCATGGAGGCATTAAAGGTGCATCATTCCAGTGGGATCCTCCCTTGAAGCCAAACACGATCAGAGACAGAAAGAGTTTTTCTCCTGCCGAAATCTGTGACTTCTTCATACAAGCACACTCCAACTACAAAAGAGCAAAAACAAAAACTGAACAAAAAGAGTTTTTTTATAGTTTTCCACAGATAAAAAATGTTAACAAGTTAATTACATAAATAATAGTAAATATTTGGTGAAATATAACCAAGTCCAGGTATACTTGATGAAGTCTTGTTTGTAAGGCTCTTTTTAAATGCAACCTGCATTTAAATAGTCCACCACAACTATGAGTCTTTATAATATATCCCTTTATTTTTATCACTTTATTTTAAATTAATGATAATATTGGTGGTTTATTAAAATGAGCAAAACACAGTTGTTTTATATTTTACAAGTGGGCTTTTCACATTAGTTTAAAGTGAATGATTTTGCATTTAAATTAAATTGGAAAATGAACAGACTGTGAAAAATAATGATTTCAACTATTAGTCCAAAGACCAAGACTTGTTTCGAATTGCTGACAATAAATACACTTCACTACAAATAAAAATATCTTATTAAGTGTGACATGAAGTTCATCACTTTATTTTAAAATTTAGCTTAGAATTGATAGGTCATAAACATGAGTGAATTATAGTCATAATGTTTTTACAGTATGGCTTTTTGATTAAGTCTGAATAGAGATGATATTGATTCAAATTAATAACTTTAGTGTAAGAAAACACTATAGGGTAACCAAGACTGAAGCGAAATGGTAAAGTTTTCTTTGACCCAAACTAAATTATAATAGGCAGAAAAAACTCCAATGTGACCATAACTTATGAACATTTTTAATAAGACCACAGGTTATATCTAAAACATCTGAAAAACCAGCACTTATCTCTTTTAATTTATTCTTAAGAATTATAAAATCATTTATGTTCTGATGCTGATTAACATCTTGAGTATGTTTTACAAGTTGTGTACAGTCATTTAACAAAGTTGTGTTAAGAGTGTAATTACTGAGGTCCCATCAATGCAAAGTCTACAGGTTTGAAAATAAACACACATAGCACGCATACTCCTGTCACAGATATCATAATGAAACCTACTGCCAAAAAATGTACTTATTTTGATTCTGCTGGCATTCAACTGATATTCTAAAGAATCTGTGGCAACTTCTGATAAACACTAAGGTTAAATATCTTTTTAAGGGAAAAACTTCATACTGACTTTAAAATCGGATTTTCTGTTTTAAACACCTTTTGGAGTCACATACTTTTGTTTGTTATATTCGTGTAACGTTTATGATTGATTGTGGATTTTATATTTAGAAATCAAGAACATTTTTTCATCTTGCTGTAAAACATGCTGTAACTAGGATTTTAAAAAAACGTGGTTTATGAATAGTTTTGTACATCATTACTTCATTGACTGGCCACTTTATAAGGTACACCTGGTTAGTACTGGGTTGGACCCCCTTTTGCCTTCAGATCTGCATTAATTCTTCACAGCAGAGATTTAACAAGGTGTTGATACACTCCTCAGAAATTTGGTCCTCTTTGACATGATAGCATTACACAGGTGTGGCAGATTTGTTGGCTTCACATGCATGACATTCTATTGGACTGAGATCTGGTGACTGCAGGGTCACTGGAGTTCAGTGAATTGTCATGTTTGAGAAACCAGTTTGAGATTATTTAGGCTTTATAACATGGGGAATTATCCTGCTGGTCATAGTCAGCAGCAATACTCAGGTTCATCCAATGCTGATGAAAAGAGGCACCTGAACTGATAACCATGACCCAGAGGACTGGAGAACCTACACAGATTATACTCGGGTAGACTGTGGGGTCACTTGGTACCAAGGAGACCGAAGTTTGCCAAAAAATAACTCACACTACAACACAAGCATCAGCCTGAACCTCTAACTTTTTGTATAGAGAACATACTTTCTCTTTTTTTGGACCATTATTTGTAAACCCTGGAGATGTTTAAAAACCCAGATCAACAGTTTCTGGAATACTCAGACCAAAACCAATGCCACATTTAAAGTCACTTCAAATTCTTTCCTCATTCTGATGCTTAGTTTGAACTTCACCAGATCATCTTGACCATGTCTTCATGTCTACGTGCATGAAGTTACTGCCATGTGATTGGCTGATGAGCTATTTGCATTAATATGCAGTTAAACTGGTATAACTAATAAGATGGTCAGTGAGTGCATATTGAACATACAGAAGTACATCAGATTGCCATTAGAAATAACTCAATGTTTTTTTGTTTTTTTTTTATTTTTTAAAGAGGAACTCATCTTAATTCTTTGTTCTTTGAGATGAGCTCAAGAGACTAATTATAAGGCTCATTAAAAATGTTCAAAATAATTTTAAGGGGTACATTTTAAAATCTGTTGGACACATTTATAACTCAGCCACGTTAGCTATTTAGCCACCTTAAGCGTTTTTTTTATTCATGTACAGTGTCGCTGATGCCATGTTTTGTTATTTTTTTACAGATCGTTGATCTTTATCACCTGAAGGACCACACCTACTGTCAGACTGTGAGAGTCTCTGCACGCCTGTCTCAGAGGACGCCTCGAGTTTCCAGGTGCTCCTGCTGTGCAAGTGGAGTGGTAAGACATTTAACCTTCATGATTTTGGGAAATAAATCCCCACCATTACAACCCTTAACTCTCCAGTGGATACCTGAAAGTGTTACAAACGTGCAACAATAATAGACAAATTGCTCAATATTAATATGTTTTATGAACATTACCTTTAAACCTGTAGAAATCCATATTTTCAAAATTCTGCCTTTATCTGGATTGTGTCATGTGCTGAAAATGTTACTGCCCTTGTGGGATTTTTAAGGATATTTTTACAGACAAATATTTCTCATTATTTGCTACTTAAAGGGATAGTTCAGTATTTGTGAAGTGGGGTTGTATGAGCTCCATATGGCTGCTAAGTACCTTAGATGAAGTAGAACGTTCTCCTCTCCCTCAGTAAGCCACAGTCTGTAAGAGTCTGTTACGCTGATATAGCCACAAACAGGGCAGTATCGTACCAAGAACAAAGGGTATTTGAAACTGCATAAGATAAACTTAAATGATAAATTCATCAGTCATTTATCTTGTTAATCACTGAAACTTTGCTTAAAATATGTAATCACTGTCATTTGTTAAAAATCAACTATATTTCACTCATACATAATCTTAAGAATGGCATAACATTTTCAATAAAATCGTTAGAAATTAAAACAATTATCACAGTTTTTTATATTTAGGACAAAACAGTTGTTAATTCAGTGATTTTATGGACATGACACAGGAATTTATTTTGATACATTTTAAATTTAGGAATTTAAAATGTATCAAAATAATCATCTACAGTGATGTTTAAATACAGAAAAATAATCAAGATTATTTCTTTGCCTGTAATTGTAGCATCAGAATCCCTCTTTTGTAATAATGATTTTGGCACGCTGGCTTTCCCGTCTGCTGACTTTGAATTGAAATGAATTGGACCGTATTTATTTCTAATATATTCAAAAGAGAGATAGAACAGAAATACAAAAACAAATACACTGTAGTCTTTACATACAATATATTCAAAAAGAAGTAGGAGGAAGTAAAACTTATCGAGTCTCACTCCTTCTCTATTGGTTAATAAACATAAATTCTTCCATATTTTACAAAAGAAAACAGTTTCTATGCAATGATTTAGTGATCTAACAATAGAAAAACAAAACAAAGGCAAAACAATAACAAACAACAAAACAGCTTAGTAATCCTTAAATTTAGTTGTTTCCTCCTGTTTAATCCATATATCTACAAAAAAACTATATCTTGATACATTATTTTAAATTTCATCGGCTTTGAACATTAATTACTTTATTACAATAAAGTCAAGTCTCAGCTCGGGTGGATTATTGCGGAGAGCAGACGAGCTGCCTGTGAGCATTACTCTGCCCTCTTCTGATAGTTTTTTCACTAACTCATACTAAACAGTAGAGCATGAACATGTTTATTGACTTCAAAGTTTGTTCTTATTATTTAAAAGGAGGATTATGACTAAATGAGAGACAAATGCTGTTAAAAAAAATCTTACTGCCCACCCTCCAGCTCTGTCTGTGTTTCCCTGGACATCTTTAGCAGCAAAGTCCCTGGTCACATGAAGCCAGTGTTCATTTTTAATGTAGTTTTAGTTACAGTCTTTTGCCTAAAATATCTTGTAGTTTTAGTCATAATTTAGTCATCTAAATTGTTTGAATGTTAGTCTAGTTTTAGTTGATGAAATTTTACAACATTTTAGTCGACGAGACCGACTGTAAATTTAGTCGGCTAAAATATGAAGTGTAAAGTGTAAGGCATTTTTATGTTTTCTTGAATTTCTGAAGTCGTTTTACACTTGGATAAAATGAAACATCTACTAACCCTTCACTGAATGCTAGTAAAAGTTGGATGTATCAATTAATATAAACAAATTTAACTTTTGTGTGAAATACAATCACCTTTATTTAGGCTACCTGGCTTTTCAGTTCTTCATACCAGAACTGAAAACAAACAGTGAACCTGCTCTACATGAATATATCAGTTCATAAAGAGAGTAGCTCTGATTGGATCGCTCCCCAACTTGTCCCACCACCACAAAGCTAAGACAGTTGTGATTGGATGTCCCTCTTAACTCATCCAACCTTTCCACACAACCAAAGTAGCTGTGATTGGATATATTTCTAACTTGTCCCTACTTTCTACATGACCAAATTAGATCTGACTGGATTAAGTCGCTGTCAAACATTTTAGTCTAGTTTTTATTTGTTGATGAAAATGTCAGTTAATTTAGTTTTAGTTTTTTGTCCATGTGCACTTGTTTTTATTAGTTACGGTATAGTTTTTGTCAGGGGAAAAAAATGTGGTTGACAAAAACTATGATGGAAATTATTAGTCAACAAAAGTAACACTGCATTAAGCTTCACATTAAATGGCAGAAAACTTTCAACAGAGTCAGGCTGGGTTTAATGAGAATGCGGTGGCATGTTTCAGAATTTAAAAATTGTATATGGTTGTATGGTATAAAGACTTGAGTCAACATTTTGGATTTAAAATATGTAAAGAAAGTGCACTTATACACCAGATTTAGCAGGGAGTAATAGAATAAAATAAAACCTCAAGTATATATGGTTTTATTTAAAGCAGACTCTCCTGAGGGGAGCAGAAGTGCTAGCTAACTGTTACCTATCAACAGTGAGTGTCAGTGATAAGCTCTGTGAAAGGGTCCCTTTGGGTGCTGCCAACACACAAACAAATAAGTTTGGAGACATCAATTAGAAAACGGTCAGCAGACACAGATCCTTCATCTTGTGGAGCTGGATAATATTTCACTCATAGTTCAGGTATTTTCTTCTGTGAGAGCTAATTCACAATGTCTGTTAACATGAACCAGAACCTAAACTCTTGTTTGTTTAATTTTTTAGGACTCCAAGCACCACCGTCCTGCTCCTGCTGATGTACCTCCAAAGAAATGGAAGCGTACCTCAGCAGGCTGTGCCTCCACCTCTCCAGCATTGGCCATGAAACTTTTAGCAGCTATTCCACCAGAAGATTTACCTGAGGTTTCCCCCATGGTCCCCAGCCCCAGGCCTTCCACTGATCTGCAGCAGGAAGACAGCCCTCTGCAGATCCACGACCTCTCAGTGGATGAGTACAAGTCGCTCTATCACACTGTGGTAGAGACCGACTTGAAGCACCCGAGCGGCCGTCGCCGTCCCTATAGCAAGGCTCTAGGGCTTCGCTTGAAGAGGAAGCTTTGGACCACCCTGAACCGACCAACATTTACGGAAACTGTGGACGAGACAGGACTCGTTCAGGTAAATGTCAGCTATGGAGGGGGAAAACAACCTCCACAGTTTGATGTGGACATTTCTGGGGAGCATGAGGTCAAACCTTACCCCCGTCCTGCTGCTGAACCTTCCAACAAAAAGAAGCGTGCCTCAGCAGCCTGCAGATCCATCTCTCCACAGCCCCCTGAAGAGGATGCCGTCCCCTCAACTTCAGGCATGAAATTGAAGGCCAGCATTCCCCCAGAAGACCTACCTGAGGTCTCTCCTGTGATCCCAGGCCCTGGGCCTTCCACTGTTGTTCTGCAGCCCTTTGAGGATCCACAACCTATCAGTGGACGAGTACAAGGAGCTCTATCACACTGTGGTAGAGACCAATCTGAAGTACCCAAACGGCCGTCAGCGTCGCTACAACAAAGCTCTAGGGCTTCGCTTGAAGCAGAAGCTTTGGGAAAGCCTGAATCGCCCAACATTCAGTGAGATTCAGGATGAGACAGGACGCGTTCAGGTAGACGTCAGCTACGGGGAGGGAGTTTATCCCCCCCTGTTTGATGTGGACGTCTCTGGGGAAACAGCCTTGAGAGCACCCAAGCAAGAGAGTGAAGAGCTGAAATAACAGTCTTCATGTTCTCTTTATCTTGTAAGTATTGTAAATATTGTACATATTTTTCGTTTTTTCTTTTAGATTTAAGATTAGAAAGGTAAGTATGAGTTACCATAAAGGGAAAATTGTTTTCAAAGTTTAAGGGAATTTCATACAACTTTTTGAACAAACAGCCTCCTCCAGCATCTTTAAAAAAAACTCCTGCCTCTTCCAAAAGCCTGAAATGTACATGACTTGACCTCCAACCGACATTGTGACCTCCAACCGTTTTACCATCACACTGCAGCACATGGACAAGAACATCTGTACAATTCCTCCTAAAGCCTCCGCACCCTTATCAGTCTCACCTACAGCCTCCAACCAAACCAGCAGATATAACATCACTGCTGCACCTGGACTACAACATCCATCCAATCTCCATCTGCTCCAGCAGTTTTACCATCACACTGCTGAACATGGACAAGAACATCTGTCCAACTCCTCAAGCCTCCGCACCCTTATCAGCCTCAATTTCAGCCTCTAACCAAACCAGCAGGTATAACATCACTGCTGCACCTGGACTACAACATCTGTCCAATCTCCATCTGCTCCAGCAGTTTTACCATCACGCTGCTGAACGTGGACAAGAACATCTGTCCAACTCCTCAAGCCTCCGCACCCTTATCAGCCTCAATTTCAGCCTCTAACCAAACCAGCAGGTATAACATCACTGCTGCACCTGGACTACAACATCTGTCCTATCTCCATCTGCTCCAGCAGTTTTACCATCACACTGCTGAACGTGGACAAGAACATTTTTCCAACTCCTCCTCAAGCCTCCCCACCCTTATCAGCCTCAACTACAGCCTCTAACCAAACCAGCAGGTATAACATCACTGCTGAATATGGACTACAACATCTGTCCAACTTTAACTTTGACCTCCACCTGCTCCAGCAGCTCATGCCATCACACTGCTGCAAATGGACAAGAACATCTGTCCAACTTCCACTTTCTCCAGCAGCTTTTACCATCACACTGCTGCAAATCGACAAGAACATCCGTCCAACCACCTCCTTAAGCCTCTTCATCCATATCAGCCCCCTTAACTAGGCCAGCAGACTGAGCCACCAGACTGCTGTACCTAAAAAAACATCCGTCCAGCTTTTCTCAAGCCTCCACATTAGCCATCAGATTTCTGACCAATAACTATAGATAAAAGACCAACTAAATCTAAAGGTAAGTTGTTTTTTCCACTGATCACTCTGCCATTATATAGGAACAAGCAGTATTTTTTTACATTCACAGAATAGTTTTAACATCCCCACATTAAAATGCCACTACATAGACATTTACTATATATTTATATCTCTATTTCCATTTAGTTGACACACTTTGTGTGTTTTATACTACATTTTATGTTGTTCATCCTTCTTAGTGGATGGGCAGTGAGTCTCGCATGTATCACGACATATGCTCACATACACCAAAGTGGTTTTTGCACCTCCAGTTCGGTCGTTTCGATCTAAAGGTCTAACTGAAGAAATTCAATGCCACAAATAGCCCAATAGTTTGCGTTTGCGTTTTCATTTAAAGGAAAGAACTTACGTCTGAGTTTGGCAATCTTTAAGCCGTTTCGCACTGGATGCGTTTTACTTGCGTGGTGGCAGAGGTGCATGTTTGTTTTCATTTTGGCGTACATGTGAAACAGAACAAAATATGAATAAAAGAGCCGTATTCACCTTATTGTGGTTTTACACTGGATGTGTGTGGTCGACGTGCGTGCCAGTTCTGAGTGGAACTCTATGGGTATCATACCAGTCGCGTGTGTGTTTTGGCTGCATCCCCCGGCTGTCACAGCTCCATTTCTCCATAAATATATCGCCCAAAATAAGATTTGATAGAAAGTTTAGGGAGAACCACAATAAATATTCTGAATGTATAAGGGGAGTTTCTCCACAGAGGGAGTATTCATTATCTTTAACTTTGAAAGGCATAGATAGGAGGAATAACTGAACAGTTCATTTTTCAGTTTTCTGTGACATATTTTAGCACTGTGGACATACATGCTGGAAAAAGGTAAAAATGGCTCTCTATTTTCAGTACCTACGCAGCTCAAGGGAAAAAATAGGTAAGTCAAATGCATCCAGTGTGAAACGGCCCTTATTCCAGCACGTGTTGGTCCACAGAGTAGACTATGTCACAGCAGAAATATGAACCATTCAATTGCAATTCTTGTCTATGCCCTTCAAAGTACACTTTGAATTTTGAGGGGTAAATTGTAGCATAGCAAGCTACCTGGACACAAGTTGGGGACTGATCAACCCCAGCTGGGTCGCCTTGGGGAGGGTGTTTGATGATAAGACCCGAAACACCCGATGACCCCAGGTCCATCACTGATGATGTGTCCAGGTTGCAACATTAGCTATATTGAATTGATGGCTGGAGGTCATTGACTTCCAGGAAATGCCAGGTGACAATTGTTGAATAGTGTAATGACAACTGGAGAGACAGTGGACAGCTCGGGGAGACTGCATCCACAGCAGGGAGGGTTAACAATGCAATCTGCACTTTTCAAAACGGAGCATCCTCAACTTTGCGACAAAGGATGCTTCGGTGGGGGGGAGCACCCCATTTGACTGATACACTAGAAATGACTAAAGAAAATGGACTAATGACTACAAGTGAAGTCTGCAGATGCAGCAACGTTCGCTAAAGCCCTATGCAGAGCATTCTTTATCCCAGGATTTGGGACGCTAAGGGATCTGTGGACTGCAGAGATGACAGGCCACCAAAACATCTTGGAAGCTACTGAAAAAGGCTTTCTGTTCGTTTTAAATTTCGAAGGGTAAATTGTGGCGTAGCGAGCAACCTGGACACAAGTTGGGGACTGATCAACCCCAGCTGGGTCGCCTTGGGGAGGGTGTCTGATGATAAGACCCGAAACACCCGATGACCCCAGGTCCATCACTGATGATGTGTCCAGGATGCACTATGAGGTATACTGCATCAATAGCTTAATGATAATTAATAGCATTAATGTGCATCATTGACAGCCTGGGGAGAGCATCACAGTCTGGGGTTTTGGAGTGGGAGTGTCCACACCTGATGGACACAATGATGTGTACAGGTTGCACCATGAGGTATACTGCATTAAAGTGTCAACTGAAGTGACAATTAGTGAAGAACCTCAGTGCTCTGTTTTAATGATTATAACTATGACTTCTTTACCATTGAGTGCTGACTGCCTCTGACTGGAGTATGACGTCCTTAATTTGCAACACAAGCCGACCAAAGGGGAAGGAGCTAATTAGGGACTTGTTCGTAAGTAAAACAGATTATATTGATTGCTAGTTCATATCAGTTTTCAGCTGGAATTGGTTTTCAATTCCCAAACCCTCTGCTGAGAAAAAAAATAAACACTCCAGGCTGTTGAATCACAACATCTAAGACTTTCTATATTTCTTTTTTTTTTCTTAAACAAAACTGTGCCAGATATTTTTAAGGCCATTTTATCCTCCTAATGTATATTATTGTCTAAACACTAAGTAGCTAACCCACCACAATCATATGTAATCTGTAAAGCTGTTAATGTGACCCTTTACTGTAAGGCATGGTTAACCCCCAGCCTCTGTATAAATGCTTATTTTGTAAGACGCTGCTTTTTTCCTCTTTTCAAACAGAATAATGGTTACGATTCATTTGTGGCTCAAGTGAATCATCCTTGGCCACGGCTACATGATGTTTTTTAATTCAGAATTAAGTATTCAGAAGGTAAATAATTTGCAATTAAAGTATTCTCCTTCGTGTTTACATGGAAATAGTAACTCTGAATTGAGGTTTACATGAAAAACACGTTTATCCGCCTTTATTCAATTCCGCTTAAGGTCTGGGGGTTGGGAATTGTTCTGATTGGACAGGGGGTGAAGTGACGTATTTATGTCTACCGGAAGAAAACCAACTCCAGTTCAGCGTCTCCAGCGTCTCTGTCAGGGAAACCTCGTCCAACTTGGACACGACAACTTGTAACAGTTGAGGTTGTGTGATGTGCCTTTAAGAAGGACTGTGCAACACCCCCAGAGGGCGCAGTTGTCATCTTTGTTTTCAGTCTGATTGGCACTCTCATTATGAAAGCATTCCTGATGCTGAGCTCCAGTATCTATTTTTCTACCACTCGACTCACAAGTGATGTATGGATTTGTACCAACTATTTTGTTTGTATGATAAAATAGTAGCCTTATAACCAGGCTTGGTGAGGTTATGCCTGCCTCTTTAATAAAGACCAGCATTGTGGAGACCCCAGACCTGTGTGGCCGTGCACTTTTGGCTATTTTCCTAGCCTCCAACGCTCTCAAAACACCACTAAATATGGAAATACGGATCCAGACCATCACAAACTTTAAAAAGTTCTGCATTGTTATGCTTACGTCCATCCACTCTTTTTATTATTTCCAAATCTTCTAAGGCTCTAATTAAATTAATTTTCTCAGCTTGAGTCCAACGCATGCTTTGGGTGGCCATCCAGTTCCCGTCACCATTCGGTGCGTCATCGCAGCAGGACAAGGGAATAAGCATGCGCAGAACAACTAGAATTAATTAAAGCGGAATGAACCTACACATGATCAAGGAATTATTCAATTAGGATTTAAAATCAGAATAAACCAGCCACTTTCTTCGGAATTAAGTTTTATTTGGAATTATCATTTTCATTTGGAATTAGGTGTTTACAAGGTCATTTTTGATCTTTTTAAAGAGAATTTAAGTTTTATTAATGGGGAATTAAAGGGCTCATGTAAACGTAGCCATTATACCTATTTACAGAAGCACTTCTCCAACACTGTGAGTCAATGCAGTTGAAATACATATGCAAAACTAAAACTAATATTGTTCAGCAACACAGAAAAACAGAATACTTACTGCCTCCAGGTGCTTCTTCTTCTGGACTAGGAGTTCAAGCCCCAGATTAACGTTTGCCAGGTCTAAGTTCTCCTGATCCAGACTTGACACATCCAGGAACACCTGCCACCAAGACCCACTCTGTAGGTTCAAATATAACCGCTGGTCACACGTATTTTTTTCTCTACTTACTTCAAAAAAAAAAAGTACATTTTATGGCATTCTTTAAAAAAGTTGGAGTTTTTACTTACAGGATGATCTTCGTCTCTTCTCCTCTGACCTTTGTGTCTGTTTAAGGATCAATTCATTTACTGGAAAAAGGAGCAACAAAGAAGAGAAGTACAACATTATTTCTGAGAGGTAATTGAAAAGTAAATTGATACTAATATAAGTCAACAGAAACAGACATCTTTAGTTAATGTTAAAAGGCTGAATAAGGGTTTATTTAATTAAAACTACCTTATGATACAGAACAGAGGTCACGTGTTGACTAAGTCTTCACATGTTTTTATCAAAGTTCAAAGCAAACACTTGGGTAAAATGAATTAACAACCACCTACCCAGAAAGTTTGGGTAAAGCTGATCCACGTTATCGACCATATAGTTAAACTTCGGACATCTGTTGATGTCCTCCAGACTCTGACGGATACACTTGAAACTGTAGGGAGCAGAGATGGCATGCTTAGACTAAATCATCAAACATCTTCAGACATCTCTTATCCTTTGGTTAACAAACCTCAATGAGCTGTTCAGTAAATTTTCCTATTTGATGTAAGTGGGCCATCAGGGTTCTTGCACTTTTTTGTTCTGATCAATCATTGAAAATGTCAGGTCAAAATCATCTAAGCATACTACTGTATCTTTTGAAGAGAGCAGTATTTTAATATTTAAAATTTTCTTCCTTAAAGCATATGTGTACTGGTGGTAAACACACTGACAGACAGGGCGAGACCTGTATACATCAAACAGCTTTGCAGAATTATGTTTGCAAGATTAGCTTATCATGTTAACTTGTTGTATAGCTCTGTATTCAAAAATGTCCTCTTGTTTCACAGAGAATACACACTAACATCACAATACACAAGACTAGCAGTTCCAGCCTACGAAAGGCAGAGAAAACAGACTGGTGACAGGACCCAGAAGGACAAACACTGTGATAGGTAAGTTCAGCTAAAATTAACTATCTTTTATGATTATTATTTCTCTATGAAGCTAGCTGCAGGCAGTCTAGATCCTCTGTTGATGGTGCCTTGATGGATCACAGGTGCCTTGATGGATCAAAAACAAATCAATATTGGTCAAAAATACATGGCTGGTTGATCAAAACTAATGCCAGAATTTACAATGATCACCTGTCGCTTAACTTCAGTTGCTCCTGCTGATCTGTCATTGTCTTAAAGGGGTCATATCATGCTATTTTCCTTGTCATTATGCTAATCTGGGATGCCTATGGAGTAACTCTGTATGATTTGCAGGCCATAAAGTTCCTTCCTCGCCTCACAATCGTTTTTACAAAGTCCTCATTCTAGGTGCTTTTTGAGGCTCTGGCTGAGACCCTCCGTTTCAGTGCGGCCTCTTTAAGAGTCCACGACCACGTGCCCCCCGTGCTCTGATTGGCCAGTTCTCTGAAAGCTTCAGAGCTTTCAGAAAACTGAAAGCTTCAGGCTGAACCAGGGCGGTACCTGAATGCTCTGAGTGCAGTGTTTACAAGCTCCGGCTGTCTGAGACCAAACTTTTGTTTGGCTTTGATTACATTACTAAAATGTAAAATGTGTGGAGGTCCCTCAGAGACTTTATTTACAAAATCAGCTGTCTAATTTTTGGAAATTCTTAGCATTGTGGGATCTTTTTGTTTTACTCTGATAGCTGTTTTATTGAGCTTTTGATTTTCATGGCATTTACTTACACGTAATATCCCAGATTTACCTGTAGACAAACTACATCACAGGAAACACCATGAATTCAGAGAGCTGCGGCTGTTCAGAGAAAGTCTATAAACTGCCTTTTCGTGTGTTCTTTGGTCTGAACCGAGCGTTATTCTGTGGCTTTGCCTGTTAAGTGAATTTAGAGTTAAGAAGTATATTTCCATCACAAGGTCTATCATTCTGTTAATCAGTCATCACCTAGGTGCCCCTGTGGATGTGTGGCAACGCTGACTGGGCTGAAAATGCTTGCTGTCAGGAAATACCAAAGTTATGTTACAGGAGGAAAACTTTTGTATTTTGTACTACTCTAATTAACCACCCTCATCTGTTTTCTTATTTTGAAATAACAATGTCATCATTCATTTAGCTTGAATTTAGGTATTCAATCAAGTGAACTCTTATTCTATCATTTCTGCCTAAGAAACAGTTTCATAAAGTTGAAAACATTTTAATATATAAAAATTACAATTTCTTTAAAAAAATAAAATAAAAACAGTAACACTGAATCAGATAGTTTTACTATTGTATTTACTTGAAAAACAGGGGATTATTAACTAATATATATCTTGGAAAACAATTGTCACTGGATGTAAGTGGATCAGTGAGTTTAAAAAAACAAGAATAAAAAGCACTCCAGAGGCTGCCATCAGTGATGAAAGAAATGGTCCTCTGCTGTCTCTTGTCCAGGTGTTACCGGTACTTTTAATACTGAAGTTATGTCTCGTGGTGCTGGGGATATCTTGGCAGAGACGTCAGCGTCATCGTTCTGCCATGTGTTGTAAGCTGGATATGCCAGGAGTTTCCAGATCCTGCTGGGCAGTATGTTGGCTTCTGTTCGTCCCGTGACTGAAGAACGACGTGTGTCCTGCGATGGTCTCCTCTTTTGTCTGCCTCTCACACTGGGAACACAGATCCTCGGGGATGGAGATCTGCCTGAGCTCTTCCGCAAAGGTCCGCAAAAACCTTTTTAAACACCGAGGTCATGAGGTCCCTCACATACGCTGTGAATTAAAATTGCTCTTTAGTAAATAGCTTCATAAATATTTGTATCAAGTATTTAAGGCTGACTTTTGTACTTTTTGAAACATTTTTTTACTGTTTGTTCTTATTTATGATAAATCATCTTTATACTTACTGAATGTTGGTTCTGTCTTGACGGGCTTTGCTGTAGCTTTTTCCTTTTTTGACTTGCCAAATGTGATCCTGTATGTTGGATTGTCCTCTGCAGTTGTAGCCTGTTCACGCTCTGCAGTTTCATTGAAATGAACTGCAGCCAGGTACAGTCTATAAAAAGGTAATGACAGTCTTTAGTTAAATGAATTATATTTTCACCTATCATTTACTAAAAACTAGGAGTCATTGTAAGAGCTGTACACTAAAAGCAAAAGGTTTTTTCATTTCAACTGACTCAGGGAGGCGATCCAACACTGTTACTTTTACAGATGCAAGTAGATTTTCCATCAATTTGATCCACCAGAAACTCACAAGAAAATATTCTTTCGTTGGCTTCATTATAAAGTATGGCAAACAAAAAACCTGCTAAACATGATGTGAAATGTTACAGGACTGCAGGAAGCATGGATAAAAAAGGGTCAGTCTTTGAGTTGATGTCACATTCACACATTATCTGTTAAATATGGGAACAATTGGGGCAAAAAACACATATAGGTTGCAGGTGAATTTTGCATTAAAGCAATAACGTGCTGTAGGTTCTGATGCTAGACTGAAACTAAGCACTTTTGAAAGTGTTTAAATGAAATTAAGTTACATGCAGTCATAGATATTCAGGATATGGCATCACCGTGTACACTGTGAACACTGTGACTCTGCTCACTGTGGGCTTTGAACTGTTCAGTAACAATATCAAGTTTGTGTATTTATTTTATGGTGTAAAAAGAGGAAGGTGGACGTCCAGTGTTGTACAGTTTGTATCTTTTTAAAAATCAGCATCCAAAACAATGAAGTAAAGAGCTGTTTTATATCTATCAAAAGGAACTGAATGGGACTGCCATGTTTAGAATTAAATTGTGTTATAGGGGGTTGAAATATATATATATGTATGTATGTGTGTGTATATATATATATATATATATATATATATATATATATATATATATATATATATATATATATATATATATATATATATATATGTATGTATGTATATATGTATATATATATATATATATATATATATATATATATATATATATATATATATATATATATATACATATATATATGTATATTTAATACATATCAATGGCATGGACTTGTCATAGAAAAAACTAGATAGGGCCTATACATACAGTACACTTTTCTTGTTAGTACTGGCTTTCTGAAAACAGAGATCTGCAAATGAAAAGGGATCTGAAGTTTATTGTGTCAAATTGAGGGATGTCACTCCAGTCCATGTGAATTCCCTCAGGAATATTCATCAAAAACAAAATCACATGAATGGGGATCTACACTCAGCATTAAAGATTCAAATTTGGTATTGATAATTTAGATTATTTGACAGGGTCAAACTAAAAAATATAACTTTGCAATATAAATTCTTATTACCTGCAAAGCATTCCTATGAAAGGTAAAACCACAGGAGCTTTCCACCTTTGTAGAGGGCCATTGGACCTGTAATGATATGATAAAGGATATTAAAGAATGAAATGAGATTAGTAATAAAGTATTGCTAATTTTTATATCAGTTATTCATCACAATGTACAGATGTACAGCTGATTTTTTTGGACACAAAAATGCAGATTTAAACGACAGGGAAAATTCTGTCCTGGAGATTATCGGTTTACAAGATCAACAAATATACTAAAGTCTGTTGCCAAAGTCTATCAGCAGATGACTACTGATGGGTTCAGAGTTTGTCTAAGTGGTAAAATCAGGCTGTCTGAAAAGTGCAGCAGGACAACTTCCACCATCATAGCTGGTAATCATTTGCTGCTGTTCTTGCTCTATGTATCCATCTTTTCTCTGACTTAAACACATTTGCTCACACCATGAGACAAGGGGGCTAAGCCACAAGAGGAGGGATTGATGGACTTCAGGGACGACACCCTTAATTTCAACCCTCTTCCCTCTTGTCAACACCATCAGTCCACTGATTCACTATTTTGCTCCTTTGTTTAAACTGAAAAAACTCTTGAGCAGTGTCAAACAATGATTCCTCAATACACCACAACACCACTGAAAACTGAACAAACAAAATGAAACAAAATAAAATAAGAAGTCAGTTGTTTTTTTTCAGTTTGTTGTCTTCATAAAAGATTCAGAAGGACGTCTAAGACGCTTTCTTCCTCTTCTTTTGCCACAACACGTATTCCTGGTCTCCCTTTGCCAGAACAATCCAGCCCATTGTGCTCTCTATCTGCCATGTCTTTCAGCAGCCCAATCACATGGCAGGAAATCATGACAACACAGCCTGTGACGTGAGCACAACAGCTGATAGTGCAGGAGTGGCATGAAGCTGCAGTTTAACGTGTCTCCTTTTATGATCATGACATCCTGTAAGCGTTTCGGAAGGCACATAATACTTTCAAAACTCTCCGGTGATTAGATGTGGTTTATGTCCTGCTGCTCTGAGTGACAGGCACTTGAACACCTTTCTGTCCTGTTGCTATGGACACAAGCACAAAAGAAAAAGCCTGTTAGTTGCACACGATAATAAGCAGTGCAAAATATAACCAGAGGTAATCTTATTCAAAAATAAGCCAGGAAACTATGTTAGAGAAATGAACCCTTTAGATCTAATGACACCAAAAACATCCCCTAAAACTGGGGTTCTCAACTGGCTTCAGGACGCCCCTCGACATGCTTAAAAAAAAATTGCAACCTAAATTAGAAAACATCCTCAGTATCTTAAATTTGATATATCAATCTCATGTTGCAGTTTGGACCTTTAACTGAACAAACAGGAAAAATGCTGTAGTTTATTACAATGAAAGATGCACAGAGAGTATGTGCATGCTGTCATTTCACTTCCATACTTTCCAATTAAAGCCAGCAGATTTTTTTTGTATCTTTGAAAGCTACAAAACAATCAAATTATTATCAACTCATCTTGGGAAAGCAGCTTTTTTATTGCAGGATAATGAGACAGATCAGTACAGAGTATTGCTGTCACCTTATACTCGATATTTGAATATCAATTTGGGCATGGGGGTTAAAATCCATACTTGAACTATAAATACACAGTTCGGGTGGAGCAGTGAACTGCTTGACCCCAAAAAGACACTTCCAGCATAACCCAACTGTCCACATGCTCATGCTGCTTTATTAATATTTTCTGAAACCATTAATCAGTCAAATCAAAACGATCACCATGCTGTGCAGATAATGAATTATGTCATAATAGTGTATACATGCAGATGCTGCATCAGGTCTAAATAATCAGGTTAACTTAAACAGACACCTACCCAATCTGTACTTCTCTTCAGCTTCTGCTCTCTCTTTGGCATCAAAGTACCAGACTGTGATGGCATAGCTGCAAGACAAGATGAAAAAATACACGTTAATAACACATAAAACAAGTGTGCATTCTAGATATGCACAATATTGAATTTTTGCTGATATATGATACCGATATTTTGCATTAAATCACAAAGTCTATGAAAATTGACTTGTTGCTTTCAATGTAACAGTCTATTTGTGGAAGGAAAAGATGTAAAACAGGAGAAACAACATTTTGATCTTGAAAAATAAAACTCTTGATTCGTAAATGTACCCATGCAGTGATGATAAGGTGCAGCATTATAATACATTTGTGTATTTTGCTGATATTACAGCTAATAAAACAGATGTATATGGCTGAAATGCATGGTCAATATCAGGTAAATGTCTGCAAAAGTTTCAATATCAGCAGATACCTATATTTAACTTTTTGGCCAATATCTGTCGATACTGATATTGTTCTGATAATACTGTGCATCACTAGTGCACATATTTTGTCGGTACAATGAAGACCTCAAGGGGGATTAAACAGTTTTCTTCAGGGAGTTCAAGCAAAATCCTGGATAAAAGTTGATAATTTGGCTCAATTTAATGCATAAAAAATTAGGCCCAAAGGCTTAAATAAAATTTTAAACAGTGTGTTTCCAATTCATTCCGATGAGATGATTTTGTATAATAAATGGTGATTCACCCACACATTTACTTTAGCAAACATTCCAATGAACTCTCTGATCAAAAACCCAAACTAAATTAGGGAAAATGGTTTAAAAGAAACACTTTGATCCACAAAGACCACAAAATGTTTTATTTTGTGAAAAGCAGCAGATAATCCGGGGCAGCAGAGGGTTAATTTCCTCCATTTTGAGCCTCTCCTGTGGGACTGTGTTGTTTATTCCTGTCTCTCATGTCTCTGCCTCTCCAACACGAGTCCTGCAATCGAACCTTCCTCCCCTCTCCCTCCCACAACACCCAAAGGAAACACATACTTCCTGCCTCTGGCTCCACCTCGCCCCCCAGCAGCCCGATGGAGACGAGAGGAGAGAAGACGGGCAGAGAGTGTGTCATGTGTCCTCGATGGACGCAGCTATTTGGTGCCATGATGTAGATTAATGTTATGGTTGTGAAAGCTCACGAAAGTCAGATAATGCAAAAAGAGGGTCTATTTCATATGACAATCAGAGAAAAATGTACAGATGTGGACTTCCTTCAACCGTTATCCAAATGGCATGTTCTTCCTCTGATTTTAACGTGCTTAAAAAGTTTCTGACATGGCAGAGAGCACACAAGAGTAAATATAATCACAGGAAAAGTGTTAGGGAATGACCCTTAGATTTTTATTGTTGTCACGCCCACCAACCGAGCAGCAGAGAGGGAGGGGGGAGAGCAGGGCAGAGAGGAGACTCCTCACAAAAAGTCCTCTTTGTGATACTTTGTACCATGCAAGTTGCCATGCAGACAATTTAAAAATTAATATTTTTACTTTGAGTTGCAAAGCATGTTCAATTATTCAGAAAGTAATTTAAGTAAAGAGGGTAAAGTCGGTCTGGTTTTTAATTTATTGTGCACATATTTACAGAATAACAGGAGCGCAAAATATGCAAGACATCAAAACTTCCTCTGCTGGCAGCGCGCCTGGTATCTGTGTTGATATCTTGGCATTGTCTTATACTTTCTTGTGTGTGTTTTTTGCAAGTACAGCACGTAAAAGACCCTGGCATGTCGAAGAATCACTAACCGAGTGGAGTAGGCCGGCTTGACTTCGTGTGGGTTCCTGCAGTCAGACCAGAAGATGAGCAGCTGCTCAAACAGAGGCCCGATGTTTGCCACCACATTTTTGCCTTCAGGGTACCTCTGTAGGAGCCCTCCCTGTTTCTGCAACTAACACAAACACAGAGTACACAAGACAGGAACATTTAACAATAACACTCATTTTAAAGAACAAACAATGTCTAAAAAGTTCAATGGAAAGGCCAGAGAGTTCAAGCGATTTGATACGAGATGCATATTCACGCCAATTTCTGTGTGAGGTGCATTTTGACTGTTTACCAAAGACACATAACTCTGTGATGAAAGTGGTATTATAAGAAAACTTTCAAATATACTTTTATTCATGTCATTTCTGTACCTTAACGTCCCAGTTTTGGTTGAGATAGTAGATGCAGGTGATGCAGCGTCCGTCACCATTAGGGTTGTCGACATGGCGGACATATCCTGCCCCGTTTCCTGGAAAACAGGCAACCATGTCCTAACAAAGAAGAAAACGGAAGTTATTTGAATTTTTGTCCAATTTTACCATGAAAGTTGAACATATTCATATCAAAAAGGTTGCTAGATGGGGAAATGATGTACTTTTGACAACTCTCCTGAGAAGCTGACATATGAAACATTTTTCTTTCCTCATATGATCAATCTATCAACAAAGCTCGAAATTCTTCTATTTTGATGTAGAAAACCTGTTTATATCCAAATACTGTACTGGACTTTTAGACATAGAGTCAGTGACATCACATAATGATTACCAAAGAGTAATTAAGAGGACGAACAATGGCTGGTGACATAAATCCATCCATGAATACTGGACAGACTATACTAACCAGGGGTGTAAAAGCAGCCTGGTGACTATATGTGACGTATTACAAAAGGGTGTAAAGAAGACATATCAGAGGTGGGTAACTGGTGGCCCAGGAGCCACACGCAGCAGCCATTCCCTTTCAGTGCCACCCACCAACTGATTCTAAATGAAAACGTTACATAACACATGACAAAATCTGGCAGGAAAACATCAAACAGCAACATTTCCTACAGGAAAGAGCTGTAACTGAGTAAAACCTCATAAGCACTAAGAATATATTTAAAAGATACTTTATATTTTAAGAACCAGTAACAGCTCTGTTTATTGCAAAGAAAAAGTAGCTGATACTGTGTTTAGCACTTCTTAAAAAATATATTTTTATTGTTTTTTTTACTTTCTTAAACACAAACATTATAAAACAAACAACCCAGACAACAGAGCACAAAACAAAACCAAAGAAATCCCACTCCAAAGTAACAATGAGAAACGCGTTATATTTCTACAAATACACAAGATAAAAAAAAATAATAACTAGAAAAATTGCATTTCCTTGGAGCAAATGCTTTGAAATGCTGAGTCTGAATGCTGAAAATGTGAAATGAAATAGCTAAAAGCAGTGCCAACAAAGCTGAAAATGTGAAAGTGTGACATAAATATTTGGAAGCATTAAAGGAAAGCTGAAAACAGTGAAACATATGATATAAAAATGTTTAAAGTTGTGAAAGAAAGCCATAAATAAATCCATGTGAAAAAAAATGGCAGAAAGCTGCAGAAATGTTTGCCCACCCTGAAGTTGTAATAAAGAGAAAGAAAAAATAAAAGCTGTATAGAAGTGAAAGGCTGAATGAGTGACAACCTGTGACGTCCAGACCAATGCTCAGCCAGGGCTGCCAACTTTTCAAAAAACCTTGTAGTGAGATTTGGTGGAGCCAACCAAAATGTTGCTGCATACACGGCAGGACAACATTCAACAAATAATGTCTCATTTTGTGTAGGTTTATATAGCACTCAGAACTAACAAAACGGTGCAAGTGCAATTAACTCAGGTAATGTAAAAAATAAAATAAAAATAAATGCTATATTTTTGGCTGCGTTGTCTGATACTTCCTCAAATGTCCTACATAGTGACATTAAATAATAACTGTAAAAATGTCATTGCTTCTTATAAGTCTATATCCTACCTGTCTACAGGTCTGTTTATGCACAACCAGCAATTCCAAGACCAGTATTTTGTTCACCAAACACCAGGCTGATCACCACTACAGCAGCTTTACAAGAACTGAAAGCTCAATACAAGTTCTAAAACTAGAAGAAATACTTTAATGAACAACCAAACTACATCAAACTATACTTCATGTTTTTATCAATGATTTTTATCAAACTGTCAACAAGCAGCAACAAAACAAAATCTGAATATGTCACAAAACTTAAAAATGCACTAATTAAATTATGAAGTGCAATTGAATATTCAAAATTAGCCTAGATTACATTTTCCTTTAGTAAATGAAAAATGTTTTGGCATCAAAGTGTAGGCTACAAGTCCACAACACTAAGAACTATCCAGTATAAAAGCATCTGACTTGAAAATTAATGTAAACACTGGTTATTTTCATTGGAGGACAATAAGGAGTGGACATTAACGGTCAGAATGTCATAGAAACTGGATCTGTTCAAGTTAACATCTAAGTCAAAGTTATCACTACTTTATTTTTAAATCAACAAATATATACTCGAACATCAAACTCAAAGTAATAATAGCCTACATAAATGAATTTGTAAATCTGGACAGGAATATCTGAGTAGAGAAATGTAGAACAGTGTAATATTTGTGTGTAGTCTAGTTTATTCTAGTGGGTATAACCTGACGTACTCTGATGGATACGTGTCCTCTTAGGGCCTCCATACACTGAAGACATTTTTGCCACATTTAACCTGATTCATACACCGTCCACTGAAAACAGCTCTGAGACCCACTTATGGGCCTCCACCTACAGGTTGAGAACCGCTCCACTAGTACACTGTATTTGAAGCTTGATCCTTCAAAGATTGTTCATGGAGAATAAGTGATGGAGGATACCTCAGGATGAATTTATTATTTAGAAAACAGTGAGTGAGTGAAAACAAGAGCTGGACTGCTGCAGAATGTAGAGTTTTGATTAATGAAAGGCTGACTCGTCAGTTTTTGAAGTCTTTTGTTCACTTAAACCGGGCACATGAGCTGTCAAGACACCGTGTGAATGATAAAATCACACAGAGTGACTGATGATCCCTCACTGTCCCTGCGATGCGGGTCTATCTGTGTCTTTACGCTCACCGGCAGACGGAGGAGGGCACACACACACACAGACGCTGAGAGAAAGTGAAAGTCACACAAGCATGCTGGTATAGGTATCCTTGCACATTTTGTTGTGGTTATATGGTATTTCGGAGAGTTTTCTGGTGGGTATATGGCGTATACCTGCGTATGCACCTAGAGTCTGGCGGACTGTCAGCAGAGCGGACTCCGCGCGGAATGTCCGCGAACGTCAGAGCTGTCATAGTCGAGCGCACTGCCGCGTAGTATGTTCTTGTGAAATGAATGTGAAACACAAACCTTGCACATTGTGTTCCATTTCTCTGTCTTGACGCTGTACACTGAGGACAGGGGAGAGAAGCTGCTCTGCCTGCCGACCTTGCAAAGCACTAAAATGAAGAGACGGAGGTGGTGTCACATTTAATGCAGGTCGATGATGAAGCTGGGTACTTCCGGGTAAACAAGCAGACGCTGTGCCAAAACTGTAATAGCTATCAAAAAAAGGACTGCACCGTAAGCATCCCAAGAACCAGCTGAAACGATTGATGCAAGTTTCATGTCTGTACTGTAGAAAATGTTGACCCGAGAGCAGTATAAAAACGAGCTTGAAAGTGAAGCGATCGGCTGTCGGCCTACATTTCCCACAATCCTTTGCGCATTTCTCTGTCATGACGCTGTGGATTGAGTACAAGCGAGAGGAGCTGCTCTGCCTGCTGACTTGCAAAGCACTAACATGAAGAGACGGAGTTGCTGTCACAGTTAATGTGGGTCATGTGAAAATACATTGCGAGCAGTGTTTTGTGTGACACCAGTGCGCGGAGCGGAGTACTTGCGGGCCTCCTTGTAGTCCGCTCCACCCGAGTATGTTTGGGCAAACGATCCCTGCGTGCCCCTGGGATTTATGCCTTCAGTGTGAGAAATCGGAGGTGTGGCGTGACAGCGTGGAAGCCAATGAAATGCGTGAGAGTTGGCAGCCCTGAATTTTTCAGGGCTAAAATGAGGGGATTGTGATGAGTAGCAGAAGTGTTTACGTATGTTATGAAACATGCATGACAAAGAAAGAAAAAGTCCTAACCAGGACGCAAACTCCGCTCTCTCAGATTGTGCCCACCAAAGTTACCACTGAGCCATCCTGCCCAGACATGTTCAAACATACAAGAGCAGAGTATTTAATGCTGTATGCCTTTACAGAGCCCTGTAGTTAAGCTGGGTACTTCGGGGCAAACGAGCAGACGCTGTGGCAAAACCGTGATAGCTATCAAAAAAGGACTGCACCGTGAGCATCCCAAGAACCAGCTGAAACGATTGATGTAAGTTTCGTGTCTGTACTGTAGAAAATTTTGACACGAGAGCAGTTTAAAAACGGGCTTGAAAGTGAAGCGATCAGCTCTCTGAGGACTTGTCTTATAATGGACGCATATGGAAGACTTTGCGGGATACCCGTGGCCCTGAAGCTCACTGAGACAAATTGATGTCAATGTAGAGTTTGTAGCAAATTTCAGCTGAAAGAGGAGAAGTGTACCTTTATTTTGATGTATAAATCATATCTGTGTAGTAGAGTTTGAGGTTTTTATTGCAGTTTTTTGGCTACAAATTTTGGAATCTTTAGGCGAAGCTCACGCTCTAACAGGTCACGTGACACGCTCTAAGAACAGAGAGTTTTTGGCTCAAACCTGCAAACTTAGTGTTGCTTAAACAGTGACATCTCAAAAACTGTAGAAGACAGCAAAAAACTGAACACATGTAAAAATAGTTGAGAGATCAGTGAATCTCTGAAAGCAAGAATAAAGTCTGTAGGTGGAAGTATGCCGAATCTGTACAGCGTGAAAGTTGAAGCACTTTTCAGCAGAACAGCATAAGTCTCCCATTCATTTCAATGGGAAAATATCTGCAGAAGATGATTTTTACTGTAAAAACTGTAACAGTTAAACATGTGAAAAATACAAGCGCAAATCTCATGAACATGCTGCACTGCTGTTTTTTTTTTGTGAAAATCTGTGCAAATTTGAAACCTGTGAAAAGGGCCAAATAGTTGAGGGTAGAAGAAGAAGAAGAAGAAGAAGAAGAAGAAGAAGAAAAAGAAGAAAAATAAAGTCAGATAACAATATGTTGATATGCTGACTCAGCATTTTAACATAATAAAGTCGGATAACAATATGTTGAAACATAATTAAGTGACAATTACATTTAAACACAGCAGCAGGTTAATCCATTCACCATGCTTGTGATCCACCTGCATTCCTGGTCTGCCATCGCCAAATAGCAGAACCTTTGGTGAAATACTCACTCGTGGTATCTCCTCCTCAACCTTCTTGCATTAATGTTCTCCATCTTTTTAGATCATGTTAAGAATAAAGATTAAAACAGAGAAATATGAGCAATCACAGGTAAATCCTTAAGACACCGGGTGACTTACATTTATTCAGTGCTGCATCTGTGAGAAGGTGGCAGATCCTATGAATAACAGCTTTGGATGAGGTTTTTCAAATGGACCTAGCACACATTTTCTGGAGGGTGGGGCAAGTGGAGAGGGGGAGAAAGGAGTTTTTTAAAAAAAAGCACACAATATGAACTGTTCAACAACAAAAAGGAAAAGAACTTAATTAATGCAAAAGATAAATATATGAATAAATAGATTACAATAGGCTCCTTAATGGCTTTTTCTGGTTCATCCCTTGCTAACATTTTCTGTTTAGTTGTTGTCATGATCCTTCCCTGAATTTAGTTAAGTTCCCTGTTTTGTTCTCGTTTTCTGTCTTGTCTTGTTTCCTGTTTTATTTTGAAAATTCACACATCTCTCTTTGTTCCCTCAGGTTTTACCTCCTGTCTGGCGTTGTCACATCTGCTTCCTGATTGTTCTTCCCCAGCTGTGTCTCATCACATCCAATTATCTCGTGTATTTAACCCTTGTGTCTTCCCTTGTCTTGTTGCCGGATTGTTGTTCCTTTGCTATACCTCTGCTTGTTCCTTATACCTCTGCTTGATTTTGTCTGCCTTTTTGTGTACCGAACTCTGCCTCATCTGACTACCGTCTTTGTGTACTGAACCCTGCTTTGCCTGTGCCTGTTGTTCGTGACACTTGTAGCCGTCCATAAATATTGACGTTTGCTGACTGGGTTAACAGGTTTATCAAACAGTCTCACCCAGGGTGTGGCTGTGTAAAACCACATGCATTCTGTAAGTACTGGCATATTCACACGAAGAGAATGTTGACAGACTGGAGTTATATACCCTAACTAACCCCAAATTTTTCATCCGGGTCTTTATGAAAGTCTGGCTGTGGGTTGTACCTGCAGAACCACCTCCTCCTGTTTTTTTACCTGACATATATGCCTCTGATCTAATTTGTTTTCCCTCCTCTGTCCTGTCAAGTTGTCTTTTTGGTGGCTTGCCCGTCTGGTGTTCGGCTGTATTGCAGTCATAGAATATAAACTGAGAGGCAACCGAACATCCAGGTAAAGAAACTTACTTCATTATAATTGGCAGTTTTTGGTTGATCATTGTTAATTTGTTTTTATGAAAGTGCAATGCAAAAATTCACTGTACTTGTATTTTTCTTTGTTTTAGTCTCCGTAAACTTCTGTTTCTATACCCACAGGAAATACTGAAAAGTTAGATATAGACCCGTGCTTCTCATCTGAAAAGTGGGTCACAGTGCTGTTTTTAGAGAACTGGGAATATTGTATGTGCCAGGATGATACACTGAAGCTAAGAGTCTATTATGGACGGACAGGGGCTATTAATGTATTTTTGGCAAAGACTAATTTGAGACCCTAATCAAAATGTTGACGACCTATTAGTGCAATTAAGACAGTTAGGCAGAGTTTTGACAGCCATTCTTTTGACAAGAAGAGAGAAAGCACTGTCCAAATTGCACAGAAGAGTTGGCAGCATTTGGAAAAGTCAGTGCCCATAATTCTACATTTTGCTGATGATTGATGATGATTTTGCTGTGCAGTTAAGGACGTATGTAAGAGTTAGCTTAAGTGGATCATGTAAGGAGCAAATGGCTTTTTTAATGTCGCCAACATTTTATTGCACATTTTTGATTATGTTAGACAATACAAAGTCCAGTATTGGGTGTTTAGGACTTCTTTCTTTGACTAATCTTAATGACTATATTCTGAGGCCCCTTGTCAAAATGCCCACCTTTAAGTATGGAAGTCCTAAACAACAATACTTTGACGAATTAGTCATACCTTGCTGTGATTGCCATGTATTTGTCATACCTTGCTGTGATTGGCATGGTTATTTTCTCCAGATCCTGAATATTAATGATCCTGTAATGATTGGATAACAAAGCTGGCTTTTCCTCAGAAACCTCTGCTGTGGAGGTTGTGTTTTTGCCAGCATTTGTCTGTGTGTTTGTCTGTTAGCAAGATAACTCAAAAACTCATGAACAGATTTGGATGAAATTTTCAGGGAATGCTTGTCATGACACAAGAATTTATAAAATTTTGGTGTAGATGCCAGTCTAAGAATTTTCTAAAGGATTTGTTCACATTGTCAGATAGGGTAGTTTTTTCTCAATAATTTCTCAGTGGATTCGGATGACATTTTCAGGAAATGGTGGTCATGGCACAAGGCAGAAGTGATTTGAGTGTAGTGGTGATCTGAATCTGGATGTGAATCAAGGATTTTTTCAATGATTTGTTAAAGGTCCCATATTTTGCTCCTTTTCTGCAGTTGTACATGGTTTCTTAATGTCTTCATGAAACATTAGTAACATGCTTTGGTCCAAAGCCTATGAATCAAGCACAGCTGCATTCTTTCCATACTCACATAATTGCTCTGTTCAGCACGGCTGGTTTTGAGGGCAGTTGCCTTCATATGCTAATGAGCTAGAGCAGTGTACGCACAGGAATTCACGTCCTTTAACGTAACTCGAGCAAAGCGGGTGCTCCAGCCGCGCGCTGCTTACAGTCCTGAACACACACAAACCCTTGATTCATGCCGTTTAACAGATAACAGCGATCTTGTTTCCCCAAACATCACAGGCTAACTCTCAACATGCTAACTGCAGTGGGCTTAGGGCCTGTTTACACGACCACGAAAACGGCCTGAAAGGGATAGTTTTGATTGCGTTTTAGCCTACCGTTTACATGAGACCGGAGCCTGGAGCGCCTGAATCCGCAAACTTTTGAAACCAGGGTTCAAAGCAGAGTTTTCAAAACGCATCGCCATCCGGCTTCATGTAAACAGGATTCATCGTTTCAGGGGGAAATGCTGACATCTACGCATGTTCAGTACTCTAAGGCTGCACGCACATACCAGGAACAACAACAGCTTCGGCCGTCTACTGAGTAACGCGTGCTTCTTTCCGTGCTCTGTTTGTTATCCAGACAAAACTATGCAGACAGATTTTGTTGTCCCAGCAGATTTGTTGTCCAGACAAGAAACTCCTGCGTCTTCGTCTCCTGTTGTCTACTATCACATTTTGTGAGCTGGGAGGAAGGTCAAATACCAAAAATGTGTTCAAAAGCCTTAAAAAAGTGTTTTTTGCATAATATGTCCCTTTAACACCGCAAGATAGGGCAGTTTTACACATTTTTGACAATAACTTGCCAGACAATGTTAGAAATGCCGAGGCAGAGGTTTGTGCTCTCATAGCACATCTAGTTTGAATATGTTCTTTTTTTCATTAAGTGTAAATGAGATATATCTTAAAGATCTCTTGAAAACAACCAAGTTTGCATGTTATTGCGAAAACTTCAGTGACATATGATGTATGCATGTTACCTTAAGGCTTCTGCAATGATATGCATGATAAACATTAGTATTAAATAAAGTCAAGTGGTTTAAAGTTTTTTGGGAATTGGGTAGCAATTTCTTATCAAGGAGGTCCATTCTTTTAAAGGTAGTGTTCATTGTTTCTTGAACTGAAACCTAACACAGGGTAGAGTGTTTAGTTTTAGCTCCTGCAGATCTAAACCCCAAAGCGAACCCTCTGCTGCATCAGTGGTTCTAAACATGTGTCAGTATGTGATAGGGATGGTAATGTAGAATGGATTCCTGTTTAGAATTGGTTCCAACTACTTTGAGGAAATAAAATCATTTTCTTATAATCAGTTTCTTTCTCTCAGTTCAGCATGCCTTGTAAACAGTGACATTACACATTTGAAAGAGCCAGTCAGCACAAAAGACAGTGAATTGAACAATTTTGGAAACAGCAGCAGCATGATGAAACATTTGCCAACCCAGCAGGACATTAAATATCGGCAATGCCATGTGTTTGACATTGTTGACACAGAAAACTTAAGCATGCATGATTTTTACAAAGAAAACAATATAATTTATAAAGAATTTAATCAATTACCAGAATAAAAAATGACATTGGTATCAATAAATCTTAGTGATTCCTATTGCTTAAGGTCATTGGCAACTGGAACTTCACTTGGCACTGAACAATCAGTATGTTTAATAGTGTGACAGATTCCGGCTTTCAGCTCTCTAGGGGCCTCTATGGTCGTTGAGTGTAACTGCACTGTCATAAACCAGAGTGCCTCACACCAACGTGCATTTGTTGACATACAGAGGGAGGAGAAGGAGACGACAGGATGTCCTGAGAGACAAATAAACCGTGTGGACTGATAAGGTACAGTAATATCATGATTCTTTCTGAATATATTGTTTTTCAAGCATCAGCAGTTAGTTGTTAGCTCAGCGTTTGTGTGTGCATTCTGTAACTTTGACCAGAGCTCCTCTTAGGCTGTGGCTAATGCTCTGGAGGGACTCATCTGTTACTCGCTGGTAGAGAAAACTTTGTGTTACAAACTTTCAAAGCTAAGTTGAGGACCCTCTGAGACATGACTGTGGTAGGATGACTTTATGCTCTGTGTAAAGCTGCTAAATGTGACACAAAGAAAACGCTGAAAATGAGCAACATGACACAGCAGTTATAGACCACCATCTGTAGAGAAACATGTAATGTATAAACTCCATCAGCTGTGAAAACTTATTACGCCTACGACTTAGACAGTGAAGACATTTGGCAAAAAGTTACGTTGTAACGTTACGTCTGTTCAGTTGTGTAATTTTCTCTTTCCATGTTTATGTTAGATACAGGACTGAGCCTCCACTTCTCCACCTGAGAAGTTAGAGGATCAGGAGAGTCATAGAGGTTGGAGGAGAAATCAGAAGATCAAGACAGTCGTGGAGGTCTGAGGAGAAGAATCAGAGGAGATGTGTGAGCTCTGGAGGAGCAGCAGTGTTTTGGTCAGAGAGAGATCCAACTGACCAGAGGAGACCTAATGTGTTTCTGTAATGATGTACAATACTCACTCATTTTTATTTATATTATTTAAGTTATTTTCACATATTTCAAGGTCTAAGTGTCCGTTATTGTGAAGAATTAAACTGCAAATCATCTTAATTCAATTAAAAAAACTTTATTTGTCCACAAAAGGCAATTCAAATCTCCTGAGCAAGTAGGTTCAGGACATTGAATATCGAAAGTTATTAGGAAACAGGGTAAATACACTGAAAAGCAAATAGAAAACTTGACACTGGAGTATTCAGTGGTATGTTATTAATTTAAGCACAGACAAATGTTTTCATTTAGTTCAAATATTCTGGGTATTTACTCACATGATTGAAAAGCAATATTTCCTGTGTATGTCTTCATGTTTGCTATTGTGCCAAATAAAACTACTTACCATTGTACAATGATTTAGTGTCAAATACAGAAAAATCTCGGAGATAATAAAACTGAATGTAAGGCTAAAATAATAGAACAGAGAAGAGATCGAATTGGTAGATAAAAACATGCCTGAAAGGCAACAGAGAAAAACTTAGCACTAGGACATTGAATTGCAAGTTATAGAAGCAAGTAGAAATGTTTTTATTCAGAGCAAATATGCAGAATATCAGAATGATTGAAGAATATTCTCGTGTCAATACTTCAGTGTTAACTAATGTGCAAAATATTTTAAAAAAACCCCTCTCATTAACTGTAATATACAGAAAAAAAGCCTAAGTGGAAATGAGAGAACTGGCAGCAGGTTTCTGGGATCAGTGGAAGACCTGGTCCACTTTGAATCCTCATAAGAACAATGGCTACTTGAAGGTCTTGGATGTAGCTGTTTTCTTTTGTGTCTTTAAACGTCTACAAACTCCGGCTCTGGGATATATTTGATTGCAGTCCTGTTGATTGGTGTTGACATTGGTGTTGGCCCCTGTGTTTATGTTTAATGATAATAATAGGGGATCTAATTATATCTGTTCTCTCCGAGGTGCCTGGATTGACTGAGTGAAATCATTCAGATGTGGAGCACCTGGGCTCGCTGCTCCACCTCCGCTATATATGCTGGCTTCCAGTGACCCTACACACAGTTTATTTGGTTTTCTTTTAGTGCACTCCTCAACATTCTTACACACCCTCATATACACTACTGATATTACAGACATTACACACTCCATACCTGCAGTTATTCTTTTTTTTGCCTTATTTTAATTTGTAATAAATCATCTGGTTATTTTTGAAAACGCACTCCTCTCATCCTGTTGTCATGGCCATCGAGCCAGGCTATGACAACATCTTGCACAAGGTACTGAATCACATATATGATACTGGTGATTTTCCAGAGGATTTTCTCAAATCAATTTTTGTTGCTCTGCCAAAGAAACTTGGAGCCACAGAGTGCAAAGACCATCGCACTATCAGCCTCATAAGTCATGTGGTTAAGCTGCTTCTCACGATTGTGACTTGCCGAATTAGAGACAAAACTAGGCAAGAGATAACTGACGTGCAATATGGATTTATGCCTGATCGGGGTAAACGAAATGTAATATTTGTCATACAAAACCTAATTGAACGTGCAATAGAACATAATGTAGACTTATTTCTTTGTTTGATAGACTAAACCTAAGCTTTTGACAAGGTTAAGCGCCCCAAAGTAATGGAAGCTTTGAGTAATCTTGAAGGATCTGCAGATTATTAGGAATTTGTATCGGCAACAAGTGGCAGCAGTAAGAGTCAACAGTGAAGTATCCAAATAAGGCAGTTCAGCAAAGGTGTGAGACAGGGTTGTGTCATGTCGCCCGACTGGTTTAACCTGTACAGCGAATTGATATGAGAAACTGAAGAAGAACCAGGTGTTCAATAGGTGGTTTTAATGTGAACAATGTAAGATACGCCGATGATACTATCGTAGTCAGTTAATCATAAGCAGAGTAACAAGAAACACTTGATAATGCAAAGGACACGCACTCGATTGTGATAACCAGCAAGGACAATATACCCAAACGTGAACTCAAACTTGGCGATGAAAATATAGAGCAAAAGGATCCTGTTATTTACCTAGGAACACAGATTACCGAGGATGGCAGATGTGTGGGGGAAGTGAAAAGAAGAATAGCCCTGGCTTGGGATACCTTTAACTGGTTAAAATTAGTTTTGACAAACAGAAATTTGTTGATAAAGACCAAATTACGAGTATTTAACTGTTTTTTCTGTACTTATGTATACAGTTGCGAGTGTTGGTTTCTTAATAAAGAACTCAAAAAGAAGATAAATGCTGCAGAAATGTAGTTTTACAGGTGCATCCTTAAAATGAGCTATATGGAACACATCACATATAAGGAAGTTTTAAGGCGTCATGGGTATACCGAGACAATTGCCAAGCAAAGTGTTAATACGTCAGCTAACGCTTCTAGGACATGTAGTAAGAAAATGAGAAGTTGAAAAACTGGTGTTGCAGGGATTCGTGGAAGGCAATGATCAAGAGTCAGACAGCAAATCACACTAATCAGTCATGCAAAAGAAGTGTTGAAAATGGAGACCAACTATGAGCTGTATCGTTTTGATAGGGATCGTGATCATTGGAGAAGCATGGTCACTGAAGCCTGCAACACGCATGGCACCTATGAATGAATGAATAAAGATAATCCTGCTGATCAAACACAGTAATTTTGACCAAGACTGTTATTCTGTTATTCTCAGTTTACCTCTTTAACGACCAAATATACAGTGTGTTATCATGAAGTGAATTATTGAAACCATGGCTTCTGTCTTTATAACATACAAAGTAATAAAAGCTTCATTTGGAGATAAACATTCATTTGGCTCTCCTGCTTTTTCTTTTGAGTTTATGCAACAGTCTGATCCATTCAAGTATAATTATTCCTCACAGCAGAAAGACTCTGCATGATGAGCACTGCAGACTACAGAGGCAAGTACTGTATAAAAGCTGCTGGTATTCTCTGACCCTCAAACATCCTGAAGTGATTTTTAGTAGCCTAGTCACACTCTTCTTTAAATCCAGTTTGACAACATGAGATTACGGTGAGCAAACCTATATCGACAGGTAACTTGGGTTTCCAGTCATCCAGTTCCCATAGCAGTTTTCTCCATTTTTAATTCAGACCTGTTGACTTGTCAACAGCATTTTGACTTTTTGCTTGCCTGTCTCTGTATGAAAATAGTTTCGTTGCCGCAGCTAAAAGTTGAAATGTTAGGTACACTGTCTCCTTGATGTCCTCTGTTGCCTTTGTATTTGGCAGATACACCTGTTCACACAAGACCACCTGCTAAATGTTGCAGAGGTGCCATCAAAGCATTTACTGTAGTGGAAAACAGTGCCTGGTACCAAAACCTAGAGGAGTCAAGCCAGTTTAAGCTGGTCCCACAAATGGAAATGCACCATGAGTCTCTGTTAACTCCTCTTTTTTTCCTCACCTCTTAGACTTCGCGACCATCAGTCCATCTCAACATGGCCACCCAGTCCACCTATGACCACCATGAAAGCGCCTATGTCTCTCTGATGAAAGGCCTTAGAGACCTGGACCTCTGTGGCCCTTGTGTTCCAAGTGACCTGGTGCTAATTGGAGACCATGCTTTTCCTTTGGCAATGAACAGCCAAGGCCAGGTCCTGATGGCTGCCTCGCTCTATGGCAAAGGAAGGATAGTGGCCCTGGGTCATGAGAGCTATCTGACTTCCTGTCCCGCTCTGGTAGAGAACGCTTTGGTCTGGCTAAGAGGAGAGGGATCTGACAACATGTCTGTGGGGGTCCACAAGAATGTTAAGGCAGTCGCTGACAATCTTAGCAAGTCCAGCTTCCAGTCTAAAGATGTGGGCTCCTTTGATAAAGGTTCTGGGGTTGGTGTGTATGTGACTGATGCCTACAGCGTGGGTGGAGATGGCAAGGACCTGGTGGCGTTTATGAAAGCTGGAGGTGGAGTTCTGATAGCAGGCCAGGCATGGCACTGGGCAGAGAATAACCCAAAGAAGAACACACTGCTTCTTTTTGAAGGGAACAAGGTGTCTGGTGTGGCAGGGATCTACTTTTCTGACCACCAAGGCGCCACAGAGTGCATCCCAGTACACCCACAGATCCCAGCCTCCTGGATGTCTGTAGTGTAAGTGTTTAACATGGTTTACTTTGACTGCAAATTCTGCTGTAAAAGCATCATTTATTATAAAGGTTTTAGGCATGTATAACCTTTTGTTTAAGAGATCATCACCAAGGAAGAAATTTACTGACTAAAAGAATTTTCTTCAACTTATGTTAAAAGTAAGCAAAAAGATGCAATCTCATGGTACAACAGGGCACTATGATGCATTTTTGTAGGCCAGCCCTTTGCCCTGGTTTCCTTGACACAAAGCGTGGGATTTTTAGTTGGCTTTTGGCACATTGCTTATAATAAGCTGTGTGACAAGAAGTTCATAAAACCCATGCCCATTGTTCATCACAATAATCTTTAAAGGCAAATGCAAAATTACAGTTTTTGAAGCATTAACATAATCAGCAATTGACCCTTTTTCAAGCCCCGCCATTTACAGGAAGTGAGTGAGTTAACTCCCAGCTCAACTGTTTAGAAGAGGTCAGTAAATTCAGGAATATTTAATGTGTTAAAAATTTCATTGTTTGTTTCTGTCAATGTTTTAGGATACAGAAAAAAAAACTGCAAACAAACCAAAAGAACTGATATTTTCATTGTGTGGGATTTAAAGGGTCAAAAAGCTAAAAGCTATTATTATTATTGCCATCATTATAATTTTAAATACTTGACCATTTACTGATGTGATGATGTATATGTATATAGTCTGTTATTCATCAAAAACATTTTTTTTGTGTTTGCTAAACTCAGTATCATCTATTTAAGTTTATTTTGCTATTTTATTTACAAACATTTCTGCCTTTTCTAATGGATTTTGTCCCAAATATTTGTGCATTTTTACGTCACTACGTAATCAACTGTTAGCTTTTGAAATCTTTAAATCCCATACCTAGAAAATATCTGGTTTTTTGGTTTACTTGTAATTTCCTCTGCTCACTGAAATGTTAATGGAATCAAACACTGATTTGATTTGTTCTGTTTTTTAAAACATTAAATATCCATAAATTTATTGATGACCTCTGTCAAACAGTTGAGCTGGCAGTTAAAGGGTTAAAGCAGATTACATTAAATGGACATCTTTGTAGGCCTTGGTAACAGTTCGTTTGCAACCATCCTTTTCAAGACACAATAAGTTTTTGAAATTTGCAAGTGGGGCATTTTCAGATGTATTGTATGTTGTTGAAAGACAGTTATAATACCTTAAACAAGTGTTCATTGCAGACCTCATTACAGACATTTGAAAATCCCATTCAAAAATCCTATACACCTTGAAACAAGTGAAGTGCTGAAATACAAACTGACTTCTGTGTTTTCAGATTCATCACTTCACCACTTAAAAAACATTTTATAGTTACACACAATGGGCTCTAATTTCCTGGCGCAACTCAGGGTGGTGCAGGGTGGTAATAAAAAAAGGGAGTATATTAAAACAAGAAGAGATGGTAAAAGCAAGACTAAAACGATGAGAAACCGGAGAGGAGAGTAAGAACAGTAGAGTTTAAAAATAGTAAAATAAGGTAAGTAAAAAAGGATCATGTAAAAGCAAGTCTAAAAAAGTGAGTTTTAAGATGTGATTTAAAAGATGTCACTGATTCAGCTCGCCTTATCTTAGACTATATCATATAATACTACTGCTCCTTCCCGTCCAAATGTTTTCTTTAGGACAGGCCACACTTACCCTTTCACACCACATTTATACACTGATTTATAGCAGAGTTTTCTTTTGTACTGTGTCCATCAGTATAACTAATCACATTATTACATTATTACTATTACGTCATATATTTTGGTTGGATCAGGTGTTGTGCAATGATATTGTAAGACACAATGAGGTCAATGCAATACTATACAGTACCATACAGTTTGTACAAGTATGAAATATCAATTCAATAGTACACAAAACAATAACATTAGATATGATTAAAGATGATTATTTGAGATTCATACAATAGGATATGATTCTATTACTCAAGTATGACACTGTATACATAGAATTATAATGACACAAAGCTTATGAAACAATAAGAACCGCACAATGCTGACTTTGATTCAAAAAGTCATCCTCATCAGGACGTCTCCCTCTGAACTACTGAACTGACCGGTTACCACAGGGAAGACTGTTCAACCAATCAGACTGGACTTGGCCCACACGTGGAAGGGGGCCTTAAAGGGGCAAGGAGCTCTAACTGAGTGTTTTAGACAGACTGAGAATACGGCTGGATCAGCAGGACTCTCTGACCTCTTTGTTACCCATTACCAAAACCCATATCTATCTGTGATTTTTTGCAGGCTAAATGCAAGCTAAAACAAAAACACTTGGCAACTGTTATGTTCATTTAACATTGGGTGGCATGTGTGCATTTCATTTTGGTAGCAAGTGAAAGCTTTTATATTGCAGGCCTGAAAATGGCTCTGAAGCACCAAGAATGTAGACAATATGAGTCTTCCATAATTTTACTGAGGACTGTGTGTGCATGTTGATCAAAATGAACAGGTAAATTAAAAAAAGAGAACAATGTATGATGTTTCAGTAGAAATTAAAGCCCACATCAGGAGAATGTATCATGGACAGGATGAACACAGCACTGCTATACTGCCTGCCATTACTTTTCAAGTAAAATACAGTTTTGCCAATTCTTCAGAAGACTTACTAGTTCATTCAGGAGGCTTCTATTATGAAGTTTACTCAGGTCAGTCGTATGATGAATCAAGCCACTTCACTGTTTTTCCTTTCTTGACTTTTTATTTCCCATGTTAAACACATGAATTTTTGCCCTTTCTTTTTGTACAATCTTTGACATTTAAAGCAAAGGAAAGAATAATGTGTCATTTATGACAGTCATTGAGGTTACATTTATAGAGACAAAGAAGGCTGTGACAGCAGGGAGATGCAGCCAAAACTTCACCCAGTCAACATTTCGAGCTGGAGTTGTTACATCCAATGTGTATGAACCATGAGAAATAGATCAGTACTGATATGAAATGCAGGACACAATGATTTTCCCTGGTTGAGACATGATTTTTTACATGATACAATCTAATAGGAACAGGTGGAGAAGTGCTTTCACTCATCATAACTTAATATAAAATGACATTAGCCATTAATGAATCTTAATCAATATGGAAAATAGAATATGATCTTACACATTTATTCCACACTGTTGTTATACACTGCCTGGCCAAAAAAAAAGGTCATACACTCTAATATTTCGTTGGACGGCCTTTAGCTTTGATTACTGCACGCATTCGCTGTGGCATTATTTCGATAAGCTTCTGCAATGTCACAAGATTTATTTCCATCCAGTGTTGCATTAATTTTTCACCAAGATCTTGTGTTGATGATGGGAGAGTCTGACCGCTGCGCAAAGCCTTCTCCAGCACATCCCAAAGATTCTCAATGGGGTTAAGGTCTGGACTCTGCGGTGGCCAGTCCATGTGTGAAAATGATGTCTCGTGCTCCCTGAACCACTCATTCACAATTTGAGCCTGATGAATCCTGGCATTGTCATCTTCGAATATGCCTGTGCCATCAGGGAAGAAAAAATCCATTGATGGAATTACCTGGTCATTCAGTATCTTCAGGTAGTCAGCTGACCTCATTCTTTGAGCACATACTGTTGCTGAACCTAGACCTGACTAACTGCAGCAACCTGAGATCATAGCACTGTCCCCACAGGCTTGTACAGTAGGCACTAGGCATGATGGGTGCATCACTTCACCTGCCTCTCTTCTTACCCTGATGCTCCCATCACTCTGGAACAGGGTAAATCTGGACTCATCAGACCACATGACCTTCTTCCAGTCCTCCAGAGTCCAATCTTTATGCTCCCGAGCAAATTGAAACCTTTTTTTCCAGCTAGCCTTACTGGTTAGTGGTTTTCTTCAGGCTACACAGCTGTTCAGTCCCAATCCCTTGAGTTCCCTTCGCATTGTGTGTGTGGAAATGCTCTTACTTTCACTATTAAACATACCCCTGAGTTCTACTGTTGTTTTTCTTCGATTTGATCTCACCAAACGTTTAAGTGATCGCCAATCACGATCATTCAGGATTTTTTTCCGGCCACATTTCTTCCTCGAAAATGATGGGTCCCCACTATCCTTCCAGTTTTTAATAATGCATTGGACAGTTCTTAACCCAATTTTTGTAGTTTCTGCAATCTCCTTAGATGTTATCTCGGCTTGATGCATGCCAATGATTTGACCCTTCTTAAACAGACTAACATCTTTCCACAACCATGGGATGTGTCTTTCGACATGGTTGTTTAGGAAATGAGAAGCAGCTCATTGCACCAGTTGGGGTTAAATAACTTGTTGCCAGCTGAAAGATAATCGCCCATGCAGTAATTATCCAATAAGAGACTCGTACCTATTTGCTTAGTTAAATCCAGGTGGTGACTTTTTTTTTGGCCAGGCAGTGTATAACAGACCATGTCTCTCTTACTTGTTCTGATCTCCTGCATTCTCAAACAGGATTGAAAAGGACTTCGAGGATGACCTGGAGTTCTTACTGGAGGGGGTTTCAGAGTTTGACATTCAGGGTAAAGCCATTGCTTCTGAGATTCTGGTTCATGGACCTCTGGCCTTCCCCATCGGGACCACAGCTTATGGACGGGCCTTCATAGCAGGGGCCTACTATGGGCAAGGGCGTGTCATCGTGACAAGTCATGGATCATATCTTGGGAGAGAGGTAGAGTTTAAAGAAACAAAGAGCAAAGGAATTAGCCATGTATTGAAAAGTTTAACCAGTAAAAAAAATGATGTAGATCACATCTTTGTTTTTATAATATGCTTTCCATCAGAAGCCAACACTCTGAAATGCTAGTGTGCTAAATCTGTAAATCCGTAATAAAGAAACTTCCTTTTTGCAATCTTTCTTTTATGCCAGAGCCTGGCCAAATTTTGGAGCAATGCTGTACGTTGGTTGGATGAAGGTCGCCAGGGGCTCGTTGGTGTAGAGCTTAAACAGGCTCTCAAAAATCTCAGGAAATCAGGACTGAAATGTGAGATGTCTAAATTCAGAAAAGACCTGAGTGTATATGTTGTTCACGCGGGCGTTAAAGACAAAGCAGAGGACATTCGAGACTTTGTGGCAGAGGGAGGTGGCCTCCTGATAGCTGGACATGCCTGGAACTGGGCCCAGAAGCACGGGGGTCGAAACCCATTAAAAGATTTTCCAGGTAAGATAATGCACCACCAGAGTAATGGTGAATATCTTGAACATATGTAATGCTTTTTTAGTCTCTCTGACAACTCAAAGCAGCTTTACACTGCAGGTCACATCTACCCAATCACACCCATTCAATCTTGCATTCAGTCACTGATGGTTCAGACTTCCTATATTAGTTGTCCATCAGCAGTGGGAGCATTTGGGGTTAAGTGTCTTTTCCAAGGACTCACCATGTGATAGCCAGAGCTGGGCTTGAATGTGTAACCTTCTGATCACTGACAGAGTGCACTATAGGCTGAGCCCCAGACGCCCCAGAGTGCCTTTGAAATCTTCCCTAATTTATGTCAATAAAAGAAAAGGTGCTACTCTCTGCTCTAAATTCAATGCTCCAAAGTGTGAAGCACATTTGCTGAACTGTATAAGAAAGAGAACTTTATACGGTGGTACAGGAATTAATCCTGAAGCACATCTGGTTCCCACATCCCAAAGTCTAAAGGATTTTAAAATAGTTTCTCAAATGAACACTTGAAATAAGGTTAATGGTGAACACATGCATACGAGACTGGAGTGTTCTATTTTGCAACATAATATGCATCTGACATTACTCTGCTTTGGGTTTATAAAGTGCTGTTGTGATTTTAAAAGAACAGTTGCTAAAAACAAAACTGCTTGTACAACTACGAGAAAGACTGGATTGTTATGAAATCATTTATATATTTTTTTTTTAATAGATGATAATGGGAACACATTAGCCATGGCCATGGGCATCAACTTGATCAGGTTATTCTATCCAGAGGAAAATCAGAACAACAGGTTGCAACACTGTTAAAAGTTGGAAGTGTTGTAGCTGCCTTTAAAACAAACCACAATGTTGTAGTTCCACAATAGCTTGATAATATGTTTTTACGCTCCCTAATCAAAATCAAAATGCAGTTTTATTGACAGCTCAGCATATTACATCTATCATGAAGCAAAATAATGTAATCGTATTATGTAATATTGTACCCTGTGGTTTTCGGCATTTAAGTTTGCTAATTCTTATATTTGTTTCATCAAGTACGTGATGTCCAGTTAATATATCTTACTGTCTCCGCACAACAGAGACTTTACTTTGATTTGCGCAGGTGACAGTTGAGGCCAGAGGTGATATGTTTTGGGTTGTTTTGATAACAAACATTAACGTGCATCGCTTCATCATGTGTCTTAGCAAGTAAAACATCATGATGTACTGTATCAAACGCTTTGGAGAGCCAAGAAAATACCATATAGAAACTCTTTCTTTTCTAATGCAGTGTGGATCTTGTCCACAAGATTAAAAGGCCATGCTGTAAAAGCAGAGTTATGTTTGTGGAACTCATATTGATGTTTATATCAAATTTTATACTTGTTAAAATGATTAAGGATGCATTAATAGAGTAGTTTTTTAAAATAATAGAAAAGCATGGAAGATCTTTAAGGCAGCTTCATTGGAAAGGGAGGTTAACTTGTTTTATTTGATACTTTACTTGCTTGTAAAACTTTTACTTACTTCCTGTCATCCAACCGTTTTTGTTTCTCATAGATTTATCTAAGTATACCCCCAAAAAACTTATATGTTCTTCATGGAGGAGTCCCTAGACCCCTATGTGCTTTTTTTTAAGTGTTGTCAACTTTTATCTTCTCTTATTCCTGAATAATTTGATTTATTCAGGAATACCTTCAAACAGGTGAGTGATAGTTGGATTATCTGGGTGTATTGTAGGCTGTCTTGTCAAGAATAACGTCTTTGGGCATTAATATTGTAGACCAGGCGCAGACGGGGCGCACCTGCCCTGCGCCGCACCTGCGCCACGCCAACGGGGTGTGTCCAGGGCATTTTGCAAATTTCGTGCATGGTGCAGTCTGGCGCAGGGAGGCGCACCCACGCCTCCGTCTCTCCCACTGGCGCAAATGGCAGAGAGGGAGGAGAGTAGGCGTGAGTGGGTTTAACACAGCCGAGTACAATCTTCACCAATCAGATGCCTTTAAATGCGCCGCGGGCGAGGCGCAGTGACAATTTCACCTTGGTGGCGAAGAAGGTCAGAGCCGCTGTCACTTTTGCAGCAACTGAGAGAGCACAGGGGCCACCGGGCCACGCATCGGAGGACACGACGCGCGTCACCATGTGGACCACCTCGTGGGACAGATGTAATCTGTTCCTGTGTCATAAATATGAGTACAAAATTAAGTGATAATTACGTGTAAACACAGCAGCAGGCTAATCCATTCATCATGCTTGTGATCCCCCTGCATTCCTGGTCTGTCATCGACAAAAAGCAGCGCCTTAGGTGAAAATATATCTCCTCCTCATCCTCCTTGCAATAATGTGGGCTACTCCATCTTTTTACATCAAGTTACGAATAAAGATTAAAACAGAGAAATATGGGCAATCACAGGTAAATCCTTTAGACACCGAGTTATTTATTCAGCGAGCGTCTCTCTCTTTTTCTTTTCTATTTAATTTCATGAGATGAGAGAAGCCAGACACTCCATATTGGATGATGTGGCTGTTTGTGGTTGGCTGAGAGATGTGAACTCGTTTGTTATGACAAGCGTCTCTGATATGACATCAGATGTGACGGGACAATTAATATAGATACAAATGTATGTGCTGGTTCAGATGGTTACATTAAATAGTGGTTGCTGTGATTGTTTATTGCATTGAAATGTGCCTGACACTGCGGACACCTGCCTGTGAGGTTTTGGTGACGTGTGCGCACTGCGCGTCTGTCAGCCAAATTACCACTGCCCTGGTTGCGCCTCTCCTGCGCCGAGAATAGACCAGGTTGGAGCTGGCGGGCTTTCAGCGCACCTTCCGCGCGTTTTTTTGGCATGAAATTGTCACTGCACCAAGCTGAATCTGTGGATACCTCCCCCTGGTGCGCCATCACACCCATCTCGGCGCAGCCGGTCTACCAAATTGCCTGCGCACGGCGGTGAGCCGGATGAAACTACCACTGCGCGGGGTGCGCCAGGCTGCGCCACCCTGAGTCGCGCCAGGAAATTAGAGCCCCCTGGTGTCCATTTGAATTAAACAGAAACTACATATGTACATCATGTGATTGGTGAGCTTCTCTGTTTAATTCTGGTGCTAGAACTGTACCACAGCAGCTTCAGGACCAATTGTTAACAACAATGTTAACATTGATCCACCTATGACTGTTTTGACTGCGAATAACGTGCCAACGAATGTTGTCATCAACCAATGTGGACTAATTGAATGAGAAACTTCTGAAACTGAGATCTGAAAATAATAAAAGCTGCAATTTCACCTTGCAACTTTATCTTGTGGCTGTGTAGGGTTGCTTTAACAATCATTTTGTGAGTGCAAAGGCCTTATTACTAACACTAATAAGAGGAATATAAAAATTGAACTAAATAAACAAACTAGCATTAAAACTACAGTAAATTGAAAATAATAGTCTAAACTACACATGAACAAAGACCAATTTAACACTGGCCAGCAGCAGAGATAGTCCCAGAGGCTTTGAGGTGAACAAAGTAAAGTAAAATAGACAAACCATGTAAGTTTCATGAACTTTTGTTAACGGCTATGCTTGTTATTAGAAATGATCTTAAAAAACATTCAAAACTGTATTTATTTATATATTTATGACATATGCAAAAAATGTACATATATTACAAACAGTTATGGAAGTATAATCATTATATTTGATATGACGCTCAGTCTAAAACAATGTCAGGTTTTTAATCTGCCCTCAAAAGAAAAGATTACTCTAATTCATGGCCCATCACAGCACAACGCCAGGGAATAAGTCAGATACTTGTTTCTTGTTTTATATCAAGTTTACTCTAATATCTTTCAGGTAACCATGTGCTGAACAAGATGGGCTTGAGCCTGATGGGTTCAACAATCAAAGGAGGTTTATTCAAAGCCCCTGAGCCCAGCAAGGCCAAAGAAAACTACCACTTCCGCCATCTGCTAGGGCGCTTTGCTGGACATGTTGGCAGAGGGGAAAAACTGACCAAGCGTGAGGAGGGGAGTCTGAAAAAGTTGGGTCAAGACTGTGCTGACTTTTTACACATGAAAGCTCATGGCTGCTGCTCCTACACACATGTGGTGTCCACCCTCACCGATCTCCTCATAAAGACAGGGATGCCTCAAGTGAGTAAACAAAACAACAGACCGCTTGAATTCATTCTGATAAAAGGCCAAAACACTGAAGACAGTCAGATGTGTTGAATCTGTTGGTCTTACTCAGAATAGTCAGAAAAAGAGAAAATATATGTTGAGTTGCAGTTCTCTGGGCATAAATGCTTTGTTAAAGCCAGAGGTCAGAGGAGAATGGCCACAGCAGTTAAAGTTATTTTAATTCAGTCCTTTAAAACAGGAAGAGGAACAAGCAATGAACAAGATGACTGCAGGAAGTGACTGCTCATACAGGGATTAGCATTGATGTTAACATGACAAACTTCTCTATAGTAAGGATGTCTTTGTTCCACTGTTTTGATGAGAGTCTGTTTCATAAAGTGGCTCACATTCTGAAGCGCAGTAGCTCCAACCTACAACACGATCTGATTGGCCTGTATTAGATTTTGATTTACAGAATGATCATCCAATCACCTGTCAGATATGCTTCTGAAAGGTTCTGCCCTCCCCGAACACTTTCTATGGGCTCTTTCTCAGATGGACTAGTGAAACATTTTGAATGGTCTATGTGTCACGCTCTGCATTATGGGAAGGAAGCTTGCAGGCTAAGCTACCCTTAAAGCAACTCACTGATTAATAATGAAGGTGAAATGACTTTGTAAGACTATACAGATGAGCATCTTTATCATGGTGTGATATGCCTGACAGTATAAATGTAATCAAAAACTCAGCGAAAGAAGAAGAGGGCCTTTTTATGCTCACTGGTGTTTACAGCTGCAGACCAAAGAGCAAATCAGATTGCATGGTCACTTGTTTCAACATAACACCAAAAGAAGTGTCTGCAGAGAGACTATCAGCAATGTGAATAAATAGAGAGCAACTTTAAACAGGGAAAATTCTTCTGATTAAATGAACTGGACTAAACTCTGAGAACTAGTTGACTTTTTGAATATGTCAGTGTTGTTGTGTCCTTTGATGATCTCCTGCTTAGAGAATAATGTTCTCCTGCTGCTAATTTCATGGTATGTTGTATATAGAAAGTGACTCTGTGGGATGAAAACATTGTTATTATGTAGTACTTTGTTAGCAGCCTGGTTGATTATGATATCTGTAGCGTCTGCCATCTTTGCCGGTCTGCATAGCGTTCTGTTAGTGCATTTTATAACACTCAAAATCACTTGCGCACTGGGCGTGCTGTGATTGGCTGGGGTATCCCAGTCTACTTTCCAAAAAGGTCCCGAGACAACCAAAACAACAAAATACAGGCTGAGGAGGGGGGTGAAGTTAACAAAGACACCATCACACATCAATAGAGACCCATAGGAGACAATTGAGCCGGATTTTTCCTGAAAAAGTTGATATTTTATTTTTAAGGAAAATCCTGCAGACCCTACCTTTAAACACATTTTATCAACAATACATTGGCTTCTTTCATTTAGGTGTTTATTCAAAGTTAAAAAGTGAAATAATGTAGAAGTAGATATCTAAATAAGCTTCAAAACAAATACATTTCTAAAATTTTGAATCAAAAAGGGGTATTTACGACCAGAAAATTGACATTGGAAATCCCCAGTTTGCACTTCTGACAAGTGGTGGCACTCTACCCATTAAACAGCATGACCTGTTTGGTTTCATGAAGGAGACTGCTGGACCGACTGGCTGACTACTTTTTCACACTGGCTAACTGCTCTGTACATCTGTGGAAAACTGCATGTTGTAATCAAACAGTATTCACTTTTTTATAAAGGTTAGTGCCAAGTGTCCAGTGAAGAGTCCAAAAGACCACCTGCTCCTCAGAGTAGGGCCCGAAGTGTACAAGGCTTGTACAAATCCTGATGCTCTTCTGCCATACCTCATCAAGGATACTCCTCAGCTGGCCGTAGTCCATGACCACACAGTCAAGTTTGACGTTGACACACAAAGTAAGGACTCACGTTAACGGAAGAATCTGTTCATATTAAATACTGAATGTGTATTTTACTGAGAAAGTATTTGGAATAATCAATTTAATTTGTTTCAGAGTTGAACAGACAAGCACAAAATAAGGTCATGTAAAATCTGATAATCTTTACTGGTGTGTGTTTGTGTGTTCACAGGGGAAGAGTGGATCAGCACAGGTCTTTACTTGTCCCCTGGTATGAAGACCTACATGGTCCTACCTGAAAAGATTGTCAAAAAAGGGTGGAAGGTATTGTATGCAACATCAAATAACAACCTCTGCGGCCCTAAAAGGATAGTTTTGATTTTTGTAGTGGCGTTGTATGGGATACATAGTATCAGCCTGAACATAAGCCATAATGACAGAGATCAGTTCTGCATCTGTACAGAAATAGATAGAGATAAAGATAAAGATAAACTTTTTTCAGTTCTGCTGGGTTTCTTTTGAGGTCATGAAGCAGTGAATCTGGTTTGTATAAGTACAAATGTTCAGCACAGCAGGGAGGCTCTGCATGATGAGGTTAACTGCAGACTATAGAGGCACGTATAAAAGCCACCCGTATACTGCTGATCCTAAAACATCCTGAAGGGTCACACTCTTATTTCATCCAGTTTGACAACATGAGCTCATGCAGTTTGCTCCATTTCTCACAAGGACCTGTTGACTCTCCATCTACAGAAGTTTTCCAGTGTGTATTCCAGTGCACATTAGTATTTCCAGGTGTTTTAAGTTTACAGCGGTCATATTCACTGCAAACATTGCCCATTTATCCAGTTTGGTATTGGTTGTTTCCTTTTGTGAAGCAGAATGTTGCTAGTTGGTGCAGCTAGCAGAACAACACATTGGCTGTACCATGTCATGAAGTAATGCCCTAACAATACGGCTTGGTAGTAAAAAAGTAAGCTGTAAAGGGTTTGAGTATTGGGTACTAATGTAAGAATTCTCAGAAAGGAGTCAAAATTCAGAAAACATATAGCATAGAAAAAGAGAAAACTCAAAATTATCCTAGAATTCTGATACTTTTCCTCTCAGTTCTTAGATTAAAGCTAGAATTCTGACTTTTTCCTAATAATTCTGAACTTTTCCACAGAATTAAAAGACATTTGAACTCATTTATTTACCGTGCCCTCCATAGATTACAGATCCAAATTCATCCAAAAAATTGACTCAGTGTGGGAAGACCTTCAGAATCAGTATAATAAAAAAAAAACAACACATTTATCTTGAAAAAAAAAATCTGACATCAAACACTGTCAGGCTAAAAGAAATCAGCTTTTTATACACTGATCCAATTGGCACCTGGACTGGTGTTTTGCCTCTTCTCTAGAAAGGCCCTTCAGTTAGAAGAGTTGACTTGTTGTTGTTCTTCTTCTTCCTCTTCTGTTGATTTCCGGCAGCTAAGGTATTACATCCTCCCACATTTTTTAAAAAGAAATTATTTTGATGTCCCATGTTCTGTCAAGAGTTGACTGGGGAAAAGCCACAAATATGAAGCCTCTGTTTACTATTATGATGCAAATGATCTGAGAGGTTACCTGAGAGCGGTTGGCAGTGTCTTTGACCTAGTTTCCAACCTAAAGGTGTGGCTGGTGGGCATTCCCTGCTTTATTTGGGTCACATGTTGTTTGGTCTTTTGTTCCTGAGGATTATGAGGCAACCATAGTGTGGCTGTGAGAGCTAAGCATGAGGAGGCACTGGAAGAGACAAAAGAGAGGCGCAAATTAGTAAAAAAAAAAAAAATAGGCACATCAAAAAACCCTAAAAGAAGCACGAGGGAACTAGAGCTCGAACAAATCACTGGAATGACCAACATTACCACACGAGATGGCACTGTGACGAGGCTTCGGGAGGCTTAAGGCGGATGATTAGTTGATCAGGACCAGGTGTGGAGCAGCGGAGACACGCCCCCTCACTTCTCTGAGGAGGCTGTAGCAGCCAGGAGACAGGAGAGCAGGAATGGACCAGAAACTAGGTCACTCACCGAAGACTCGTCAAACAAGAAAGATTCTCTGGAGATTTTTTCGATACTCCTGACAGGTGGGGAATTAAAACACTGAAAGACTTGTTCTCATCTTCTCTGTTTGTTTCTCACTTCTAAGAGTTCTTGGAGAAGGCCTGGCTTGTCTAGCCACATTTTCTTAGTGATGCCCTGAGGTGTTCCTTCTTCCTTTCTCTTCCTTACCTTCTGTTGGTTTATGTATCTTATAAGCCCTATGTCTTTGAGCCCTGATGACACTAATTTGTGGTTAAGAGAATGGTTAGAATCAGCTCTTTCCAAGTCAAGTCTTAGAACTGAAGATGCCTTTAGGAGACAAGTAGTCAATGTCATCTGAAACAGTCCAGTTGTGACTCTACTGGAGATCAGCACTGGATAACCATGAGCTGGATGGCTGAGAACCTACACAAACATTTTTTATGCTATTTTTTTGTAAACCAGGTTGCAAACCTGTTTATTTCTTGTGTTAAAACAGGTATTTTAATATGGTGCCCAGTTGGAGCGGACACTTGAGAAACTGTGATACTTTGCAATTTGGAAATGGCTTCATTTACTGACACTGGTGCTGGTTCCTCCCCAGAGTACATCCGGCCAACCTTACACAAGACCTTGTACCAAGCAGGGACAAAACCCCGCCCTAAACAATTTCCCCTGGCCTCTCAGCATTCACAACTGTTCAATCCATACAGCTGTCCAGCTGTCAGTGTCTTGTACACTTTTTCATCTTCCGTGTCATTCTCAGGTCCAGATTGGCTGTCAGACAGACCGCCTGAAGTCTGATGTTCTGAGGAGAGCACCATGTGTTCATGAGAGATTCCCTGTGAAATCAGATAAGATGCTTGTGCACAACCTGTGGGGGGGTCTTATCTACCTGGTGGCACCCCCCAAAACAAAAGTGGAGGGGGTCGAAGTCAAAGTGCAGAAGGCTGTCCTTGCGCCATACTATAAATCTGGTGAGTCTGTGGTTTGTGTCGATGATATGCTCTTCATGGCTGTGAAAAGAGGGTGAATTGTGATAATTTTCCAAAAGGAGACAGATTTTAGGCCAGTACAAGAGCGTAAACCATGTTAATTCATTTTTTCCTAATTTAAAAATGTTTAGCAGCACTGTCTGCCCTCAGTTTCCATAAGACTTTTCCTTTGTGCATCATCTTAACACTGTCTTGGTCTTATGTTCTTTAGAGTGATTGTGTTAACTGGTGACTTTCATCTGGCTGTGCAGATAGATGTAGACAACGTGGCACTGAGCACAAGGCCCATGTTAGGAAGGGGGCTTTAAAGAGGCTGGAGCTCTAACAGTGTCTCAGATACAGAGAATAAAGCACTATTACTTTCTACTACAACTGTCTGTATGAATACTAGACGGCTAATTCTTCCTTTCCTCCTTTTTTCTGTCTAGGTGAGACAACCCTTGAGCATTGGTCATCGCTACGCACAGCTCCCTCCCCATGGGCAGAGCTGGAGTTTGAAAACATCATCCTCACGGTACCATCAAATGTTGTTCGGAAGTTGGACCGCCCAGACGAGCTGGCAGAGCTCTGGGATGAAATCATGAGGGCTGTCGCTGACCTGGCTGCCAAACCACACAAATTTAAACGCAAGGAACGCATTGTATTAGACGTGCAGATCTCCGTTGGTAAGTTTGGGTTTGATTTGTCTCTAGGTTCTGACTTAAGTTTCTGTTTCTGATTTGTACATCCTTTAAAGCAGGGATGGGCAAATTAAATTACTGAGAGAGACAGATAAGTTTAGGAGACTCTCCATGAAACAGTCACAAGAACAAATAAAGAGCTGTCATCAGAATTGATCATTCTATCATTTTTGTTTCAGAGGTTTATCCTTGCCACTGTAACTGTTGCTAAATGTGACAAAGTGTGGTATATTCATGTTGAATCTGAATTATTTAAATATAGAAAAATCAAAAATAAAGAAAAATGAAAAGAAGAGTATGATATTGACCTGCTCTTTCGTAAAGAGTCTTGAGGTAGTATTTTTTAATGACTTGGTCCTATACAAATAAAAACTGATTGATCTATATGATGTGAAGTACTGTAATTTTTTCATCACATATATGGAAATCATTTCTCTTCCCAGGTTTTCTGCATTCAGGATATCCCATCATGGGACATCGATCCTCAGCAGCCCAAATGGTCAGTGTCAGCCATGCTAAAAACAAAGGCTTTTGGGGTTTCATCCATGAATTGGGACACAACCAACAAAGAGGCTGCTGGGAATTTCGACCACACACCACTGAGTGTACCTGCAACCTGTGGTCTGTGTATGTGCACGAGACAGTGCTGGGGAGGAGCAGGGACAAGGTGGAGTATCTGAGTTTTATTGATTACACGAGAAAAAATACTGAACAAGGCTTGATCCTAAAGTCCTTTTAGTTTTGTTCTTGGTTGGTTTTGGCTTCTTTATAAGAGTGCAAAGCTTCATGATCAAATCCTTTCCTTTTTGTTCAGGCTCATTGTGCACTGGGCCCAGTGGGCCGAAAGAAACGTACAGACAATTATGTGAAAGGGGGAAGAAATCTGAGCAGCTGGAGTGTGTGGACAGCTCTCGAGACATACCTGCAGGTCAGAGAAAGTTACATCATTATGCTACATCTTTAGTAAACCAATAAATCTTAAGGTAATCACAGTAAATAAAATCAACGTGATATTCTTTCAAAGGCAAGAAAAATAAATAAAATACAAATTTTAGGGAGTGGACACAGTCAACCAAATACTTTACATTGTTAACCACTTATCTGTCAACAAAGATGTCAACTTTGATCACAGTCACTTATGTTTATTCCATTCATAATTAGCAGTGTTTAAGAACTAAGTAAGAAAAAAACTGTTTTCAACCAAACCAGACCATTCAGTGGAAATGTAGATTTTCTGCTGCCTGTGTCTCATAAAAATAATAATGTTCTTCCCCAACGCCCACCCATCCAATTTAACTTGCTCATCTGTGTCATCCAGTGTGTAATTGATCAATTCTTTCAAGATAAAAGTATTGATAAGTACTGAAATGTTAAAAGTAACAAAGGCAACATAAATTCTACTTTAACTTCCTTAAAAAACACTCCAGCATTTTTTTGTTTTCATATCTTACCTCACTCAGTCCATGACAAGCAGGTAGACATCATTCTTTTGACTTGCATCCAGTAACAAGAAAGAGACGGGCAAGGATTGCCAACCTCTAGTTAGCTTAGCTCAAGCTCTAGAAGTCAATGGGTAAGGCTTTAGCCTGTCTCTGTCTACAGCCATCAGATAACTCTAGACCTGGTGTCTGCAACCTTTTCAATCAAAAGAGCCATTGTGCCCGCCACACCCACGAAAAAAGTCTGTCTGGAGCCTCAAAACACATTTGAACCTTCAAGTGAAGACAGCAGCAGCTGGTGACTCTCCATCATTATAAGGACATCAGATCTATAGGCAACTGCTCAACCACCTGACATGACTGCTCTGTATGTGTTGTTGCTTTAACTTGGCATTATTGCATTACCATATTGCAATGATTAATTTAGAGCTAAAATGACAACAATGGTGTGTTTACTTTGATTATTGGGCTTGTCAACAAAAATAACAGCCAATTAATATTAGCTATTAGTTATCACTGTTACCACCTTTTTGCCATTGTTCTTACTCAGTGTTTTTCCACAGGATCAGGTTTTACTTGCAGTGGAGAAATCATAAATAGTTATTTGACTTCATCTGGTGAGAAGGAGGTCAGAGGATCTTCCCCTAACATTTTAAACTGAAACCATCTCTTTCCTGCAGTCTGATCACTTTTTAAGAACATTTTTTTAATAATCATGAGACAGTCCTGTGTTCTCAAATCAAATCTCCTATCAGTATTTTTTGAAGCTTATCTCACTTAAATAATTAATACATTTTTAGTTTCATGTCAATCTTGATGTCTTATAAAAAATATGCCAGATGAACAAATTACCCAATAACTCACACACCTGAGTTTGTAGTTACTGTCTGAGAGAGTGTGAGGGAGAAAGACTGAAAGCTATGACATCACACACATGGTAATAAAAAAACATCCACCATATCATTTTGTAAAAATCCCCCTCTTCAAAAACACAGTCACAGTTGCGCTGAATTTATCGTCTCCCGCTCACAGCTAAAGATGCAGCAGCATTCTGTTCTCCCTCCGAGCTGCTGCAGGTCACTCAGAGGTCATGGCAGGTGCACACAGTACGCAAAGTTGACCATATAAAAAATGATTAAATAGATATATCATGTGTAAACACAGTACGTCCCAGTTATGAGTGCCTGTAATCCTGATATGCAAACATACATGATGGTTATTCAAGGTCACTTCTAAGGTTGTAAAAAATGATCCTATTTCTATACCAAATTTAAAAATGGTACAATATCATGTTCAGGAAAAACTGAAATGTTAAAACACAGATTCAGAATCCGATTTTTCAGCCTAGTCCAGCACACATGAACGTCAGGGGGGAGAGTAAACTGATCCTCGACCTGCTGCTGCAAACAACAAACAAACTCAAATTAATTTCTATGGCAGTTTTCATATGCAAAAATACAGGCTGTTGAAAAAAATGAATCTTATTTTAAGGTCTTGTTTGTAATTTCATTTAACTTTTTATTCCTAACTATTGAAACAGGTATGGAATATAATTTTTTTTTTGTAAATTATCAAAGTTAAATTTCTGGTATTGTGACAGCTTTAACCACTTCAACTGATTTTCTTACCTGTCTCTTCTGATGTGGAGTAGTCAGAAGAGACAGACTAAATATTTTTCAGCCTGCATCAAAATACTTTCGCGTCTCTGCTCTTACTGCTGTCATGGTTTTAAAAATCATGCAAGGTTCTTCAAACCAAACTCCTTAAGGGACCTTGAGACCTTAAATCTCCCACATCTGAATCCAGTACTTATTTTATTTTAATTTTATCAATGATTCTTTGGTAGTTGTTTACTTCTGTAAAACCTGGACTTGTATGGTTATTGTATGGTCATATCATTTATTTTGGATATTTCTGGTAACATAGTCCTGAATCTGCAGCTTTTGGGGAAAATGCTGTGCAGTTTCAATAATTTAGATGGTTACTTTGTGACACATGAACCCCAACAGTGCACCCCTGACAACCAAACTACAGATGAAAATAAGAGCCAAAACATTTGTGTTTTATTCCATATTTTATCTCTGTTCTCTTTTATACAGCTCCAGGAAACGTTTGGCTGGGATGCCTTTAAAAAGGTCTTCCGCATGTATCACAAGATAACCAAGGTACCAAAGGGCAACAAGGGGAAGATGAACCTGTACGCTGTGACCTTCTCCCAGGTTGTAGGCAAGGATCTGACTGGATTCTTCAAGGCCTGGGGCTGGCCCATAGAAAAAGAAACAGAGAAGAAAGTTTCCAGTCTGCCTCCCTGGAGTGACCACCCAATGGTCAAGTATGACTGAGCTTTAGACTGCTTCTGGTAAACAGTGTAGGGAGACAGGTCTTATGAAGACCAAATTCTTAACAGGAGCACTAAAGAGAGCTGAGTTTATTTAAAGGGCCCATTTATACCTTGCATTGATATTGGTTTTGAGCTTTTGGATACTAAGCTGACCTGTCTTGGTTCGTACATCCACACTTTTCCTTTACAATACGCCCTGATTGATAACCTGGGATCAAAACTCACGCCAGTCATGCAAAGACCGAGCTGTACGTTATTTCCATGGCTCTTAGACTTACTGAGCTTACTGTGGTTAATAGAATGGTGCTGGGGTGTTTTGACTTTGAAGGCCAGCCTAGTCGTATCTTAAAAAACATTTTTTGTAAATGAGGATCATTTTCACAAACAAACACTACTTTCATAAAAGCTGCAGCTCAACTCACTTGCTTAAGCAAATGATGGGATGAGCTAATGACAGGCTGTAAAAGAACTACACAATGGTCTACACAAATGACTGACTGAAATGTCAGCACTAAAGAACTTTCATTTCCCACTCTCACCACTTCTATAACCTTCTTTCATATTAGTCTGATCAAGGTTGGTCATGGCTGTGTCAGTCCTGTTTCAGAGATGATCAAAACAACATTTAGTCCAAATTAGATGTTCATGAACAACAGGCCTAAAAGTTTCAAAAATTCACAAGTAAAGCATCAACAAATATCATTAGTTTTTTAGTAAAATAAATTTGTTTTTTCTGCAAACCTGTTTTGGACATCCAATTAGAGGCAAGGTGTGCTTATCTAAGCTTTTCCACTTCATTTTGTCATAAGCATGCTTTTGAAGAAGATGATGACAAATTGTTTTGAAAGAAACACAGTTGGTTAATGACAACTCGTTTTAAGAAGACAAATGATAAAGAAAAGTGATATTTTGTTAAAAAACTGAGCTATTTTACATTGGTCATTTTTCGCCTAAACTTGGGCCCCTATATTGCATTTTGGTGAATGCTATAATTATGGTCTCTAAAGTTTAATAAACCTGCCTGCTTTTACAGACCTCATACCACTGATCCACCTGTATTCTTACTCTGTCTTAGAGGCTCTGTCAAGGCTCCAGTCACATGAATGTCCCCTTCCCTTTGTGGACCCAGCCTGTTCTGATTGATTGACCAGTCAACTCAGTGGTAACTGGTCATTTCAGCACATTGTTTCTACAGTCATGCTCGCAAGCATGCCTTCAGTCTGCTCTACCAAATTAAGCCAGATGAAAGCATTTCCAGACCACCTCCACGTGCACTCTGAACTATCAGATATCCAATTGTCTTCAAAACAAATGAAAGTGTACACAAGCACTATGGATTATTACTTGGTATCTGAATGCCTGAAATGAATGTTAATGCAAATTGTAAACAGGGTCATGGAGCACTTTTTATACTTGAGTCAATATCAGGGGTTACAGAGCACAAAGACCATTATTAAGTAAACATAAGATATTGATTTACAAAATACGTCATATAAAAGCATAAACACAGTTGCCAACAGTTTTACTATGTTGTTAACTTATAACTGACTCAAGTTACCAGCTCTGTAGATTTCATGTAGCCACTGATGGTACATTAATTCCTGCCCCAGAAAAATGATACTGACTTTATGTTGAAATAATCATTATTATTTATCAACTGAAGTGTATTTGTATTTACACTGAGTTTGATGGAGGAGAACAGTTTTTCTTTGAATTTATATAAATTATTTAAATGAACATGGACAGAAACGTCAGAGAATTAAAACAATATTTGCTAAAATTCAAAATTATACTTTTTATTTGCCTGTAAAGCCAAAATTACAGTAAAGAGATGTGTACTATTTTTTTTAAATGCTCTTGAGAACTGAAAAATTGAAAATGAAATGAAAATGAAAATAAAGTTTCAGGGCTACAGAAAGATCTAAGTGTGCTCCACAGTGGAAAAAAAAATGTAGTTAAGAAGTGGGCCCCCCCTCCAATGGACCCACGGGCCTTAGTGGTTGGGTACAATGCAAGCTGGGTGGCAGCCAAAGGCAGGGACCTTGGGGGTCCTATCCCCGGCTGCAGTTGCAAACTCTGGGGACGTTGAATGTCACCTCTCTGGTGGGGAAGGAGCCTGAGCTGGTGTGCGAGGTTGAACGGTTCCGACAAGATATCGTCTGACTCACCTCAACACATAGCTTGGGCTCTGGAATCAGCCCTCTCGAGAGGGGCTGGACTCTCTTCCACTCTGGAGTTGTCGATGGCGAGAGGCATCGAGCGGGGGTGGCAGTACTTATTGCTCCTTGGCTCAGTGCCTGTACGTTGGGGTTTACCCCAGTGGACGAGAGGGTAGCCTTCCTCCGTCTTCGGGTGGGGGGACGGGACCTGACTGTTGTTTGTGCTTACACACCAAACAGCAGTTCAGAGTATCCACCATTTTTAGTCTCCACAGAGGGGGTGATGGAGAGTGCCCCTTCTGGGGACTTCCTCGTTCTACTGGGGGACTTCACACTCACATTGGCAATGACAGTGCAACCTGGAGTGGTGTGATTGGGAGGACCTGGTGTTGAGTCAGCTCTGATGGTGCGGGAGGATGCCCATCAGACATGGCAGGCCCAAGCATGTTGTACAGGTCTGCTGGGAACGCCTGGCAAAGTCTCCCATCAGAAAGAGTTTCAACTCCCACCCTGGGCAAAGTTTGATCAGTTGCGGGGGAGGCAGGGGAAATTGGGTCCCAGTGGGCCTTGTTCCGGGCCTCTATTATTGAGATGGCTGATCGGAGCTGTGGCCGTAAGGTGGTCGGTGCCTGTTGCGGCAGCAACACCCGAACCTGCTGGTGGACACCAACGCTGAGGGGTGCCGTCAACCTGAAGAAGGAGTCCTATCAGGCCTGCTGCCAGGTATCAGCAGGCCAAGCAGAATGCGGTGGTCGCCAAGGCAAAAACCTGGGCATAGGAGGAGTTCAGTGAGGCCATGGAGAACGACTTCCGGATGGCTTCAAAGAGATTCTGGACCACCATCCGACGTCTCAGGAAGGGGAAGCAGTGTGCTGTCAACACTATCAATGGTGGGGATGGGGCACTGCTGACCTCAACTCGGGACGTCAAGGCTTGGTGGAAGGAATACTTCGAGAGACCTCCTCAATCCTATCAGCACGTCTTCCAGTGAAGAAGCAGGGTTGGGGGACTCTGTGGGGCGCTCTCCTATTTCTCGAGCTGAGGTCGCCGAGGTGGTCAAAAAGCTCCTTAGTGGCAGGGCTCTGGAAGTAGATGAGATCCACCCAGAATTCCTCAAGGCCCTGGATGTTATGGGGCTATCATGGTTGACACGACTCTGCAACATGGCGAGGACATTGAGGGCGGTGCCTCTGGATTGGCAGACTGGGGTGGTGGTCCCATCTTTCAAGAAGGGGGGGCCGGAGGGTGTGCTCCAACTATAGAGGGATCAAACTTACTCCCTGGTAAGGTCTATTTAGGGGTACTGTAGAGGAGGGTCCGCCGGACAGTCAAACCTCGGATTCAGGAGGAGCAATGTTGTTTTCGTTACGGTTGTGGAACTGTGGACCAGCTCTATACCCTCCATAGGATCCTTGAAGGTGCACGGGAGTTAGCCCAACTAGTCTACATGTGTTTTGTGGACTTGGAGAAGGCATTCAACTGTGTCCCTCGTGGAGTCCTATAGGGGGTGCTTCGGGAGTATGGGGTATCAGACCCCCTGATACAGGTTGCCCGTTCCCTGTACGACCGGTGCCAGAGCCTGGTCCGCATTGCTGGCAGTAAATCAGAATCGCTTCCAGTGAGAGTTGGACTCTGCCAGGGCTGCCCTTTGTCACCGGTTCTGTTCATAACTTTTATGGACAGAATTTCTAGGCGTAGCCAGGGCGTTGAGGGGGCACGGTTTGGTGACCTCAGGATCGGGTCGCTGATTTTTGCAGATGATGTGGCCCTGTTGGCTTCATCAGACCGTGACCTGCAGCTCTTGCTGGATCGGTTTCGCAGCCAAGTGTGAAACGGCTGGGATGAGAACCAGCACCTCCAAATCTGAGTCCATGGTCCTCACCCGTAGGAGGGTGGAGTGCTCTTTCCAAGTCAGGGAGGAGATTCTACCCCAAGTGGAAGAGTTCAAGTATCTCGGGGTCTTGTTCACGATCTTTGTTCCTATCCTCACATATGGTCATGAGCTGTGGGTGGTGACAAGAAAAAACAAGATCGCAGGTACAAGCAGCCAAAATGAGCTTCCTTTGCAGGGTGTTGGGGCTCTCCCATAGAGATAGGCTGAGAAGCTCGGTCCTCCGGGAGGGGCTCGAAGTAGAGCCACTCCTCCTCCACGTTGAGAGGAGCCAGATGAGGTGGCTTGGGCATTTAATCAGAATGCCTCCTGGACGCCTCCCTAGTGAGGTGTTCTGGGCACGTCCCACCTGTAGGCAGCCCAGGGGAAGACCCAGGACATGCTGGAGGGCATGTCTCTCAGCTGGCTTGGGAATGCCTCAGTTTCCCCCGGGAAGAGGTGGATGAAGTGGCTGGGGAGAGGGAAGTCTGGGCTTCCCTGCTTAGGCTGCTGCCCCACGACCCAACCACGGATAAGCAGAGGAAGATGGATGGATGGATGGAAAAACTGGATATAAGATGAGTGGACGATGAAATGTACTACTTTGAGATTGATTTAAAATCAGAAATGACATGCATCAGAAGCTTTATTTCAGTTTCTTAACTTTTTTCTCCTCAGTTGGAAAACTAAAAAAAGAGATTTTTTTTATTTGTAGTGTGGATTTTTAGTTATTTGACTACATAATTTAGGTCAGAGTCAGTAATGGCAAGAAGGGTATTTCCACATCATTATCTTAATTTTCTTACAAATATTTTTATATTTCTTGGGTTTTAATGGCAATCTGCAGTCTTAACTGTTTTTTTTTTGGCACTATTGTTACATCTTAAAATAAACTTTGGCACAATTTTGTCATTTGGTTATGAAATGGGTTTACTTTTGTGTTTCACAAGAATGATATTTGCCATGACTGTCAATGTAAAAGGCACTAATAAACATTTACCTTACATATCGGCCTCTTTGTATTATTAACCTCTATGAATAAGAGCAGTATGTGATGTTGGGCAGATGTGGTTCAGTGGAGTTGGTCGGCTCTCAGGTGGACTGATAGGGATTTAATTGTCAGCTTCTGCAGCCAGATGACTAATTCTCAACAAGATGCTCCAGGTTCCTTTTCCCACTGCTGTCAGTGAGCTGTTACTGTGTGTCGATGACATTATTCGGCACTGATTGTCAATTTACATTGCAACCAAGGCAGGATAAATCTAACCTGTCACACCAGATGAACGAGTTCAAAATATTTCACTAGTCCACAGGCGCGGACCTACCATTAAGGTGAAGTAGAAGATTGCCTTAGGCCCCAAACCAGTAGGGGGCCCCCAACCAGTTGCCCCCGCCCCAACCAGCAAGGGCCAGGGCCACCACAGCCAGCAGCACCCCCACTATTGTTATGTATAATTATATTAGCATACTAAAAATACAAATAACAATACAAACAAAAAAAAGCATCCAAATTCCAAAATCATATTATCTGGCCCCCCTCCCCCACACTACAATGGACTGTTCCTTGATGACAGAAGACTGAGCAGCCAGGAAGTCAAGTGGGTTTGTTTATGTGAGAAGCGTGCAAGTTAAAATGAAGGGAAGTTATCAGAGCGGGTCAGAGAAAAGGAATCGCCGAGAGGAAACCAAAAAATATATTGCCACATTACCAAAGTGTCACAACTCTTTACGGTGTCGGTGACACCGCAGACTGTGAGCTCCAGCGGGCTAGTGCGACTGGCTGCTGCTGTGTCAGGTGCCATGAGCCCAGTGGTGGAGGAGTAAATGATGATGAAGAAGATGTGATGAGTCCGCGGCCAAACAGCCCCCCTCCTGACAGTCCTGCAGAATTAGTGTTGGATGCTGCCACTCTCCTTCTCTCCCTCTAAAGCACTCTACACATTAGTTTCTTCACTCTATGCAGGTCTAAATAATTACCATTTCATTAATACAATGTCACACACACTAATAAAAAAGGTTACTCTAATTTGCGCAATTTTGGAGTCTAATGCGTCGCTATCGTTTTATTACATTCACACACTCCTCCTTGTACCGGTGAGCACAAAGACGCAGATAGACGCGCATCGCAGGGACAGTGAGGATTCATCAGTCACTCTGTGTGATTTTATAATTCAATTGGTGCCTTGATAGCTCATGTGCCCGGTATAAGTGAACACAAAGACTTAAAAAATGACAAGTCAGCCTTTTGATGAATCAAAACTCAACATTCTTTAGCAGTTCAGCCCTTGTTTTCACTCACTCACTGTTTTCTAAATGATAAATTCATCCTGAGGTATCCTGGATCATTTATTCTCAATGATATAAGAGCAATCTTTGAAGGATCAAGCTTCAAACACAATCTACTAGTGCAGCGCTTCTCAATCTGTGGGTGGAGGCCCATAAGTGGGTCTCAGAGCTGTTTTCAGTGGACGGTGTATAAATCAGGTTAAATGTGGCAAAAATGTCTTCAGTGTACTGAGTGTACTGAGGCCCTACGCAGACAAACATCCATTAGAGTACGTCAGAGTATACCCACTAGAATAAACCAGACTACACCACTGTGTACAAGACTGAACTTGGTAAGTGTATTGATTAATTTGGATAGATAGATAGATAGATAGATAGATAGATAGATAGATAGATAAAATGATTAAGATAGATAGATAGATGAATGAACAAAAAATGATTAAGATATATAGATAGATGAATAAATAAACAAAATAAAGAAAAAATAAACAACAAAAATTAAGATAGATAGATAGATAGAAAGATAGATAGATAGATATATAGATAGACAGATAGATAGATGGATAAAAATGATTAATATAGATAGATAGATGAATGAACAAACAAACAAACAAGATGATTAATACAGATGATCCCGAATGACAGACCCTGCTTATTCCGGCCAAGGCACCCTCTTCCCAAAGCATAAAAGCTGGGGGAATCACTGGCCTCCGTTTTTTGTACGGAGCGCTCTTAAAAGCTGCCTTCATCATTAATTTTCCTCATTATTGCAATAACCTAAGTTCACAAAAACATATGACTTTCCTTTTCCTGAAAACTTTTAATTCCTTCTTATGAATCCCATTGAAGATGTTGGTGTAGTGTTAATAAATTAAGTACATCAGATATCTTAATATAAACAGTGTAAAGACGTGTTTTTGTCACCTATCCTGCGCGTAATAGAGACACCAAATGTCGATCGCACAGCGCTGTCTCTCTCTCAAACATTATTTAATGCTTGTAATCACAGGAAACAAGGGTAGCATTTCTTAATAATCATCTCCATAGGCCCGTTGAATCAGTAGGGAGCTCTTAATGTGAAAAGGATTCAGATTGTGTTAAGTTTGTATTAAAAGCCCCATGCAGTAACTTTAAACAAACAGGAGTGAGATTTCTTATTGAAACACAATAAATTACACTTGTTAAAAAATGTAATTAAAGAAAAAAGTAATGTTACTCTCTATAGTTTAGTTAGATTAAGGTCTCAGTCACGTTTGAGTAAAACAATCTTATTTTTATAAATGTCATCACCATCACTGTAATTGCAAGGACCCCATGCAATTACATCACGGACTACTAGGGGTCCACAGACCCTGGTTGAGAAACACTGCGGTAGGCGATTTGATGATAGTTCTGTCAATCACATTCATTATAGGCCAATCATAATGTAGTTGGTGGGCACTACTGCCAGGGTCTAAATATCCTTTCTGTAGAGAAGTTTGTAGTTTTATTTGTTTTTCAGTTGATAGAGAAATGCTATCCAGATCTGGCTAAACTGAACTTTTAGCATCTATGCTAATCTCTGAATGAGCAGCCACATTTTACTCAAAAGGACACTGATTGGGCCTTGCAGCTTTGGGCTGCTCACAGATTATGTAGATTGGAGCTTGGCAAGATGGCTCTGCCTGATTATAGACAATGAAATAAGATGATCCATCTGCACTGCAAGGTTAAGATAGACCATTAGGGCATTTAGACAATGCCCAGGGACCCAGAAACTGAAGTTGGCCCAGAGTAATAAGTGGTACAACAAGCACGTTTAATATCGCTTTACTCAAGCTTGTCTTGCTAGTGCCACTGTGTCTTTTCATATAGCCTTCCAGGGGTGGAGTAATGAAGTAGGGTGGCGCAGCCTGGCGCATCCCGTGCAGTGGTATTTTGTCCGGCGCACCACCGTGCGCAGCCAATTTGGCAATTTGGTAGACCGGCTGCGCCGAGATGGGTGTGACAGCGCACCAGGAGGAGGTGTCAACAGATTCAGCTTGGCGCTGTGACAATTTCGTGCCAAAAAACCACGCGGAAGTTGTGCTGAAAGCTCGCCAGCTCCAACCTGGTCTATTCTCGGCACAGACGAGGCGCAACCCGTGCAGTGGTAATTTGGCTGACAGGCGCACAATTACATTTGGCTGTGTTAAACCCACTCACGCCTTCTCTCCTCCCTCTCTGCTACATGCGCAGGTAGGAGAGACGGAGGTGAGCCTCCCTGCGCCAGACTGTGCTGTGCACGAAACTTGCGAAATGCGATATGATTTGGTGGTCCCCACCAGCCCTGCAACATATTATTCAATGGGGAAAAATTAATAGATTTTACTCATTTAAGTCAAAATTGCATTTTACATTCTACAAAGCATTATTTCTGTATGATATACAATAAAATGCATAACAGTACTTCAACCATGACCTGAAAATATTACTATGAAAATACTACTTCAAATACTACAAATGTACAACAACATTTGGACATTCTTAGGCCTATAGGATATAGATAAGACTTTAAAAGGGTGTTCAAGGTTTCTCTCTCAGGATTCTTCTTATAAATAGGTCTATTTTGATGGCATGAATGGGACATTTTTATCCAAAGAACAACCACCCACTGGATACTTTCTCTCCCTCAGACCATTCTTTTTAAACCCTAGAGATCGTTGTGTATGAATATACCATTTGATCAGTAGTCTCTGAAATACTCAGACCACATGTCTGGCACCAACAACCAATGCCACATTCAAAGTTACTTGAATCACCTTCTTCCCCTTTATGATGTTCAGCAGGTCGTCGTTATCATGTCTGCATGCCTGAATGCAGCCATGTAATTGACTTATTAGCTATTAGCTTTAAAAAAGTGGTTGAATGGATAAACCTAATGAAGTGGCTAGTGAGTTTATGTATTGATAAATATTTCCCCTTGATGTATTTACTTTTCTTCTCTGACTAAACGGCTATAGACTAACACATTTAGTTCCCCAACTCAGAGAGGGAAATTTCTGAAGACTCATTTCATGATTCTTAAATAGATTTATTAGATTATTATCACCCTAGATTAACAAATATCGAATTTGTTGGCTGGATGAACATGTTGCTTCCCTGTTTTATTCAATTTGTAACCGTTTTTCAGCTCATGTGTTCAAAGTGCCGGCTAGAACCAACACAAACCTGTGACAGACAGATGTTTTTGTTTCTGCACATTCAAGAGTAATCGTCCATTTGATCTTATATAAGCCTGAGTTAATTAGCTTTCACAACTGAAGTCTTGTTGTCTGGGCATTAAAAAAAAAAACCTGCGTATCAAAACAAGAGTATCTTCACGAAAACCCACAAACGCTCTGGGAAAACATGCAATCTCCTCACAGAACGGCCCCATCTCCACTGTAACCCTCTTGCTGCGAGGCAAGACAATTTCACTTCCATGCAGCCCTCATCTACATGATGCTTGATGCATTTATAACACTCTACACTTTAACATTACCAACACTTTAACAAAACAACATTTTGATGACATCAAATAAGTGAATAATATAATAATAAGATAAAGGCAGAGGAGGGCAATAACTGAAGTGCAGGTCTAAAGCCTTGAAGAGAGGATGTGAGGGTCAAAGGTCAAAGAGCTTGCACCACAACAAGATGGGACAAAGTGGGATCAGCCATAGTGAAAGATGCCATGGATCAAACTCAAGATACAAATAAGGACAATGCAGGGGAAATAAGGAAGACTCTAAAAGCTCCTGCATTATAGGGGCCCTTACATATATTTTACTAACAGTGTTTTATTATTTATTTTCTCTAATCTTAAAAAAACATCCATGTCTTTCATAATTTAAATTGCAGAGTAATATTCAGGCATCTTTTGCGTCTCTAAATTCCCATATAGAATTTATTTAGAAGAGTTACTAATGGATACTAGATTTGTTTTGCATTTTTCTATACCCAAGTGTCTAAAGGGAATGTTATAATAATATTAGTATTTGGGTCTGTAAAATAGCAGGTTACAGAGTCAGACAAATTCATAACATGAAATTTTTTAAAAATTTTGACACACACAAACACTAGATATTCATCAGGTGTAATTATCTTGATAGTCATTGATAAATAAAACATGTTAAACTGTCCAATCATCAATAGTGTTAACGCATAGTAGCCTAACATTCATTGCATGATTTTCATTTCAAGAGTGTTTTCCTCACTGTTTAAGCTGAGATCTTTCAACAGAACAACTTGCCATTATAAGTGGTCAAATAATAGAAATTACAATAATATACACACATGCACACACCCACCCACACACACACACATATGTATGAATTTTTCTGTCAATCAAATTTGATCAAATCAAATCATCAAAGCAGCAGGTGATTGGTCACCATCAAACACAGAGTCTAAACGAATGCAGTCTTATTTTGAAAGATTAAAAGAAAATACGTTTTGTCTTTATACAGACTACTGTAGTTTTATCTTTATTCTTTCACTTGAACAAAATTTGTATAATAATCTATTGAATGCAATATGAATGGAAGCTGTTCGCTGGTCATTTTTATTTGTTTTATATGGGAGTGAGGCCAGCTACAACATAATTTGTCTGACCTAGTAACACTAACTAAGGAGGGCAGGGCTTAACAGAGGATTGCTTCCTGGAAAGGTCAGAGCTTGACAAAAGGTCAGTTCCCTTAAAGGGGCCGTCCACATGGAGTATAATCCACACAAGTTCTTAATTGTATCGGCGTTTCGTCCAGGTACAGGGTTTTGGGTGCTTGAAAAAGCACATTTTTGATAATGAATACCAGAGTGGATAATCTTAAAATGCCGCCCTTGCGTTTCTGTGTAAACAACAAATACAGATATTTTTGGAAAAGGTGATATCATAGTCCCACCTCTGCCTCGTGCTGCAGGAGCAACATGCTTTCACAGCAAATTCCCTTGCTCCTCTACGACCACCGTGAGCAACAAGATGACACATACATCAGCATGAGCCAGTGTTTGTGTACATTTCTCATGACATAAGTGCATGTGCCATGTCTTCTTCTCTGGTTTTGGTGTATGTCAGCTGCACTAAAAGTGCCACCTACAGGCCTTGTATATATACTACAGCATTTTCATTGTTTTCTTAAAATGATGCCTTGTTCACAGAAAATGTTTTGCAAATGAAAATGTTTACATCTCAGTGTGGACAGGGCCTAAGTTTTCTGGGTGAGCAGCATGTGTGAATGCAAACAGTAGAGTGTTTCACCCAGGCTATTTCCTGCTGCCCTCCTCTCTCCTCCATTGACAAAATGTAAGAAAACTTCAGCCGGTCAGATGTGAACAAGCAGGAGGCTGAATTTTTTCTCTATTTCTAAAAAAAATGCAAGAATTCTGTGAAAAATGTCAGGATTTTGACTCTTATCCTCTTTGGTATGCAAAACTTAAAATTTAATAGAAATTACAAAAGGATATGAAAACTGTCATTTGTTAAGTTGGACAAACAAATTAAACATTCAAACAAAATCAGTGAATTTATTGGGACTATGACCCTGATAAAACACATCATTGTCTCCTCTCATGGATCTTGTTGCTTCATGAATGATGAACCATTTCCTTAAAAAACATTCACGTTTTCGCTCCGGACTCCTCCTCACCCTGGTGTCTGGAGAACTTCTTATCAGTCACTCCAGTGTCAGGACCCCGGCCCAGGATCACAGCTCTTCCATCCTCCAGGAGGACCCGAACACCTGAGGGGTAGACTGCGACCACCGAGAGACAGAGACTTTCAGCCTGCTGACACGTTTTTGTTCGGTTATTCACTAATATATGAAACTGAGACGTCAAACACGGTGCTCTGTAATGTCGAAATGTACCACGTATCTCAGTGTCTGAGTGTTTTTTTTTTTGAGGGGAAGAGGAGGTAAACAAACCAGCGGTGCAAGACCCACAAATTCATGTACCAAAGAACTCAGAGAACACAGTCGTACTTGCTAAGGTAAGCTAACCGTTAATAGCAGTAACAGACGAAGAGTATGACAAAGCTAGCAGCCCCCCCCCCCCCCCCCCCCCCCCCCCCCCCCCAACAGAGCAGACCAGTAAGTCTCCACTGTGCTCCAGACCCCTTTTAACATAACCATTATGCTCTTAAGGATTTGAATCTGAATGTGTCGTTTCTTTTCTGTCCAAGGTCATGCACTCCCAGCGTCTTAACAAGACCCATCTGAAGGCTTGGGTCATACTTAGCTCAACTGGTGAAGTGGACTCTGCACATTGTCCATGCATGGCAGGTGTTGGTGAGACATGCACTCATATTGGTGCCCTGCTTTTCAAAGTGGAAGCTACTTTACGGTGCAGGGAAATGAAGTCACAGAACAACCTGCATACTGGATTCTCCCGAGTAATGTCAACAAAGTGAATCCTTCTCCGGGTTATGAAGTAAATTACACTTCCACTGCTTCATCCAGGAAGTCCCTGGACAGACTACTAGTTAGTGAGATTGACATCAGGCCTGGCTTAAGGGCTGATTCAAGGAAAGTCAGAACCCCGACACTGCCATCTCCACAGTTGGAAATGAGAAACTTCTATGCAGATCTCCATCAAGCAGGTTGCAAATCTGCAATTTTAAGTGTGCTGCCAGAATACTGTGAGTAGTTCAAAGATCCTGTGCAGCCTATCTCAAGACTGAAATCTCTTTTCTCCCTCCATGGGCTCTAATTTCCTGGTGCAACTCAGGGTGACACAGGGTGGCGCAGCCTGGCGCACCCCGCGCAGTGGTAATTTTGTCCGGTGCACCGCCGTGCGCAGCCAATTGGGCAATTTGGTAGTCTGGCTATGCGAGATGGGTGTGACGGCACACCAGGGGGAGGTGTCGAAAGATTCAGCTTGGCGCAGTGACAATTTTGTGCCAAAAAAATGCGCTGAAGGTGCGCTGAAAGCCCGCCAGCTCCAACCTGGTCTATTCTCAGCGCAGGTGAGGCACACCCCGTGCAGTGGTAATTTGGCAGGCGCACAGTGCGCACACGTCACCAAAACCTCACAGGCAGGTGCCTGTGACAGTGTCAGGCACATTTCAATGCAATAAACAATCACAGTAACCACTAATGTAACTGTCTGAACCAGCATACATTTGTATCTATATTAATTGTCCCGTCACATCTGATGTCAGATCAGAGACGTTTGTCATAACTAACGAGTTCACATCTCTCAGCCAACCACAAACAGCCACATCATCTGATACGGAGTATCTGGCTTCTCTCATCTCATGAAATTCAAAAGAAAAGAAAAAAGAGAGAGACGCTCGCTGAATAAATGTAAGTCAATCGGTTTCTTAAGGATTTACCTGTGATTGCCCATATTTCTCTGTTTTAATCTTTATTCGTAATGTGATCTAAAAAGATGGAGTACATTATTGCAAGGAGGATGAGGAGGAGATATAATTTCACCTAAGGCGCTGCTATTTGGCGATGACAGACCAGGAATGCAGGTGGATCACAAGCATGATGAATGGATTGGCCTGCTGCTGTGTTTAAATGTAATTATCACTTAATTTTGTACTCCTATTTATGGCAAAGGAAGAGATTACTTCTGTCCCATGAGGTGGTCCACACGGTGACGCGCATCCTGGCCTCCGATGCGCGGCCCGGTGGCCTCTGCACTCTCCCAGTTGCTGCAAAAGTGACAGCGGCTCCGACCTTCTTCGCCACTGAGGTGAAATTGTCACTGCGCCTGCGCATTTAAGGGCGAGGTGAGGCGTTCATTTGATTGGTGACCATTACACTCGGCTGTGTTAAACCCACTCACGCCTTCTATCCTCCCTCTCTGCTACTTGCGCCGGCAGGAGGGACGGAGGCGTGGGTGCACCAGACTGCGCCGTGCACGAAACTTGCAAAATGCTCTGGACACACCCCGTTGGCACGGCACAGGGCAGTTACGCCCTGCCTGCACCTGGTCTACGAAATTAGAGCCCCATGACTCTAATATAGATGGATGTGAGCACACGGTTCTGGAACAGCACTGCCAGTCCCTAAAATCAGCTGCCAAAGTGTCAGTGCAACAGGAAGAAAACATTGAAAGTTGCACAAGAAAACAGAATAACTCAACCCTTTGGTTTTCTGCGCAGGCCGGCAGGATTACAGCCTCGAATATGCATGCTGTTTATGCAACCAATTTGAAATCACCAGACCTATCCACAGTGAAAAATGCTTGTTATCCGAAGAACACCTGTACTACATCTGACATGACTTGGGACATTACAGATAAGGAGAATGCAATGAAGGCATACATTGAAAAAAACAGCAGACAGCACAACAGTCAGGAGGTTGCCAAATGTGGATTTTTCATCAACCCTGCTTTCCCTGAAGTGGTAGCATCACTTGATGGCACAGTGAGGTGTGTTTGCTGTGGTAATGGTTGCATTGAGATTAAATGTCCCTCAAAATATAAGCGTAGCACCATCCATGATGCTTGTTTGGCCAGAGACAATAATTTCAGCCTTCATATCGTTGATGGGAAAATACAACTGAAACATGGACACCTCTACTCCACACAGGTCCAAATACAAATATTTGTTACAGACAGGGCTGCCCCTGGCCAAATTGGGGCCCTAAGCAGAATTTTATTTTGAGCCCCTCCTGTGCGCCATCGATGAGCGGAGGTATGTTTACCCTTTATAATCTTAATTTATCTTATTTGTTTTAATCTTATATGACTGTCCTGAACTAAATTCACCTAGAGATTTCAACAATTTACCTCCAAAAAAATACCCCAAAAGTTCCATTGATAGCAAAGAGTGATAGGCTATAAACTAGGCTTTACTCAGTCAAGATTTTGGGGCTGATCACTGATTAGTGAGTTTAAAAAAACAATCACTGATCCAATCACAAGAGGGAGCAATATGTCTATTTAAATAACTATGGCGATCCAGAATAGAACAGAATAGAATAGATGTTTATTGTTGTTGTTTCAAAAACAACAAAACATAGATAGCAACTCTTATTTTGACAAATAAATATCAAATATAAACAAATATCAAATATATTGCAGAGATAAAAATCTGCAACCATTAGCATATAGGCTCTGCTGTACTCCACATGAGCAGCCACTAATGTACGAGCAAGAGTACACAAAAAGAACACAATACAAATCACAAATAATTTATGCCGATTCAGTGTTAACTGTCATAATAATAACCACCAAATCACACACGAAGGATCCATCCTTAAAAACTCATTCAACTTTTGTTGATGCCTTGTCTGATCCATTCGGAAGTCACAAGCTGTAATTTCTAGTATTTCTTGTATTTGACTATAGCTGCTGCCAGAAAACTGAAAAATGTATCCATATACAGTATGTGTTAACAAAATATTATTTTCTTGGCAGTGTTTGACGCAGAGTACAATTGTGCATTATGCTCCTTTTCAAAGCCCCCAGGATCTGGGCTTCCCACTACTGATTGGGTGAGTGTTTGTCATTGTAGTTATAATTTGGTTTTATCATAATACTATAATGTAAGTAAATGGTATGGTATGGTGGTTGTATTAACTGTAGCATCACTGGGTTTATCAGCAACACCACATGCATATAACATGTGTGGACTTTATATTATTATATTGTATATATTATATATATTATATTATATTATACTACACCTGTACAATGTAATACAGTCCGATACAACAGCTCTGCCATGATTTAAAGTCTTAGGAAGCTCATCATTTTTCAGTTGTTGTTAACACTGTCCAACAGGAAAGATTTACACTTAATGTTTATTATCGAGCTCACAGTGGGTGGGGATGTTGTACCGGACTGAATTATATTGAAGGTGTTCCTAATATTCTCAAACTCAAGACTTACCTTTTTAGTCTAGCTTTTAGCTGGTTATATTTATTATTGTTATTTAATCTTATTTATGTAGGTATTCATTTTAACCCTCCCAATATGTTTTATTTTTAAATTTCAGCTCAGACTTATTGTTCTGAATTTTATTATCTGTTCATCGATTTTCTCTCCACTATCTTACTTTTGTACATTTTATCTCATTTTATCATATTATTTAAAATTTTCTTTTATTTACCTTTTTATTTATTTTCTTAAAGTATGTTTATTTATTGATTTTAATCTAATTTCTTATCAGGATTTTTTTTATCGTTATTTTAGTCTTAGCTCCAGTGTTTCCTCATTTTTAATTCACGATAGCGTTTCCTCAGTCCTCTTATTCTGTTTTCTGTTAGAATATCTTCCTCATGTCTTTGTATGTGTGTGTGTAGGTGAGTGTTTGTGCTGTATGTGGATTGCGAGGGTGGGGTGTGTGTGTGTGTATTTTTCATTGTAATTTTCTACTTTTTATTTATTTTTAATTTATTTTGTTTCTTCGTTTCTATGTGAAGCACTTTGTGCTACAAAACTTTGTATGAAAAGTGCTATACAAACAAAGTTTGATTGATTGATTGATTGATTGATTCTGTCCCTCTCATTTATTCAAATGGTGGTGGTGGGACAAAATATTAGAAACACTTGTCAATATAATACAGTCCTGTCCAGCAGCACTGCAACTACAACCTCAATAATTAACATTATTGATGGCAGCAGCGCAGCATGTCAGTCCACGTCAGTGTTAATGCTGTCTTTTTACTAATAACTACAATCTTCTTTTAACTTTGAATCTGAATTTAGGTGAAGCTTTTATTGTGCACTTTGAGCTAATGTTGGTCTTGCCATGACTTTGGGATTATCTCTGTGGACGATCTTATTGGGGTGTAAACTTTTCTGAGCCTCGGATCCTGATCCTGCTCTTTGGTGGATCCTCCTGCGCGCTCCTGGCCTCGTCAGGTCTCCGCCCCCCTCCAACGGCCTGCACTCAAGCTCTACCGGATCGCGGAAACCACCTGGCCTCTGGCTTTCTCCTGCCGGTGCAGCCGAACCACCGGGCCTCCACTGGTCCTTTCCATGTCTCCTCTGGCTGAGCCGATCGGCCGGCAGCTCGCGGTATGCTCGATGGCTCGGTCTCTCTCTCACACGTACACACCTGCTCTCTCTGGACAAAGGCGTTTCTCGTGACTCCATTTCTCGCGCTGTCCTTCTGGGACTCACGAGCACGTTACCCCTCCTGGATGAGTACATCTAACAATGTGTTTTGTAGCACATTATGGATGATTCTCTGACTGATAGTGGTAAACTGTTCCATGATGTGCTACCTTTGAGCAACAGAACATTTTGACCAAAGCTGCTTGAAGAGCCTGTGGTTACTTTCTGTTTGATAAACTCATTCAGTGTGTGTGTGTGTGTGTGTGTGCCAGTTTAGAATTTCTGGAAGTTGCCAAAGCTTAACATATAAATTGTACTTGGAAAGAATGTTACAGTGGTGATGGTAGACAGGTTTTTATCTAGTACTTTTGGTGCTTTTTTGTACAGAGATTCAACAGGTTTGAGAGTCGTTACCCCAGGTAGTTATGCAGTGTGTGAGAATGTCATTGAGTGCAAAAACATTAATGCAGCACTTGCAGTCAGCGAATTTCGTATTTGGTTAAAATTGACCAGGTTGAATTTTACAATATTGGTTACTTTTTTATGTGGCTCTTAAAAGAAAGAGGAGAGTCCAAAATGACACCCAGGTACTTAAATTAATTTACAAGCTGTATAAGCTCTGTGAGTTGTGAACTCCACAGAGACTCACCCTGCCTTCAAAGCCTTCTGGCTTTAAATGACTTTTTTGTGTTTCATGAGAGTTTGCCGTCAGACTTAAAATATGAGATGTTGAAGGGCTCCTCATGTAATGTTGTTAGAAGGAGATTGGTGATTGTTCCTCTACTTTTGCTCATATCTGGAAAGATGCAACCAAACCTGGGCCCTGAGCAGCAGTGTGTTCAGGCGTCTTCTGGTTTTAAATCACTGTCTGGTCTGAAAATGATCCATCTGAATGTGCGCAGCTTGCTTATAAAATGGATTTGGTTAGGATTTGGGTGAAATTCAATGTAAGACCAAAAAAAAGGTGGTGGTGTTGCCATTTTTGTTAAATCAAAATTATGTGCACGGGTAATTCTGTCTGAGTCGATTCCCAAACAACTAGAATTTCTGGCAGTGAGTTTAGAAATGTCTAATGATTTCAGTTTAACTGTTGCTGGTTGTTACAGGCCCCCGTCTGCCGTTATGGATGTGTTGTATTCTTTGATGCAACTTTTATCAAGACTAAATTATAACAAAATTGTTTTATTAGGCGATTTGAACTTCCCATTATTTTAAAGCTTTTTGTGACTCTGTCAACCTGGCACAATTGATTGATTGACCAACTCGCCCAAATCTTAAAAACCCTGAGAGATCATCCCTCATTGATCTGACCTTGTTCCTCATAAATTTTCAGCTGTTGGAGTTTTTTGCAATTATTTCAGTGACCACTGTGTTGTTGCTGCAACCAGGAACACTAAAATACCTGAAACCGCGTGTACGCTTAAAGAGGGATCTCAAGCATTTTAATGAACAGGTGTTTAATCATGATTTGTGTCATTTTAACTGGAGTAGAATAGAACAGATCCCTGATGTGGAGACGGCTTGGACATTTTTTAATGATGGTTTTATGCAAATTTTAAATAGACTTGCACCTTTCAGAAAATACAGAGTTAAGGGGCGTGATAACCCCTGGTTTTCTCATGAACTTGCTGAAACTATTCACGCGCGAAACCTGGCCTGGGCTACGGCAAGGGCTACAGGTTCTACTGCTGATTGAGTTGCTTTTAAAGTACTAAGAAATAAATATTCCTTGTTTATCAAGACAGCCAAATCTGAGTATTTGTTGTCCGTCACTACAAAACATTTAAATGACCTGAGGAAATTTTGGAAAGTTATAAAATCTCTGTCTGTCTGTCAGCAACAACCCTCCAGCCTTACCCTCTTTTGTTATAAATGATTCTGTCGCTGTTCATGACAAAATTGAGATAATGAATTGCTTTAACAAGCATTTTGTTTCTTCTGGATCCCTGTTTGATTCTGCTTGCTCTACATTTGTGAAACTCAGTACTGATGTGTCAGTATGTGTCAGTGATGTGTATGCTGGCCAGTCTTTCAATTTTGTGCCCTTCTCTGTGCAGGATGTTCATAAGGCCAAAAAACCTAGATCCTAGAAAACCATCAGGACCAGACTTGTTGGATCCTTATTTCTTGAAGCTGGCAGCTGATTTCATAGCTGAGCTGCTCGTATATCTTTTTTAACCTTACAGTGGTTACTAAGGAAATTCCAAGGATTTGGAAGTCTGTCTTTGTCCTCCCCTTATTGAAAGGCTGCAGTGCCTTTATGTATTAATCATGAACTACTTATGGAAAACAAGTGTTCTATTTCATGTCAAATTTGGGTGAAATATCCTTTATCTTGTCCTCTGTTAAGGATTTTTGACAGGATTTCTCAAAAAGTACACACTTCAAGTACTTAATATTATGCATGCAGGCAGTCTGGGAAGCACTTAGTTCAGCAGTGTATGAATCTTAGACTACTTATGGAAAATAAGCTTTTTATTTCACATCAAAGTTGGGTGAAATATCCTTAATCTTGGACTATCAGGGACTATCGTCAGTACAACAAAACGCCTGGACATTGTCTAAAATAACAAGCTGTAACATGGAGTCTAATGCTGTAGGCAAACAAAAATGTGGGAGTGTATGTAAAATAGGTTAAGTTCATTTTTGGTCATCTCAAAACTTTGAACATGTTCATTTACAAGTTTATTATTCCACATCAAAGTTGGGTGAAATATGCTTAATCTTGTTCTCTGTTAAGAATTTTGACACAGGATTACTCGAAAAGTACACAGTAAAAGAACTTCATATTATTCATGCAGGTAGTCTGGGAAGTACTGAGTTCAGCAGTGTATGAATCTTGAACTACTAATGGAAACTTTTTTTTCCTTACGTTGCCCTTTACTTTGACATCCCGAAGCATTCCTTTCTTGATACCTTCAGTTAGTTAATGGGAATATTACTGTAAAAGTATGCTAATTATCATGGATCTGATTGTGAGACTGCAGTCCCACCCACAGTCACTACCAGCAGCTCTTCAGAGCAGTTTCATTACGATTACCGTAAATGTTAGTACATTTGCGCACTAGAAAAACACTTGTGGCTGATTTGACCAAGTAAATGCGAACGACGGCTGGCTTGACCACAGTTTGTTTTCCACTGTGGCTGTTTGTAGATCACAGCCTTTTTAAATGAAAGTGCCAACTTCTATTATTTTAGAGGCACTTAATACCAATTCATAAAAATCAATCTAGTTTGTATAGCCCAAAGTCACAATAAATGTTATCCCAAGACAGTCAATAAAAGAATAGGTCAATGCCACACTTCTGCTTTTTACAAATGTTTTATTGACATTTTTTACATTTATTTATTTGTTTAATTTTTACTTCAGACCCAACAAGAAGCTACCATGAGCACAGCACTTGGCCACTATTGGCAACAGTTACAGTGGACAGAAAAAACATTCTGCTTAGCAGCAGGAAATTGGGCAGAACCAGACTCCTCTGCTGATCTGAAACAGCTATCCACTAAATCATTTTTGGGGGGTTGTATGGGTGGAGAGCCATGTAAAAAAAATAAAGAGTCAGACGGAGACAAAGGGACAAAAATGAGAATTCATGACAGTAATAATTTATGGCTCCCCAGACCCTAAATCCGTCTTTATCCTATTTGTCTATATTGTGATTTATAAGGCGATATTTGGCAACTTGTTTTTAAGAGGGCCCTCCTCTCTGTATGACTGTAAAGGTAGTTATTATGGTGAAATTATCAATAACAACCATGGACAGAGTGATCATTATAATAACATTATTAGCTACATTTTTTTTGGGATGTGACTTATTCTGATTAATATGGCAGCACTTAGTTGATCTGCAGTTGCATTGGATTTAACTGATTCAGAAAGCAGAATGTACGTAAATTGATGTTGTTTCTGGTGATGAAGGATAAATTAATGATTAATAATTTTGATCACCTAAATAGATTTTTGAAATAAGATACTGGGCCTGATATGATGCCCATACGGCGCAAAGCATTTTGTCGTGACAGGCAGGTGTTCTCCATAATGTCTGCCTGACACAGGTGTCATTTTTAAGCTTACGCTGTTACAAGAACAAATGATCGTGCACTACCGTTTGGGGTGTGTTTGTCTGAGAATGAGGCATGATTAGGCACAAATTGACTGGGCTTTAAACCTCCTCATACCTGGTCCACAGTGAAGTGTGTTTCTGCTATTCTGAGGACATATTAAAGAGACTTATACACATCAGTAAGATCAAACTGCACACTTGTCTTGTTTTACTCACATGAGATGCACAGTATTGCATCTCTACCGTGAAATTTCAGAGCTTTTGTTAAAAAAATTCACTTCATAATGGGATGGAGGGCTGAGAGACACTCTGGCTTATCTGCAGAACTCTGCAGTGTGCTATTCTTGTGCGCTCCAGTACACACCCTACTCCCTGAAACAAGACGAACACAAACAGGGTGAAAGATTTTCTCACAACACAGACCTACATTTCTAATATCTGTAGACATACTAATGAGTCTCACTGATAATTATGCTCACAAACAATAAAACAGGCAATCAAGTACAGAAAATAAATTACTGAAAGCCCACAGTTATCTGTTGTACAGAAAACAGGTCTAAAATAAACATATTGAAGTAAGATCCTTTAAGTTTTAACTAGATCTTTAAATTATTAATGAAGTTTCTTTTTCTATGCTCATGCAAAAGGATCTGAATGCTATTTTGAATAGTTTAGGATGCTCTTCAATGTTTCAATGAAAAAAAGCACTTTAATCTGAGCATCGACATATGCAGTCTTATGTGTGTTCTTTGAGTATAGCGGCACAACAAAAAGAGAGGAATTAAATAATCCATCTGAATTTCTGACCAAACAACTAAACCCACTGTGTAAATATCAAAACACCAGCTGCCCAGGGCACGCTGATTTAAGGGAAATGAGAGCTGCCACTGAGGTTGGTTTGGTCTATGTTACGCCCAAATTACACTTATGTATAATCAAGACACACTATCATCTCCCTTTGTGCTGAGAACATGCAAAATACAGCAAAACATAGACCAACAGGCCCCAAACCACCATGTGCCAAGCACTTTAGACAGTACACTTCACGCCATCAAAATAGGACCCTTTATTTTTTTTAGAAATGGTTTTAACCACTTCTTGTTGCCCATGGTTACAAACTGAGAGATTTAAGGCTTTGAACCTTTGATTAATTAACATCACACTCCTAACCTCGCGCAGCAGCTGGACCTGCTTGATTCAATGTCTGTAATCAGGAAAATTCATTCATCTTACTAGACTCTGGTCTGCCCCGATTGTGCTTGTGGATCTGTTTTCAGCTCTCCAGCTCTGTGCTCTAATGTTAACAGTGGCTGCACAGAGTGCTGACTGTGGACTAAGCAAACACCTGGCTCAGGGGTGTGCCACATCTGTGGGAAAGTGGCAGATCCTTTGAATGACAGCTTTCAATGAGGCTTTTCAGGTGGACCTAGCACACATTTTCTGGAGGGTGGAACAAGTGGAGGGGGGAGAGAAAGGATTTTTCCAAAAGGCACGCAATATGAACTGTTCAACAACAAGAAGGACAAGAATTTCATGTAATATATAAATAAATAGATCACAGTAGGCTCCTTCATGGCTTCTTTTCTGGTTCATCCTTTGCTAACATTTTCTGTTTTGCTGTAGCCATCAAATAAATGTCAAATATTGACATTTGCTGACTAAGTTAACAGGTTAATCAAACCGTCTTGCCCAGGGTGTGGCTATGTAGAACCACACACAGTCTGTAAGTTGTGCCATATTTAAACAAGGAGATAACTGGAGTTACATACCTAATTAACCCCAAATGTTTGATCCGGGTCTTTATGAAAAGTCTGGCTGTGGGTTGTACCTGCAGATCCACCTCCTCCTGTTCTCATTTTTACCTGACATGTTTGCACCTGATCTAATTTGTTTTCCCTCCTCTGTCCTGTCAGGTTGTCTTTTTGGTGGCTTGCCTGTCTGGTGTTCGGCTGTATTGCAGTCATAGAATATAAACTGAGAGGCAACTGAACATCCAGGTAAAGAAACTTACTTCATTATAATTGGCAGTTTTTGGTTGATCATTGTTAATTTGTTTTATGAAAGTGTAATGCAAATATTCACTGTACTTGTATTTTTCTTTGTTTTAGTCTCCGTAAACTTCTGTTTCTTTACCCACAGGACAAATAGTGAAAAGTTAGATTTAGACCCGTGCTTCTCATTTGAAAAGTACGTCACAGTGCTGTGCCTGGATGATACACTGAAGCTAAGAGTCTATTGTGGATGGACAGGGACAATTAATGCATTTTTGACAAAGACTAATTTGAGACCCTAATCAAAATGTTGACGACCTATTAGTGCAATTAACACAGTAGGCAGAGTTTTGACAGCCATTCTTTTGACAAGAAGAGAGAAAGCACTGTCCAAATTGCACAGAAGGGTTGGCAGCATTTGGAAAAGTCAGTGCCCATATTTCTACATTTTGCTGATGATTGATGATGATTTTGCTGTGCAGTTAAGGATGTATGTAGGAGTTAGCCTCAATGGATCTTATAAGGAACTTATGACTTTTTTTAATGTTGCCAACATTTTAGTGCAAATTTTTGATGATGTTAAACAATACAAAGTCCAGTATTGGGTGTTTAGAACTTCTTTCTTTGACTGATCTTAGTGACTATAGCCTAAGGCCTCTTGTCAAAATGCCCATCTTTCCGTAATAGCCTTGATGTATAGAAAACTTAAACGGCAATACTTCAATGTATTTGTCATACCATGCTGTAATTGCCATGGTTGTTTTCTCCAGATCCTGATTATTAATGATCCTGTAATGATTGGATAACAAAGCTGGCTTTTCCACAGTAAACTCTGCCATGGAGGTTGTGTTTTTGACATCATTTGTCAGTCTGTCTGTTTGTCTGTTAGCAAGATAACTCAAAAAATCATGAACAGATTTTGATGAAATTTTCAGGGAATGCTTGCCATGACACAAGAAGTTATAAAATGTTGGTGATGATGCCAGTCTCCAGTTTTCTAAAGGATTTGATCACATTGTCAGATAGGGTATTTTTACCTAATTTTGCTAATAACTCGATAATTTCTCAGTGGATTTGGATGACATTTAGGAAAAGGTGGTCATGGCACAAGGCAGAAGTGATTTGAGTTTAGTGGTGGTCTGAATCTGAATGTGGATCTATTTTTTTCAGTGATTTGTTTAACACTGCAAGATATGACAGTTTTACACATTTTTGACAATAAATTGCCGGACAGTGTTGGAAATGCCTGAGCAGAGGGTTGTGCTCTCAGTGCACTTCTAGTTTGATTTTGTTTTTTTCCATAAAGTTTAAATTAGATATATCAATAAAGATCTCTAGAAAACAACCAGGTCTACATGTTACTGAAATGACATGATGTATGCATGTTACCTTAGAGCTTCTGCAATGTTGTGCATGTTTGTCCCTTTTCTTGTTCAGTCATGTTATGCTTCATATAAGGTGCAATCTTTGTCAAAACATTTTCCAAGCATTAGAACTGAATAAAGTCCAGTGACTTCATTTTTTTGTGGGGGAATTGGGTTGCGATTTCTCATCGAGAAGGCCCTTAGATTGGATAGCAAATTGGTGGGAGCTGCTGTAGGCTGTGCTATGTAGTGAAGTAGTGCCAAAACAAAGAAACTTGCAAGTGGAAAAGTAAGTTGTAAATGTCTTGAATGTAGTGTGAATGTTGCTTGTTTCCACCCACAATTCTTTTAATTATGTGGAGCTGGTGACACCTTCTGTAGCTTTTTATAGTTGAGCTTCCATGCCAACTATTTCTGCATAGATAGAGGACTGAGCTTTGTGACTGTGGGCAATCTTAAGGCTAATGCCATGCCCCTCATACAACCCAACAAATCTCAAACTATCCCTTTAATGTCAGAGGCCTGTCGAGAGCACAGAAAAAGAAGTGAATTTAAAGAAAAAAAGTAATATATCTTATTTGATTTGTTGCACATGAAAAGACACAGCATTTTTTTAAGTCTCATAGGATAAAAATATTGCAAAATCTATTTTTACCAACATAGTTCAGCCCTTACTTGAACTCTTCTTTAGTTGTCAACAGCATTTTGACTTTCTGCTTGCAACTGTCTCTGTAAGAAACTAGTTTCCTTGCCACAGCTAGAAGCAGAAGTGCTAGGTACACTGTCTGCTTGATGTCCTCTGTTGTCGTTGTATTTGGCAGATACACCTGTTCACACAAGACCACCTGCTAAATGTTGCAGAGGTGCTATCAAAGCATTTACTGTAGTGGAAAACAGTGCCTGGTACCAAAACCTAGAGGAGTCAAGCCAGTTTAAGCTGGTCCCACAAATGGAAATGCACCATGAGTCTCTGTTAACTCCTCTTTTTTTCCTCACCTCTTAGACTTCCAGACCATCAGTCCATCTCAACATGGCCACCCAGTCCACCTATGACCACCATGAAAGCGCCTATGTCTCTCTGATGAGAGGCCTAAGAGACCTGGACCTCTGTGGCCCTTGTGTTCCAAGTGACCTGGTGCTAATTGGAGACCATGCTTTTCCTTTGGCAATGAACAGCCAAGGCCAGGTCCTGATGGCTGCCTCGCTCTATGGCAAAGGAAGGATAGTGGCCCTGGGTCATGAGAGCTATCTGACTTCCTGTCCCGCTCTGGTAGAGAACGCTTTGGTCTGGCTAAGAGGAGAGGGATCTGACAACATGTCTGTGGGGGTCCACAAGAATGTTAAGGCAGTGGCTGACAATCTTAGCAAGTCCAGTTTCCAGTCTAAAGATGTGGGCTCCTTTGATAAAGGTTCTGGGGTTGGTGTGTATGTGACTGATGCCTACAGCGTGGGTGGAGATGGCAAGGACCTGGTGGCGTTTATGAAAGCTGGAGGTGGAGTTCTGATAGCAGGCCAGGCATGGCACTGGGCAGAGAATAACCCAAAGAAGAACACACTGCTTCTTTTTGAAGGGAACAAGGTGTCTGGTGTGGCAGGGATCTACTTTTCTGACCACCAAGGCGCCACAGAGTGCATCCCAGTACACCCACAGATCCCAGCCTCCTGGATGTCTGTAGTGTAAGTGTTTAACATGGTTTACTTTGACTGCAAATTCTGCTGTAAAAGCATCATTTATTATAAAGGTTTTATGCATGTATAACCTTTTGTTAAAGAGAGCATCACCAAGGAGAAAATTTAGTAAAAGAATTTTCTTCAACTTGTGTCAAAGGGATAGTTCAGTTTTTTTGAAGTGGGGTTGTATGAGCTCCATGTACCCACTAAGTACATTAGATGCAGTAGAAAGTTCTCTCCTCTACCTCAGTAAGCCACAATTTGTAAAAGTTTGTGACGCAGAACCAGCGGGAAACAGGGAAGTATTGTACCAAATACAAAGGGTATTTTCTCCACCTACAAGAACTCCCATCAAAAAATAATACCACACTTTAAGAGTACACTACCTAGAAATTTTTTTGCTTGCATTAACTTTTGGAAAAATAAAGTTTATCTTGAACTAACCGACTCACGTCACGTATTCCTCGTATTCCACGTATTTCAAGTAAGCCAAATGAAGCAATCTCATGTTACAACAGGGTGGGATGATGCATTTTTGTAGGCCAGCCCTTTGCCCTGGTTTCCTTGACACAAAGCATGGGATTTTTAGTTGGCTTTTGGCTCATTGGTTATAATAAGCTCTGTGGCAACAAGTTCACAAAACCCATGCCCATTGTTCATCTCTATAATCCTGAAAGGCAAATGCAAACTTACAGTTTTTGAAGCATTAACATAATCAGCAAGAGTAAAAACCAAGTGACCCTTTTTCAAGCCCCACAATTTACAGGAAATGAGCCTCTCTAAAGCCTCCTTAGTAACTGTTCTAGGTAACTGGTAAATGAACTCGGAGGTGTCAAACAGCATGACGTGGAACGAACTCCACTAAATTTAGTTTGGACCCAGAAACAAATCACAGAGAGAGTCAAGGTGCAACAATCCAACAGTTTATTGAGGGGATAAAGGACCAGGAGCAGTGGAGCAGGTATTGTTTGGGGATCGTTGAGACACTGGAAGAGATAGAGCACAAGGGTGTGTTTTCAAAAAGGACAAGCACCAAAAAACTTGAGATATCAAAACTAGTGATGGCCACGCTACCACATGTGAGTGAAGCAATCCACTGGCGCTGACTGTGAGTTCCAGGGGAGATGATAAAGGGGAGCCAATGAGCAGATGAGGGGCAGGTGTGCAGAGCTGAACTCCTCAGGAGACACGCCCCCGCAAAGGGAGGGGGAGAAGAGCAGGAGCAGGAGCATGAGGAGAGACTGAAATAAAGTAGTCACACAGCACTCTGGTTGTTCAAAGCACCATAAAGCTTCTGCTGAATTGTCCTAAAACACCAAATATTGTGAGTATTGATCAAAGATAAGATGATGAACATAAGACGGTTAAAGCAGATTACATTTAATGGCCATCTTTGTAGGCATTGGTAGCAGTTTGTTTGCAACCATCCTTTTCAAGACACAATTATGTGTTGAAATTTACAAGTGGGCATTTTCAGATGTATGTTGTTAAAGGAAGGTTAAAATATTGTAAACAGTTGTTAACCACAGACCACAGGCATATGAAAATCCCATTCAGAAATCCTATACACATTGATACAAGAGAAGTGCTGAAATACAAACTCACTTCTGTGTTTCCAGATTCATCACTTCACCACTTTTAGAGTACAGTTTATTGGTACACACAATATGATATTTAAAAATACGAGAGTGAGTTTAGAGTGCAGCAGTATGATATCTGAAGTGCAAATTGATACAATAAAATGAAATATTTTACATAATTATGCAGTAATAAACATTTTGATAATTAATATGATAAGATGATTAGACAGCTGATGGACTTGAGCTTTGCGCCGCTTTCTAGTCATTTAACAACTCTAAACGTTTTCTTTAGGACAGGCCACATCTTACCCTTTCACACCACATTTACACACTGATTGCTGAGTTTGCTATGCACTGTGTCCATCAGTATAACTAATCACATTACTACACTATTACTATTATGGCATATATTTTTAACAGCCGCTGGACCAGATGCTGCACAATAGTACTGCAAGACACAATGAGGTCAATGCAATACTATACAGTACCATACAGTTTGTACAAGTGTGAAATATCAATTCAATAATATACAAAACAATAATATTAGATATGATTAGACATGATTAGATGAGATTCATACAATAGGATATGATTCTATTACTCAAGTATGACACTGTATACATAGAATATAATGACACAAAGCTTATGAAACAATAAGAACAGCACAATGCTGACTTTGATTCAAAAAGTCATCCTTATCAGGACGTCTCCCTCTGAACTACTGAACTGACCGGTTACCACAGGGAAGACTGTTCAACCAATCAGACTGGACTGGGCCCACACATGGCAGGGGGCCTTAAAGGGGCAAGGAGCTCTAACTGAGTGTTTTAGACAGACTGAGAATACGGCTGGATCAGGAGGACTCTCTGACCTCTTTGTTACCCATTACCAAAACCCATATCTATCTGTGATTTTTTGCAGGCTAAATGCAAGCTGAAACAAAAACACTTGGCAACTGTTATGTTCATTTAACATTGGGTGGCATGTGTCCATTTCATTTTGGTAGCAAGTGAAAGCTTTTATATTGCAGGCCTGAAAATGGCTCTGAAGCACCAAGAATGTAGACAATATGAGTCTTCCATAATTTTACTGAGAACTGTGTGTGCATCTTGATCAAAATGAACAGGTAAATTAAAAAAAAAAGAGTCATATGATGAATCAAGCCACTTGATTGTTTTTCCTTTGTTGGCTTTTTTTATTTCCCATGTTAAACACATGAATTTTTGCCCTTTCCTTTGTACAATCTTTGAAATTTAAAGCCAAGGAAAAAATAATGTGTCATTTATGACAGTCATTGAGGTTACATTTATAGAGACAAAGAAGGCTGTGACAGCAGGGAGATGCAGTCAAAACTGCACCCAGTCAGCATTTCAAGCTGGAGTTGTGTACATCCAATGTGTATGAACCATGAGAAATAGATCAGTACTGATATGAAATGCAGGACACAATGATTTTCCCTGGTTGAGACATGATTTTTTACATGGTACAATCTAATAGGAACAGGTAGAGAAGTGGAAAATATTATCATTCATCATAGCTTAATATAAAATGACATTAGCCATTAACGAATCTTAATCAATATTGAAATTATACAGAGCCCCTAAAGGGACATCAGCAGAAAAAAAAAATTAAAACTATCTGGTGCTCACTGGATAGTATTTGGTGTGCATCAGAAACTATCTTGCCCCTAAAGGGACATGGGAAGAAAAAAAATAAATTATGAGTATCTGATGCGCGCAAGAAACTATCTGGTGCTCACGAGAAACAACCTGGTGTGCACCAGATAGTTTTAATTTTTTTTTTCTGCTGATGTCCCTTTAGGGGCTCCGTAAAAATAGGGTATGATCTTACACATTTATTCCACACTGTTGTTATTTAACAGACCATGTCTCTCTTACTTGTTCTGGTCTCCTGCATTCTCAAACAGGATTGGAAAGGACTTCGAGGATGACCTGGAGTTCTTACTGGAGGGGGTTTCAGAGTTTGACATTCAGGGTAATTCCATTGCCTCTGAGATTCTGGTTCATGGACCTCTGGCCTTCCCCATTGGGACCACAGCTGATGGACGGGCCTTCATAGCAGGGGCCTACTATGGGCAAGGGCGTGTCATCGTGACAAGTCATGAATCATATCTTGGCAGAGAGGTAGAGTTTAAAGAAAGAAATAGCAAGGGAATTTCCATCAGAAGCCTACACTCTGAAATGCTAGTTTGCTAAATCTGTAAATCTGTGATAAAACTTCCTTTTTGCAATCTTTCTTTTATGCCAGAGCCTGGCCAACTTCTGGGACAATGCTGTACGTTGGTTGGATGAAGGTCGCCAGGGGGTCGTTGGTGTAGAGCTAAAACAGGCTCTCAACAATCTCAGCAAATCAGGACTGAAATGTGAGATGTCTAAATTCAGAAAAGACCTGAGTGTATATGTTGTTTACTCAGACATTAAAGACAAAGCAGAGGACATTCAAGACTTTGTGGCAGAGGGAGGTGGCCTCCTGGTAGGTGGACATGCCTGGTACTGGGCCCAGACGCACGGGGATCTAAACCCATTCACAGATTTTCCAGGTAAGAAAATGCACCACCAGAGTAATGGTGAATATCTTGAACATATATAATGCTTTCTTAGTCTCTCTGACAGCTCAAAGCAGCTTTACATCACAGGTCACATCTACCCAATCACACCCATTCAATCTTGCATTCAGTCACTGATGGTTCAGACTTCCTATATTAGTTGTCCATCAGTATTTGGTGCAATTTGGGGTTAAGTGTCTTACATTAAGTGAGAGATGGATATATCAGGCTGTAGTTCAATGGATAAAAAAAATCAATCAGTTTTGTCATAATCCCTAGAGATTTTGTAGCCTTGCTGCAGACAAAAAACCAATGTGGTATTTTCATATGAGTTTGTTAGAAGAGAGTAACTGAGGAAGAGCCTGGTCAGTTATGAAATGTTGTGGTTTTAATGAATTAAAGAAGTAAACACTGACTTTTTGGGGAGCAAGGATGTTTTGAAACTTTTAGCTTTATGTACAAAGATATAATCATGTCTCAGTACCTGACAATTCATGTTCGTATGTAAATGCTTTCCAGTATTATTCACTCTTACCACATATCTCTAATAATTATTTAACCTTAAAGACATTAAGACGTTTAATCCCACCTTGGACATCCAAACCGGGAGATTTTTAAATGGCTTGGTTTCAGCACTCAAGACTACACACTGCTGATATTAGATTGAATCACATCAAAACAAAAAAAGACACAAATGAATAAAAGTTTATCTTTAAAGTATATAAATATCCTGACTTTTTTTTTAAGTCAATTCAAAACAAAAAACTGCTGCTAAAGGCCTTTACACACCAGGTAAAAGTGAATAAACAGAAAAACAAAACTGCAAATATGTCAGAGGCAATTTTTGACAGGGCCTTTCTGTTCACATTAGGAGCAATGCGTTTTTACGTATATTTTAGGAAGTGGTTGACATTTGGAATTTTAATTAAACAGACACTACATATGTATATCATGTGATTGATGAACTTCTCTGTTTAATTCTGGTGCTAGAACTGTACCACAGCAGCTTCAAGACCAATTGTTAACAATAATGTTAACACTGATCTGCCCATCACTGTTTTGACTGTGCAATAACATGCCAACGAATGTTGACTGATTGAATGAGAAACTTCTGAAACTGAGATCTGAAAATAATAAAAGCTGCAATCTCACCTTGCAACATTATGTTGTGGGTGTGTAGGGTTGCTATAACAATCATTTTGAAAAAAAAATATTGTATGCATATAATTTGCCAAAAAAAATGCACCCGTGTGCAAAGGCCTTAATGCTGACACTAACAAGAACGAATCAAAAACTAAATGTTTTGACAAAACAAAAAACTGAACTAAATAAACTATCTAGCATTAAAACTATGGTAAATTGAAAATAATAGTCTAAACTACACATGAACAAAGACCATTCTAAGACTGGCCAACACCAGAGGGAGTCCCAGAGGCTTTAAGGTGAACAAAGTAAAGTAAAGTAAACAAACCATTTAAGTTACATGAACTTTTGTTAACGGCTGTGCTTGCTATCAGAAATGATCTGTACATACATTCAAAATTGTATTTATCTGTATATTTATAACAAATGTGAAAATGTATATATATTACAAACAGTTATGGAAGTATAATCATTATATTTGATATGACGCTCAGTCTAAACAATGTAGGGTTTTTAATCTGCCCTCAAAAGAAAAGATTACTCTAATTCATGGCCCATGACAGCACAACGCCAGGGAATAAGTCAGATACTTGTTTCTTGTTTTATATCAAGTTTACTCTAATATCTTTCAGGTAACCATGTGCTGAACAAGATGGGCTTGAGCCTGATGGGTTCAACAGTCAAAGGAGGTTTATTCAAAGCCCCTGAGCCCAGCAAGGCCAAAGAAAACTACCACTTCCGCCATCTGCTCCGGCGCTTTGCCGGACATGTTGGCAGAGGGGAAAAACTGACCAAGCGTGAGGAGGAGAGTCTGAAAAAGTTGGGTCAAGACTGTGCCGACTTTTTACACATGAAAGCTCATGGCTGCTGCTCCTACACGCATGTGTTGTCCACCCTCACCGATCTCCTCATAAAGACAGGGATGCCTCAAGTGAGTAAACAAAACAACAGACCGTTTGAATTCATTCTGATAAAAGGCCAAAACACTGAAGACAGTCAGATGTGTTACAGCAGCAGATTTCAGCGGCCTCCTCAGGGAGAAACAAGAGGACCTTAGGGGAGGTGTGTAATGGTGTTGTTCTGTACAGACAAATTCTGCTATTTGTTGGGCAAATATTAGATATTTGTCACACAAATATTAAGAAAGTATATTTGAGTAAAGTTTATGGAGTAAACAGAAAAAAAGAGAAAGGCTAATAACCACTTCTGTTTAAGGTCTGGGTTTATGGGTATTGGTCCTGAAAACATCTCCATGGCCAGTTTTTACTTTGCAAAGAGTTGCTGCCTATATTGGCAAGTGATTTATCTTCATAAGACTGAAAGACAAGTCATTTATTCTTGATTTGTGAAGGTTATATTTTAGGCTGTCATTTATTTGGTCTTTTTTTTATTTCAAATGATACAGATAAAATCGTTGACAAAAATGTCAAAAATCTTAAAAACATTTAACACAAGATGATGTTATGAATTCTAATTTAAAAAAGGAATATTTTCTGTTTCTTTTTTTTTTTTCAGAAAAGAGTGATGTAGAAAAAGACGTGAAAAAATGTTTTCAGAAAAACATTAGAGAAATGCCTAAAGATGATGATTTTCATCAAATTTGTTTAAGAGTGTGTTGTTTTATTACCAATAATTGCCCCCCAAAAATTAGCTATTAAATTAATCATCCATTTTTGAAGGTCCAGGCCTTCATTGGAGGGCTCTAGGGGAGAGCAAAGCTTTCATTGATTTGAGGGTAATCGTTATCAAAAACCATGAACACTTACTGAATACACTCAAAAGCCACTTAATGAGCCACACCTGTTCAATTCCTCGTTATTGAAAATCACTTACCAGATGATCCCTTGCTGACGAGTATCTCCCTCTGGCTGACTACTCCATGTCTGTGGAAAGTCATGTTCAGTCTTACAAAGAGCGTCTGATGCCAGGCAAACAGCCACCTACTACCTCTGTTACAGCTGGCTACTTTCTCATTCATATTGTTGAATGAACACTGAAAAATGAATTGAAGAGAGCCAAGATCACCTTTTTTAAAGTAGCTTGGCGAAGTTGTTTATGCCAAAACAGGGATCAATTGCTGTGTCCATATGAAACAAACCAGGCCAAACATGGGACGCCCAGTTGTATCAGAACAAATCTCCCTAATGATGTAGGTGTGAAACAACCTTAGAGAAAGAGTTTGTCTCTCTCTGGATATATTCTCTGTTTCAGGAATAGATCTCTACATTATTATTGATGTTCTGGTAATTGTGTACCAACTTTAAACACATTTTATGAACAGTTCATTGGCTTCTTTTATTTAGGTGTTTTATACAAGGTTAAAAAGTGAAACAACTTAGAAGTAGATAGCTGAATAAGCTTCAAAACTTATACATTTCTAAAATTTTGAATCAAAAAGGGGTATTTAAGACCAGAAAATTGACATTGGAAATCCCCAGTTTGCACTTCTGACAAATGATGGCACTCTACCATCAAACAGCATGACCTGTTTGGTTTCATGAAGGAGATTGCTGGACTCCCTGGCTGGCTACTATTTTACACTGGCTAACTGCTCTGTACATCTGTGGTAAACCCTGCATGTTGTAATCAAACAGTATTCACTTTTTTATAAAGGTTTGTGCCAATTGTCCAGTGAAGAGTCCAAAAGACCACCTGCTCCTCAGAGTAGGGACCGAAGTGTACAAGGCTTGTACAAATCCTGATGCTCTTCTGCCATACCTCATCAAGGATAATCCTCTGTTGGCTGTAGTCTATGACCACACAGTCAAGTTTGACGTTGACACAGAAAGTAAGGACTCAAGTTAACGGAAGAATCTGTTCAAATTAAATAGTGAATGTGTATTTTACTGAGAAAGTATTCGGAGTAATCAATTTAATTTGTTTCAGAGTTACAATGTTGGAAAGACAAGCATAGAATAAGGTCATGCAAATGTGATAATCGTTACTGGTGTGTGTTTGTGTGTTCACAGGGGAAGAGTGGATCAGCACAGGTCTTTACTTGTCTCCTGGTATGAAGACCCACATGGCTTTACCTGAAAATATTATCAACAAAGGATGGAGGGTATTGTATGCAACATAAAATAACAACCTCTGCGGCCGTAAAGGGATAGTTTCTGATTTCTGAAGTGGCGTTGTATGGGATACATGGCAACAGCCTGAACATAAGCCATAGTGACAGAGATCAGTTCTGCATCTGTACAGAAATAGTCGGCACAGAAGCTTTGGTTATACATTGCTGCTTCCTCAGTTGAAGAGTTGATCTCTGGATAAAATGCAGAATTTGTCATCAAAAGAATGTCCTGTGTCTTTAAGATGTAGATGAACAGTCGAGTCCTGTCCAGAGGAGGTAGCTCTTGTATATCATGCCATGATTTATGTAAAGGTTGTTTGGTTTCCCTAATATACAAACTGTTGCACTGAATGGCATAGACCACATTGCTCTGCTTGTGTCTGGGTATTCAGTCCTTGAGATAAACAAGCGTCTGTCTCAGGGTGTTGGAAGGTTTGAAGGGTACAGGAATGTTGTGTTTGTGAAGATTCTCTGGAGTTTTTTTGTAGGTACTCCAGACAGGTGGGGAATTACAACACTGAAACACTTTTTTTCATCTTCTCTGTTTCTATCTCGCTTCTAAGAGGTCTTGAAGAAGGCCTGGCTAGATTAGCCACATTTTCTTAGTGCTGCTCTGAGGTGTCTCTCTTTCTCCATTTTACCTTCTGTTGGTTTACTTATCTTATAAGCCCTATGTCTTAGATTCCTGATGACACTAATTTGTGGTCAGAGAATGGTGAGAATCAGCTCTTTCCAAGTCAAGTCTTAGAACTGAAGATGCCTTTAGGAGATGAGGCAACATGCCTGGTTCCTCCCCAGAGTACATCCAGCCAACCTTACACAAGACCTTGTACCAAGCAGGGACAAAACCCCGCCCTAAACAATTTCCCCTGGCCTCTCAGCATCACAATTGTTCAATCCATACAGAAATTTAATCACAACAAATTCAAGTTAAGAGTGTGAGCTGTACCGCTTGCTAATGTCCAGCTGTCAGTGTCTTGTCCACTTTTTTATCTTCCGTGTCATTCTCAGGTCCAGATCAGCTGTCAGACAGACCACCTGAAGTCTGATGTTCTAAAGAGAGCACCAAGTGTTCATGAGAGATTCCCTGTGGACTCAGATAAGTTGCTTGTGCACAACCTGTGGGGGGGTCTTATCTACCTGGTGGCACCACCCAAAACAAAAGTGGAGGGGGTTGAAGTCAAAGTGCAGATGGCTGTCCCTGCGCCATACTATAAATCTGGTGAGTCTGTGGTTTGTGTTGATGATATGCTCATCATGGCTGTGAAAAGAGGGCGAATTGTGATTATTGTCCAAAAGGAGACAGATTTAAGGCCAGTATAAGAGGGGAAACCATGTTAACTCATTTTTCCTTATTTAGAAATGTCTAGCAGCTTTTTCTGCTCTCAGTTTCCACAAGACTTTTCCTCCGTGCATCGTCTTAACACTGTCTTGGTCTTATGTTCTTCAGAGTGATTGTGTTAATTAGCGACTTTCATCTGGCTGTGTAGATAGATGTTGTAGATGTTTCCTGCTATCACATGTACCTGGGGATTGAAACTTTGACTGTCTGATTGGCAAACACCTTAACCACTAACCCACAGCTGCCCCCCGCTGTTCATTAAAGAGCCCATATTCTACATTTTTGTGTTTAGATGCCCATCTCCTGTACGTGATAGAGCCCAAAATGTCTGCAGCATTAAAGAGATATGCCAACTTATTTTTCTTTTCGTATCTTGCCTCACTTCTGAGTCCATGACAAACAGATTGACACCATTCTTTCAACTGTGCGCACAGTAACATGAAAGAGATGGGCAAAGCTCGCCCCATCACTTATTAGTTAGCTTAAGCACTGGGAGTCAATGGATCTTGTTAGCCTCTGCCTGCAGTTATCAGATAAACTCTTCAACATCTCTAAACTGTCCTGTGTGCTTGTTGTGACTTTTTTTTTTTTTTACCATGTTATGTTAATTTATCTTCTACTATCATCATACACCGCCTGGGCAAAAAAACAGTCGCTACCAAAAAAAGTCACATGCAAACAGTATTTCATTGGACTGCCTTTAGCTTTGATTACAGCACGCATTTGCTGTGGCATTGTTTTGATAAGTTTCTGCAATGTCACAAGATTTATTTCCATCCAGTATTGCATTAATTTTTCACCAAGATCTTGTAATGATGATGGGAGAGTCTGACCACTGCGCAAAGCCTTCTCCAGCACATCCCAAAGATTCTCAATGGGGTTAAGGTCTGGACCCTGTGGTGGCCAATCCATGTGTGAAAATGATGTCTCTGTTATGGAACGACTCCAAAAGATTTTAATGTTGGACCCAAAAGCTGAATGACGGAGGCAAATCAAGATTGACAATGGTTTTATTGGTTAAACAGCTCCTTTTTTTATTTATTTATTTTTTATTTAACCTTTATTTAACCAGATAAAAGACCCATTGAGATCAAGATCTCTTTCACAAGGGTGACCTGGCCAAGAGGTCAGCAGCACACGTCAGAACTGAAAAAAAAACATATTAAATGGTGGTAATGTACAATAAATTAGAATACACATATTTTGTGAGTGCAAGATTTTGCAATAAAGTGCAGTAATTATAACATAAATAACAATTCAGGAACACAGGCACTGTTCAAAGGTCTCACGCTGTTTATCCATCAGCATGGACCGAAAGGCTCCAAGTGAGATGAGCTCTGTGAGCTTCAGTTCAGTCTGTAAAGAGTTCCACGCTGTGGGGGCAGCAAAACTGAACACTCTCTTCCCCAGTTCAGTTCTGACACGAGGAACTGAAAGATGAAGAACGTCACAGGACCGTAAGGCATAGTGGCTTTTAGTTCTCTGAAGAAGAGTACATAAATAAGAAGGAACTAAGCCAAGAAGAGCCTTGTAAATCAGCATCAGCCAGTGCGTATACCTTCGCGCACTTAAGGAAGGTAAACCAGATTTGACATACAAGTCACAATGATGCGTGAGGCGGCCATCACCAGTGACAAACCTCAAGGCACTGTGATAAACAGTGTTCAAGGACTGGAGACATTTAAGAGGAGCACCCATATACAGCACATCTCCATAATCAATCAAAGGAAGAAATGTTGCTGACACAAGTAGTTTCCGGCTCTGAGTGAAAAACAGGATCTATTTCTGTAGTAGACCCCGATCTTCACCCTGAGCTTGGCAACTAACCTTGTAATGTGTGCTTTGAAAGAAAGCTCACGATCCAGAATTAAACCCAGGTATTTATAACTGGAGACCAGCTCGATTGGGTTTCCTTGTTGAGTTACAACAGTCGGGATATTCACTGGTAACTCATTTGAATTTGAGAAGACCATGAGCTTAGTCTTCTCTGTGTTTAAAACCAATTTCAAAGTTCTCAGACGAGACTGTACAACATTAAAAGCAGCCTGTAAAAACTCAAAAGCCTGAGTGAGTGAGGATGAACAGCAATAAATAATGGTATCATCTGCATAAAAATGATGAAATGCATTTGACACATTAGCACACAGACTGTTGATATATATTGAAAATAAAATGGGTCCCAGAACTGAGCCTTGGGGCACCCCTTTGGTAACATCCAGAACAGCGGAGGTGGAGCCAGCCACCTGCACACACTGTGTTCTGTTTGTTAAATAATCGCTGAACCAATAAGTGGCAGCTTTAGAAATACCAATGCTATGTAAAGTTCCTAAAGGGGGTTAAGGGGGAAGTCCAGGGAACGTGGGGGATCTTTGTGAAGGAAGGTGAGTATTTACAGGTGGTTGGCGTGGTGAGAGCTCGTGGAGACACTGTGAAGAAAGGGAGCAGAGATAAAAAGCGAAGTGAAAAGCAACACTCAAAACACTCACCAGAGCAAAAACTCCAAAAAGGAGATCAAAAAAGGCTTAAAGCCAGAAAACGACAAAGTCTAAGTCAAGAGAGTAATGGCCTATAAACCACTCTGGTTGTGGATTTCCACCTGCACTGAAGAGGTGACAAAGAGCCGGTTAAATAGTGCAGGTGATTAGGTGATCCGAGGCAGGTGTGTGGCTGCAGCAGAGTGTGCAGGGGGAAACCACGCCCACTCCCCAGGCAGCAGAGAGGCAGAGGAGCAGTTAGAGGGGGAGGGAAACAGCTCTAAGAGGGAGGAATCCTCACAGTCTCATGCTCCCTGAACCACTCTTTCACAATTTGAGCCTGATGAATCCTGGCATTGTCATTTTGGAATATGCCTGTTTCATTAGGAAAGAGAAGACCATTGATAACCTGGCCATTCAGTACATTCAGGTAGTCAGCTGACCTCATTCAGAGGCTTTGTTCTGTTGACCTACTTAGTGGTTCACCTGAGATGTGACATTCACGAACGAACAGCTCATTTAAGTGATCAATGAGAACCGACTAGCAGTTGTGAGTAAGTTGTTCATTTGCGAGCCATTCTTAAATTTGCCGGCAAGTTGGTTTTGAGAAGAAAAATAAATTTAAAAAAAAGTTGCCATATCCCTTTAACATCTCTCCTTCTACCCCTCTATGCCACGCCCAGCAGCAGCTGCCTAAAACATTCCTGTTCCCCTGGCCTCCCTGGATAAACCTACCATTGTTTCATCTTCAGTCAAAGCCCACTGATTTGCAGTAGCCAGGCCTTTACAGAGGGAGGGCGTTAGAATGCTTGCAAAGATGTTGACAACATGGCACTGAGCTCTGGGCCCATGTTAGGAAGAGGCTTTAAAGAGGCTGGAGCCCTAACAGTGTCTCAGATACGGAGAATACAGCACTATTACTTTCTACTGCTACTGTCTGTATGAATACTAGACTGCTAATTTTTCCTTTCCTCCTTTTTTCTGTCTAGGTGAGACAACCCTTGAGCATTGGTCATTGCTACGCACAGCTCCCTCCCCATGGGCAGAGCTGGAGTTTGAAAACATCATCCTCACGGTACCATCAGATGTTGTTCGGGAGTTGGACCGCCCAGACGAGCTGGCAGAGCTCTGGGATGAAATCATGAGGGCTGTCGCTGACCTGGCTGTCATACCACACAAATTTAAACGCAAGGAGCGCATTGTATTAGACGTGCAGATTTCCCATGGTAAGTTTGGGCTTGATTTGTCTCTAGGTTCTGACTTAAGTTTCTGTTTCTGATTTGTATATCCTTTAAAGCAGGGATGGGCAAATTAAATTACTGAGAGAGACAGATAAGTTTAGGACACTCTCCATGAAACAGTCACAAGAACAAATAAAGAGCTGTCATCAGAACTGATCATACTATCATTTTTATTTGAATCAAATACAAATAGTAATACCACATTTAATGAGGTAATAAAAGTTGATTTCAAGCAATGCGCATTGTATTTACTGTATTTACTGTCTAAGATCACATTCACACTAGCCATTCTGTGCTGTGTTTAAGTGCATTTTCCCCCTGAATTCTGGATCATTTGTGTAGCGTGACTGCTCTGTGCCATGCTACAGTGGAGTTCACTTCCCATGGCTTGGAGGAAGTGGGCTTTGGGAAGCACTCTTGCACATGAACAAGCTGAAACAAGTACGCACATTAAGAATGCTCCTCACAGTAACAGCCCCTCACCTGTGGACCTCTGATAATTTTTTGCAGAAGGTGTTTATTTGTTTGTTTGTTTATTTGTTTTTTATCTCATGTGAATTGACCATGTCAGAAATATAAAATGTAAAATTTGGCTTAAATGCAGTTCTGATCAATGGCCCTGGTGTGAGTGTGCCCTAAGCCTACTGCGGCTTAGCTTTTGGGCTGGTCACAGCCTGAGCCAGCCCGAACTACTAACTAAAAACTTTATCAAGAAGGAAAGTTTTGTCCAGGAGTCATTAACAGTACTTTCAAAACCTTTTATTCACAATTATATAAGTTGGAATATCCAAACAATGTTACGTTGTTAAACTTTTTTTTTGAAAAAATAATGATACCCAAGATTTCAGAAAGCAACCAACAAAGGCTCGATGTTCCATTAACTATGCAGGAAATTAAAGAGTCAAAATTTTCAATGCAGAGCTGCAAATCACCAGGTCTGGATAGTTTCCCAGTCGAGTTCTATAAGAAGTTTTGGAGCCAGCTTGCACCAACATTATTAGAACTGTTTAACAAATTAAATACTAAGCGTTCTCTACCTCCTACTCTAACACAGGCCTCAATATCTTTGAATATGTATATATATATATATATATACATATATATATATATAATTTATAAGGTGGCTCTATACAAAGAAAATGATTGATTTATATGATGTAATGTACTGTAACATCATCAATCATTACATATGAAAATGATTTCTCCTTCCAGGTTTTCTGCATGCAGGATATCCTATCATGGGGCATGCCTCTTCAGCAGCTGAAATAGTCAGCATCAGCCATGCCAAAAACCAAGGCTTTTGGGGTTTCATCCATGAACTGGGACACAACCAACAAAGAGGCTGCTGGGAATTCCCATCACACACCACTGAGTGTACCTGCAACCTGTGGTCTGTGTATGTGCACGAAACAGTGCTGGAGAGGAGCAGGGACAAGGTGGAGTATCTGAGTTTTATTTGGTTACACGTGAAAAAAAGTACTGGACAAGGCTTGATCCTAAAGTCCTTTTAGTTTCGTTCTTGATTGGATTTGGCTTCTTTATAAAGGTGCGTTCACACCTAACGCGTCTTTGGTGACATTGGCTACCACTCTCCATGCAGAGTCAGTGTACAGCCACGATCAGCCACGACCACGCGTGACCAGATCAGATCTGGGCGACTTGGTCGACATGGGGGAGGTGCCCCTGTTGCTGCAGATAGGAACTCTGGGGTTGCCGTGCTCCGTCGCCAGAGTTGAAGTATTTGAACCTTCAGGCGATGTCGTGCCGCGAGAGCCTATCAGACTGTTTTTATTCCGGTTCACAGAGTGAAAGTCTATGTCCGTGTGGGGAACATTAGTTAGTGAGGACATTAGTTCCGCCTAGACAGACCGCAGAAAACTCACAGATGATGCTGCTGCAGGGCCATCAGCTGCAGTGTTTTGCGGTTGGTAGATGAGTGAAAAGGATACAGTTTGAATAATGTCAGCTAATACACCCTATGATATGATCGCGGGGTGAAACTCGAGCGGGCCTGACATCACTAAGCAATGGCGACGCCGACAAAATGAGCTAAGTAAAGGCGATAGGACTTGGGTTTGTGACACGATCTTGGTCGCAAAGTCGCGTTCGGTGTGAATGCACCTTTAGAGTTCACAGCTTCATGATCAAATCCTTTCCTTTTTGTTCAGGCTCATTGTGCACTGGGCCCAGAGGACCGAAAGAAACGTACAGACGAATATGTGAAAGGGGGAAGAAATCTGAGCAGCTGGAGCGTGTGGACGGCTCTAGAGACATACCTGCAGGTCAGAGAAAGTTACATCATTCTTTTTATGCTTCATCTTTTAATAAACAATAAATCTTATGGTAATCACTATAAATAAAATCAACATGATGATGTTTTTGTTAGATGTCAACTTTGATCACAGTCACTTGTGTTCTCCTTTCATAGTTAACAGTGTTAAAGACCAAAGGGAAGAAAAAAACTGTTTCCAATCAAACCAGACCATCCAGTGGAAATGTAGATTCTGTGCTATTTTTCTTCCCCAGCGCCCACCCATCCAATTTAACTTGCTCATCTGTGTCATCTAGTGTCAAATTGATCAGTTCTTGCAATATAAAAGTATTGATAAGTACCTTAGAAGTACCATTCTTTAAGTACCTTAAAGAATTACAAATAGATAGCTAAACATTAAATTGCACAATCACACAAAAAATTTAAATAACTTAAAATACAAAGTTTTACCAGGTTTTCTCAAGCCAAACATTGCGAAAAACTTTGATTGTGACCATATCGTCCAAAAATGGTTTTAGTAGCCCTTTTTACAGTGTACTTACACAAAAGCGCCAAAATGAATCCCAACCATATTTACACCTCGAGACATTCACATTAATTTCATGAGGCCATAATATCCGTGTTAATTCATCCTGCAATACATCTTGGATGTGCCTGTGATCTCACATACACACAAAGGCAGGGCCACCTTCCTCCTGCTGAGTCCATATGCCTTCATCTCCAGTGTCACTCGTCTGATACCACCTCTGGAGATGGAACAAATGGGGGTCAGCTCTTCCCTCCGTTCCATCTCCATAACATTCACAGTGGAGCAAAAGCATTAGAGGGACGTAAATATAGCTCGAAGTTACATTGTGACTGGGTCTGACGTGTTTCACTCAAGAAACAGGACATGTCTTAAGTACAATAAAGAATAAAGGAATAATGCAGGTTCATGAATGCAAGTTTTTGGGAGTAATTTGAGATCCACAGCTCAAGTTTTTAAACTTCTTTTAAAAAAGCAAAAACAGTAAACACCAACCGTAATTGTTTTAAACTAATTAGGCATTATATACAAACTCAAGGAGCACGGTTGTTTACACATTCTATGATTTCCTCTTGTTTCTCAAATTGCTTGACAGTTTGGGCTCAAGCTTGACCCTCTGTGATTAAAAACCTTTCCTCATTGTATGATCAGGCCTTGAAAATGGCCAAAAAATAATCAGTTGGCGTCACTGCCATGCATTGAATCCAAATCTAAATACAATCTACTGAGCTTTAAAAGTTTGATGCATTATTTTTTTGCTCAAATTAGTTATCATATGTATTAATTATAACCTCCAAATAAATTTGTCCAAGGAGCAACAACAAACACAGTGAATGGAAACTGTAAAATTCAGCATCAGAGATCCACATTTGGACAGCTTTCTCCATGAAAGGCTGTAAATATGTCATGCATAAAAACTAATGGTTTAATGGTAACTTTTTACATTTTATTGGTTTAGTTTAAGGCTTTTAGCAATGTTTTCCAGTTGTTTGAATGTTTTTCTTTGAATGTTCTCACTGATTGTCTTTGCACTGCCTATTTTACAGCCCGTAATAAATGTGGATAACCTTTTCAGCTCTTAACCCTTGCAGCCATTTTCATCTATACTTAATCATCCTGGATTGTTTTACAAAGAATGTAAAACCTCAACCCTTTCAAGCACAATCATTAAATAAATCCTTCATACAATAAATATTACACAGAAATCAATGGTGAACAAGCCTTTTCTCATCAGAATATGGTTCTGGCTACAAAAGTATGGAAACAAAGTGAAAATAAGAACTATTCAAATACACTGCCAGGTCAAAAAAAAAGTCCAATCCATGTGTGAAACTGATGTCTCATGATCCCTGAACCACTCTTTCAAAATTTGTGGCCGATGAATCCTGGCATTGCTGGCTTGGAATATTCCCGTACCATTAGGGAAGAAAAAATCCATTGATGGAATAACCTGGTCATTCAGTATATTCAGGTAGTCAGCTGACTTCATTCTCTGGACACATAATGTTGCTGAACCTAGACCTGACCAACTGAAGCAACCCCAGATCATAACACTGCCCCCACAGGCTTGTACAGTAGGCACTAGGCATGATGGGTGCATCACTTCACCTGCCTCTCTTCTTACCCTGATGTGCCCATCACTCCGGAACAGGGTAAATCTGGACTCATCAGACCACATGACCTTCTTCCAGTCCTCCAGAGTCCAATCTTTATGCTCCCTAGCAAACTGAAGCCTTTTTTTCCAGCTAGTCTTACTGATTAGTGGTTTTCTTAAGGTTACACAGCTGTTCAGTCCCAATCCCTTGAGTTCCTTTCACATTGTGTTTGTGGAAATGCTCTTACTTTCACTATTAAACATATTCCTGAGTTCTACTGTTGTTTTTCTTTGATTTGATTTGGCCAAACGTTTAAATGATCTTCGATCATTCAGGATTTTATTCTGACCACATTTCTTCCTCGAAGACAAGGGTTCCCCACTATCCTTCCAGTTTTTAAAAATGCATCGAACAGCTCTTGACCCAATTTCAGTATTTTCTGCAATCTCCTTAGATGTTTTCTCTGCTTGATGCATGCCAGTGATTTGACCCTTCTTAAACAGACTAACATCTTTTCCACGACCACAGGATGTGTCTTTTGACATGATTGTTTAAGAAATGAGAAGCTACTCATTGCATCAGCTGGGGTTAAATAACCTGTTACCAGCTGAAAGATAATCACACGTGCAGTAATTATCCAATAGGAGGCTCGTACCTATTTGCTTAGTTAAATCCAGGTGGTGACTTCTTTTTTGGCCAGGCAGTGTATTTTATTCCACAAAACTTGACACTCTTGGATGTTGTTTCTGTCTCAAATGTCACAAATAGCCAAATTAAATGACCCACACATTCCTTTGAATCCTTTTGTGAACTCACAGTGAACTATTGTGTGTCTTGTTCATATCTGGCTGCTCCTGATTGGACATGGCACCAAGAAAACAAGAGAAAGAGAAATTTTGTGCAGGAAGGAAATGTTCATTTTCTCTGGGGGTCAAATGGAGGTCTGATAACAGCACTGCTGTTATTTCACTAAGAAAATGTGGTTTTAAAAAAAAAATCACTGTCTGCAAATTAATCCATGCGGAACCAAGGTTTTGTTACAAAAATTGTGAAGGGATATACACTGCCTGGTCTAAAGAAACTGGATTTAACTAAGCAAATAGGTATGAGCCTTCTATTGGATAATTATTGCATGGGCGATTGTCTTCCAGCTGGCAACAAGTTATTTAACCCCAGCTGATGCAATGAGTAGCTTCTCATTTCTTAAACAATCATGTCAAAAGACACATCCTGTGGTCGTGGAAAAGATGTTAGTCTGTTTAAGAAGGGTCAAATCACTGGCATGCATCAAGCAGAGAAAACATCTAAGGAGATTGCAGAAAATACTGAAATTGGGTCAAGAACTGTCCAACGCATTTTTAAAAACTGGAAGGATAGTGGAGAATCGGACTGGAAGAAGGTCATGTGGTCTGATAAGTCCACATTTACCCTGTTCCAGAGTGATGGGAGCATCAGGGTAAGAAGAGAGGCAGGTGAAGTGATGCACCCATCATGCCTTGTGCCTACTGTACAAGCCTGTGGGGGCAGTGTTATGATCTGTGACAAATCTTGAAACATTGCAGAAGCTTATGGAAACAATGCCACAGCGAATGCGTGCTGTAATCAAAGCTAAAGGCAGTTCAATGAAATATTAGAGTGTGCGACTGTTTTTTGGTAGCAACTTTTTTTTTGGCCAGGCAGTGTATTTGACCTGGAGTCCTGATGCTCTGTTTTGATGCAATTATATGCACCCTTAACACTTCATTTACAACCAAACTACAAAACTAAATCTGATAACTGTATGTATGCATTTATCTGTTATCATCTTCATTCAACGTGAAGATGGCGCCGCGGACGGCTGCCTCGGTACTGCGCTCTCTAGTACTGTGTTTGTTTTTGTGTATTTTCTTTGTGTGTGCGCACTCCAACCGCATCACTTTTAGCAGAGAAGAGCTACTGAACATTAGGCAGCACTCTTTGGACTTTTTTCCATCTTTCTACGCGGACCAAGAAAGTTTTTCCGAACTTCTGGTCGGTGGAGCAGCGGCTCTTTATGGAGTATGGAGGAGACGCAGACGGGGAAAGCGAGCCGGCGCGCTCGTGAAGCTGAGACAACGGGGCTTCCGCACTGCGCCCCCGGCGATCCACCTCGCCAACGTCCGGTCTCTTCCTAATAAAATGGACGAGCTACTTCTTCTAAGCGGGACAAATAGAGACTTTGGACATTCCGCGGCTCTTTGTTTCACGGAAACCTGGCTCAGTGACTCTATCCCGGACAGCGGACTGTACCTGCCAGGATTCCAGCTGCTGCGCGCGGACCGCGTCACGGAGCTGAATGGGAAATCAAAGGGAGGCGGAATATGTTTCTACATCCACGAAGGTTGGTGTACAGATGTCACAGTGCTTAATACACATTGTAACCAAAATCTAGAGTCCCTCGTTCTGAACTGTAAGCCTTTTTATTCACCGCGGGAGTTTTCCTCCTTTATTCTCGTCGGTGTTTACATCCCACCTCAGGCCAACGTGAGTGAGGCTGTGCAGCAGCTGGCTGAACAGATCACATGTTTAGAACGAGAACACACGGACTCTCTGCTTATTATTCTGGGGGACTTTAACAGAGCAAAACTCAACCATGAACTGCCAAAATACAAACAATGTATTAATTGTCCCACCAGGGACAATAACACTCTGGATCACTGTTACACAGTCTTAAAGGATGCATATCGCTCTGTACCCCGTGCAGCTTTGGGACACTCTGACCACTGTCTGGTCCATCTGATTCCATCTTACAGGCAAAAACTAAAATCTGCCAAGCCGGTGGTCAAGACAGTGAAGAAGTGGACGAGTGAAGCAAAACAGGAACTTCAAGACTGTTTTGACTCCACCGACTGGAGTGTTTTTGAAGCTGCAGCCACCAGCATAGATGAACTGGCAGACACTGTGACATCGTACATCAGTTTTTGTGAGGATGTTTGTGTAACAACAAAGACTTTCCGGACATACAGCAACAATAAACCCTGGTTTACATTAAAACTTAGCCGCCTTCGTCGAGCCAAGGAGGATGCCTACAGGAGTGGGGACAGAGCTCTGAACCGGCAGGCCAGGAACACACTGACTAAGGAGATCAGAGTGGCTAAGAGGAGCTACTCTGAAAAGCTGAAGAACAGGTTCTCAGCCAACGACCCAGCATCAGTGTGGAAAGGCCTGCAGGAGATCACCAGCTACAGAAGACGCCCGGCCCCCGCTGCTGCAGACAACAAAGCCCTGGCTGACGACCTCAACAACTTCTACTGCAGATTCGAGAGGGACCACTTCACACCTGTCCCTCCCCTCTCTGTAGTTCCTCTGCCCCCCCCACCACCACCCACAGACACTGAGCCCCTCACCTCAACCTCATCACCACCCCCGTCCCCCGGCACCTCCAACCTCCAGACCCTCCAAGTGAGCGAGGAGGAAGTGAGCCGGCTGCTGCAGAGACAAAAGACCAGGAAAGCTCCAGGTCCTGATGGAGTTTCCCCCTCCTATCTGCGAGCCTGTGCAGACCAGCTGGCTCCCGTGCTCACTCAGCTCTACAACAGGTCCCTGGAGCTGGGTGAGGTCCCCTCCTGCTTCAAGCGCTCCACCATCATCCCCGTCCCGAAGAAACCTACCATCTCTGGACTTAATGACTACAGGCCTGTCGCCCTGACATCTGTAGTCATGAAGACCTTTGAGCGGCTGGTGCTGGCCCACCTGAAGTCCCTCACGAGTGACCTGCTAGACCCCCTGCAGTTTGCCTACCGGGCAAACAGATCAGTGGACGACGCTGTCAACTTGGGGCTGCATTACATCCTGCAGCACCTGGATCGTCCCGGGACCTATGCACGTGTCCTTTTCGTAGACTTCAGCTCGGCTTTCAACACTGTCGTCCCCCACTCCCTCTGCTCCAAACTGTCCCAGCTCACCGTGCCACCGGCGCTCTGTCAGTGGATCTACAGTTTCCTGACTGACAGAAGCCAGCAGGTCAGGCTGGGGCAGGTCACCTCAGACATTCGGACCACCAGCACAGGGACCCCCCAGGGATGTGTCCTTTCTCCACTACTCTTCTCCCTCTACACTAACGACTGCACCTCCACGGACGCCTCTGTGAAGCTACTGAAGTTCGCAGACGACACCACCGTCATTGGTCTCATCCAGGATGGTGATGAGACTGCTTACCGACAGCAAGTGGATCAGCTGGTGCTCTGGTGCAGTCAGAACAACCTGGAGCTAAACACGCTCAAGACGGTGGAGATGGTAGTGGACTTTAGGAGACACCCCCCCACCCTGCCCCCCCTCACAGTCCTCAGCAGCCCGGTGTCCACTGTGGAGAGCTTCAGATTCCTGGGCACGATCATCTCTCAGGATCTGAAGTGGGAGCAGAACATCAGCTCCATCCTCAAGAAGGCCCAGCAGAGGATGTACTTCCTGCGGCTCCTGAGGAAACATGGACTCCCCCCTGAGCTGCTGCTGCAGTTCTACACTGCAGTCATCGAGTCTGTCCTGTGCTCCTCCATCACTGTGTGGTTCGGAGCTGCCACCAGGCAGGACAGGTCCAGACTGCAGCGCACTGTTAGGACTGCTGAGCGGATCATCGGTGTCCCCCTGCCCTCTATCCAGGACCTGTACTGCTCCAGGACTCGTAGGAGAGCGGGAAACATTATGAGGGACTCCACTCACCCTGCTCACAGACTCTTTGAACTGCTCCCATCCAGCAAGCGCCTCAGAGCCCTGCGGACCAGGACAAGCCGGCACAGGAGCAGTTTCTACCCATCGGCAGTCACCATTCTAAACAGCTCAGAGCTACATAATTAATAAGAGCTGCAACTTTTTAAACAGTTAATAGCTGCACTATCATTGCACAGCTGCACTTTCCTCTCTTCAGTTGTAAACATTCCTGGATGCTTGCTTGTATATATTCCTGATGCACATTTTTTATTTTTTATTTTTACACACACACTTTATTGTTAAGAGTTTTGTACATTTATATTTCTTCATTTTATTTATTTAATCTTATCCTCTATTTTTTTTCTTTACAATTTTTTACATTTACCTTATTTTTATTTTGTCTCGTTCACTGTACTAGAGAGAAAACAACTGCCGAAGTCAAATTCCTTGTATGTGTCGCATACTTGGCAATAAAAAACGATTCTGATTCTGATTCTTCTGATTCTGATATAATATTCACCACTGTCACCATGTCTCATTTATTTTTTCTTTTTGTTTTTTTCTCTGCTTTTTCTCTTCTTTTTGATGCATGCTGCAATCTCATCTAAATTGTTTAAAATTTAAAAATTATACAATATCACGTTCAGTAAACACTGAAATGTTAAAACAAATCCAGAGTCAGATTTTTCAGTCTAGTCCAGCACACGTAAACGTCAGGGGGGAGAGTAAACTGATCCTTGACCTGCTGCTGCAAACAACAAACAAACTCAAATTAATTTCTATGGCAGTTTTCACATGCAAAAATACAGTTGGTGGAAAAAAAATGAATCTTATTTTAAGGTCTTGTTTGTAATTTCACTTAAATTTTTGTGCCATACTATTGAAACAGGTATGAATATCATTTTTTTTTTTTTGACTGGTATAGTATCAAAGTTAAAATTATGGTATTGTGACAGCTTTTGTCACTTCAACTGATTTTCTTACCTGTCTCTTCTGATGTGGAGTAGTCAGAAGAGACAGACTAAATATTTTTCAGGGTTGTCAGGGTTTTAAAAAAATTATGCAAGGTTCTTCAAACCAAACTCCTAAAGGGACCTTGAGACCTTGACTCTTACACATCTGAATCCAGTACTTATTTTATTTTAATTTTATCAATGATTCTTTGGTAGTTGTTTACTTCTGTAAAACCTGGACTTGTATGGTTATTATATGATCATATAATTTATTTTGGATATTTCTGGTGACATAGTCCTGAATCTGCAGCTTTTGGGGAAAATGCTTTGCAGTTTAAATAATTTAGATGGTTACTTTGTGACACATGAACCCCAACAGTGCACCCCTGACAACCAAACTACAGATGAAAATAAGAGCCAAAACATTTGTGTTTTATTCCACACAATTTTATCTCTGTTCTCTTTTATACAGCTCCAGGAAAAATTTGGCTGGGATGCCTTTAAAAAGGTCTTCGGCATGTATCACAAGATAACTGACGTACCGAAGGAAAACAAGGGGAAGATGAACCTGTACGCTGTGACCTTCTCCCAGGTTGTGGGCAAGGATCTGACTGGATTCTTCAAGGCCTGGGGCTGGCCCATAGAAACAGAAACAGAGGAGAAAGTTTCCAGTCTGCCTCCCTGGAGTGACCACCCAATGGTCAAGTATGACTGAGCTTTAGACTGCTTCTGGTAAACAGTGTAGGGAGACAGGTCTTATGAAGACCAAATTCTTAACAGGAGCACTAAAGAGAGCTGAGTTTATTTAAAGGGCCCATTTATACCTTTCATCAATATTGGTTTTGAGCTTTTGGATACTAAGCTGACCTGTCTTGGTTCATACATCCACAGTTTTCCTTTACAATACGCCCTGATTGATAACCTGGAATCACAACTCACGCCAGTCATGCAAAGACCAAGCTGTATGTTATTTCCATGGCTCTTAGACTTACTGAGCTTACTGTGGTTAATAGAATGGTGCTGGGGTGTTGTGACTTTGAAGGCCAGCCTAGTCGTATCTTAAAAAACATTTTTTGTAAATGAGGATCATTTTCACAAACAAACACTACTTTCATAAAAGCTGCAGCTCAACTCACTTGCTTAAGCAAATGATGGGATGAGCTAATGATGGGCTGTAAAAGAAGTACACAATGGTCTACACAAATGACTGACTGAAATGTCAGCACTAAAGAACTTTCATTTCCCACTCCCACCACTTCTATAAACCTTCTTTCATATTGGTCTGATCAAGTTTGGTCATGGCTGTGTCAGTCCTGTTTCAGAGATGATCAAAACAACAACAAAAAACAGTCCAAATTAGATGTTCATGAATAACAGGCCTGAAAGTTAAAAAAAAGTCACAAGTGAAGCATCAACAAATGTAATTTGTTTTTTAGTAAAATAAATTAAATTTGTTTTTACTAAAAAACTATTTTGGGCGTCCAACTAAAAACGTGCTTGCTAGAGGCAAGGTGTGCTTATCTAAGCTTTTCTGCTTCATTTTTTGTCATAAGCATGCTTTTGAAGTAGATGATGACAAATTGTTTTGAAAGAAACATGGTTGGTTAATGACAACTCGTTTTAGGAAGACAAATGATAAAGAAAAGTGATGTTTTGTTAAAAAAACTCAAGAGTTATTTTTTCCCTAAACTTGGGCCCCTATATTGCATTTTTGGTGACTGCTATTATTACGGCCTCTAAAGTTTAATAAACCTGCCTGCTTTTACAGACCTCATACCACTGATCCACCTGTATTCTCACTCTGTCCTAGAGGCTCTGTCAAGGCTCCAGTCACATGAATGTCCCCTTCCCTTTGTGGACCCAGCCCGTTCTGATTGATTGATAAGTCAACTCAGTGGTAACTGGTGATTTCAGCACATTGTTTCTACGGTCATGCTCGCAAGTATGCCTTCAGTCTGCTCTACCAAATTAAGCCAGATGAAAGCATTTCCAGACCACCTCCACGTGCACTCTGAACTATCAGATATCCAATTGTCTTCAAAACACATTAAAGTGTACACAAGCACTATGGATTATTACTTGGTATCTGAATGCCTGAAATGAATGTTAATGCAAATTGTAAACAGGGTCATGGAGCACTTTTTATACTTAAGTAAATATCAGGGGTTACAGAGCACAAAGACCATTATTAAGTAAACATAAGATATTGATTTACAAAATACATCATATAAAAAAATAAACACAGTTGCCAACAGTTTTACTATTTTATTACCTTATAACTGACTCAAGTTACCAGCTCTAGAGATTTCATGTAGTGGTACATTAATTCCACCCCCAGAAAGATGATACTGACTTTATGTTGAAATAATCATTAATATTTATCAACTGAAGTTTACTTGACTTACACTGAGTTTGATGGAGGAGAACAGTTTTTCTTTGAATTTATATAAATTGAAAATGAAATGAACATGTAATATATACAGTAAATGAACATGGGCAGAAGCGTCAGAGAATTTAAACACTATTTGCAACAATTCAAAATGAAACTTTTTTTGCCTGTTAAGCTAAAATTACAGTAAAGAGATGTGTACTACTTTTTTGAAATGCTCATGAGAACTGAAAAATAATTAATTTAACTGAGAAAATCAGAAATGAAATAAAAATGAAAATAAAGTTTCAGGGCTACACAAAGATCTGAGTGTGCTCCACAGTGGACAAAAATATGTAGTTGTAAAAACTTGAGATCAGATGAGTGGACAAAGAAATTCACTACTTTGAGATTGATTTTAAAATCATAAATGACATGCATCAGAAGCTTTTTTCAGTTTCTCAACTTTTTTCTCCTCAGTTGGAAAACTAAAGATGAGATTTTTTTATTTGTGGTGTGGATTTTTTTAGTTATTTGACTACACAATTTAGGTCAGAGTCATTAATGACAAGAAGGGCTTTTTCACATCATTGTCTTTATTTTCTTACAAACATTTATATATTTCTTGGGTTATATGGCAAACTGCAGTCTTAACTGTTTTTTTTTTGCTCTTATGTCACACCTTTTAATAAACTATGGCACAATTTTGTCATTTGGTTATGAAATGGGTTTACATTTTGTATTTCACTAGAATGATATTTGCCATGACTGTCAATGTAAAAGGCACTAATAAACATTTACCTTACATATCAGCTTCTTTGTATTATTAACCGCTGTGAATAAGATTAGTATGTGATGTTGGGCAGATGTGGTTCAGTGGTGGAGTTGGTCAGCTCTCAGGTGGAATGATAGGGATTTAATTGTCAGCTTCTGCAGCCAGATGACTGATTCTCAACAAGATGATCCAGGTTTCTTTTCCCACTGCTGTGTCAATGAGCTTTTACTGTGTGTTGATGGTGTTATTCGGCACTGATTCTCAATTTACATTGCAACCAAGGCAGGATAAATCTAACCTGTCACACCAGATGAACGGGTTGAAAATATTTCTCTTGTCCATCTGGGAAAGAGCCCATAGAGTGTTAGGGAATGGGCAGAACCTTTCAAAAGCATACAGCAGGTAATTCAATGGTTGTTCTGTCAATCACATTCATTACAGGCCAATCGTAATGTTGGTGGGCACTACTGCCAGGGTCTAAATATCCTTTCTGTAGAGAAGTTTGTAGTTTTATTTGTTTTTCAGTTAACAGAGAAATGCTATCCAGATCTGGTGAAACTGAACTTTTACAACAGTTCAACTCGGCAGTAATGATGGCTATGCCAGATACAGACGATTCCACACCAGAGCACCCATGGCCATATCTACGATCCATGTTTGAGACTGTCAAAATTAAGAATGATTCATATCAATTTAAATGTTTGCTCTGTTTGCCGCACACAAACTTCAGTGCTTTAACTCAAGTAAAAATTAGACTGAACATCTTTCACTTGTATTGGAGTAATATTTGACCGGGAGTATCTATACTTTCACTCAAGTAATGGAGTTGAGTACTTTGTCCACCACTGTGGCCTTCTGATGTGTTTTTATAGTGTAATGTGTCATTTGGTTACTTTTGTAAATGGTTTGTAACAGTGTAAACATAAATAAAAAAAAACAGATTACACATGCATTTAAACATGTGCTCTCAACTCGATGACCGGGGCTAACTCGAGCTACAGACGTGGACAAAATTGTTGGTACCCTTTCGGTAAAGAAAGAAAAACCCACAATGGTCACTGAAATAACTTAAAACTGACAAAAGTAAGAATAAATAAAAATTTACTGAAAATCAACTAATGAAAATCAGACATCTCTTTTGAATTGTGGTTCAACAGAATCATTTTAAAAAACAAACTAATGAAACTGGCCTGGACAAAAATGATGGTACCCTTAACTTAATATTTTGTTTCACAACCTTTTGAGGCAATCTCTGCAATCAGGCGATTTCTGTAACTCTCAATGAGACTTCTGCACCTGTCAACAGGTATTTTGGCCCACTCCTCCTGAGAAAACTGATCCAGCTGTTTCAGGTTTGAAGGGTGTCTTCTCCAGACTGCATGTTTCAGCTCCTTCAACAAATGTTCAGTAGGATGTAGATCATAGAAGGCCACTTCAGAATAGTCCAGTGTTTTGTTCTGAGCCATTCTTGGGTGTTTTTAGCTGTGTGTTTTGGGTCATTATCCTGTTGGAGGACCCATGACCTGTGACTGAGACCAAGCTTTCTGACACTGGGCAGCACATTTTGGTCCAGAATGCCTTGATAGTCTTGAGATTTCATTGTACCCTGCACAGATTCAAGACACCCTGTGCCAGATGCAGCAAAGCAGCCCCACAACATAACTGAGCCTCCTCCATGTTTCACAGTAGGTACAGTGTTCTTTTCTTTGTATGCTTCATTTTTGTGTCTGTGAACATAGAGGTGATGTGACTTGTCAAAAAGCTCCAGTTTTGTCTCATCTGTCTAAAGGACATTCTCCCAGAAGCTTTGTGGCTTGTCAATATGCATTTTGGCACATTCCAGTCTTTTTTATGGTTTACTTTCAACAGTGATGTCCTCCATTAAGTCCACTTTGGCTCAAACAGCGACGGATGGTGTGATCTGATCTCTTTGGAAGTTGTTCTGGGCTCTTTGGTTACCATTCGTATTATCCGTCTCTTCAATTTGTCATCAATTTTTCTCTTGCAGCCATGTCCAGGGAGGTTGGTTACAGTCCCATAGACCTTAAACTTCTGAATAATATGTGCATCTGTAGTCACAAGAACATCAAGCTGCTTGGAGATGGTCTTATAGCCTTTACCTTTAACATGTTTGTCTATAATTTTATTTTATTTCTAATCTCCTGAGACAACTCTCTCCTTAGCTTTCTGTGGTCCATGTTCAGTGTGGTACACACCATGATACCAAATAGCACAGTTGATTTTCAGTAAATTTTTCTTTTTTTTTTTAATACATATATATATATATATATACATATACATATTTTGTCGGTTCACAGTGGAGGGAAGCAGTGCAATGTTAACTTACATGTTGGCCTACCAATATCATCCTCCCTGCACCACTCTATTGGGAACATTTCTGTCAGCATCTTTTTGACACCCTACCAACTATGACAAATCTGCACAGGTGGTAAATGAGGGTGGAACCCCTGTGCATGTTACGTAGCAAGAGAAGCATGTTGGCACACATTCAGTCCAGGTGTTATGCTGCCCATAGCCAGGGAAGATGCAGGTGGAGCTACAACATGGTCCTCAGAATACTGGCTGAAAAAGAGTTACCATCATATAACTATAATTGGTAGGTTAATCTTCAGTTTTCAGTTTTGACAGGTTTGTAGCCCACATCTTATAAAACTGGTAAATGTCCTTGCTGCTAGCTAAGTGTTACTGTAAAGAGATGTTTACTAGTCGAGCAGCAAATGTTGAAGATGCACAGTTTAATAACAAATGTCTGGTTTTCAATTGATCTGAATCTGATCTGTATGAGTGGCAACATAACTATAGGGATGTTTAACACATATCTCTTTCAAAATGAAAACACCTGATACATCCCAGCACACATACCTTACAAACCATCGCATACTGCATGACTTTGGTCCTTATTACAAAAATATCTGATAAATCTCACAATTTATTGTCCTGGACAAGTCAGCAAAGTACAAAGATGCTTCAGCAAGTGTGCCTTTATATTTTCTCTGTTGTTATTGTTAGGGTACATCACTCACAAGCTACTCGAAGATGTCTGTCCACTATTTTTCCATCTAGTTAATGGTTGACCCACTGAGCCAACAAAGATTACAGACAAAAAAAACCTTCTCCCACTTTGCTGAGGGTTTACTTGCCACTGTAAGACAAGTTAACTTCTGCTGAAAAACTATTTAAATCTCATGAGAATGTGTCCAGCGTGTCCAGATCTCTATAATGTGCACTGATCTCAAGCTATACCAAAAGAAGTTTGTGCCACCAGTTAGGCTGGTAACCACTGTTTACAACATAGGAATGGTTTTATAGAGCCTAGCCTTCATCCCGGGTATATTTGCTCAGACTGAGAGTTGCTGTCCATCAGTGTGGCTGGAGTTCAGGATAAATCCCAAACTGTCCCTTTAAAAGTCCATGCTGATGGTTGCCTGTTGACAATGTAACTCTCTTGGTAGAACACATTATGATGAAGGGATATCATGAATGATAAATTTTCTACATAGGGATTAACATTGTTTTAAAAAAAGATTTGTGATTTTTTTCTTGACAGAAAACAGACAAGTTTTTGTATCTTGCAGTAAAAGCTGCATCAGTTGATAAATTAATATAATAAGACTTGTTACTAGTCCACAGGTAAAAAAAAAAAAAAAAAAAGGGCTGTCTTTGCATATTGATATTGGCAGGACCATCAAAAGGATATGGACCAATCCAAAAATTAATTCTGACACTGCCCCTGGATAGAGTTGTATAGATTCTGAAATGATGTATCATTTTTGGAAAGAATGTTTTAAAAAGTGGAAAAAGCATCAGTCAACAGTCACTTTATACCACTGCTGTTTACTTTTATTTCTCCATTTGTAATATGACAACAAAAGTGTAAGTCTTGAACCTGATGAATGGTGACATGCACCATAACAGTGCAGAGCTGTTTACTTTTTATTTACTATTGCCAGACTGTAACAGTCTGTAATCTGTCAGGGAAATAATGATCATGTAGTTATAAAAATATAATATTTTGATTAAATGTAATTTCATTGAAAATTGCAGTTTCTCATGATTCTTCTGACGTGGGTTTATGCCATGCAGTTATTGTAAAACAGCTCCCCCACTGGCTGATTGGAGAACTGCTGAAGGAATTCTCCCACTTCATCCAGAGTGAGTTTCTCCACAAAGTTCTCATCTGTGTTTCTGGCTGCACCAGCACCACTGTCAATGGGCTGGTCGTTGTTGTCCACACAGCAGTAAGCATTCCACAGGTAGTCTGGGATATTTACCCTCTTCACGTTATTTTTAATGATCCAGTTGTCTGCTGAGGGGATGGCACCAACCAGCACATAGGCCTTGGAGCACTTTGCATTGAAGAGAGAAGTGAGCTCAGTCTCGTGTTTCACCCAGGCATTTTGATTCAGCTTTGGGTTCTGGGGAACAACGTTTGTCAAGGTGAATGTGGCGTTACGGCCGGGAACTGGAAGAGAGGAAAGAAATTCAACCAAATAGCTAAAGTTTACAGGAGTAACAGAAAAGAGAGAGTGTGTATCAGATAACTTTTTTTTTAAAACTTTATTCTGCCAAGTTCATTATCAAACTTATAATTGACGCAAGAATACAGTACCTACAACTGGAACCATCTAAAACAGGGGTCTGCAACTGAGTTTGGCCTTGGGACATTTTTTCCAACAGTGGGCCAGAACATAATCAGATTATTAAAAAATTGCTACCCTTATTTTACTAAAAGAGTTTTAGTTGATTTTGCGTCTACAAGCATTAAATGGTGTATAAAGGGGAGAGAGATGAGACAGAGTGAGAGACCACTGGGGTGATCAATACTTGGTGTCCCTATTACGTGCAGGAAAAGAGACAAATAAATCACACGTCTTTACGCTGTTTGTATTTTGATATCTGATAAATTTAGTTCACTAACACTGCACCAACATCTTTAATGGGATTTTAGTTTCAGGTGGAAATAAGTTTCAGAACACAGAAAGTCATGAGTTCTTTTTATAATTCTATTGGAATATCGAATAAAATTCAAGCTGAAAGGGTGGCAGTTCTCTGAGGTCCTGTCCTTCCTCATCTGCAGTGTTTTATGGTTGGTAGATGAGTGAAAAGGATACAGTTGGAATAATGTCAGCTAATTCATACAATTGCATGATATATATGATATGATTTGACGGTGACAAAATGAGCTATTTATGGACGTGCTACGCTGCGGGGTGGGTGGGGGACACGATCTCACTCACCAAGTCACAGTGTGAATGCACCTTTAGGCCACCCCAGTGACAAGAAAAAATATTTATCTCCACCCTGTTGTGTTAGCTCTGACTACCAGATGCCTTTTCACATCACTGACATGATGTTATTGTCTGGTTATCTCTGTCACCTGCTGATCTCACACTGAAAAAACACCAGCATTCATCCTCCACTACCTGCATGGTGCCCATTAGGGTTAAGGTGCCCACGATCGAAGCCTGAATATGTGTAGTCTTCATTCAGAGCCTGATAGTTTCCCTGGTAGACATCAGGGTAATCTCTACCCAGCCAGTAGCCATCCTTCATCTCCCCTTGCCATTTCTTGTCAACAAGCTATAAAACACATCACAAAATTTCAGATTAATACACAATGAGGTTAGTTAATACAAGCAGAAACTGAGTGCAATTATGACATTTCACACCTTTTTCTCATAACTCACACTGATCATCTTCTAATATAGGAAATACAAACATATGCTCTGATAATTAAATGTTTACATTTCACATAAGGATAAGACTAATTTGAGCATTTTTTGTGTCAAATTATTCCTAAAATTTCATCTATGTTATGAATTCATAGTAAAGAATATCAGCTTTGTTCACAGATCAGGGCTTCTGTTGCAGTGTTTTCTGGATTTAAATTATTTTAACTTTCTTAATCTGCCATTGACTCAGGACAGGCAGGACACTCTTCTGAGTACAGAGAGCAGGGGTATATAATGAGTATAAAATACTGCAATACATCACTATCAATTAATAAAAAACACAAAATAACAAAATGACAACAGTCAGTCAAAATATTGATAACATTTCTGCTGTACTTCCTGCTGTCAGCACAACTGAACCACTCTCAAACCGCTGCCCTCTTATGAAAGTATGCTAATAAGCTTGGTCATTTCTTTTGACCAGCACAATTACAAAAGCTTGAAGCTTTGGAAGATAATCTACCTAACAACATGCATACAGTTTGGCCAAATAGGCTGCCTTAGAAAATTAGCAATATATTGGTTTTTCCCCAATATTTCTAAACTCATTTTAATTGATACCAATGCAGATACTGATATATTTATATATACACGTTAGTTTGGTTGTTTGTTTGTTTTATTTGTAAAGAAAAAAAAAAATACAAAGAATCTCCAACAGTTGAACTGATGTGTTATTTTGTGGTGATAGTCTTTTTTCTTTACAAATATACCAAAAAAAAATAATAAAAAAAAATAAAAAATAAAATAATAATAAAAAATATACATGTATATATGTATATATATATATATGTATATATATATATATATATATATATATATATATATATATATATATATATATATATATATATATATATATATTTCATTAAATATATATAAAATATGAATCAAATAAAAACACTATGACAAAGCAGTAATGCTCTTTTTGAAAACATTACAGCACATGCCCAGATTCTGTGCCATTACACTACTCTGCCTCTAACGGGAGAAATTTCGTGTGGTACAGTAGCGTCTGGTTTCCCTACAAAAGTAAGTACTTTATTAAAAAATTAACATACATCACTGAATAATTTAAATCTCATGTTAAATACTGTAGATGCAGACACAAACTCACATGTCACTTACCTGAGGCTCAACAAACCACCTGCTCTCCCTTCCTCCTCCATTACTGGGCTCAAACAGATAGGCAGAGTAGACAGCAATGCGGTGGTTGGTGTCATACAGGGTGGCAAAGTGGTACCTTGTGGTGCAAAGATTTGATGTTGTAGTTTAGAGCACACCTTCAATGCTGAGGTGTAGTACATTTCAGCAGAGGCATGCAACAGCAGGTGTGATTTTAAAATCAGGCCTTTAGGGGTGCTCAGAAAATCTAACATGCAGAGTTCCTTGCAAGATTAAATTGTTGTTTTCAATTAAGAAAAAAAATGAGATATATCATTATTTCGCTAAAAAAAATAGGATTTTTAGTCCATATCACCAAACCCCACAAAGACAAAATTTCCCATGCAGAAGCCTGGATTTACTGTACCTGTTAACAAATCGTTGACAGAGACGGGCAGCTCCAAATGTAGAAGCCCCCCATTCTGGCACCTTCTCCTTATAGAAATAATTCATGCACTCTGGCTCATCCTAGATAGACAGATGGAGAGATAAATACATTTATCAATATAAATGGAAATTCAAGTTTTAGTTGCGCATTAATACATAAGACAGGAAAGACAGCAATAAGGCAGTGTTTCTTCAGTAGAGGAGCACAGCCCCTCAGGGGTCCATGGTTAATCACAAAGGGCAGCGCTTCTTGTCCAGGCAGGGGTATGGTTAAATTGGGGCCAAATCCTGGAGTTTTGAAATACTACACTTTGATTGGCTAAAGGTGGGACGGATGTCCCAATCAATGTTGTTCATGAAACAAAGGTTTCTACTGGCTGTGTTTATTTTTTATTTTTATTTTGTTATAACTTTAAATTTGACTGTGGTCTCAAATCTTCTTTTTAACTTTTAAAGAAATGAGCTTTTAAGTTGCCATTTTATTTTTTCTTTATCTATTTAAGATAGGTACAGAGTTGGAATATATATTTGAATTCGTGTTATTTTGAAGTAGAAATAATGTTTGTGTATAAAAGGGCAATGAATACTATTGATTTTTGTGTATACACACAAATACTTAATGGAGGACTTTGTGCTGGAAATATATTGATCATTAAGGGGGAACAAAATATACTGAAAATTGAGAGCCACTCCAGTAATGCAGGATGCCAAAAACAAGTAATGTTTTATTATGATAGAAAAAAAACACACCCTAACCAAGCTGGTTCTTCTTCTTTTTCTTTTGTCTTTTGGCTGCTGGCAAATGTCCTAGACAGCTCATTACTGCCACCTAATGGGCTACAGTTTGGATCATAGCAACTATTTCTTTAATACAAAAACTCTGTTTAGCACATACAGTATAACCAATTGTGTGTCCTTGAATTACGAAAGTGTCTTGTTCCCACATCTGTTAGTTAAAGGAATACTCCAACGTTTTTGTTGTTTTTGTGCCTTTTGTGCCCGAGTCCATGATGAGCAGGTAGACAACATTCTTTAGTTTGGTTTGGGAATACATTTTGACAACATGAAGGTAAACCTTGATTCATGTCATTTTTGTGTCACTTGGAGTTTTTTTTTTTGTTTGTTTTTGAAAGGGAAAAAAAACAAACAAACAATAAAAATCGTAAATCAAGTGTATTTTTAGGCCGAATTGCCCAGCCCTATAAGAATGTAACAAAATCAATGCTGATTGATAAGGCTGGCTGTCCACAATTTGACCCTGACCCATTGGGGCTTTACACTTTAGGTCAAAGTATGCAAGGTACTTGTCTAATACTGCTAATTTTTTTCAAAAGTAGGATATCATCCAGGATTTTTTTTTGGGGGGGGGGGGGGGGGGGGGGTTAGCAGCAGTGCAAGCCCTTGCCTGTCAAACAGCCTTGCTATATTGGGCATAGATAGACTGACAATGTGCATCGGTCTCGTTCAAATGCCATTTCATATTTTACAATGATTGTCTTCTTGTTCAAAGCGGACCAGGATGAGTGATGACCCCCCTGGGAAGTTCTGCTGGGTCTGGCCGCGATAACCTTTAATATGCACGATGATGTAGCCTTTTGTTTTTTTCATTTAGGCTTTTGTCAGCACAAACAGCAGTGTTTCTCTTCATATCTTGTTCTTCATGTGTTTGTGAACTGCTCTGTCGATTAATTAACTATCAATGAAAAAGGGAGGTGTCCTGGCATTTTTGTCACAGCATCATTGCAGACTGTACTAATTGATAAAGGCAAAAGAAGAAACATGAACCCATCAGTAACAACTAAAGCCATGCATCTAAGATGATGGTTTATTTCCTTTGCACCCTTTGCTGCTCTGCTTAATAAACCAGTTCATTGCTGCAATAACTCATCAGTTCATGAAAGTTCTGTCTTAACTGTTCAGCTCTGCATCTGTTCTTTTTGCAATAGGGGGGGCTCCTGTGTTTGTGAGAGGCCCCACAGCTAACAGAGGTGGGCCCTCACGTGTTTGCATTATGCATACTACATACTACATTTTGGTAAAAGCAGTGCTGCTAGTGTGTGCGGTTTGTGCAGCCTATATATTTACACTGGGGATAATGAGACACAGGTGAGGCAAACAAAGCACATGTGAGACAAATTCCACAGATAAAGTATAAGGAAAGACAAGGCAAGAACAGGAAATTTAACACAGACAAAGCTACAAAATAAATCAGGAAACAGCCTGGACTTCACTGAAAAGAAGCAGGATATAGAAAAACTAGTAAACACAATACACACAAGGGTCACTGGAGAAAAAACATTGGCATACAGGACAGGTGAAGTGACATGAATATGAATAAAGGACTCATGCTAAAATAAAATTTAAAAAAACCTCTGTCAAGGCATTTCTGACATGCATATTAGCCAAGTTATTAGTGAAAATATCTATCTCTATCTCATTGTCAAAAAAAATCCTTTTAAAAAACGTATGGATCTGCATCCGAATCACCAAAAAAATCCAATCACTGCTTCTTTAAGCCATTACCAACATTCCTTGATAATGTCATCAAATTCCACTGAGAACTTTTGTGTTATATTGCTCACAGATTGACAGATGGACAAATAGACAGACAAACAAACAAATAACCAGAAAAACCAGGGAAATAAACCAGGGTAATAATAGAAAAAAAACATGTTCAGCATCTACATTTTTTGAGTTATAAATGCAAAAATGTTCCAAAATCTTAGAGGCCTGGACACTCATGCAGGAGATTTTAGTCACTCTGTTTGATTAGATCTGGTCAGGACAGGTTTGGGAGGACATGCAGAGTCGGCACTTCACCATTCATCATTCCTGACAACTCGTCTGCACCACCAGCAACTTTACCCCTACTTCATTCATAGAGGCTTACAAATGATGAAGTTTAAGGGCACACGGCCGCAAATCCTAAACCCTGAGGGTGTGAGGGCGAGGGACACCAACCCCTTTTAGTTGCTTTACCAACTGTGCAGCTCTAACCTGGACAGGTAAGCTGTTCCACAGTTTTGGTGCTGCTGCCGCTAAGGCTCTGTCCCCAGGACTGGAGAGCCTGGATCGAGGCACTGCCAGGAGCAGCTGGTTTGACGACCTAAGTGCCCAGGCAGTCAACTAAGGCCTCAACAACTCACTTAAGTATGATGGTGCCAGACCATTCAAACACTTAAAAACAATTAATAAAACTTTAAAATGAACTCTAAAATTAACAGGCAGCCAGTGCAGTGTAAGGACCCCACACTTGGTGAAGCTGATCCTCTCCTCCAGACACTGTATAGAAGACCCCTCATAGCTCGCCGTTGCACTTAATACCTCGATCCATTCTTTAAAAGTGGACATAATAATTGTTTTCTTGTGATGTAGAGCGATCCTACGACCTGTAATCGGAGCTAGGTGGCACCATAGTTTTTTACTTTTAGACATTTTCATATTGTCTGGCAGTATTCCCAGATGCTAATATTACTTGTTCATAAATGTTCACTTGTGTAATAAGAAATTACCTGAAAAGTTTCAACACAATTTTGACATCTGGCTGAAAAATGAATCAGAACCACACAAAAAAAAAAAAAAGTCTTCCACAAGCAATGTTTTGTGTAGTATATGAACGGTGTATCTGTAATTCACAATGTGACAGCCAACCCCTGTCTCCCCTGCTTAAGAAAGATGATTCAGTTCTTACTGTATGGGCGAGGTTGTTAATGTTCTAATTTTAGATGAATTTGCTTGTTTTTTTTTACAAATAAATTCTGACTAATAGTAAGTCTTGCTATGAATATCAACCTATTTATGCATGTCTGTAAATAACTCATTAACCACATGATTGCACCGAATGATTACACACATCACATCATAATCTCTCCAGTTATTTTTTATTATTTATGTGGTTTGGTATCTACTTTTTAGTGGGCTATTAATTGACTACAGGCAAAATCTATCCAGTTAGGTTCAACAATGGAAATCCCTCAACAAGGGCAACCCTGAGCCACATAATGCCCAACACTCACACACATATGGTTATTATCCTTGAAGTTTTCACATAGAAAATTAAAATAAAGTCACAAACCTCAAAGCGTTCCACCACATCTGCATGAGCAGAAAAGAGGAGTGAGAGAGAAGCACACAAAGTCACCAAAGTTTGCATCTTGGACAAATCCTCTGTACCAATGTCCCTTCACCAGCCTATAAAGGGCGATACAATGAAAATAAATGGAATGTTTGTTTATTTAAGGTACTAAGTGTATGTTGACAGCACAAATGAAATTAAATACATTTAGTGTTAATCAGCGCTCTATGTGTTGTCTTATTTTACTGATGATCCTTGACTACCCTTAAAGTGATATGAAAGAGAAACAGTTCAAATGCAGATTGTTGTAATCAAAGTACTCGGTGTGTGTGTTGACTCTAACAGCTTGTGTCAGCACATGGTGTAGTATCAGTCTGTTTGTACCATCTGTGCCTAAGTATTTGTGTTTCCACTCACCTGCTGGAGCACCTGTCCACCTCCGCAGTCCACTCCTACTACAGACCACCTTTTATACCTGACATCTCTTCACCTTTCACCTTGTTGACTCCCTTTTCCTTCTGACCTTATGATAACGTGATATTCATGCAGGGTGACACAGAATTAGTCCACCACGTCATCTGTGCATGTTAAAAACTAAAAGAGAGAAGTGGAGGAAAGAAACTCGTGATACAGAAATGCCAGTTAATAAAGACAA